>JBBGZY010000377.1:600000-1200000 GCA_037952925.1 Lithobates clamitans | reverse complement strand
GTAGAACTAAAGGCAAAACCTTTTTTTTTTTTAGATAGAGAAAAAGTGGGGTATAACCCTTGTCAGTTTTATTTTTGCCATCTATGTTCCACTGGGAGATTTCCCTTCACTTTCTGTCCCATAGCCAAAACAAGAAGAGAGAGGAAATACTTCCAAAGTTAGGGAATCCCCGGTTGTCCCCAAAGTCTCCAAAACGAGTATCCCCATTGGAAGATTTCCCCTTTATTACTGTTCCGGGGACAACCCAAAATTTGGGAATTTACTTTACTTTTACCTTTGGTGATAATAGTAAACACGACAAATAGAGGGACAAATCTTCCTGTCGAAGGCACAGACAGCAATAAAACCTGACTGGTGTTCTAATTTCTCTCCACATTAATCAAAACTTCAAACGTTTTGTCTTTACTTATACATTACCTCAACAAACCGATCTGGCTACTAGAAATTAAAAAAAAAGCTTGGAATAAGAGGTATTCACATGAACTGTGGTAAAATAGATGGTTGAGCTACACTTTACAGTCCCCTTAAACCACAGGGGTGGTCAGAGTTTTACACATGCTGCTTTGCTTTAGATGTGCACCAAAATGATACCCTAATGTGGCATTCAGTGGGCAGTACCACCTCTAGACTCCAACCCTTTCAAGTGCAATGCACAAGGTTTTAGTGAGGTGATGTGGGATTTTCAGGTTTAAAACAGGCTGTTGCATGAGACATATAAACTGACACCGATCATCTGAAAAGTGATCCATCACGTATTGCTTTTTAAAAGGACAGCAAAGGCCACCACAAGTGTGAATGAGCCATAAAAGAGCAGCCAATCCAAAAGCAATACATTCAAATGGAGCCTGTCCTCTTATATCTCTTGAGGACTCTGTTGGCAAAATGTCCTTACTATAATTCCAGTTGCAGACCCTCTTCACTATGGCCACAGTCACTCTGCTCTCTGTGTTGCTGGCAGTGGTTACTTTACTGTATGTTAAGATCACAGGACTGTCCCTTGATATGCACAGAATGTCATTTGTCATATATATGTCATATATATATATATGGTCTGTGCTGATAATCAGCACATTGATTATCAGCACAGCCCCATCAAAAGGTGCCCATCAGCTGCCAATAAGTACCCATCACCTGCCAGCCTGTTCCCCTCTATAAACACCTGTCAGTGCCCATAAAAGTGCCAATCAGTGCCTGCAACAGTGCCAATCAGTGCCCAAAAAGTGCCAATCAGTGCTCCTTCAGTAATGCCTGTCAGTGCCCTATCAAAGCGCCAATAAGTGCCTATCTAGAGCCACATATCAGTGCCCATCAGTGCCGCCTATTAGTGCCATTAGTGCCGCCTATCAGTGCCATCAGTGCCACCTACCAGTGCCATCAGTGCTGCCTTTCAGTGCCGCCTATCAGTGCCCATCAGTTTCTTTTTTCAAAATTGTCTTTTTTCATTTATATCACAAAAATTCAAAACCACAGAGGTGATCAAATACCAGCAAAAGAAGCTCTATTTGTGGGAAGAAAATTATAAAAATTTGGGTACAATGCTGCATGACCGCACAATTGTCATTCAAAGTACGACAGCGCTAAAATCTAAAAATTGTCCTGGGCAGGAAGGGGGAAAACTGCCTGGTACTGAAGTGATTAAAGGGAAAGTTCACCTTTGTACACTTTTGTTCTAAGTTCCAGCTCCCCTATGTACCACCATAGCATTCATGTACTTTTTTTGCAAAAAATATCAAAGCTTTCCATTAAATCTACAGTCACTTACTTTTCTTGTCCTAATCCACCGTTCCAGGCGTTTCCATTAGTAATGTCTTCTTCCTGATCAGACTTTAGGTCAAGACACAGGAAAGAGTTGACCAGCGGACCTCATTAGCACACAGCCTGCATCATCCACCCTCCTACCTACCCACCCATTCCAAGGTGCACGTTTTTTAAATGGAATGCAATCAATCAGTGGACACCCTTCTCACTAAATACACAATCAGATTGCATAGTGTATGGCCATCTTAAAACAAGTACATAGGAGGGAGTGGACAGAAACACTCAGCTGTCAAGCCCCATTCACAACTCTGCATAGCGGGAACTCACATTCCCACATGCGTTTTTTTTTGTTTTTTTTTAAAGGGCGGAGTCGTTTTGGAGCATTTTCACTCATCACACACCACCTGAATGGGCTTCCCTACACACAGCAATCGCCTGAAAGAAGCTTCAGAACTATTTTTTAGAGTGGAGCTTGGTGCGTTTTTTACCGTGATTTTTGGTGCAGCGCATTTCTGAAATGCAAGGAAAATTACAGATGTGAATGGAGCCTCATTGTTCTTGTGTTATCGCACTAATTTCACTTTCAGGCCCCATTCACATCTAGCATAGTGGGAGCGAACATTTTGTGTCTCGTTTTTCCTGTGATACGCATAGGGCAGCCTGTTGATTTCAATTGGCTACACTACATGTGGTTAATGGGACATTTTGGAGTTTTGTAGGTTGTGGGTTTTTTACTGTGCAGCATTTGCCCCTCGTTTTTTCACATGGCAAAATGTGTGTTTGCTTCTGTGTTTGGTGTGCTGTTAACAATTAATGGCGCTGAAAGCGTAACTAGTAATTTTAGGTGCATAAACATGGCCATACACTATGCAATCTGATTGTATATTGTGTATTTAGTGGGAAGGGTAATCACTAATTGCTTACATTTCATTTAAAAAACGTGCACCTAGGAATGGGAGGGTGGATGATGCAGGCTGTGTGCTGGTGAGGGCAGCTGGTCAACTCCTTCCTGTGTCATAAACTACAGTCTGATCGGGAAGAAATCATTACTAATGGAAACGTCTGGAAATGTGGATTAGGACAAGAAAAGTAAGTGACTGTAGATTTAATGGAAAGCTTTGAAATTTGTGCAAAAAAAGTACATGAATGCGATATTGGTGCATAGGGTAACTGGAATTTAGAAAAAAAAAGTGTACAAAGATGAACTTACCCTTTAAGCTAATATTTTGTGGCAGCCCTATTCGCATTCATTTGTAAATCTTTATTTTTTTTAATATCCCTCCTTTGTTGCTTGTTTTGGTAAAATCACATTCAAAATGTAAAAAACAAGTCTTTCTAGAATTCACTCACTGATGTAACTGATGAAAGGAGCCTTTCTTTCATGTATGGTTAGATGGAGACGCATGCAGAAAATAAACATGGGTAATGAGTTTCAAAGGGAATGGTGGGGTAAGTTTATAACTGGCATGAAGTCATGAAGATCCAACCAATAATATATTTTCTTAAACAGCTGTGGCATGAATATTCATGCATCAGCTAAAACTGAATCATCCAAATTGAATTATCATGGCCATTCACTCACAATTAGGTAAGTCCTGCCTATGGGATTTTTTGCATTTCAGCGCTGCTGATCTCCTTTTTCAGTCACGTCCTGTCTACATGCACTTACTCCAGAGTTGGCTGCACATCATTGCTCGGGACCTACTTCCTGATATCAACAACAGTGGACCATGTGTGTTGGAACAGCTGCTTGAAGTTTCCACCACGGGACACACGTTACAGGAACACAATTGGAATATAGTTGTCACCCTCTAACAAGAAGTACCTGAGCATGTGCTTTCATGGCAGTATCACAAAAAAATGAAAGCTACAGAAGAGACTGAAACCATTTTTTGAAAATAATCCAAACCAGATGTCCTTTTAACTGGGTCTTTACGCTGGGGTCCCACCAGCTTCTGAAGTTTACTAAAGACTGGGAGATGTTTCAAAAGCTCAGTCACTGTGCTTGGAACACGCAGTGTGCATACTCAGTACAGACACCTCAGCAATCCATGGAAGCACATGTGTGGCACATGGGCGTTAAAGCCCAACCTCTTTACCGTTGCACATATGCATTACGTGGGCAGCAAGAGCTTAATATGTTGATGCCTGTTTCAGTTTTTATTGATTGGGTTTAGATCTACTTAAATTACAAATGCCAGAGTTATTTCAAAAACAATAGGCCAGCCATGATTAAAATAAGATGCAGCTATTGCTGCAATATTCACCCCATAATATATCTCTTCAGGAGCCAGTTACCATTTACATCTAGTAGAGTAAAATAAAATCCAAAATGTTTACATTGTAAGTTCCACTTCTTAAAATGGATTCAAGAACTGATGCTGAGTTGTGACTGTATAGACGTAAACCTTACAAAATAACTACAAAACATACATATTTAACTCATCAGAATGAAATCTAAATCATCACATACCTGTGGGTAAGTCTTCTGTGACTAACACACACTGCAGTTTCCTGATTCTGGGCAATGCATACTTTATGCCGATTGCATTTCAATTTTAAACATGGATCTTTTGCTGGATCCAGAGCTGAAAAAATAAACATTTAATAAATACTATATTGTGGTGTTTAAACTCTAGAGCCTTGGCAACATTAAAGCAATGTTTCTACATTAATAAGGTATCTACAGTATAGTACATTAATTATATTTAACATTTTAACTGAATAAAATATAACACATTTCATACTGTACATCCTGAATGTACTATAAAGAAAGGAAGACATGAAATAAAATGACAACCTCTATACTTGTACATTATGTCTCATATGTTTATTATGTTTACTATTCATGTAGCAGAATGTACACAGTGTTCCAAGCACAAGTAGAAAAGCTTTGCAAAAATGGAACCAACATTGCAATGTTTATTTTCATTCTTTTGTTCTTTGTTGTTTTCCAAACCTTTTGCCCAGTGACTCTCAAGCCTTGTAATTATTTACAGATCATGCTACCAGTATTGCTTCCCTAATATGCTCAGATATACTGATGGTACAATATTCCCTGTATGCTTTACCATTTATATAGGGTTTATTGACATGCAAGGAATTATGCCATGATTAATATCATTTTAAAGTAATATTAAAGTCTTGTTTTTTTTTTTTTGTTTAAAATAACAAACATGTTATACTTACCTGCTCTGTGCAGTGGTTTTGTAAAGAGCAGCCCGGATCCTCCTCTCCTTGGGTCCCTTTCCGGCACTCCTGAGCAGCTTGCTATGGGGGCAACCAAGCCAAGCCACTGCTCTGTGTGCCCATTCAGACATGGAGCCGTGGCTTGGGCCCGGCCCCGCTCTCTCTCCCCTCATTGGCTCACTGACTTAGATTGACATCAATGATGCCCGCTGCTGTCTCAGCCAATGAGGAGGGAGGGTCCCACACATATGAGACATCACTAGATAGAGATGGGCCCAGGTAAGTATTAGGGGGGCTGAGAGAGACTGCTGCACAAAGAAGGTTTTTTATCTTAATGCATAGACTTCATTAAGTTAAAAAGAAAACCTTCTGCCTTTAGAACCACTAAAGTAGAAGTTCAGCCTAAAGCTAACTCTAAATCTACTGGCAGTCACATTCTAAGACTAATCTATTTAACTCTGTAAAGCAAAAATAGCTATACTTACCTTTTCTGCAGCCGATCCGGTCTACAGTGGCAGATGCAGTGCAGAAGAGACAGCTGACAACGCCAGGGAAATGCCTGGGAAGTGATGTCATCCAAAGACTTACTACGGGGCTTCCATTGTCAGCTGCCTCTCCTGCACATGCCTACACAGAGAAGCCACCACTGACAGTTCAGCGTGGGACCAGACTGGATTGGATGTAGACAAGGTATGTATAGCGATTTTTGTTTCACAGGTTTAGATAGATTAGTCATGGAATGTGGTTTTGAGTGGATTTAAAGTTAGTTAGTTTTTAGACTGAACTTCTACTTTAATTTATTTTTACCACACCTGCAGTGCTCCCTAGCAATTTCTAGATAGGGATTACTACTTTTAGTTTTAATTTCCTAAACTGTAATTCCAGTCGAAACCTAGCTAAGCTTAAATATATCCCCACCCCCTTCTGAGCCTATGCCATCTACCCTATAAAAGAAAAGATGCCTTTACTTACCTATTTGGAAGTCACACCAGTCTGGTCACATGATCTCTCCAGTGGCGGCTTCAGTGTAGAGAAAAAAGTAGCGACAAAAGCTGCAGAGCCTGGGCCATAGGCTTACTATGGGGCAGCTGTTGTCCGCTGTCCCTCCTCTACACTGAAACCGGCAATGGGAGCAGATCATGTGACCAGACCGAAGCATCCTCAGAATATATAAGTATACACATCTTTCATTTCACAGGGTAGATAGAATAGGCTTAGAATAGGGGTGGGGGCAGGTTAAGGCTGAGTTTTTGCTGGAATTACACTTTAAAGTAACATTAAACCTTCATTTTAAAAATTGAAATAATAAACATGTTATACTTACCTGCTCTGCGCAATGGTTTTGCACAGAGCAGCCTGATCCACTTCTTGTAGGATTCCCACATCGGCGCTCCAGGCTCCTCTTCTTCGGTGAGTGCCCCCATAGAAAGCTGCTGTCTATGGAGCCACCTGTGTGGGCTTGCTCCTGAGCCTCTGTGTCCATTGACACAGACCAGGCAGCTCAGCCCCACCCCCCCACTTCCTCATTACAGCATCGGGAACCAATGGCCAAAAAAAAGGTATGCAGTCCCCATAAATTCTATACAAGTCCCCTATCCAAGCATGGATAAGATTTTACCCCAATCACCCCAAGATTTCACCCCAACCACCCCAAAACATACCAAGCCACAGGCCCTCAACATAGGGGGTACCTTTTGGGGGGCAGGCAAAGAGCCTTGTCCTAAAGTTGATGAGGACAAGGGCCTCTTCCCAACAACCCTGGCCCGGTGACTGTGGGGGTCTGTGGGCAGAGGGCTTATAAGAATCTGGAAGCTCCCTTTGACAATAAAGGGGCCCCCAGATACTGCCCCTCATGTGACTGAGTAAGGGGTAAGGGGTACAGATCTAGAGAAAAGAAAGACATTGAATTTATGAGCAAATAGATCCTTTGTATCCCTTCTATTGGGCCTATAATGAGATTTGCAGCTTCATTGACCGACAGATAGGCAGAAGGGCTGGGCTGAATTGACACACATCAGAATGTAACATCTTAACAAAAAAAAAGAATAACAAATGGATCCAGGACACCAAAAATAAGTTGCTAAAATAACTATTAGCTTGATATGTTGATAAAAATAACAATACTAAAAAAAATATTCACAACTTGTAAAAATATTGTAAGGAACTAAATGTTTTTTTTAATTATGCAACCAACAATATTATAGTAAAGTACAATTTTCCCATTGCTGACAAGATGACAAAGTAATATCTAAAATGGCTTTAAAAAATAACCTGCAATATCTTTAAATCATAGCAAAACTGTATTTTAGGAATGTATTGGTTTTATACTGATGACAAAATGTTCTTTAATTAGAGAAGAATGCTAATACTATAAGCAACTATCTAGAGACACTTTGATGAAGATGTGTATGTATACACCATACTTTAGAGTTTATCAACCCTTTAGTGCAGGGACTCCTGGCTATTCCCAAGATCTTTCAAAACCTAGATAATTCCTCTAGAAATGTAAACGCCATTAAATTAAAGCAAGTAACCTGTGTTAAGTTTCCCCAATTGCATTTCAGTAACAACATTCTAGATGTTGTAACAGTAAAAGGGATATTGAAAAATGACAACTGACAACTGTTTTCATTTTTCAGGCAGTCTTCCTTATCACTGCCCACTCCTTAGTATTAGCACTCAGTTTGCTGCTGGTGCACTTGTTAATGGCCCTGCTTTTTATTGTGGGAAGTTGTGCACAAACACCGTCATAATCACTTCCACTCTTCTTATTTTAAACAAAAGTTAAATATATTTATAGCCATGTGGTAGACTGTGTGTCTGACCAACATACTGCAAAAATAACAGTTTATTCACACCAATGAGGTGTGAATGTAGACCCTGGTGAGAGAGGAATGTGTGTGATGGGGAACTGTGGAACTTGCAGTGAAAGTAGTTATGTCTGAGAGGTTGCAGGTGCACTTTCATGCTACATTCACTCTAAGGGGCAGAAGTCTCCAACAATGAAAGCACATATTGCAAGCCGCTCTTTTTATACTAGTCTCAGAAGAGCTGAGACTTTTTATTACATCTATTGTACTTTTGAAAATCTAAAAACCAAGACATATATACAAAGAAAAACCCTCCTTTTGACATATACTAAGAGATACATAACATCATCCCATTTCATTACTCTACTTGTACAATTCAACAGCTACTCAACCGCCCAAGTATATATATAAAAAAAGGCTAATAAACTGACATTTATTGGCAGGTATCTTACTGTAACTGACATCTTATGTATTAAACATGCAAAAGACAATCTCACTGTTGAAGTATAATACAGGGAACACAGCAATTTGTCTCACTAATCAGAAAATATGCATATGCATTTATTATAAGCATAGATGGTATACACAAAAGCAAGCTTATAGCACTGAAACTTGTACACGCCCACAAGACAAATATGGCTTAATCGCACGTAGCTGGTAGCTAAGGTAAATTCATTGGATGACAATGCTAGATTCCAAAACTTTACTATTTAAGGACCTTACCACAATAATTTTAAATCAACTAGATATTATAAAGGCAATGTATAATCATCAATGTATGTACAGTATGTACATTGATGTATATTTCCTAACAGCCTCAATTAATGATGACACTATACTAGCAATTTGTAAAGACGATTATTTGTTTTTTTTTAAAATCTAGATTATAAGTTCTTTCTTACTTGACAGTATTCTGCAGACTCCCAAAAAGAGAAGCACTTTTTGGGTCAATTGCACAGCCTGATAAGCAGGCCATGTATAGGACATACATGACCATCTGTAAGAAGCCATGTATGGGACATACATGACCATCTCTTATGCCGCGTACACACGATCGGAAATGCCGCCAGCAAAACTCCGATGAGAGCTTTTTGTCGGAAAATGCAACCATGTGTATGCTCCATCGGTCTTTTGCTGGCGGAATTCCCGCCAGCAAAAGATTGGGAGCAGGTTCTCTATTTTTCAGTTGAGAAAAGTTCCTATCCAAAATGCGTTAGTCTGTATGCAATTCGGACGCGTAAAAAATCACGCATGCTCGGAAACAATTTGACCCAGGCTCGTCGTAGTGTTGTACGTCACCGCGTTCTTGATGGTTGAAAGTTCAGAGAACATTTGTGTGACCTTGTGTATGCAAGGCAAGCTTGAGCAGAATTCCATCGGAAAAACCATCCAAGTTTTTTCTGACGGAAATTCCAATAGTGTGTACGCGGCATAAGCATCAGTCTTGTTTTTATAGAAAACATTTATGACTTTATTATGAAAATGCTAGGATTTGTGCTAATCCAGAGGCTTCAACATTTTCTGAGGCACTGACCTGGATTAAGCAGGAGGAGCTTCTAGTCCTCTGTTATTGGTCACATGTTCAGAATAAAATAAAAAAAACAGCCTTTGGGTTACAGAGTTTTAATGAAATAATTAATATCAATACACTGTTTTAAATCTCATACAAGTATATATTTGAAATGAAATCTTTATTATTTTTGGCAATAACATGGTGTGGGTGGAGTCATGGGTGACTATAGGCAAATGGGCTGCTTAGATGTGATAGGAAGGAAATGCTTGGGATAGAAAATACACTGAAAACTGAGCATGTGCACTAACTGAAGTGAAGTGGGGACTTGAACAGAAGAGGGAGATAGAGAAAAGCAGGAACAACCAGGTTTTTTTCAAAGTACAGAAAATTAATCCTACAGTGACTGAGTGAGTATGAACAGCATGTAATACACCATTTATGGATAGTTTTTAATGATGTGGGTTTAATGACACTTTAACCACTTGCCGACCGCCGCATGACGATGTACCTCCAAACTTTGAAGGGGTATATCATTGTTATGGCAGCAGCTAGCTGCCATAACCCTGGTATCCCCGTTTTCGTGTGGTGGCCGGCTTTCAGATAAAAGTGGTCCCTGTGGCGGATTCGCTGCAAGATCACTTTTATCGGTGGCAGGAGAGGGGCCCCCCCTCCCGCTGTGACTTGGGGCCCTCTGCCGCTTACCGGAGCCATCGGTAGCGGCGGAGGCGATCGCATCCATCTCCGTTCTGTGCCTGGAGACGAATGACGCTAAGATGGTGCCCACTCATCTCCATGACACTGCTGGGCAGAAGCGACGTCAAAACGTCACTTCCGTCCATGCCTCTTAAAGGCACATTTTTTCAAATATCATTTTTGAAAAAAAAGGTAAAAAAGTATTGCAACGACCACCATTTTATTCGCTAGGGTGTTAGAAGAAAAACCATATATAATGTTTGGGGGTTCTAAGTAATTTTCTAGCAAAAAAAACCTGCTTAAAACATGTAAACATCTAAAATCCAAAACGAGGCTGGTCCTTAAGTGGTTAACCACATACAGACCAGCACACGACGATGTACGTCAGCGCAATGGCACGTCTGGGCAAATAGGTGAATAGGCACGTCCCCATTAAATTGCAGCATTGTGGGCATGTGCGCGCAGCCGCCGGGGCACGCCTGCCACGTACTCCTTGACCGTGCCCACAGGTCCCGCAATCATCTCTGCCTAGTGACATTACAGGGATCTACTGCTCCCTGTCATTGGGAGCAGTGATCGCTGTCATGTCAGTGGTAGCCCACCCCCCCACAGTTAGAATCACTCCCTAGGACACACTTAACCCCTTGATCGCCCCCTGGTGTTTAACCCCTTCCCTGCCAGTGTCATTTACACAGTAATCAGTGCATTTTTATAGCACTGATCGCTGTATAAATGACAATGGTCCCAAAATAGTGTCAAAAGTGTCCGATGTGTCCGCCATAATGTCGCAGTCAAGATAAAAATCGCAGATCGCTGCCATTACTAATAATAGAAAAAAAATGATAATGAAAATGCCATAAATCTATCCCCTATTTTGTAGACGCTATAACTTTTGTGCAAACCAATCAATATATGCTTATTGCATTTTTATTTACCAAAAATATGTAGAAGAATACATATCGGCCTAAACTGAGAAAGAAATTTGTTTTTTTTATATATTTTTGGGGGATATTTATTATAGCAAAAAGTAAATAATATTGCTTTTTTTCAAATTTGTCACTCTTTTTTTGTTTATAGCACAAAAAAATAAAAACGTAGAGATGATCAAATACTACCAAAGGAAAGCTCTATTTGTGGGGAAAAAAGGACGTCAATTTTGTTTGGGTGCATTGTCGCACGACCGTGCAATTGTCAGTTAAAGCGACGCAGTGCCGTATCGCAAAAAGTGCTCTGGTCAGGAAGGGGGTAAATCCTTCCAGGGCTGAAGTGGTTAAAGACAAAGACATGATTTTAATTAGCTAATTTCATAAAATCATCTTCCTGATGTACTTTTTTGAGCATAGGCAACTGAAGTCATGTTTTTAATTTCAAGAATTGTTTAAACAAAATGTATGTTGGCCCTGATGAAGAGGGATTTGTGCTTGACCCCCAAAACATGTTGGCTGTCAACTTCTAAAATACCTTTTTATTGTGAAAAATACAAATTAATATCTTGGCAAATCCCTATGGCTTGGCCCTCTCATCCTTTATCTTCATATCTGTCTATGTAAGGACAGCTTCATTTTATATTTATTGAACAATGGTAACGAAAGTGATTGTGCGTAGAGACAAAAGACTTTAAAAAAAAATCATACAAAATATAAAACCTGACTGTTGGTTAGATACTGGAATAATTCACAAGGGATTGTGAATACATTTTTACATATTTTATTTTCTATGTATTTCATGAATACACATGAATCACACTTAATCAAAGCATAACTATATTTTCCCATAAAATCAATGATGTAGATATTTTATTTTGCAAGTGTAAAATATGCAGATGTCACAACAAGAATACAACATATCCCAATGCATGTAATCCTTGATATAAATTCATATGCTATTAAATATTAATCTTTTAATCTTAGCAAAAAGCAAAGAAAAAGGTTATTATCTTTCTGAATGTAATTGCATATTCACAAGACTTATTCATGCGTAAAAGAAGAAGTGACCCCTAAAGTCACCCTAGTTCAATTCTTTATTAATTTTAAAATAAAGTAGTTCTTAGATAAAAATAGTATAATTATTCTTACTTATCAAATTTAAGTATTGTTTTCCTTCTCAGGTAGTCTTTGCCTGCAAAAACAACTGAAGCATCTCAAAACAGGAGGAAATTAATTAAAAACATCTGAGACAAGTTCTATTTCAACTCCTGACTGTTGCCCATGGCAACCAATCAGCTTCTATCTTTATTTTTTTTCGCACAGCTTAGAAAATTAAAATGTAAAAGCTGTTTGACTGCAGTCCATGTTAGACAACATTGAAACACTTTTTATTAATTCCCCGTTATGTACATACTATGAGTAAAGAAGAATGTAGGTTTAGATGCAGTTACTAGAAGTGAGAAAAAATAAATAGTTTTACTTGCATACTGTATAGTGTCAATGTATATAACTTAATACTTTATTATATGGTACTCATAACAGTTACTGCCCAAGAGGAGCTTTCAATCTAATTTCTAGTTTTTTTAATATTATACTAATTCCATGACAAAGACAGTCATTTCTATTGAAGCTCATTCGATGTGACGCAGCAACTAAGCAATATCACTGGTGCACAGAACACTGGACTTACAGACAAGCTGTTTGGTGTTGACAACTACAGAAGCAGCTGGTTGGAACTTCAAATTCAGTGGACCTTATTGTCTACTGGACATAGCCTTAGCAACTTCAACCTATGATAAGACTGCAGTTCCCCTATAGTATGGGTTCTATTAAGATCATCTGATATTAGATTTATTGTCCAAAAGTAGTGGTGCTTTCTGATATGAATCTATGATTCTGTTAACTTAACTACGATTGAGTGAAGCATTTTGAGCATATGTGAATATATGCAAGCTGCAAATTTAAAAATGTAGGCATAATACACACAGCTAACACACCAAATATCCTCACCAAAAGTGACAATTATTTTCAGCTTAGTCCAATGAAATTTGAAAACTGCAGTCACATAAATTAATGAAATTCCTTCTTGCATTAAATCTTTGTGAAATGAGTCTTAAGCTGCCATAGATGGGTTGAAATTTGTCCAGCTCAGCAGGAACAGGATGAATTTTGATCCATCTATGGCCATTCCTGTTCCAGAAAAGTCAATCTAAGAATTGGCTTTTCTCAAACAGAACTGCTGGAAAATGTTCCCTTGATCAGCGCATGCAGCCATAGAAAATCCATAAAAATCTATCTATGGACAGCCTTATATCTCCTTTGGATTCCTAAGTATGCACAGTAATTGACTAAAACAATGAAAAAAAGATATTGATTTGTGTTTTGTATGTTTTTATAGCTAAATATAAGGATAAACCTAAGCACCATGTTTGCATCTATTTATAGATGTGTGACTAGTACAGGCAGTACCCACGTTACAAAAATTAGACTTACATACGATTCATACTTACAAGCGGAGGGAGACAACAGGAAGTGGGAAGAAATCACCCCCTAGGAAGGGAAATTCACTCCTGTAAGAGTTATCATGGGAAAAAGGTGTCTTCACTGAAGCTTTATCACCAAGGCTTGTTTCCACAACAACCCAAAATTTTCAAAATCCAATTGCCACAAAAAAAATAGTAAATTTTTCTTTTTGGCTGGAGTTACACTTAAAAATGTACCTGTTCCAAGTTACATACAAATTCAATTTAAACTTCAATCTTGTTTGTAACCTGGGGACTGCCTGTTATTTGGAAGGTGATTGTCTTGGTTAGATTCCACAACTATGACACTTATACGCATTTTAGATCAGCTTTTCATAAGTCAATAATGCCGCGCACACATGAGCGAAATGTCCTCCGGAAAGGTCAGACAAAGCTTTTCATCGTATATTCATCGTATATTCCGATCGTGCGTATGCCTCATCGGACTTCTTTTTTAGAAAATTCTGACGGACCTAGAAATAGAACATGTTCTAAATATTTCCGACGGAACAAATTCCTATCGGGAAAACCGCTCGTCTAACCGCTCGTCTATAAACCGCTCGTCTATATGCTGTTCCGATGGACCAAAAACGACGCATGCTCTGAAGCAAGTACGAGACAGAAGCTATTGGCTATTGGCTACTGGCTATTCCTTTTTCTAGTCCCGTCGTAAGTGTTGTATGTCACCGCGTTCTTGATGGTTGGACTTTGGTCGGACTTTGGTTTGACCGTGTGTAGGCAAGACCGCTTGAATGGAATTCCGTCGGAGAAACCTTCGGAGTTTACTCCGACGACAAAACCGGTCGTGTGTACAGGGCATTAGAGTAGCAGCTGCCAAAACAGAGAACCAGGAAGAATTCAACATAAATATTGGGTAAAGAATATACAAACTCCATGTAAGTGATGTGATGTTAACTCTAGATACAAAAAGCTGCAAAGCAATTATGCCAATGATTCAGCCACTTAACAAGTCCACCTTTAACTTCATGCCAGTAAACAGCTAATACAATTCATAGTGAAATCGGAAAGTCTACTCAATTCTAATTATTCAAGGTCTATAAAGCTTCAGTGAAGACACCTTTTTCCCATGATAACTCTTACAGGAGTGAATTTCCCTTCCTAGGGAGTGATTTCTTCCCACTTTCTGTTGTCTCCCTCCGCTTGTAAGTATGAATCGTATGTAAGTCTAATGTTTGTAACGTGGGTACTGCCTGTACTAGTCACACATCTATAAATAGATGCAAACATAGTGCTTAGGTTTATCCTTATATTTAGCTATAAAAACATACAAAACACAAATCAATATCTTTTTTTCATTGTTTCACTCATTTACTGTGCATACTTAGGAATCCAAAGGAGATAGATCATTGATGCTATGCCATAATCATGCTAACAGTGAATTGATAGCATGCAAGCTTGTTCCAAACTTCTTAAATGCAAACTTGATTAAGACATCATCACTTCCATGACATGGCTAATAAACACCTAATAACAGGTTAGATCTACAGTGTCATAGAACGCGTAAACAATAAAGCATCCTGTTAGCTAAACTTTTGTAATCCTAGTGCAATTGATTATTACAGCAAGATTACTATGCAGACATGATCATGTAAATTACATGGATTAGTCAATGCTCGGACTGTTGTTTTGGAACTGAGTAATAAGCTGTTAAAAATCTGCTACAGACAGGTGATCTTTGGAATAATAAAACTTAAAAGTGCCAAGGCAGAGCGGAATCCATTAAAATCCAGACTGAAAGTCTCCAGTTTTGAGAACATTATGAGAGATTCAAGAAAATTGCTGTACCATAATTGCAGCAGTCAGACCTCAGTGTCAAGAATTGAAAAGAGGGCAGTTGTGAAACATTAATCAAAAACAGGCTTTTGTCGATCACCTCTCAATCAGAGAAGTTTGACACAGTAAGAAAATAAGAGTGTTTGCTGGAGGTATTATTGAAAGGTGAATCAGATCACAGAATGCTTTCCATTTGGTGACCAGCCCTTACAAATTTGCCATGGCTGTTAAAATGATATGAATCTTTGTCTACATTGAAGGTAATGCTGCAATAGCAGATTTATAAGACCAGATGAACAAATATGAGGAATTTTTCTTATGGCAGCCACTTTAAAGAGGAACTGCAGTCTGCTCACATAACTTGCCATACAAACATCTTTGTCATTCTGAAGCTTCCCTCCAACCACTCTGTCCCACCCCTTTCCCACCGCCACCACCTTTCCTAGGCTCTACCTTCCCATCGCGGAGCCCGGGAGCGATGCGGCTGGTGACAATTGCTGCACTGAACAGAGAGAGAGGAACTTACATTGTTCTTCTCTTTCTGTAATCCTTAAAGCAACGAGTATTTTGTCACTTCTGGTTCCGCCTCTTTGATTACCTGGCCGCTAGCGGCCAGGAAAGCGACCTATCAGGCTGATCTGGGTCTGATCGGCTGCATGGGAGGCTAGAGGAGAGATTGGGGGCCTAATAGACCCTCGATCTCTCCATAAAGAAGACCTGTTACAGCCCATGCTGTCACAAGGGATGTTGTTCATTCCTTGTGATAGCAATAAAGTTAATCCCCAAAAAAAGTGCAATTTTTTTTTTATAAAATAAATAATAATAACAAAAAAAAGTAAAGCGCTTTTGCGCTGTGCTTTCGTGCAAATGCGAATGCATACGTTACTCCCGCACTCATATGTAAATGGTGATCACACCACACATGTAAGGTATTGTCACGAACATCAGAGTGAGAGAAATAATTTTAGCACCAGACCTCCTGTGCAACTCTAAATTGGTAACCTGTAAAGGCATTTAAAGGGTCACTTATGGAGAATTATAAGCATCGTAGTTTGCCACCATTCCATGGGCAGACACAATTTTAAAGTGTGACATGTTATGTATCTATTTATTTGGCGTAACATCATCTTTCACAATATACAAAAAAATTGGGGTAAATACTGATTTTTTAAAAATTCATTAAAGTGTATTCTCTCAAAAAAAAATTACATTTGAAAAACCGCCGTGCTAGAAAATTACCTAGAACTCCCAAACATTATATATATATATATATATATATATATATATATATATATATATATATATATATATATATGTGTTTGGGAGTTCTAAGTAATTTTCTAGCAAAAAAAAGTAGATTTTTACATGTAGGAGCGCAATGCCAGAATTGGCCCTGATACGAAGTGGTTAATAATGCCTTAAAATTCTTATTTAGATAACCGAGTACACTTATCTCCATCTTCAGTCTCCCTGTTCCTCATTCCTTTGTGATTTCCAAAATATTAGGTAATATGCCATGTATTGAACAAATGTTATGATTGGTAAAATTTCTAGAAGAATAAAATAAAAATGTGGAGATGTCATATTTAGTAATGTAGGTACAGTTATCTCAAGATCACAAGAATGTTATTATGATTCGAAGATTTTCTGCAACTGGTCCACAGCCCTAGGGTCTCCATCTTAAACTTGTGTTTCTTTTTTATCAACTGCAGTCAGGGTCGATTTAATTTAAATCAATTTTTAAAGAGCAACTGTCATCTCTGTCCCACAGTGGCTCCTCCTCTGACCCGCTGTTGACTCACCGACAGTTCCATTCACTTTAATGGGACGGCTGGTGATGCGGCAGTGACACAACAAGGTGAGGGATGTGGAGGCAGCAGGTGAAAGAATTTTCATGGCATACCTGAAAAGATTTAACAATTTTTGTGGCAAAAAATGTATTTATTTTTACATATATATTTAATTTTACATTAAATGTGAAGGCACTGCGCCAATTGATTGGTGGCAGTTAATTGTGGCTAAGAAAATGAACAAAATATTGTTGCGCTACTATAAAAGCAAAAAATAGAAATAGCAGCCAGCATCAACAGTATAGTGACAATGTGAAGAGAACCTAAATATATATAGAAATGCAGTGCTAAACACAAATATGGATATTAGCTACCACAATACATATATGTGACAACCAATCTTACAACGTGATGGCATAAGAACCATATGTGGGAAAGGGAAGGAGGGGTAAACCTCATAAGAAAAAAATGAAGTTCATAATCAAATAAATGTCCATCAATTTAAACGACATGTGTTCTCCGGTGTCAAAAAAAGAGAAGACGTGTATCATAAGTGCAATGTGAATCGCAAGGGTGATCTTCCTGTACTAGGCATCCACAGGTGAAAGTAGAAGGAGCAAATACACTTACCGGAAAAGGTGGACACATTCACTGTATGGCTAGGTGTCATCAAGGCTTGTGAATCACCTGATCCAAATGGGTGTTTACGAAGAAGCGTGTGCGGCAGGTTCAACTGGTTCCTTTCCAACGACCATAGACAGCCTGTGGACTTCTGATGTTCAAGGTGTAGATGTAGTCACCTTCCCGGCGTATGGGTGGCCAGAAAGTGAGGCTTTCATTCAGCCAGTGTGGGGACATGCAAAAGGAGGAGAAGACTCCACATAGTGCTTGAATCCGTAAGAACAGGTTTATTGTAAACCAAAAAAACAGGTACAAATCTGAACAGCAACAGCGGTGGTTAAAATCACAATTGAAATAAAACAGCGTGGTACCAAAGGACAGATAGCTAATGGCGACCCGACATGTTTCGGACAAAGGGTCCTTCTACTGGGGCATATAGCATGTTGTCCAGTATCACGCTTACATATATAGACACATAAATTGTTTAAAATAATTATCAGCTGTGAACACCGCTGTAGAGCGGGCCTCACAGCCAATAGAGAACCAGCAATGATTGTCCTGCATCACTGTCGCATGTGACCTAACCGACCAATCACGGCCCCTAGTGCCAGATCACATGTCGGCGTTGTCCAGGATGACGTCATCGCGCACTGACCCATGTTCTCCAAGCCTCGGTTCCATATCAGGAAGAGGCAGATATGGTTACATGGTGTGGGGCGGTGTTACTCCACCTCGAGACCAGATGACAGCATCACTGCACAATTGGGCCAGACGCTCGTATCCCGGCAGCTTCCTGTGTCACCGGAAGTGCCGAAAAAGGACACGGATATGCCGGCAGAGCGGGACAAGCAACAGATATATTATAAAAGAACATTTCAATAAAATAATATTAAAAACCAGGGCATAGGGCAAAAAACTCCCCACAGGGATGTATATAATAAGGAACCTGAATGTGCATAAACATCTCCAATGAAAAATGTACAAGGCACACAGATATCATCAACTGAAAACATGTGAGGTCAACTGTAGCAAACCTGTCACAGAATCATACAGAAAATCGGTCCTGTAAAAAATATATCTAAAAAAATTATAAAATAAAAATGAAAAAAAAAAAAATACAGAAAAAAAAAAAGAAAAAAGAATGGTCCAGGATGACTGGGCATGCGACTATTAGAATATTCATATTATGAGCATATGGGTGGTAATATATAGTGTTCTGACTGTGTACTTCCACTTCCTGGTGACAGTGGAACGCATGATAGGGCCGGAAATGATGGCCGCGTCGCCTCCCACGTCTTGCATCATTTGCGGCTGTTGACATCACGTCCGCCCCATCGTGCGTTCCACCGCTACCAGGAAGTAGAAGTACACACACCAGTGCTCTGCATCTACTGGCCCTATCAGTCCCCGTGAAATAAGCAGCGGAGCGGGCGCTGTGTATCTCTCTCTCCTCCCCTGTCCACAGAGTCCCTTCTTGCTCCCGACATGACAGCTACTACAGTGGGCATCAGGGCTGCTGTTAGAAATCATGGGGCCCCATACAGCCTACCTGACGGGGACCCCTTTGACCCGGTGGCAGGCGACGTGGCAAGTGACAAGCTGCATTTTCTGACAAGTGGCAAGGCAATTGACACGCTGCATCTGCTGGCAAGTGACTTGCATCCGCTGACAAGTGACGTGGCAAGTGACACGCTGCATCTGCTGGCAAGTGACACGCATCCGCTGACAAGTGACGTGGCAAGTGACACGCTGGATCTGCTGACAAGTGACGTGGCAAGTGACACGCATCCACTGAAAGTGACGTGACAAGTGACACACTACATCTGTTGACAAGTGACGTGGCAAGCGACAGTGCATCTGCTGACAAGTAACAAGCTGCACCTGGTGGCAAGTGACGAGGCAAGTGACATGCTGCATCCGTTGACATGTGACCTGGCAAGTGACAAGCTGCATCTGTTGGCAAGTGACAAGCTGCATCTGCTGACAAGTGATGTGGCAAGTGACACGCTGCATCTGCTGACAAGTGACGTGGCAAGTGACATGCTGCATCTGCTGACAAGTGATGTGGTAAATGATATGCTGCATCTGATGGCAAGTGACGTGGCAAGTGACACGCTGCATCTGGTGGCAGGAGACAGTGGCAAGTGACACGCTCAGGCTCCCACTGATTCTGCATTATGGTGAGTTGAACTATTTTATTATATATTACAATGTAATAATATAAATAATGCACTTCAATAATCCTGACACCATAAAAACCATGGTGCTGTGATGATTGAAGCACCAACGCCAGGTGTTTGGAGTAAAGTGGGCCGGTCTGGATGAAGTCCAGGGCCACATTTTTGTCCCAGTCCAGCCCTGGGCAGAGCACTCGCTGCCATACCCACAGCGGATTGCCCGCTCATCCTCTCCGCGGCTCCCCTCATTGCTGCAGACAAATGCCATGTCGGGACAAGAGGCACAAACTGCAGGAGAAAGTCGCTGAACAGCTGACGGCCAACAGCGTGAAGGGGGAGGAGCTTTCTGCTGTGAGCAGAGACCCCATGTTGGAAAAGGCATCGCTGGAGGCATAATTGACACTGTAAGCAAGCAAGTGCCAGCGCCATTGATCCCATGCCCACCACCACTGCCTCTGACTAAACACCCCCTCCCCACCACCACATCTGCCTCTGACTGAACATCCCCTCCCAATCACCGCTGCCTCCGACTGAACCCCCCACCGCTGCCTCTGACTGAACCCCTCCTCCCTACCACATCTGCCTCTGACTGAACCCCCCTCCCGATCACCTCTGCCTGAACCCCCACCACCGCTGCCTCTGACTGAACCCCCCTCCCCACCACATCTGCCCCTGACTGAATCCCTGCTCCCCATCACTGCTGCCTCTGACTGAACCCCCACCACCGCTGCCTCTGACTGAACCCCCACCACCGCTGCCTCTGACTGAACCCCTCCTCCCCACCACCACATCTGTCTCTAACTGAACCCCCCTGCCGCCTGTGTCTGAACCCCCCTTACCACCACAGCTGCATTTGATGGACCCCAGCACCACCACCACCACTGTTGCATGTAAATCTGACTTCCTGATACATTTAATTTTAGCTTTAATTGTCATGATATAAAATAATGAATGTGGGGGCCTTTTGGAGAGCGTGATTTTTTTTGGGGGGGGCAGCATTTTATTCTTGGGCCCAGGCAGCACAATGTCTTGGGCCAGCTCTGGATAATACTTACTCAGGAGAAGGCTAATTATTTTGTCAGTGTTGGAAACTACCAAAAGTCGTCATGTTGCTTTATGTATCCTTTTTTGATGTGTTATAGGTAAATGCATTCTGTGTTAAAAAAAAGGCGATGCTGTATTTCTCACACTTGTGCTGACAGCTCTGCAATGAAAGAAACCACAGCTGAGCTGTCAGTGGCAATAACTCATGATCTGATTCAACAAGGTTCATTCTCTCTTCTTCACCAGCAGCCTCCAGTTCTGTAAAAAGTATACTTGGGAGACAAGAATGCAGTATAGAGGTTTTCAAGGGCAGGGAATTTGTTGTTTAGCTGTGGCCTAGTCACGATGTCTATTCCATAGTTATTGCACATCAAAATTACATTTTACTCTCAGGCAGAAAATATGCTACTAAAATGCAACACACTGGGTCTGTAATACAATAAGACCCTTTATAGTTATGTAATGATATAGGGGTATATCCTCAGGCAAATTTGATTATGTTTCTATGTACTAGTATCAAGTTATTAAATAAAATACAACACATTTAAAGTTCTTTAGAGGCATTCTGCTTGTGCACATGAATTATTTAACCCAAACATCAAATGTATTCAACATATGTAAATAATTCATTTTATGTTAAGTAACTCTCTAGCAGTTCCTGGTGATATAAAAATTTAAAATGCTCATAAGTGCAGGCAGTTTTATTATATTATCTGAATAAAAAAATGTATTTTTTTCTCAGTTGAACTTTAAAACTTATATAAGATCATGCTCAAAGTGCACCTTTGCCAAGACTATGGACATTAAAGTATTTAGATAATCTTAGACCACAATCGCACCTGTGTTTTGACCTGGCAGTGTGTAAATGCATGAAAATCAGTGGTGGGGTTCCAGGGATTTGCTGCATGAGGCAGTCCCACTGAAAGTAATGGGAGGCTGCCGACTCCTGCAGATAACTGCAGCATCTCTCATGTAATTCCTATGTGGTGATTACCTGCATGTGATCTGCCATAGATGTAGTCTGCACTCAGGGCTGATTACTCGATTAACTGTAGGGGCCAGCAGTCTCCCATTGCTTTGAATAGGGCATCTAATAATCGGCATAGACCCCATTGATTTTCTCACATCTACATGCTGCCAAGCCAAAACACAGGTGTGAATGTAGGGTAAAAGTATATCTAAAGTCATAACCTTTTTTTTACTCTTTACATAGATTGAAGGATGATTTTTTGCCATATCTGTCTCTTTAGGGAGATTTTGCTTCATATCCTGTCCTATAGACCTACCAGGGAGTGAGAGGGTTTACCCTCTTGGAGAAATGTCATAAAAAAAGTTCCCTTTTGAAAAACGTACCATGTTTACTGTTCTAGCGTCTGGATTTAAAATTACTGTTGTAGCCCTCTCCTAGTTAGGTTAGGCTAAGGAAATTAGGTTTTTCTATCTTTTTAGATCTTTAAAAGCTTGAACATCCATTTAACTACATCTGACTGGTTGCTACGGGTTGAATGTAAAACCATGGTTCTTTAATGGTTTCTTTAATAAATATATGCTTTCTGCATTTTAACTGGTAAAATGCAGTGCTTAACTGTTGCTGTCACTTGTCATTTTATTCTTTGAAACTGAAATGTTACAGCTTGCGCCATAAAAATACAACCAGCATGTAACACATAAGCTGAACTTTTAAAACCTAGAATCTAAAATAGCCAGGATTTATAACCGCAAGACATTAGTTTAAGCTGCACTTTTAGACTGATCCATCCCTAGATGCAGCATACAATTATGTTGTAAATTGATGTCAATTGGAATAATTGCTAGCATACCACATCATGGCCTGGTGTGAATTGGGCTGGCATGTGAGAGCATTGCTAAGTAAAATCTTTTTCCCAAATTGTTTTAAATTGTGTCTTGTTATTTTTGTTTTTTTTCTTATTTCTGAAGCTCAGTACAATTGTTCTTGCAATTACAACATCTTCCCTCCAGAAAAATGTCAAGACTCTGTGCTATACTTTACACATTTCCAGGTAACAGTTTTAGGCCATTTTCACTGAATAGTCATGCATTTTCTCATACAGAAGCCAGATGTAGGTAAAGACATTTTAGTGGTAGTAATAAAGAATTTGCAACTCTTAATTTGTACCAAAATCTACAACTCATAGCATAAAATAGAAGAGCTAGGCTTAAGGATTTAGACCAGGGGTCTCTACACTTGTTTAAATGAGGGCAACATTGTATATTACAAATATTTGAGGGCTGAAAAAAAAAATCAGTTTTAGGGTGAATTCACACTAGAACAGAAAGCTGCCTGAGCACTTTACCTCTCCAGCCGATGTCCATTCCTGACTGCGGTAGGGGCAATGTGGTGCGCAATTAAGCTCATCACACATAAGCTCATCATACAGCTCCCTGTTTTTTAGGAGTACAGAAGTACACTTCATTCATGTCACTCTACAGCAGCACGATGCACTCCGCTGCTGTATGGTGTCATGTGGTTCTGTATAGTGTGCCGCGATAAAATGCAGCAAGCTAAATTTTATCACAGCATGCTGCAGCACAGCTGCATTGCAGTGTGAATCACACACAGAAAATAGTTTTCCGTGTGTCCTTGTGATGGCAGGTGTTTTACAATGCAGTAATGAATGATTGTAATGTATGAATTCATTCTTATAACTGAATGAATGATATTGAAATAAATGAAGAAGTTTTACTTGGAGATTGCTGTAATCAGCATGCTATGATTCAGAACAACAAAAAAAGTAAGAACTTCAGTAGAACAAAGCAAGGAAAGGCCAAAAAAATCTTAAGCCCATCAGAGTCCCCATCAAAGTCTGTCCCTATATCAGATTCCCCATAAGAGTCCCCCATTACATCAGGAACCCTATCAGAGTTCCCCTTACAAGATCCCGGCCCCTCCCCATGTGAATGAGTATGGGGTACATTGTACTCATTCACCAAAAAAGTGTCAAAAATAAATAAAAACAGAGACTGTTATTGACATATCCTTTTTTAAAAAAACAAAAAAAAACAATGTCCCCCGAAATAAATCCAGCATCAAACACGATGACCGATGCCGGTGCTGACCCGGAATGAGAAAGAGGTCTGCACTGGACACTGGCTCCCGCCATCTGACAGCTCCATCACCAAATAAACTAAGGGGTAGGGCTACTCGATGATGTCACCTGGTGACACTGCCCCCTTGTCATGTCATCAACTGGGCACTTGCCCCCCCTTTCCTGGCCTGCCAGGCTGCATGCTGGGATAAGGGTCTGGTAGAGATTTGGGGGGGGCCTTACGCCATTTTTTTTTTCAACTTTGGCATGGGGCTCCTCTTAAAATCCATACCAGACCCCAAGGGCCCGGTACGGATTGTGGGGGTCCTCACGCAGTTTTTCTTTCTCAAATTTTAATTGCCGTCAATTCTTTTGTTTACATTCAGCTGTCAGCAGGGAACCCCACTGACAGCTGATGAGTCAGAGGTTGTTAAGGTTGCCGCAGCCAGCTTGCTGGCCCATGCCTTAACAACCAGCAAAGCTGCTAAATACCGGCAAAACACCAGTACACAGAAGGGGAAAATGCCGAAAAACCCTCATATAAAGCGTTTTTTATACAGCATTTTCCAGCTTTTTTTTCTGGTTCTAGTGTGCATGGAGCCGTAACATTAAAACACCTTATTCATTAACATTCATTTTGTACTTTACTAGGGGAATAGCTTTTAGTCTTTTAGTAAATGAATCCCAGTGTTCGTGATCAGACAGCTGACAGGCCAGCAAACATGAGGATTTCAAGAGGTCACTGATCCTCATTCCTTTCATAATATCCATACCCACATTTCTATCCTGACACATTCCTTTAAATTTGTTGACAGATCTATGCCACACTAACAACTCACCCTCCATGGGATCACCAAGACAGCAGACAGAACACTCACCTGCTCCACTGACATCACTTACACTTTGATCCTCTTTGCTCCATCATTGCTCCCTTGTTGGCAGGCAAAACTGCAACATTTTGGCCAGCATATTGATGTCATTGAAGAGCAAGAAAGTACTCTCTTTAGCAATCCTGTAGGTGGTAAATTGCTCCCAGCTACAGGCTCCTGAGTGTGACATGGCCCAAAAATGGCAGATGTAAGAGATCTGAATTATGCACCCCACAATCATCCTTTTCTCTCTAGTCTGAAAACTGTACTGTAACTCTAGTACCATTATAAAAATGACATGAAGTCATAAAACAAGAAGTATATTAGGGCTTTAATATTCATATCAGACAAGAACAAAGGGAATTACAACACAGTAAGCTACAGCCCCTTTAATGATTATCACTATAGCGTTTATTTTATTTTTCAATTGCTTGTCACTTTCCATTTAAAGCAGACCATTTTCCATTACAGCAGAGATAATTGTTCTCTGTTACTATTCTTCTGTGATCATCATTTCACTCCTGAAGTTGTACTTAGCAATGGGGATTGACTTTACAATTACATTAACATAAACCTGCATCTTCTTTTGTATGCTCCATGCTTCATGCATTGATAGAGTCACTGATCTGGAAAGAGGAAGCTCCTGTAAACATCAAAACTTGGGACTAAACTGTAGATAATAATATCTGGCCCATGCATACTGCCATGATTTATAATCTTACATGTCATTTTATTCTTGACCTTTTCTATTCATTGCGACCTCATGCCTCTCAAGTGTCCCTGAATTATCATGTTATATTAATTGCCAACATATCTTCAGAGAGATTGCTCGCAAACTCAACTCTCATTCGGCAAATTAGTTCTTACATTTTCTCTTTCTCTATGCCACCTTCAGCAAGACCTTTTGCCTCCTATTATCCTTATGTTTCATTCGATCAGTCACAAATATTCCTCCAGTAGGTTTTATCTTAAACACTTCACTTGGAGAAAATGAATTCCTGTCCATAGATGAGTGAGTGTTTTGAATAAAGTCTTAGTTCATAAAATGAACATAAATCATAGCTTCAGGTCAATATGTTTTGCCACACAAAGTAAACCACACATAAAAAAGTACAGCGTTTTAAAGAAATTAAAATGAATCCGTGAGAACTTAAATATGAAAAAATAGAATTTGCTATTGCTCACTTTAAATCTGCAGACTCTGTAGTTGTCATCCTAATCCTGGCTTTATCATCTCATGATTCAGTAACTAGGAACAAGCAGGTAGGGTGGACTTTAAAAGTTTAATTCTTCATGCTTGCTTGCTCCAGATTAGTGATTTACTATTTAGTAAAGCAAGGGTCATGGTAAAGACTGCACATGTGACATGCAGCTCCAGTCACAAAGTAAAAAGTCCCAAAGGTGCTAGGGTAAAGCTATTTCCTTTCTTCATGAATCATACAAAGATAACTAATTATTCTAGGCTTTGGATAGACCAGTGGAACTCATTTGCACTTTAGAAGTTGGCTAGATTTCAACATGAACATGTTGAATAACCTATATGTACACATAATCATAACACTGTTCTACAAATGCATATTGCATTTTGTCTGCTGTGTTTTACATGTCCTCAGTTGACAGTTGTGCTGGATAGCCTCGTTTTACAAATTGTCCTTTTCTCCCATTGTATCAGAAGCTTATAGAACCACAAAGTTTTCTCCCACTATGTGGGAAATTTTAAAATGAAAAAAAAAAAAATCTAAATATCAAAGCACCCCAATCAAGAAGTTATCAGGTAAAAGGTTAACATACCATAGTGGGATTATAATATGCAGATACAATACCACATCAGGGAGGTGTAGTGTACTGTACAAAAAGCCATTTGTAAAATGGCTGGCTATGGATCCTATAAGAACTATCACAGTGTCAAATAAATGGAAACACCAACCATAGCAATGTATTTGCTTTGGGTAGAGTTGAGCAGCATCGTGTCTTCCCTGACATCTGAGAACTTGGCAGTGAAATCTGTCCCATCATGATGTAGCTGAGATATGCATGATATTCATGACATGGTAAGCCTGGTTGAGAGAAGCTAGGTGACTTGATGTCATTGGCCTGTGGACACATTACACATTCTTGTGCATTGTTTTATGAGTACACAAGTATGAACTCCACAAGAGTGTATCAGAAACACCAAGGCCAGTAACAGCAAGAAAGATCTAAAGGAGGAGTGAGCCTTGCTCTATCAAAACAGAGACATTGTTTGTGTGGATTTTTGATTCAAAGTCAGTAATTAGCAACACTGATCACCAGAAAAAATTCAAGATTTTACATATATGTTTCACATACAGTATACATCAACAATATATGGGTGCATGACCTTCCTTTCATCCAACAGGAAGACTGGTAGTGTTTATGTTGTTCTGTGTATCACCATATCTTGCTGCTATTGAAACGATTCTACTTATTATCTACCCCAATCATCACTGACTGATTCTTTCTTCTGATTTACCAGGAACATTGATTTAATTTACAAGACTGCTATGTATATAGTTCCTATTCATAAATCTCATTTATATAGAAATTATGTGCAAATCAGTATTTATATAAATAGATTAGTACTTTATAAACTATGTGAAGGTTGTGTAAAACATCTCTAGCTCAACCCTTTGAAAGAAGCCAAAGCACAATAACCACATACTGCCATATCAAAGAACACTTTAGTTTATCACAGTAAGTTCATGAGATTTGCATTAATGTGCAGTAGTGTGGTCACTATTCCTGTTCTGTTTTATGAATCTATTAAAATGGATAATATGTTTTATTTGTTTTACAACTACTATGAAGCACCGGAGTCCTTAGCATTGGCTCAGAAACAAACCCCTGCTTAAATGTTTACTGTAAACCTATTACCAGATATTGGGGGGTTATTTACTAAAGAAAAATAGGCTGCTCATGTAGTAAATGTAATTTTCACTTTGCAACAGGATTTCCTTTTAAATGAGGTAAGTTCTGCTGAGTTCCATCATCCAATCATGTGCAAGTTAAATTACAGTTTTTTTACATTTTCCTTGAATGCGATTCTTTGAAAAGTGAATGTTCAAAACATTAACTGAGTTAATGAAAATTCCTTCACAAGTGGAGAATGCTTTAATCCTTTTTTAAGTCAAAACCATTTTGTACCCTTGAATATTTGGCGCAAAGTGACAGTCTCTAAGATTGCCCCACAACCCAATTATACCTGTCATTTGTGACTCTGTTGGAGTCCTTTGGAAATACTTGGTGACTCTGGATATAGAGGAGCATGCAACTACTTCCCAGGAAGCGATGCACAGGCCTGAACAGACAATCACCAGGCTCAGACGCTGTCAGGGGTGGGCTATCATGAACCCTACATAAGCTCCAACAACACTGAACATGATGTTTTCACAAGGTTTAAATTCCTACTAAAACAGAGGAGAAGAGCTGTGGGGAATGTGGGGAAGGTGAGCATAGCTGGTAAGGGGGAAGAGATCATTTGTTGCCCTAAGAATTCAATAGTAAGCAGAATGAGGCCAAAGTTGCACTTATTAGGTACATTGCATCATTTAGCGCAAAATTCCCTATCAGTTCTCTCACCTCTTGGGATGTTTTTGACCCTAAAAACTGTGAATGGTACCCTGGAAGCATC
Organism: Lithobates clamitans; assembly: GCA_037952925.1. Classification (NCBI taxonomy): domain Eukaryota; kingdom Metazoa; phylum Chordata; class Amphibia; order Anura; family Ranidae; genus Lithobates; species Lithobates clamitans. The sequence continues at coordinate 1,171,598 of JBBGZY010000377.1, read as the reverse complement.
ACTCTCTGAGAAGGATAGAGTTTAGCGGTTTCAATGAAAGCAATAGAGAATGTGCTGTATTCTGCCATTTCTAAAATAGGTATAGCAATTTTGAGAGGGCAGATAAGACACCTTGCAATCAGATCCAGCATAATATTAAATGTCAGCAAGCATAATGAAGATTCAACAAACCAGTGGAAAATCACATAAAGTAGAGAGATGGCCAACACACATTCTAACCATTGTGACAGTCTGGGTGCAGTATAAGCACAAAATTAACACAGATAACCTTCAAAAGTGTAGTTAATTCAAGTTGACATTTTGGTGAGGTGCAGCCCACCTTTCTTAAGACAAAATTCCCAATGATAACACAAGTTTCAAACCCCAAAAGCCCATAAAATACATATAAGTGCAAATATAGCAAAATACAGCACTGTATCAGTGGACATAGAGGACCCTGATAAAAAACAAACTAGCAACGACCCCCAGTCCACATTGGATGGTTGAGACACAAACATGAACTCCAAGAAACATAGGTGTGTAACACAGTGGGAAAAGTCAGCCTGAGATAGATTGAGCCTGCAAAAAGAAAAAAGACAGGCGACCAGAGGGAGGAATCTACAATTATATGAGAAAAAGCAACAAACAAGCTGCCAAATGCCTCTAGGTAAAAGATAAGAGCTAATGAGGAAAAGTACAGTATGAAAAGTGACATCAACAGAAAAAATCACAGTATTCATGAGAGCCAGCAGAGGAAAATATACAGACAGTTATTGAGAAACAACACTCAAAGTCGCCATAAAAAGTAACCAAAAAAGAGTAACTATAAAGGTAATATGAGAAACACTGTGTAAAAGGGAGCTAGATAGCCATGAGGTGAAAACCCAAATCTCAGTAGAATTGTGAGACAAACATCTAATTTGGTGAGTTCTATTGCTTAAAGTGTAGGTTCACTTTTACAGAAAATCTGTAAGGTGAACTTACACTGGACCCCCTCCCCACCCCCCCGGTCCCACTATACCTGAGTCCCACCCCACGATCACCTGCTATAACACATCGGGTCGCCACTTTACCGGTTCAGGGATTTGAAATCCCTGCGGCTTTCTCTCCTCTTCTCCAGCGCTGACAGGGCAGACTACGCAGGTCCTGATTCAAATGCCTCATATATGTACCTTTACGAAGTACGTTTAGGAGATTAAGCCGTGGGGATCTCAAATCCCCTGACCGGTGAATGGGCGATATGATGTGTCACAGTGGGTGACTGCGGGACTCCAGGTGGAGGATGGGGGTTCAATGTAAGTTCACCTTACAGATTTTCTGCAAAGGTGAACTTACCCTTTAAGGATTGCACCTGGTGGTGGAGGAAGTGTTTGGTGTCATTTTAAGGGCAAGGAAATATGGAATTAAAAGCACATAGATGTACTGTGTTAGGACTGATTTTGGACATTTGCTGACTACTATGCTGGGAGAGAAAAAGACTTTGGAAATTCTATTGCATTGTTTTGCACTATAATTGCAATGGATGTTTTTGCACACATGCACACACATGGGCACACACACACTTGCACAGATTTTTGCAATTTTACTATTTTTTCCCACAGATTTAAATGCCATTTGGAAAGTGTTTTATTCAGGTTTGATTTATTATATGTTTTTGTTTTGTTCTAAGCATTGTTATTTATGAGCTATATTTGTTTAAGTGTAGGCCAAAACCTATAACATCTGTATGAAATACACACCAGTCGGGACAGTTAAAGTGATACTAAACATACAATGTTTAATTGTCAAGATCCCGTCTATTTATGTATAAACATCATGCCACTGCATTTAATTTAATAGAAATATGCCTCTTACTGTATACCTTAAGTACTCTAGTACCAACTATTGCCACCTACCACCTATTGCCACATCTACTGAGCATGCTCCAGTTTCAGTTGCAGTTGACAATGCTGTTCAGCAGTCACATGCCATTTCCCAGGTCTTTCCTGTCCTCATGGTAAGATCTGAGAGAGGAGTTTCTAGTACTCTGCTGGTGCATGCTCTATAGCAGCAGAGGACATCTGGACTATGGATCTGTGTCTTCAGAGTGCTGATTGGTGCTGTTCCAGTCACATGACATACAAAAACAGTTTTCAGAATATCAAAATAAGTCAGAATCATATAATAAATAGCCACAAAGTTTTTAACTTATTACAAATCTTTATTTCAAAGCCAATATATATATATATATATATATATATATATATCTATATATAGATATATATATATATATATATCTATCTATCTATATATATATATATATATATATATATATATATATATATATATATATATATATATATAGATATATATATATATATATATATATATATCTATATATATATATATATATATCTATATATATATATATATATATATAGATATATATATTTTTTTGCAATAACATGGTGTAGGCGGAGTTTAAGTTGACTGACAATAGCTTTCATTCTAAAGATATCTGGAGAAAGTTCTGCCAATTACAGGTTGTGTCACGCCATTCCAGCCTGTGTCTATGGTGTATATGTGCTGGGGCTAACAGGGAGGTGAAGCCTCTGTCAACCAACATCTCACATCACATCCCCATAGTGTTTAGCAATATCAAAACATGGAGGAGGAGGGAGTGAGGGGACTTTATAGTCACATGGGCTACATATAAGAAAAATTAGGAAATGAACAGCTTAGAGGGGAACTGAAACTTGAGCATACTCAGTAGATGTGGCAATAGGTGGTCTACACAATCTAAGGGACAAAGACAAGGATAGAGGAGCAGAGAACAGCAGAATCAGCCAGGTTTGCTCTAGTGGCAAAGTCAGCATGCATAACAAATGCTCCAGTGGCAAAGTGAGCATGCACACAGTGTAATATAGCAAATACTGACAAGAATTACCAATTCATCTGCCAGAAATACATCCAGCTCATAAGTCCTGTTGTAGGCTGGCAACACACAGTATTTTTGTGTAATGAGTGGAGTCGGCCTAGTGCTAGTCCCTTATGCTAGTGCTGACTGTTCTAGTTGAAATTTTCCATCCTCTGTTGCCCCAACACTGGTAATCCTCAGCCGATGGACCTGTCATAGGCACTCATCAAGAGGGCTGACTATGTCTTTGCCTTTTTTATGGAAGCTATACTATATACTTCCATCAATGAAAAGCGCTGGAGGAGGTGGACCGTCCTCCTTTCTTAAAGTGCTTTTCTATACTATCGTATAGCTTCTATGAATGGAGAAGGGGGCGGAAAGGGTGGGCATAGTTGGCACTCTTGACAAGTGCCTATTACACATCCAACAGCTGTATTAACTGCACAACTCCAGAAGATTACCTCTGCAGGGGTGTGGGGGAGCAGAGTACAGAAGAGTTTAATTACCCTCTGATACTTCTTAGGAGATCACTCTTCTGACCTAACGTAAAGAACCTCTCACCCTTACTCAGGGGTCGAGCCTGAAATGGGACCTACCCCCTTTTAAAGGAGACCACTCTTGAAGAGATCCCACTACTGCTCTTTACACATACGCTGCTCCTTATAGAGACCGAGGAGTTGAGACCCTCGGATTTCCAGCCCCCTTCCCCCCCTTTTTTCCCTTCCTTTCTTTTCCCTCTTCCTCGTCTCTGTTTCCCCATCCCCCACCATTTTCCCCTTCCTCTGTTCCCCCACATGCCCCTGCTACACTGTCCCACATACACCTCCCCACATATACATTAGCCCAGGTGATTGACCATCACCCTTACATCCAACACCAAACAGCCAACCAGTTAAGACCGCCTCCCCCACAATCTCAACCCCATTTTAAGGACCTAACCCTTCCTCACCTAATCCTCACCTATATATATATGCGCAAGCCCACTCAGACCGATTTTAGATCACAAAGTAGTAAGTGATACCTCTACAACATGCTTCACACCTCGTAGGCTGAAGTTAGGGTGAATATACTGTTTATATCCAAACGCAGACCCCTGGTGAATGTGGGGACCTTTTTTTATTTTACCTGTTTCGCTATACTCTCACGAGTAATGCTACACCAATTCTGTATACGTTAATGATGTTTAATCACCTTTTACTTGCCTGAAATTGTGTATTGATATGTTTTCTTACAATAAACATTATTTGGTAGGAAAAAAAAAAAAAAAAAGAAGAGTTTAACTAGGACAGCTGGCACCAGAACAAGGAACACTCAATAAATGCAAATACTATCCCTTGTGCTGATTTAAAAAAAAAAAAAATACATTTAACTAAATTTAAATAAATACAATTTTTTTTTTTTTAAATACATGTATTTATGTAACTAAACTTAGGCTTTACAGAGAAAATAGGAGATTATTTGCTAGGCTTTACATACACTTTAATGTCTAATAGATGTGGGTCCTGTCTGGTTTAAATCTACCAGGAAACAGGAGTTGGAGTATGTGATTCATTTACCAGTCTGTATGATCTGATCTTCCTAGCTCCCCTGTTCCTGAGCCATTTTTAAACTGCTGTTCTGCTTGGAGCTCATCACCTGCTTGCTACAGCTGGTAAATATTCATAGGTAATATTTTTACATTTAACTGATCCAATTAAATAAAACCCATATGCTCAAAATTTATATATATTAGTTCTGAGTAGAAGGAATATACAAAACACTCTATGTATATTTCCATTAATATACCTTGTCATACTTATATTTAAATTTATTCTCACACATATTCATACAAGGTATTATTTATTATATACAAGTTAATCTCTGCATAAGTCATTCGCCTTGGCGTTGCTATTTATTTTAAAATGCCATGGAATTCCATTACACTCAAATAGAGTACCTGAATCCCAGATGTTAGAGATTCAAACCCTGCAGCAGTCCATATATGATTCTGTTCAGCCATCAATGATTCCCATGCATCAGAGATTTTACAATTTTCTCTACATCAGTTGCCAGTATTATAAGATCCCCAAGCAATGCAGAAGATTGGATCGTCATTTTTAATACTATCTTTCCCTAGGAGGTGCTCAGTTATCCAGTGCTACATTTGTAAGAACACTGCATGGAGATTTTAACTGGAACTAATCCTTAAGGCTTGTTTTCTTTCTTATTTTTTTTTTAAATAAAAAATTTAAAGGTAGATGGAAATGTTTGTTTTCTTCAACACATAATGAACATAAAGCCAGTTCCAAAATTGAATAAAACCTGACATGACACAATCATGTGAGCTGTCATTCCTGACCTTCTTCTGCAATGCCAGTTGACTGATTCTAGTTTAACTACTTGCTCAGCAAATCGTCGTAGGAGCACGCTGGGCTCGTACATGGTGATCTGTGGGGCCATTGGCCAGCAGGGGGGCAATCAGCGGGTCCGGCGGACTCGATGTCTGGAGTGACAGGATGGGGATCTGCCATAGTAAACAAGGCAGATCTTCATTCTGACAGGGGATCACACATAGATCCTGTCTTTCTGCTATACAGGAAGATGGATCTGTGTGTTGTCCCAGACAGCCCATCCCCCATACAGTTAGAAACACACGGAGGGAACACATTTAACCCCTTGATCGCCCCTGATGTTAACCCCCTACCCTGCCAGTGTCATTATTAGAATTCCAGGGCATATTTTAGGCACTGATCACTGTAATAATGTCACTGGTTCCCAAAAAAGTGTAAAAAATGACAGCTAGGTGTCCGATCTGTCCGCCACAATGTCGCAGTCCTGCTAAAAACCGCTTATCGCCGCCATTACTAGTAAAATAAATAAATAAATAATTCAAATGTTATATATCTCTCCCCTATTTTGTAGACGCTATAACTTTTGTGCAAACCAATCAATATACGCTTATTGTTTTTTTTTACCAAAAATATGTAGAAGAATACAATTTTTTTTATTGGGTATGTTTTAAAGCAGAAAGTAAAAAATATTGTTTTTTTTTCAAAATTGTTGGCCTTTTCTTGTTTATAGCGAAAAAAAAATGCAGAGGTGATCAAATACCACCAAAAAAAAACTCTATTTGTGGGAAAAAAAGGACATACATTTTATTTGGGTACACGACTCCACAATTGTCAGTTAAAGTAACGCAGTGCCATATTGCAAAAATGGCCTGGTCAGGAAGTGGGTAAATCCTTTCAGGGGTGAAGTGATTAACCATTTCCCGTCCAGCAACATACCTGCACATGTCGCTGGACTTTCAATGGTTTTACCGGGATGATGACGGTTTTTAGAGCTGGCTCAGCAGCTGCTCGATTGCTATTACAAGCAACGGGAAGGCACTCCCCCCCCCCCGTGTCTCTCTCTGGCTCTCCCATCCCACTGGGAGACCCAATCGACAAGCCAGCGCATCCAATGGCTGGCCAGACAGCCAAACAAAGCTGGGATCAGCTTTGATCGGCTGTTCGCAATAGTATCCCAGAAGCGATGACATGACATCACTTTCGGTTTACTCGCAAACCATTGGTGCCATGGAAGCATAGCCACCCTCTCTTGCTTGCTCCGGAGATAGACTAGGGCTGTGTAGTATACATAGAACAGTACACATGATATTTAATGTGCACTGCTTGTTACCAACAAACTAAAGTGAGGGGAAAAGGAGAGGTTTGAGGGCTCAGAGAGGATGTTAGAAGAAAGCAGAAAACAGATGGAAATGTATTCATGAAAAATGGATTACAGGCCATTAAGTAGTGGATGTGAATGGATGATCTTTGGAGAATAAGGATATCAATTAGTGTCACTTTAATAAATGCTTAACGAAGGATATGAATGCTGAATTATATCAGGATTTGACCAGGTTCACAGTGATTCACACAAATGCAATTTGGGAATTATTCTTGTTCTTATTAAGTAGGAGTTAAATAGCACCATCATCTTCTAGTATTCTGGCTCAGGTTCTGAATACAAATGAGGGTGAGCAATACAGATAACAGAAATACATAAATTGTTCCCTATGACAAATACAAGCTTCGCATAGTGTACACAAAAGCATAAAGATACATAAGAATGGGCTTCACATGTAAGCTTTATGTATGATTTATTGTCACAGCGTGCACTTTCATTTTATAATATAATTGCAATACCAACAGTTATTTTTGACAATCCAATATAGCCATACTTGTAAAATCTCCTTTCATGCTGTGAGTGTTGCCTGTCTGGTGGCCATCTCTTTCCACAAAATCCTGGATTCCCTCATGCTTTGCAGCTTTCCTTTCTGTTATTTACTTTCAATTTTAACCACTTCAATAGAGGGCACTTTTACCCAGCCAATTCAGCATTCAGCATTCAGCACTGTCACATTTTGAATGAAAATTGTGCGGTCATGCGACACTGTACCCATATGAAAATTTTCATCTTTTTTTTCCCCCACAAATAGAGCTTTCTTTTGGTGGTATTTGATCACCACTGGCTTGTTTGTTTATTGCGCTACAAGTAAAAAAAGACCAAAAATTTAGAAAGAAATAAGTTTTTCTGTGTTTCTGTTATAAAATGTTGTAAATAAATAAGTTTTCTCCTTCACTGACGAGCACTGATGAGGCAGTATTGATGGGCACTGATAAGGTAGCACTTATAAGGCGGCACACATGAGGTGGCACCGATGGGCATTGATGAGAAGGCACTAATGTGCAACACTGATGGGCACTGGTAGGGAGCACTGATATGCACCACTGATGGGCAATGATGGGTGGCACTGATGAGGAGGCACAGATGAGGTGGCACTGATGAGGAGGCACCAATATGCAGCACTGACAGGCACTGATAGGCAGCACTGATATGCAGCACTGATGGCCACTGATAGGTGGCACTGATGGGCAACAATGATGGACACTGATGGGTGACACTGACGGGCACAGGTGGGTTGCACTTATGGGCAGCACTGATAGATGGCACTGATAGGCAGCACTGAAGAGGAGTCAATCACAGGCATTACTAATGGGCACTGACTGACATTACTAATGGGCACTGATTGGCTTCCTTTATGGGCACTGATTGGCATATGATGTGGGTACAGGTGGGCACTGATTGACATACAGGTGGGCATTACTGGTAGGGCACTGATGGACATCACTGGCAGGCACTGGTGGGCATTGCTGATGGGCCTGCACTGATAATCAATGCACTGATTATCAGCGCAGATCGTCTCTCCTCTACCCACGCTTTGTCATCGCGAATGGAGGAAAGCCAATCACATGGTAAAGAGTCTACATCAGAGGCTCTTTACCTAGATCGAGGATGCGGTGTGTCAGATTGAAACACTACACCACTGAACGCAGCGCTGTGCACCCCCGAGGGCACGCATGAGCGATGTTATCCTGCTGGACATCATATGATGCCCAGTCAGGATAATGCAACCACTTCCTGCCCGTTTTTCTGCTATATGGTGGGCGGGATGTGGTTAAAGAACTACATATCCCACGGTATCTTGCTACTGTGATTCCTGTATTGCCTTATTACCTCCTGAAACTCCTCCTCTGAGCTCCCCTGTAGTTCAGAAGGCAGGCTCTGTGAAATATGTGACACGGCAGTGCCTATTCACAGTACACAGTGTATACATGTCACAGAATTCAAGGAAGTTAATGTGTGGGGATCTTCACAAAGTAAGTTTGACAATGCATACATTTTTTTTAGCACTGATCACTGTATTAGTTTCCCTGGTTATCTAAAAAGTGTCATAAGTGTCAGTTATTGTCCAATTTGTCTGGCACAGTCGCAGTCCCGCTATAAGTCGCTGATCGCCGACATTACTAGTAAAAAAATCAATCAATAAATAAAAATTCCTTAAATATATCCCATAGTTTGTGGATGATATAACTTTTGTGCAACCAAATTAATATGCGGTTATTGGGAATATTTTTTTTACCAAAAATATGTAGCAGAATACTTATTGGCCTAAATTGATAAAGAAATTTGATTTTTGTAAATATTTTTATTGGATTTGTTTTATAGCAAAAAGTACTTTTTTTTATTATTTTTTCAAAATTGTTGGTTGTTTTTTTACAGAGCAATAAATACAAACTGCAGAGGTGATCAAATACCACCAAAAGAAAGCTCTATTTGTGGGAAAAAAAGAACAAACATTTTATTTGGGTACAGTGTTGCATGACCTTGCAATTGTCAGTTAAAATATTGCAAAAGATGGCCTGGTCATGAGGGGGGGGGGGCTAAATCTTACAGAACTGTAGTGGTTATATGTTTTTACATCTATACTAACTAGTTAAAGTGTTTTTATAGCAAAATCTTTTTTTTTTTTCTGTTGTGGTTAGCGTAGCAAAGGATTAGAAGCTTTGTCAAGTTTTTATTGCTATGTGTGTCCTCCTTGGGAAGGTTCACGCTCTCTATTTGTTCTGTTCTAATTATACCGTTACCAGAAGAAGAGTTTTCACGTTCGCCAAACAGCCAAAGTTCAGACCAAATATCATATTGGTCTGAAACCAAACCTCATCCTATTATTGGCACCTTGTATTAGTGGAAGGATGCTCATATGCTTTGTGGTATGTACAAAGTAAACAAGCATTCCCATTCATACACACATATAAAATAACCAATGAATCATTGTTTATAGGTTTTGATGAAATCTAACAGGTCTGCATCTAGGGACTTTGTAAGGATTTGGCTTCATTAATGATTTTTCAAATCATCATTCAATATTAAAATTGTTTAATGAATATGGCAAATGTGAGCAGGATATGCCTTAAAAGGAAACTGACAGATTATTAACATTGACACTAAGGCTAATGGTTTGCAAATCCTGCTATCTATAGTAGGCATGAAGGAAACCAGACTTGCAAAAAGATGCAGACAGTCTAAAAGCATGAGCAGTCTTGTAAGGTTGGCTTACATATCTGGGTCCTTTTACTAAGTTTCAATATACATTCACAGTTTTATATTTTTATATATATATATAAAAAAAAACATTGTAGGTCTTATCCCTCACGTGGATCATTCCTTGGATGGGTGCACAACCTGTAAATGCTGTGAGATTCAATAAGCATTTTTACCCAGCCCAGTAACCACCCTGAAAGTACAACTAAGGTTTTCCTTTGCGGCGCTCCTTAGTAGGGGAGGAGGAAATGTAACCATACAGATACATAACAGTCATCATACATACATGACATCAAAATGTTTAGGCTCAAAAGCTGTAACATTTTTTTGTTATACAGCAATTACAACTATTTTCATCAATGACAGCTAAAAGTAGTAATCACTAAGTCAAATAACACATGCAGTAAGGCTTGGTGAATTAAAGTATCTATCAGATATGTTTGTTAATACCCTGAAAGTATCAATGCTAAAATACTGTTATTTTCATATATACAGTATTGATAGTATGTAATATGTAATTAGGCACTTGCTTTCAATATAACATAAAGTAGATGGCTTGTGTAATTGTCATTAGCACAATTTGTTAGAGGTAACTTAATTTTTTTCTTCCAACCTTTAACTCAGCTAATTAAATAAATTACTTACAGTTCTATTCAGTGACATTTGCAATCAAAGATTTTTTAAAGAAAAATGCACAAAATAATCAAATGTAAATAAGAACTGAGAATTCATATGATCAATAGTAATTTGTTTTGTACATTTGGACACATTACATTTTCCTAAACCTGTTACAAGTTTGAGTCATGGCTTTCTTCTATTCTTCTTTCTTCTTTTCATGTGACAACACTGAAGAAATGACACTTTGCTACAATGTAAAGTAGTGAGTGTGCAGCTTGTAAAACAGTGTAAATTTGCTGTTCCCTCAAAATAACTCAACACACAACCATTAATGTCTAAACCACTGGCAACAAAAGTGAGTACACCCCTAAGTGAAAATGTACAAATTGGGCCCAATTAGCCATTTTCCCTCCCCCGTGTCATGTGACTCGTTAGTGTTACAAGGTTTCAGATGTGAATGGGGAGCAGGTGTGTTAAATTTGGTGTTATCACTCTCTCATACTGGTCACTGGAGGTTCAACATGGCACCTCATAGCAAATAACTCTCTGAGGATCTCAAAAAAAGAATTGTTGCTCTACATAAAGATGGCCTAGGCTATAAGAAGATGGCCAAGACCCTAAACTGAGCTGCAGCACGATGGCCAAGACCCTAAAACTGAGCTGCAGCATGATGGCCAAGACCATACAGTGGTTTAATAGGACAGGTTCCACTTAGAACAGGCCTCGCCATGGTCGATCAAAGCTGTTGAGTGCACATGCTCAGCGTCATATCTAGATGCTGTCTTTGGGAAATAGACATATGAGTGCTGCCAGCATTGCTGCAGAGGTTGAAGGGGTGGGGGGTCAGCCTGTCAGTGCTCAGACCATACGCTGCACACTGCATCAAATTGGTCTGCATGGCTGTCGTCCCAGAAGGAAGCCTCTTCTAAAGATGATGCACAAGAAAGCCCACAAACAGTTTGCTGAAAACAAGCAGACTAAGAACATAAGACCAAGATAAACTTATTTGGTTCAGATGGTGTCAAGCGTGTGTGGTGGCAACCAGGTGAGGAGCACAAAGACAAGTGTGTCTTGCCTACAGTCAAGCATGGTGGTGGGAGTGTCATGGTCTGGGGTCATGAGTACTGCCGGCACTGGGGAGCTACAGTTCATCGAGGGAACCATGAATGCCAACATGTACTGTGACATACTGAAGCAGAGCATGATCCCCTCCCTTAAGAGACTGGGCCGCAGGGCAGTATTCCAACAACCCCAAACACACCTCCAGGATGACCACTGCCTTGCTTAAAAAGCTAAGAGTACAGGTGATGGACTGGCCAAACATGTTTCCAGACCTAAAACCTATTGAGCATCTGTGGGGCATCCTCAGATGGAAGGTGGAGGAGCGCAAGGTCTTTAACATCCACCAGTTCTGTGATGTCTTTATGGAGGAGTGGAAGAGGACTTCAGTGACAACCTGTGAAGCTCTGGTGAACTCCATGCCCAAGAGGGTTAAGGCAGTGCTGCAAAATAAGGGTGGCCACACAACATATTGACACTTTGGACCCAATTTGGACATTTTCACTTAGGGGTGTACTGTTGCCAGCGGTTTAGACATTAATGGCTGTGTGTTGAGTTATTTTGAGGGGACAGCAAGCTGTGCACTCACTCACTACTTCACATTGTAGCAAAGTGTAATTTCTTCAGTGTTGTCACATGAAAAGATATAATAAAATATTTACAAAAATGTGAGAGGGGTGTATATATATATATATATATATATATATATATATATATATATGTGTTAAATAAAAATAATGTTGTGCGCAAATATATAAAGAAAGCAGCTACCACCCCACTGTGTTATCACTATACCATAAAAAATGTAAACTATTCAAATAGTGAAGTGCTTTCAATCTCTTCTTACAGTGACATATATTGATTGTATGTCATGCTTTTTCACAGCAAATTCTACAGATCATGTTAAGCTTGGCCTTATCCATAACCAATATCATAGCATTTGTGCACTATACATTTGTATTGAATGTTTGGTGGTAAAAGCTGATATATATGGTAATTCTAAGCCCTTAGCGCATTGGTTATTAGTTATGGATCGGCCACAAGGGGGTGTTTATTGTACTGTTTGATGATGTTCATATTGTATGGTATACATGATTTTAATCTTTAGGAGTTTGGCAGACAGCATTAGTAAAGTCTCTTCTTTTTTTTATTGTCTTTGTGTCATGTTCTTGCATTGGATATTGGGATGTGGTGTAGGATCTATCCACTAAAACCTGCTGCTTTTCCTAAAAAATTGTACAGATCCCCACTTGATCATCAATCATTTAGATTTAGACTTAAATTATTTTAGATAAATCAATCTAAAATGTTGACAAAAATACCAACTTAAAAAAATAATTTAAAGCCATAAAATATATATTGTTTTTCCATCCTTTGTTTTGAACTAGGAAATTGATTTTTATTGAAAGGGACAGCTAGGACTTCTATTTTCATATTGTGCTTTTCATTTCTTCATTTCCTGTCAGATTTACAGAACAAAACCCTCTCTTCCAAAACAGGGATAGCAGGGACTAATAGTCAATGACATAGATTTGAGATAAGCCTTCTATATATAAATGTACTATTTTCTAAAAAAAAAAAAACTAAACAGTTCAATAAGAACCAGGAGATAAGCATAACTGTACAAGAAGTAAAATGACACGTTTCCTCTTACTTCCTCTTACTAATATTCAAAGTTTAGAATTCTATTGTATCCAACTATAACGTAACATCAGACCTTTCACGGTAAAAAAAACTTGGCTTGTGAACGTTGTATCAATAGAAAATATATTCAAGGTAAAAATCTTTAGCTGGCTTGATTTAAAAATAAAATGCCCAGAAATGTTAAGGATTTGGATTTTACAGGGAATAAAAGGCTGACATTATAATATGTTCATACTTCTTTTATTAAAAAGTAAATGCTATAATAGAAAAATATACATTTAACAATTTTACAATTCAGAATTCAGAAACCCAAACTGAGATGTAGCTTCTATATGGAAGCATGGGTCTGCCTTTCCACAACTGGACATGTTATCTTTAGGTGGTCCCTGACATCACCAAGGTACAAAATATTTAGGAAAAGTAATGCTGCAGAAAGCTGTAAGAGACTATAGACATGCATTAGAAGATGGTGAGAGACTACATAAACCTGAGATACATTAAATGAGATTGCTGTAGATAACTGTTATTACTGCCCCTTTACAAATCAATGCTTCCACAATTGTGCTCCCTAATGTCACCTTAGAAATTACTTGTGCCATGATTGATATTTTTCTCAGCAAGATCTAATATATAAAATCTGAGGGGAAAAAAATATAAAAGGAGTAAAAAGATTGACAGCACAAAAAGTAAGATAGTATAAAATAAATAAATCATGCATTTAAAGCAAACCTTGAAGTAAAATGTCTGTCTGTGCCTCCGTCCACTATAAATCACCCACTATTAGTAAATGTAAAATGAAAAAAGTTAAGATTTAAACTTACATACGCCTGTGACACCTAGGTGAGAATGACATCACACTCCTTTCAGCTAGATCCCAGGGAATACACAGCAGTTGAAATCTTGGAGTGTCTCTTGTGAGAGTCTGCCTGCTCTGCATTCTCTAACAATCATTCTAAAAAGATGGTGACGGAAAATGGGGTGAGGTAAGCATGGATCTAATGTTGCAGCTACTTCCCGTAGATGATTTGTAAAAGGCGGGGGGGGGGGGGGGCAAGCAATCGAGAAAGGGCCATTTTATTGCAAGGTCCACTTTAACTACTAAATTTCAGTCTACAGAATATTTTCCTTTACTGGCTTAAGTAGGCACCTAGTTAAAGTAGAAGTCCACCCTAAAACTAAAATCCCTGCATTTACAGACATTGACGATCTAACCCTAACCTATCTAGCCCTGTAACGAAGAAATCAGTATACATACCTTTTTTGAAGCCGATCCCACCCAACCCAGCGCTGAGCTTTCAGCGGCGGCTTTGCTGTGGAGGCAGGTGCAGAGGAGGCAGTTGACAATGGAAGCCCCATAGTAAGTCTATGGGTGACATCAATCCCTGTTCATTTCACAGCATTTGTCGGCCGTGTCCTCTGCAGAGCTTCCGCCACTGTGGACCGGATCAGATCGGCTTCAGAAAAGGTATGTATACTGATTTCTTCTTTACAAGGCTAGATAGGTTAGTGTTAGATCGTGGATGTCTGTTAGGGTTGCCACCTCATCACTTTAAGACCGAACACATATAAATCACACAGGTTATGTGGCTGATTAAACTCACTTGGTGCCTTATCAGCAATATATTAGCCTCTGAACCTGTGTAATTTCATATGTGTACGTGTTTAAAGGGATGAGGTGGCAACCCTAATGTCTGTAGATGCAGGGATTTTAGTGTTAGGGTCGACTTCTACTTTAACTAGGCACCTACTTAAAGCGGAGTTCCACCCATATAAAAGTCAGCAGCTACAAAAAAGTGTAGATGCTGACTTTTATTAATTGGACACTCACCTGTCCCACGGTCCAGCGATGCAAACGTAGGAAGCCCCGCTCCTCTCCCCCTCTTCTCTGCGGCACGGGCATTGTCACTGTGGGCACCCAGGTGTGGCTGGGAGCGGGATCCCTCTAAAAAGAGGGTATCCATTCCCCCCAAAAAAAATTACATGCCAAATGTGGCATGTCAGGGGGTCACCTTCACTTAAAGCGGAAGTTCCATTTTTGGGAAAGTCATTTCAGGGGCATAACCCCAGCCGTGGTGCACGTACCCCCAGGGGTACTTTCTGGGCGGCCGTGACGGGCTTGTGCATTGTGAAGGGAGGGGAGGCAGCAGGAGTGAGGAGTCTCACTCAGGGCGAGTGTGGCGCAGGCACATTCTGGCTGAAGAGTCCCGCCTCCAGGACCCTCTTCCGCCCTCAGGATGGTGTCACCCCTCTGTGGGTGTCATCCAGGTGCGAGCCGCACCCTCCCTTGCGACGCCACTGCAGCCGCCCGGAGAGCGGGCTTGCGTGTAGTAAAAGGAGGCAGCCGCAGCAGGAGTGAGTGAAGAGTCTTACTCGGCATAACCCCTGCCCGTGGTGCACGTACCCCCAGGGGTACATGTACCACGGGTTGAGAAACATTGGTGCAGACTACTTTAATGAAAACTGAAAATAATAAAAAATAAGGGCTGTACAACAAAGCCGGGTACACACTCGGCAGGTTTATGTAAGCCTGCCGAGTGTACAGATTTATCAGCCTAAGAATAAAACTGGCCTACCTGCTGCAAGACACAGCTAAAGTTAAGCACTGGAGGTTGGATCACTACATTGTGTTTTCTGTAACAGCTGAGCTGTACTACAGGTTATGTTCAGGCTTATAATGATAATGAGTCCAGTTTGAGGTCAAAATTGAGTGGCACAAAATCCTGATGGCTATAACAAGACTACTATCACAATATATATACCTTCCTTCTATACCTAGTCACATATTGTTATGTAGTCATTGTTTTTTATGGATAACGCTTTTTCACACTATGATTTAAAAAGTACATGCCATTTTTTAGATTAGCGCCTAATTTGAGCTTAAAAGATAAGTTCACTTTTAGTAATATGTCATTTATTACACCTGTATTTAGGGTGCAACATGTAATATGCTACCAAAGAGCACCTGGAAAATGTAATTTTACTGCGCTATCCTAATAAATCAATTGAGAAAAAACAACTGCAACTATAATGTGAGACACACACACATATGCCCTATACACACGATCGGATTTTCCGACGGAAAATGTGTGGTAGGACCTTGTTGTCGGAAATTCCGACCGTGTGTAGGCTCCATCACACATTTTCCATCGGAATTTCCGACACACAAAGTTTGAGAGCAGGCTATAAAATTTTCCGACAACAAAATCCGTTGTCGGAATTTCCGATCGTGTGTACACAAATCCGACGGACAAAGTGCCACGCATGCTCAGAATAAATAAAGAGATGAAAGCTATTGGCTACTGCCCCGTTTATAGTCCCGACGTACGTGTTTTACGTCACCGTGTTCAGAATGATCGGATTTTCCGACAACTTGTGACCGTGTGTATGCAAGACAAGATTGAGCCAACATCAGTCGGAAAAAATCCTAGGATTTTGTTGTCGGAATGTCCGATCATTCTCCAACCGTGTGTACGGGGCATAAATGTAACAAAAAAGAAAAAAAGTTCTTGTAGTTATTGTGATCAAAGAGTAAAGTGACTTATAGGTGATTATTCTATTAAATGGTTTTTAAATGGAGATATGAAAACTCTGTGTAACCCAATATTGCATAAATAATGAACATAAACCGAGATGGGACCACACTGCCTCTGACGCAGCTGGCGGTGACCAGCGAAGCAGGTTAGGCTCTCTTGTTTTCTTGTATACCTTGTCCCTGTGACTGGAGGATATAAACACTTGGTTATACCTGACGGGCCTCATTGGAAATCAGCAATAGCACTGAAGATTTGTTTTTCCATCAGCACCTGATGGGGAATGAGCGAACATCAGTTACACAGTGGATACCCTGAGCAGAGAGTCTGGGAACATCTAACTATCCAAGCACAAAGATCCGGGGCTGGGGATAAAGGCCACAGGCACTTGTGATCTTCTTAAACAAGAGATCTAACAAGCTGGTAAGCGGTAGTATTATTACTGGTGGAGGAACTTTCCTGTCATACCCTATCACATCTTCTTGGGTGTTGTGGTTTCATGTCACTACTGAATAAAGGGTTGAGAAATCATCACTTGAAATATCATTATGAACCATATATCTTGTGGAACTTCTTTTTAACAGCCCATCGGAGTGGACTGGATTTTTTTGGAGAACTCTTGCAATCTTCATTGTTTTTTATTAATATTTTTTGTATACTTCACTTGTGCTTACGTTCAATATTTACGCAATATTGGGTTACACTGAGTTTTCATATCTCCATTTATTAGAATAATCACCTATAAGTCACTTTACTTTTTGATCACAATAACTATATAGCGCAGCTTTTTTCCTTTTTTGTTAGTGTGTGTACCAAAGAGCACCTGCCCGCGCCCTTTCAATAACCTGCTGTGACAGCATCATTCTTCCACAGTGATCTGTGACCACAACTACTGTCTGCCACCTCGGCAGATGGCATGTAGTTCTCAATGATCTGTGAGGTTGCTGGTAAGCGCTCGTGTAGATTATTGATCTTTCCACTCACCAGTAACTGCCCATACGGGAGGCAGACAGCTATACTGAGATTCTGCAGGAGCCTGACATTGCACCCACGATCTACTGATCTGCAGGCTCCAGAAAATAAATAAATAAATACACATTTTGTTTTTACCTGCAAAAATCTGTGGAACGATTATCTTTTTTAAGGTGAACTTAGCCTTTAAATACCGATATACCAAAATAACAACATCTCAACTGCCTCATATTGACACATTGCTGTAATTGGTGAATAAAACTGCAACCAATTAGGATATTAAGACACTACAATAAGGATAAAGAATGATATTACAATTATATTACTAGGGATTACAGAAAAGTGTATATAGAAAGCAAATACAGTGACAAATTAGGATTAGGTGCACCCTTGGTCACTCAACCTATATTTATCACATACATCAGGAAATTTCCAGTGGATATAGCGTTAAATATTTTCTTAAGCTATCAAACCATCTAAGGGTGCCATTCCATTGCACATTTTAACACCACAGAGGTACATATTTGAGTATAGGGCTTCAGGTTTAGATAATGGAATGATGGGAATGATACACAAACATTTAAACGCGCCATAATTTATAACATAGAGGAAAAGTTGTAAAATTAATGTGCCATGTCAACTGATATTTGAACTAAATAAATCATTATAGATTTTAAACTGTTCAAGGCATTTATTGCTAAAGTATATGTGAATCCTTACCCTGCAAAACAACCCATTCCATTTAAAATAGAAATGAAAGGCAAAACAGTTGTTTGCATATATACAAAAATATATAAATATCTTTTTCTTTTTTTATTATTAGTGGTCATATGACCTTTGTTCTCAGCTGCATAAGGGGCTTGGAAAGTGGAAGTGGAGAAACTCCAGTACACTGATCTTCAAATGGTTGTGCAGAGGGGTGTGTCAGCACAAGCCTTGGCTATTGGAGGAAAGGGAGACTGAGCTCCCAGTACAGCCACAAAACTGATTACACTGGGTTGGAGGTGCTCTCATGTCTGGTGTAGTCAGTTTGAAATAGTAAAGCAAGGGGACCGGCAGGATCACCAGGCATTTCACACATAAGGAAGCAATACAAGGAGAACAGGATACTGTTTAACACAAGCACATGACACATATTAGGAATATTAAATTTTGGGGCATCATATTCTTTCATTCATAAAATCCTGTAAAGGATCTATTGAAAATAGGGTTTGCCATTTGCAGAACAGGTTGCATTAATGGAGCATGAAGGCCAGTTCCTGAAATATGAACTGCAAATTACAGCACACAGAATAGATTGCACCTTTTTTTTTTCCTGCCTATGGCTACTGCCTGTGACAGCTTTAAATGTGTTGCATGATGCAAAACAGGTTAGTTGGTACACATGGCTATATATCACTTGGGAGGAAAAGAGTCAGCAGCTTCATGCTCTTAGCAGTCAGTTCATGACAAAGGGGTTTTCTTTTAATGTACAATCTGGGAAAGGCCAACATGCCTAATTGCTAAGTATTCAGTAAACAGATGAGCACCAGAATAAATGTACACATTGTTAAGCTGCAGCAGCTAAAAATAATAAAGAGTGTTGTGCAAAACAACAGCATTTGCAAGGAAAATGCAAATTGTGATATGAAGATGTATTGCTTTCTTGTAGGTATATATATATTTTAAATTGTTCATCAGTTCAATTGTTTTTGTCTCATGGTTCTTGACACTGGGCTTTCAGCACTAAAGTCAAAATAAAATAGTTCCCCTAAACGCTCATAACCCCTGACTATCCCTAAGAATTAAAGTATAACTGAACAAAAATCTTTCAGTTTTGGATAGAGTGGAGAAGGATTCAAACACCTGTCTCTATTGCTATCTGTGTCCCCATTAGGAAGATTCCCTATCTCTTTTTGTCCTGTGACCATTATTACCAAAAATGAAAGAAAATATCACATTTTGAGTGGCCAGAAAAACAAAATTTTCCTTCAGTTCTACTGTAAGCAGGTCCTAACAACAAAAGTGATCAGCTGCATATTTGCGTGAAATAGCGCCCATAGAGCTGTGCTGAGAGCCCGCGCCCTGCGCACTCTGGGCACGGTGACCGGCAGTTCATGGAAAGGTCCTGATTGTTGCTAGCGATCGGGAGTTTTCTGATCATGTGACGCCATGACAGCAGTTACATGGTCACAAGCCCCGCTTCACCTCCTGGAATTCCAAACCCCTTAAAGGGCCGGCGGGAGCCAGCGCCAAGGGGTTAAAACTGAAATGAAAGGCACGACATTAGTATATAGATTTAAAAAAAACATTATATATACCTTTTTTTTCCCTTTTATTATAAGTTATTACATTCCCTCTGTTCTCAGCTGCATAAGAGCTCGGGGAGGAGAAGCAACAGAACACCGAGCTTACCAGTGAGAGGCTATGCAGAGGAGGCATGTCAGGACAAGTTTGATCATAGAAGGAGAACAGGCTGAGTTTCCAGCATAGCTAAAGAACTGACCACGGTGTGCTCTCCTGCATATTGTAGTCAGTTTTTAATAGTAAAGCAGAGGGACTAGCAGGATCATCAGGGATTTCACACAAAGGAAGCATTGCAAAGAGAACAGGATACTTTCTTACATGGTACAACAGGCACATATCAGGATTATGAAATGCTGGGGTAACAAACACTTGGTACACACTAGTAGTTTTATTTTGCTCAACCCAGCGGGCTGAATGAGATAAAAAACTGAAGAGCTTAGGAGTTCGATGTTAGTACAGTGATTTCCCTGGCTAAGCTATTGGGTTTTAAGAGAGGGACGCCCACCCCCTGCCCCCCGAATTGCTTTGCATTTTGCACATTATTTCTTCTACCATCACATCCTTTTCCTGTTTGTGAGTTGAGATAAGGAGTAAGGGAGAAAATAGAGAGAGACAAAGACAAACACATTTTTGTTTTGGCAAGATATTGACAAATGGGATGTCTAGCATAACAGCCCTAATCATTGTGATTGGTCTACTCATATTGAGGAAGAAGAGGATGATGGGATTGGGGCAAGCCAAACAGTGCTATTGAGTGCACCCACTGCTCACACAATGTGAGAGTAAAGGGCAGTTTTGGACCTTATACCAGGATTTACATTTCATTTGCCTATTTCTTTAAATCCCGACAGTGAGACACCCCACTAGTCAGCTTTCCATGGCACATGGTCTACTTCCTCTCTAAGATGGCTACTGTGAGAGTCCTTATAAGGCAGTGGTCATCAACCCTGTCCTAAGAGACCACTAACAGGCCAGGTTTACAAGATAACTGAAATACATCACAGGTGATATCATTTGCTGATCAGTGATTGCAGTATTCTAGTTTGCATCTCCCCAAGGTAATACTAAAAATCTGGCCTGTTAGTGGGCCCTGAGGACAGGGTTGAGGATCAATGTTATAAGGGACAAAATAATAAAAAGCTCTGTTTTTCTCAATAGACTTGCTTTGCATTGCATTGATGTGCATTTACGTGCACACGTGTAGCTTTTTAATGCACTGTATAGCACATGACACCAGCATTATGGTGTGAACAGATTAATTGTTTTATATATCTGCTTGCGGTGACCTCATTTCTTCCAGTACAGTAAAATGCAAGTCACTGCAGTTTGTGTAAACAGGGACTTAAGCATATCTGAACCCCAAAACATTAACACCTTAAATACAGTATATTGCAGCTTAACAATCCTTTCATGTGGTGGATGCATTTGTTTCCCTTTACTAAGCTTTTTTCTTTATTTTCACCTGGTGATCCTGTCAGTAACACACTTGTCGTAGACTGCATTCACACTTCACATTTTGAATCGCGGGCAGATTTTCTGCGAACCTGCCCACGTTCATTTGAATGACACCTCAAATTGCGGAGCGAATCTGCCGCGTTTGTCATGCAATAAATCGCGCTGCAATCATGTAGCCCCAAAAAAAATTTGTCAGCTACTTTTGGGGCGACATGCTTCCCACGATGCGTGTTGCCGCAATTGCGGTGCCATTTATCGTGCGACAATTGCGGTAGAGTCCCACGATTTGTCATTCACACATCAGCGATTTGAAATTGCGGGCAGATTCACAGAAAATCTGCCCACGATTCAAAACGCTGAAGTGTGAATGCAGACTTAGAATGACAAAATTCACTCTTTGTACTGTTTTTACAGCAGAGCAGGACTACAGCCATACTCCCCTCTCCATTGCATATGGTGTGGTTCTGTAATTCTGGGAGTTCACTTCAGTGCACAGAAATTTACAAGAACTGGATTTCTGGCTGGATCAACAGATATTTTTCCTGTACTTAAAAAAAGTAAACTAATGTTTTCACCACTTCTACCGATGATGGTAATGAGTAATATATTAGATTTGTCGTTCTTGGGTGTAAGATGACAGCAGAGGGCTCCAAACTAAGTGTAGTATATACAGAGTGTGGCAGACCTAGCCAGGACAGAGGCCTTTGGAGGGGACTGAATGCTATCCTCTTGCCGACCGATCATGGGCCCTGGCATTTGGCGGAACGGTGCTCTTTGTGAGCTGTATGCCTGGGGACCCTTGAGGTGGTGTTACTTTGGATTCAGGTCCATATCCCTCCAAGAGACACAGACTCTGGGAAACCTGTATTTGCCATATTACAAATAGTGACTGATTCATACTGTTGGGACACATACTGTTAGATGCTAATGTAATCAACTCCAGCCACCTGTCTGTTGTCTTCTATAATGTAAATGAGTCTAGTCTGGCTTGCCACAGCTTATAAGAGTCTTTCACCCATTGTTGTTTGTTCTAATTAACCTTGCTATTGTATGAAGGAGTTCTGTGTTGCTAATGTTGATTGTGTCTTCTGAGCTAAAAGAGACGGCAAGTCTGTCCTAAAGGTCATGTCTCTTAGTCACTTAGGCTGTCTAAAGGATTAGATAATTAGCTCATGTTAATTAGGTTTCTGGTTACAGTTTGTCATCCTGCTGTATATATTTGTGTGAATACTCAAATAAAAATATATATTCCTGATGTCCTCCAAGACTGGTGTGGTCTGATGTTTTACCCTACACTGAGCTACGACTAGTGAATGGGAAAGCTTAGGGGTCTTGGATTGTGTGGTACCGGACAGAGGAAGCATTTATGGCGGACATCTTGAGTACGGGTCCATCACACAGAGCTTTTTTGAATAAATGACAAATGGCATCTCACTTGAAAAAAAATAAAGTTTATCTCATCTAACAAGGGTATGATGAAAGGATTTCCCTCTGGGTAGACAGTCTGTGACACGAGATGTGCAGCTGCCGGCTGCAAGCTGGGTATACAAACAGGAAGTGCCAGACAACATGAAGCCAAAACCACAATGGAGCGCAATGGAGGCAGCCAAACCGAAATTGACATTGCACGTCAAAGGCCCGCAACTAGGGGCATGGCTATGCGTATTAGAGCTTCAATGCTCCTTTCTCAAGCCTCTATTGTGTACCAGGACAGCACTATTTAACCACCTGATCTCCAGAAGATTTACCCCCCTTCCTGACCAGGCCATTTTTTGCGATACAGCACTGCGTTACTTTAACTGAAAATTGCGTGGTCGTGCGATGCTATACCCAAGTAAAATTGATGTCCTTTTTTTCCAACAAATTTCTTTCACCACTGAGTTTTGTATTTTTTGCTCTATAAACAAAAAAGACCGACAATTTTGAAAAAAAAAAAAACAATATTTTTTACTTTCTGCTATAAAACATATCCATCAAAAAAAAAAAATCAAATTTCTTCATCAGTTTAGGCTAATATGTATTCTGCTACATATTTTTGGTAAAACAAATCTCAATAAGCGTATATTGGTTGGTTTGCACAAAAGTTATAGCGTCTACAAACTATGAGACATTTTTATATTTTTTAAATTTATTTTTTACTAGTAATGGCGATGATCAGTGACTGCGATATTGCATCGGTCAATTTGGACACTAACTGACACTTTTTGGGGGCCAGAGATATTATTACAGTGATCAGTGCTAAAAAATATGCACTGTCTCTGTACTAATGACACTGGCTAGGAAGGGGTTAACATCAGGGGCAATCAAAGGGTTAAATGTGTGCCTAGCCAGTTTTTCTCTAAACTGTGGGAGTTGCTTTTACTAGGGGAAGGCATGCATCCATGTTCCTGCTTTGGAACATGTTCATGCCTTCCCTACTGACAGAATGGCGATCTGTCTTGTTTACATAGGCAGATCGCCATTCTGCCTCTGTACTGAACAATCAGTGGGTGCCGGCAGACATCGAGTCCGCGGTGGGCTCCAGCTGTGTGTGATCACAGGGGAAGTGAGCTGCCAGCGCGTCCTACCTGGAAAAGCCAGATCGCATATATACAGTATCTCACAAAAGTGAGTACACCCCTCAAATATTTTTTTCTATCTTTTCATGTGACAACACTGAAGAAATTACACTTTGATATATTGTACAGTAGTGAGTGTTTGGCTTGTATAACAGTGTAAATTTGCTGTCCCCAAATTGGGCCCAAAGTGTCAATAGTTTGTGTGGCCACCGTTATTTTTCAGCACTGCCTAACCCTCTTGGGCATGGAGTTCACCGGAGCTTCACAGGTTGCCACTGGAGTCCTCTTCCACGACAACATCACGGAGCTGGTGGATGTTAGAGACCTTGCACTCCTCCACCTTCCGTTTAGGGATGCCCCACAGATGCTCAATAGGGTTTAGGTCTGGAGACGCGCTTGGCCAGTCCATCACCTTTACCCTCTGCTTCTTTATCAAAGCATTGGTGGTCTTGGAGGTGTGTTTGGGGTCGTTATGTTGGAATACTGTCCTGCGACCCAGTCTCCGAAGGGAGGAGATCATGCTCTGCTTCAGTATGTCACAGTACATGTTGGCAATCATGATTCACTCGATGAACTGTAGCTCCCCAGTGTCGGTAGCACTCATGCAGCCCCAGACCATGACACTCCCACCACCATGCTTGACTGTAGGCAAGACACACTTGTCTTTGTACTCCTCACCTGGTTCAACCAAATAAGTTTGTCTTGCTCTCATCAGACCACAGGACATGGTTCCAGTAATCCATGTCCTTAGTCTGCTTGTCTTCAGTAAACTGTTTGCAGGCTTTCTTGTGCACCATCTTTAAAAGTGGCTTCCTTCTGGGACTACAGCCATGCAGATCAATTTGATGCAGTGTGCAGCGTATGGTCTGAGCACTGACAGGCTGGCCCCCCACCCCTTCAACCTCTGCAGCAATGCTGGCAGCACTCATACATTTATTTTCCAAAGACAACCTCTGGATATGATGCTGAGCACGTGCAATCATCTTTTTTTGGGCGACCATGGCGAGGCCTGTTCTGAGTGTAACCTGTCCTGTGCTGCAGTTTCAGGGTCTTGGCAATCTTCGTATAGCCAAACCTTCTTTATGTAGCGCAACAATTCTTTTTTCAGGTCCTCAGAGAGTTCTTTGCTATGAGGTGCCATGTTGAACTTCCAGTGACCAGTACGAGAAAGTGAGAGCGATAACACCAAATTTAACACACCTTCTCCCCAGTCACACCTGAGACCTTGTAACACTAACAAGTCATATGACTTGTTAGTGTTACAAGGGAAAATGGCTAATTGGGCCCAATTTGGACATTTTCACTTAGGAATGTACTCGCTTTTGTTGCCAGCAGTTTAGACATTAATAGGTGTGTGTTGAGTTATTTTGAGGGGACAACAAATTTACACTGCACTGAATCTGCTCCTGTCTAAGGCGGCTGACTGCTATAGTAAAACCTGCATATGCCTTATGATTATAAGGCACACGTGAGTGGATTGAAGTTTGCCTGTGTACCTTGGTATCCTAACTATTGCACAATGATTGTTTTTTTCTCTTATCTGCCTGTTTATGATTCTCACATTGGTTGTGAATAGAAGCAAAAAGCACATTGTTACTATGAAGGTCAATGAGCACCTTGATTAAGCAAGTGTTTTTAAACAGCTTTGCTAGTGATCAAAAGCTCTATACCAATCAGGATTCTACACCTGTATAATTGAACCTTCTGAATACATCCCTATATATTTATTTTTATGTGGATTTTTTATGTGAATTTTTTTATACATTTGGTGTCACTATTTTTTTTATAATTTTATACTATTTTGATTGCTTGATTTTTTAGTAATTTTTACTCACCGCTGGATTTATTTGACTATTTATATTTATTCTTATATATTCATTTTCATGCACATTGTGAAGCGCTTCAAATATCATTATTTAACAAATTTACACTGTTATTCAAGCTGTACACTCACTACTTTACATTGTAGCAAAGTGTCATTTATTCAGTGTTTTTACATAAAAAGATATAATAAAATATTTACAAAAATGTGATGGGTATACTCACTTTTGTGAGATATTGTATTTACATAAATCCTTAAGGCTACATTCACACTTGAGCTGAGCATTTTCCGGCGTTTTTTCAAGTGTTTTTTTCAGGAGTTTTTACGTGTTTTTTTAGCAGATTTGCAAATATTATAGGCGTTTTTTTCAGGCTTTTTCATTAAGGCGTTTTTGCTGTAGCCAATAGAAACCTGTGTAAGGTGTGGAGTGATGCTAGAAAAGGGGAGAGGAGCTGTTGTTTCAGCTGAAAACACCTGAAAAAACGCAAATTTCTCACTTTTCATGCATTTCCCATTGAAGTCTTTGAGGGCAAAAACACTCAAATCTGTACTTTTTTGAGCGACAGGCGTTTTGTTACAGGCGACAAAATGCTCAAGTGTAAACAGGGGACATTGAAATGAATGGGATTTTGCTTGCCGAGCATTTCTGAGAGTAAAGCTTTGATCGGCAAAATGCTCAAGTGCGAACAGGGTCTAAAGAGGCCTTAAAACAAAAAAACTATTAAATTGCAGCTTACGAATTTTTAATCCTCGTACACACGATCGGATTTTCTGCAGACAAAGCGCCAGACTTTTGTCCAAAGGGCATATGCCGTGAACTTGTCTTGCATACAAACGGTACACAATTGTCGGCCAATAAACACGATTGTAGTGACATACTACGTGGAATTTCAGCTCTTGAGCGCCACCCTTTGGGCACCTTCTGCTAATGTCATGTTTGGTGAGCATTGATTCCGAGCATGCGTGTTTGTACTTTGGACTTTTGTATGACGAACTTGTGTACACAGGATATGAAAATCTGACAACAGACCGTTAATTTACTAGCCTGCCATCCAACATTTGTTGGCGGAAAGTTGGCCAACAATTGTCTGATGGAACGTACCAACGGTCGGAATTTAGGCCAACAGTCTGTCATCACACAATTCCCAGACGCAAATCTGATCGTGTGTATGAGGCTTAAGGGTGTCTGCATTCTGGATGAAGTAGTTAAGCAGATGCCTTTGGACAGCTGCATTTCCAGTCTGGGGAGAGGTTAGACTAGTGATTAGTGTCAGACTAGCAGGTTTAGAAGGGCTTGATGAACAACAGATGCCAAACTCCAGCTAACACTTTATAAGCAGTTACAGCAAACTGTTTTGTTTTTTTTTCCTTTTAGGATAAAGGGTTACATTAATAAAAAAAATCTGACCATTGTAGGAATACTGCCAGTGTTAAATGGTTTCTCTCAAACCTTCAACCGCTACTTTGTCTGGACAACATGGTCTGTTAAAGAAAGTTGAACAATAACAGATTTACTGGCCAGAAGAAGGAAAAAAAATCCTAAAAAAAGGAAACAAATGCAGCCACCAGATTTAAGAACTGGTGAGCTGCAATTTAATACATTTTTGTTTTTGGGTTTAATACCACTTAACCTACACTCTATCCCTTAACCCTCTAAACCATAACCTAAAAGAGGTTGTTCATCCTAGAAAGAAAGATCAAAAGCTACAAAAACTGTAGCTGTTGACTTTTAATAAAAGGACACTTACCTTTCCAGGGATTCAGTGTCGTCCTCACCCAGGCTGGTTCTTCGCCGGTCTTCGGGTCTCCAGCGCCGACATGCTTACTGTGGGAAGCCATATCTGACTCCTTGCAGGTTCCCACTGCACATGCGTGAGTCACACCTTGTGAATGGCCCTAAAGCCTTCTGGAACATGTGACATGTCCCAAAAGGCTATGGGCATGGGCGTAGCATAAAGGGTTACAGGGGTCACAATCGCAACCCCGCCCCTAGCTCCAGGGGGCCCCTGGAGCCTCCCTGTCATATCATCAAATCCTCTACAAAGTCCAGCTCCGATCTTCCCTAGGGCCCCACAGCCACGCTCCAGTACTGGGCTTCCACTTTGCCATCCACAATCCACACCCCTCTGTTCCCATTGGCTGGGGAGAAGCTGTGAGCCATTTCCTGAATAGAGAGGAGCACAGGGTGAGAACAGCCCAGGATGGGGAAGTGTCTGTGCTGTGTGCTGGCAACATGGGATGGTAACCGAGCTCAGCGAGTTAAGAGGAGAAGAGTGCCATCCTGTAGCCACAATGTGACCGATGTCACTGGTGAGGTAAGACACCGCTCAGTGTCTTCTAGTCACTAGCTGGGATTCTCTGATCCCTGTCCTCTGATTTTCCAGGGGCAATCCCTGTCCTCTAATGTATGGAGGAACACTGGGAACTCAAAACTCTTAAACCACTTTGAGTATCTTGGCGTGCGGTGGATGTATCTGCAAACACGGTGGAAGTGGTGGGTGGTAGTGGGGGGCCCAGGTCAACTTTTGCATCAGGACCCACAAGCTTCAAGCTACGCCTCTGGCTATGAGAAAAGTGATCTGAGAGGAATTGGGAGCGGGTACCTATTAACTAAGTACACTCTCTCTATGCCAAACTTTGTGAATTTCTATACAAGTGCCACTTTATTGTATCCTTGTGCAAATAATCATCTATTTTTCAAAGTTTTTTTGAAATGTAATTTTCTTCATGTTTCCAGTATTAGTTTCCCCTTTTTACATATCATGTTTTTTTTAAAGAGTACATACAGTATAAACTATTTATGGCAAGCTCCTTAGTAGACTGACATGATAATACCGTTGTAATATACTGTACCACTTGACAATATTCTCTTTTGCTGTCTTTATATATTTAGTGGACACAGCAATTTTTTATTTATTTGTACAATATTGCATGAATTACTTACAGTATATATACACTATATTGCCAAAAGTATTGGGACGCCTGCCTTTACACACACATGAACTGGCACGCAGTCTCCGCTCTAATTCATCCCAAAGGTGTTCTATCAAGTTGAGGTGCAGGCCAGTAAAGTTCCTCCACCCCAAACTTGCTCATCCATGTCTTTATGGACCTTGCTTTGCGTACTGATGCGCAGTCATGTTGGAACAGGAAGGGGCAATCCCCAAACTGTTTTCACAAAGTAGCATGAAATTGTCCAAAATATATTGGTATGCTGACACCTTACCTGTTGCCGCCCGCCCACCGTCATATGACTGCGGAGCGGTGCGGCTCTTGTTCTGGGCCGCCGTCTTTTGACGGCGGCTGATTCACACAGGGCATGCGTGCGATTGCGGGCACGCAGTCCTGCTCTGTCGGTGTCGCCGTGTCCCCGGGACACAGCGCGTCACCGACAGGGGTGAAAAGCCATTGGGCATGGCTGTTCACCAAGTGATCGGCTGCGATTACATCACGGCCGATCACAAAGGGGTATTCCCCGCTTTAAACTGCGCATGCGCGCGATTGGGAGCGCGAATGGCTGGCGGCTGTTTACCACGTGATCGGCTGTGATCCATTCGCAGCCGATCACTAAATGTAAACAAAGACCGGTTACTAGCTGTTACCGGCTCTTCTCTCCTCATACACCGTTTCCAGTGTGAGGAGAGAAGAGCCAGGAGCAGTGAGTGACGGATCTATGTGTGTATTGTAGTGTACTGCACCAACACCACAAAGAGAACCTGTCACATCACCCCCCCATTACAGCTGTCACCCAACAGTCACCACATCAGTGCTTAAAAAAGTGCACCTGTCACTCATCAGTGCTGACAAAGTGCACCTGTCACCCATCAGTACCCACAAAGTGCACCTGTCACCTATCAGTGCCCACAAAGTGCACCTGTCACCCATCAGTGCCCAGAAAGTGCACCTGTCACCGTCAGAGACTGCCGTCAGTGGTGCACCTGTCACCCATCAGTGACCATCGCCAGTGACCATCATCAGTGACCGCCATCAGTGACCGTCATCAGTGACCCATCCGTGACCCTCATCTGTCACCTATCAGTCCCATAAAGTGCACCGGTCACCATCAGAGACTGCCATCAGTGACTGTCACCCATCACCTGTCACACATCAGTGACCGTCACACGTCACCTGTCACCCACCAGTGACTGTCACACGTCACCTGTCACCCATCAGTGACCGTCACCTGTCACCCATCACCTGTTGCCCATCAGTAACCCTCATTTGTCACCCGTCGCACAGCCCATCAGAAAAAATGTCCAAAATATTCTATACAAGTGAGGAGGCATTCCAGATCCTTTCCATGACTGATGAGAGCAGCGGGGAGTTCTCATCGGATTCAAATGCCAATTCCAATTGTGAATCAAATTCAGCATTTGAACCGATCGATAGTAGTGGATCGGCAAACGAATCAGAGGAAGAATGGATCCCTCCTAAAAGAGCACGCCGCTCTGGAAACCAGGCGGCCACCAGCAATATACCCCAGGATCAAATTCCCAGGCCCAGTACCAGCACTGCTGCCAGCGATAGACCCCAGCGAAAGGCCACAAGAAATGCCCAGTACCAGCACTTCCGCAGCATCACGCCCAAATGCCAGCACAGGAACTTCAGCTACCAGCACTGGAGTGCCACGTCCCCCAAGAGCCAGAGCCGCTACATATCTCCCAGATGGTCTTGCCAATCCAACATGGCTGCCTTCCGACTCAGAATCAGCAAGAATTCCCCCTTTCACTGCACAGTCAGGTGTGCAGGCCAATACCCAAAATTTTTCTGAAATGATTGTTTTCATTTATCTTTGCCCAACACTTTGCTGCAACTCATGGTGGACCAGACCAAATTATATGCCCAGCAGCATATTGCCAACAACCCCCAATCTTCATACGCCCGTCTATTTGAGTGGAAGGATTTGACTCTGAAGGAGTTCAAAATGTTTATGGGCCTCACCATAACATGGGGCTTAAAAAAAAAATGAAGGACATGCCTCTTAGTCCACCCACCCCATTCACCACATGCCCATTTATTCTTCTGTAATGTCCAGGTCCCGATACGAGATGGTTAATGCACTTTCTTCATTTCAGTGACAACACCCAGTGCCCTCCTCGCAATCATCCAAATTACGATAAATTATATAAAAGTCGCCCACTCATTAATTTCTTTTCCCAATGATTTGCAGAACTCTATGTCCCCGATAAGCATATATGTGTAGATGAGTCCCTGGTACCCTTTTCAGGCCGGCTAGGAATAAAACAATACATTCCTAGCAAAAGGACCAAATACGGAGTGAAATTTTATAAGCTTTGCGAGAGAGTCACGGGATATCTGTATTCGTTCCGCATATACGAAGGAAGAGATTCCCAGCTCCAGCCCCCTGGGTGCCCGGCCTACATGGGCACAGCTGGTAAAATTGTATGGGACCTGGCATACCCACTGCTGAAGAAAGGTTACCACATATTCCTGGATAACTTCTACACAAGCCTGCCCCTTTTCAAACACCTATACCTCGCACAAACCCTGGCCTGTGGAACCTCCAGAAAGAATTGGAAGGGCTTCCCACAAGCCATAGTAAATAAGAAATTGCGAAGGGGAGAAAGAGCAACTTTAAGTTGCAACGAAGTGCTGGCCTTGAGGTGGAAGGATACCAGGAATGTGTACATGATGTCCACCATCCATGACGACACTACAGTTGAAGTTCAGAAAAGACGAGGTCCCATTGTAAAGCCAAAATGTGTACAGGATTACAATCTGTACATGGGGGGGTGAATTTCAACGAGCAAATGCTTCAGCCCTATTTAGCAATAAGGAGGTCCTGTTTCTGGTACAAGAAACTAGCACTCTATTTAATTCATTTGGTCATTTATAATGCCTACATAATTGACACCAAATCCACCAAAAGCCCTGCCCACTTCCTGAAATTCATAGAAGTTGTCACATCCCTCATCTACCATCAAAGACCCCCCCAGAAAAACTTTGCTCTGATGCTGTTAGCCGACTTCATGAACGCCACTTCCCGGACCACATTCCACCATCTGAAGCAGGCCGAAGACGCCAAAAAAGATGTTGAGTATGCAGCAATAAAGGATTTCAAAGAGATACCAGCTACCATTGTCCCCAGTATCACTCCGAACCCGGCCTTTGCATTGGTGAATGCTTCAGACTATATCACACATCCCTAAAATATTAGCCCATATTCTTAACCATTTCTCCATTTTCATCATCTGTGCTGACCATTTCCCATGCTTCCTCAAATAACCATGCCACTGCCTTCTACATGAACTGACCCTGGCCTGTTTTTTGACTATGCCTCTGCCAACCGTTTGGACTGCTTACATGTGAACTGACCCTGGCCTGTTTTACCAACTACGCTTCTGCCTACTGTTTGGACTGCTTAAATGTGAACTGACCATGGCCTGTTTTACCAACTACGCTTCTGCCCAACACTTGGACTGCTTGCACACCATCTGACCCTGGCCTGTTTTATGGACTATGCTTTTGCCTACCGCTTGGACTGATCTGTTGCCCTGCTACTGTAGGAAACAGGGGTCTCACATGTGAGGGGCTCCAGAAATGTTTTTCCGGATGGACAAAACTATTTTTTTTGTTGTGTCCGGGTTTCGTAATTTCTGGATTAGGGTCTGGAGTCCGGAGGCTTCATAGAGTTTTGGGTGGGTGGAAGCCTCTACCCCTGTGCACAGGTCTTACCTGATTGCGGCCCTCAGTCTGCTGCTGACTTACTGCCGCCATCCCCCTGCCTGCAGCATAAACTTACCACATCTCTGCCTGCTACCTGGACTATGGAAATAATTCGCTGTAGCAAGAAGCAGTATGTTTATGAAGGGCTGTAGAGCGGTACAATAATGAGTGCAGGGAGGTAACGGTGTACCAGGACCAATATTATGGCTGTGCTGGCTGGACAATTTCTATGGACAAATGCTTTGGCTGTGCTGACGATATCCTTGTGCTGACTATAGACAATATTCCTGCCTGCTGCCTGGATAATTACTATTGTTGCTAAGCACATCCCTGTCTGCTGCCTGCACCGATTCTCTCCTCTGGGGACACTACTAAAACCACAGGTAATACTTTTTTTTTAACCCTTTCCTCAATAGAATTTATTTTGGAGTGTAATTTTTGGTATGTACATGCTATGTGTTAGAAATATAAGGGCCTTCAAAAATAATAGGTTGTCAGGTAATTAGATGTGTAATTTATGCTTGTAGAACGCCTGAAGGTGCTACTTCACTGACGGGCCTCTGTATGTGGCCAGGCTGTGTAAAAGTCTCACACATGTGGTATCACCATACTCAGGAAGAGTAGCAGAATGTATTTTGGGGTGTCATTTTTGCTATGTATATGCTATGTGTTGGAAATAATAGCATAAATATGAACAGCTTTGCAGAAAAAAAATGCGTTTTCATTTTTTCTTCCACAATTTCCTAAAACTTCTGGAAAAAAAGGAACAGTTCAAAAGACTCATTATGCCTCATAGATTATACGTTGGGGTGTCTGCTTTCCAAAATGGGGTCATTTTGTGAGCGTTTCCATTGTCCTGGGGCTCCAGGGCCTTCAAAATTGTAATAGGTGGTTGAGAAATGAGATGTGTAATTTATGCTTGTAGAACGCCTGAAGGTGCTACTTCAATGTTGGGCCTCTGTTTGTGGCCAGGCTGTGTAAAAGTCTCACACATGTGGTATTGCCATACTCAGGAGGAGTAGCAGAATGTATTTTGGGGTGTCATTTTTGCTATGTACATGCTATGTGTTGGAAATATCTTAAAAATTGGCAACTTTGTGGACAAAAAATGCGTTTTCATTTTTTTCCCACATTTTCCAAAAACTTCTGTAAAAAAATGAACAGTTCAAAAGACTCATTATGCCTCATAGATTATACGTTGGGGTGTCTGCTTTCCAAAATAGGGTCATTTTGTGGGTATTTATACTTTCCTGGCTTGTTAGTGTCTCAAGAAATGAGATAGGTCTTCAGTACATCAGGTGTGATCAGGTGTGATCAATTTTCAATGATTTGCACCAGAGCTTGTAGACTCTGTAACTTTCACAAAAAACAAATAATATACACTAATTAGGGTTTTTTTTACCAAAGATATGTAGTCGTATAAATTTTGGCCAAAATTTATGAAGAAATAATTTGAAAAATTTTATGACAGAAACAAAGAAAAAGGCATTTTTTTCACCAAATTTTCAGTCTTTTTTTATTTATAACACAAAAAATAAAAAACCCACTAGTAATTAAATACCACCAAAAGAAAGCTCTATTTGTGTGAAAAAAAGGATGCAAGTTTCATTTGGGTACAGTGTTGCATGACTGAGTAATTGTCCTTCAAAGTGTGAGAGCGCTGAAAGCTGAAAATTGGTCTGGGCAGGAAGGGGGTGAAAGTGCCCTGTAGGCAAGTGGTTATAGAGAAAGTAAACACTGCCTTTTCTTTTTTTTTTTTTCTGACCTGCAAAGTAAAGGCATAGTGCTAGTATGTATCGCATACTAGGATATTATGTGAAACTTAACTGCAAACGAAGCCCTCATTTTCACTGCTGCAGGCCACATCCATCTTCACCCATCTTCCTTCCAAGTCCGCGGACTCTGGCTGTGTGACTGACCGGAGCTGCATGACATCACTCCCGTGCATGCCTGTGGGAGCCGCCGGTACAGCACAGGGCTCTAAAGAAATGGCACGGGTGGCCATTCCTTCAGAGCGCATGCGCTGATGACGTCATCGGCTGCGCATACAGTAAATATCCCCTAAACCGTCCAAGTTTAGGAGATATTTACAGTACCTATAGGTAAGCCTTATTATAGGCTTACCTATAGGTACAAACAATCCAGGAAAGTTTACTTCCTCTTTAAGAGTTCCCTTCACTGGAACAAAAGAGACCAAGCCCAACCCCTGAAAAACATCCCCACACCATAATCTCCCTTCCACTAAATGATTTGGGCCAGGGTACAAAGCAAGGTCCATAAAGACATAGATGAGCGAGTTTGGGGTAGAGAAACTTGACTGGCCTGCACAGAGTCCTGACCTCAAACCAATAGAACATCTTTGGGATGAATTAGACTGGAGAATGTGAGCCAAGCCTTCTCGTCTGACATCAGTGCCTGATCTCACAAATGCGCTTCTGAAAGAACGGTCAAACATTCCCATAGACACGCTCCCAAACCTTGTGGATAGCCTTCCCAGAAGAGATGAAGCTGTTATAGCTGCAAAGGGTGGGCCAACTCAATATTGAAACCTACGGACTAAGACTGAGAAGCCATTAAAGTTCATGTGCGTGTAAAGGAAGGCGTCCCAATACTTTAGGCAAAAAATAAATATATATATATATATATATATATATATATATATATATATATATATATATATAATTATCTTGAATTTGATTTGGGATTCTTTGCAAAGTGCAATTGTACAATGTGAATGTAAATCATGAAGGCAAGAAGGTAGATTTTTGGAAAATGAGAGACTAAGCCTTATTATGTTAGGTTAGAGGTGGAAGCTGAACCTATAGATGCATTGAGATATGAGTATATAGATATGGTTAAGGTATAAAGATGTGGAGGAAGGGCAAGTACTGAGCACAATAAGTATTCAAGCTCAAACATTTTTATGATTAGAATGTTTTTTCTCCAAATCCTGTACCTTTTTCTGAAACAGAACTCTTTACAGTATCGTATGTGATGTGTTTTAAAGCTACCTTTATATGTGGCAGCAAGAACTTTTCAAATACTGGTAAAAATATTGTTGACTCATCATTAAGTGTGTCTTCTTGCAGTAGCATGCTGATTGTGCTCCACCAGAGCTCTTTGTGAGATCAGCAGAAAGTAGAAACCATGAAATTTTCATTCCGAGTTCGGACTCCTAAATCTATTTGTGACTCAGCAGACATGAGTAATATAGTACCCAAACCCATTACAGCTCCAGCAGTTTTCTGTGCATATATCTTTCTTTATTTAGAGGTTTATTTCAAATTTTGAGATGAAATAGCCAGTGATGAATGATCAAATGATTTCAAGCTTCATTTAATGAAAGTCCACATGGTCCTATCTTTTCCTTGCTTTGTGTCATCAAGTTTCACACAGACATTAATGGGTTATATAATAAGAACAATGTACAAAAAAAAGATGTCGCAAAATAAATTTTTCTTTACACTGTAAATTTTCACTTAGCTTAGTTAATGAAGTGAGACTAAGTGATGGTTTACTTTGGAAAGAATCCCCAATCATGTGCTGGGAAAACATTAAAAAAAAAAAAAAAAAAAAAAACATATTTGCTCACACACATGATTGGATGATTGAAGCAAGCATAGGTTCACCTTATGTCCTAGGGTAAGTGGCCGAGGCAGCATCGGAGCTGACCTATTGGTGTCTGTGTCTTTATGCTATATTTTACAACAGCTGATGGCTGCTATGTAGTCACTAATGAAGTTCTTCTTCAAGGTAGGCTGTGTACAGAAAACTATATGTTTTGGAAAAGTTTTATTTTTTACATGATTGTGCTTAGGTTTGTACTGGTCTGTTAGAGCTTTACTTGTAACATATTTAAATGAAATCATGATTAAAGAATATTTTGGGGGTACAAGGACTGTTGCATATGTTACCGTATACAGAGTAAGTAGGCTCTAAACAGTTCTAAGCCCCTCCCACTGTTAACACAATTTTGCAACCATCTTCAGATGACTGTACATGGACTAAAAAATAAGTGACATCATCTATATAATTCCTCCCTCCCTCACTCCCAAGTAACTTTTTTTTAGCAAGCAAAAATTTAATCATAAACAACAGAGCGGAGGGACCCAAGTCCTGGACTGTAGTCTAGGAAACTTTAGGACATCTTACTGGTAAGTCAAAGATTATATTTTCTTAGTTGTACAGTACAGAGCACATTATTTCTAGTCTTTATCCCTTTGACATTCAAAAGCAGTCCAACTAAGGGGTGGTCAACACACCAACAAAAAAGTACCAACAGGCGCACATCACAAAACAGTTCAAGAAGTGCTTGAGAGATTCAGAGCTGTTTGTAGCACCTTACACCCAAAACTGGCATTAGAGGAGGCCTGAACATCTACCTGGCTAAACTAACAAACAAACATGTGAAAAAAAGATTGGGTGTCAACCTTGCAAATCTAAGAAACAGATGTTGAAACACCCAAGAAGCACTAACGATTCTGGCAGAGTACACAAGGAAGGGTGTAACCCTATACTAAAGACCAGTGGTCTCCAAACTGTGACCTGCAGGCCAGATGTGGCACTCAGATTGCCTTTATCTGGCCTGTGAGGCACTGTTCCTCCCACTGAAATGAGGCCCCATTCCTCCCACTTACACCATTAATGAGGCGCCATTAATTTCTTTGACACCAACACTGGGCCACTATTCTTTCCACTGACACAAACGATAGGGCATTTTTTCTTCTACTGACACCAACAATAGGGCACTCTTCTTCCCAATAATATCAATGATGGGGCACAATTCCTCCTCCCACTGACCACAGGCGCTATGTAATTTTTTTACTCCCACTGACCACCAAGCCTGAGGCATCGTATACTCCCACTGATGCTGGGGCGTTTTCTACTTCCACTGTCCATAGTCTACCCCCCCCCCAAAGTCTGAAGGACCGTAAATTTGTCCTTTGTTTAAAAAAGAGACTCTTGTTTTAGACCATACACTCAAATGAGGACTCAGGAAACACAAAGAGGGAATCTTATTGTCTAAAAAAGGCAGTGACTGAGAGGTAGTCTCCCAAAGCATGCACCACGTCAAGACAGTAGAGAGAGAGTTATTTTGGATGTTTCAGAACAGGATATAAGGAGAGAAGAACAATGTACTGGCTGACATGGAAGGAGAGAACCACCTTAAGGAGAAAAAGGCTTTATACCTCAGGACAACCTTACCTTTGTGTAATACTAAGAAAGGGTATTTTCAGGACATGGCCACTAACTCAGAGACCCTTTATGCATAGCTGTCAGCCTCAAGAATGGTCACTTTGCAAAAAAAGTCAGATCCCTAATATGTTGTAAGGGTGGCCACTGAAGGGCTGAAAGAACCAGTTAGGGTCCCATGGAGTTACAGGGGAATGTACATGAGAAGAGATTTGTGTGACATTCTGCACAAATGTCTTAACTAAGAAATGAGAGGTCAATAGTTTCTGTAACATAACAAGCCAAGGCAGAGATTTGCCCTTGATGATGCTCAATACCAAAGGCTAGAACAGACTGGAGGAAAGACAGGATGCAACCCACAATGTATTTCCTAAGGTTGAATTTCCTGTCTTGTACCACACAAACAGAGGCTTTCCCGATGCAATGGTAGACTTTGCGAGAAGTCAACTTCTTAGCCTTGAAGCCTTGATGACGAAACCTGATAGGCCTCTGCCCCTTACAACCTGAACTTCAACAGCTATGCATGAAAACCAGTGACAGAAAATCAGTATAGTGTACTGGATCATGGGACAGAAGGTCAGAATGATCTAGAAGGGACAGGTTGCCAAACATCTGTATATTTCCAAGTACCACATCTTCCTGGGCCAGTTCTGTGTGATGAGAATAACTGTAATGCCCTCCATCTTGATCCTGTTGAGCAGACAAGGCAGAAGCTAGAGAGATCAGGTTGCACTCATCCCAGGCAGTCACCAGAGCATTTACTGTACAGGCCTTAGGGTCCCTGTCCTCCATCTGCAATAGAGGGGTTGGAATATTGCTTGATGAAAAGCCCATTTCCCCCGAATCCAGATGCTGATGACTAAAAAATGTGCCTGCCAATTTCTTCACCTGAGATGTGGATGGTGGACAAGGCTGGAATGAGCAGTTCCCAAGAGAGGATCAAGTTTGTTTCCCTTTCAAAGGAGTGAATTGATGGTTGATGTAGGCTATGGCAATGTCTGACTGGATTCTTGTCTGATAATCAACAAATAAGAAGTCCAGTTTTGGAAGGGACAACTAAAAGGATTTCCCTGGCTTCAGGAGTACGCCACCATGTAGACTGTTGGGAATTAGATGCTCAGAGGCATTTGTGTCATATGATGGACATCCCAGTCATGTACAATACTCAGGGTTCCTGGGACATCCTGCTACACATGTGTTATATATGGACATTCAAAGTAAATCAGGT
Organism: Lithobates clamitans; assembly: GCA_037952925.1. Taxonomy (NCBI): domain Eukaryota; kingdom Metazoa; phylum Chordata; class Amphibia; order Anura; family Ranidae; genus Lithobates; species Lithobates clamitans. Next base: position 1,132,762 of record JBBGZY010000377.1, on the reverse strand, counting down.
CAGTGGACTGAGTGGTATTTTATTGCCTTTTATTTAACACATGATCAAGGACATTATTTAGATTAATGATCTCTCTATAGCCCTTCATCATTGTTGTCCAATTTATGGTTGGCTGGGCACTTATGAACATGCACATAATGTATTACTGCCAATTTAGCTGGAGCAATCCACTCTAAATTGCAAGCCACCCACTCCACATTAATGCATCTATATACAGTAATTCTATGGGCTGCGTATTGTCTTTCATAGTTCTGGTCCTTTTATGATTTCATGATCCATCAAGGACATATCTTTATTCATATTCAAGTGGAATTAGACTAATTTATACCTGTAGATGGAGCATGATTCTTGGATCAGCTTTACTATTAGTCAATATACAGTAGTTAGTGCTGCAGTATACTTTTTTTTTTAATACATAGTTGACATTTTTCTGGCAACACTCTCTGGGTGAGGACAGTGAGTGTGTCCAGGTTTTCTTTCTTTTTTTTTTTTTTAGAGGGGATGGAGGGGAGAAGGTGGTCATTGTGTGGGAAGTTGGGTTTGTTTTGGGGGGTGGGGAGGGGCTTTAAGGGTGACTTGGTGCTGTGATTACTTGAGGCATTTTGTACTTAATAATGTATATTTTTCTATAATCAATACATTTGGATACAATAGCTTCAAATGGTGTCTCTCTCCATGTTTTATTTCTATAATTCAACCACAATGTGCATGACTTAAGAACTAGTACCAGGGCAAGCATCATGGCTAAAACTTGGGGGGAGTGGATAGACCAAAAGGAAGGGAAATAAATTATGCTGATTTCCCACTGCAAAACACAGGTAGCGTTGAAGAGGAGGAAAGATGGGAAGTGCAAGTAGGCATCCCAAATGTCCAATGAAGACATAAAACTTGGCTTATTCCATACAGAACCTTTGAACTCACAGGAATAGGTTGCGAATGTTCAGTTTCAAAATGGGAAGTATTCCTCCATCTGGTTTTGGAACTGTGAACAGGTTCAAGTATAAACCCTGAAAGCATTCCTCATGTGGTACAGAGGCAATGACCCACTGCAAGGTGAACTAACTAAAAACTGCAAGATAATCAACACATTTTTCTGGGGAGAGGGGCAAATCTGAGAGCATGAAGCAAGGAGGAGTCAGAGTTAGAAGATCCAATTTGAACCCCCTGGAAATGACATTCTAGACCCAAACATCTGAGATTTCCTGGGACCAGAAGGCTAAAGGGTCAACAAACGACTCCCCACATGAGGCTGTGCCCTATTACTGAGGAGAAGGTTTGGAGTCTGACTTGGCTTGCTTGAACGACCATGTCTTCCAGTGAAAGTTTGTTCCAGACTTAGACCTGGAACTAAATGCCTGAATTTTTCATAACCTCAGGAATAAAAAGTATACCTGCAGAAGCCTAAGCCTTATTTTTCTGAGGGAGGAGTGTACTCCTACTTCTTGTTGATACCAGTAAGTTATATTTGAGATTTAATACTGTATCTTTCAGATATGATTTGGGTTAATGAGAGCTCTTTGACCATGAGTGAAAGCTTTAACACAATAACAAAAATGTATTGGTAGAGAGTAAGTAGGCCTAGACTAATACACAACAATCTAATTGTACAGGAAAAGGGTGAAAATCATGGATTACATGAAAGAATACAGAGAATATTCCTTAAAACATTAATCTACAAACAGTAGGACAGAAAAGACATAAGACAAACATATTTAGTTACAATAGTTACAAGGCTATGTCCCACAAAGGTTCCATTCAGGTGGACGCTCTACCAGAGAGGGTGTGCTTCCCTTCTAGTCGGTGTATATCATTACAGGCTGATGCTTCATTGGTTGGCATGGAGTGGCTCTGATTGGTGGGCTTCCCTATTCCTGGTTAAGGATTGGCTACATCTCCAATCCCTATACTTTGATTAAGTCAGCCCCCTTTAATGCAAATCTTTGGCACCGACTATTTTGAGTGGGAGACTTAAATTGTAGGTACATGACCTTCAGGAACCTTAAGTATTGATGACCACCCTCATTGCATATCTAAACATGGAATCCTTTGAAGTGAATATTTGTAGAACAAAGATGTTTGGGTCCCATTGTTTAGATACACATACTTAGGCACCAAATTGTCTGCCTAACAGAGACTTCTGTGAAGCTATGTTACACCCCCTACATAGATACAAGCTGAATGAAATATATTCATAATTACAATGTTTTACAGCTATTAATAGAGATTTTACAAAAACTTGTAAGGCAACATTGTGATCTCCTTAATGTACTTATCCAAGGAAGAACCAAACAGTCTTTCATCTTCAAAGGGTAGGTGCTTGAGATGTTTCTTGCATGGGAGCTCTGCAGACAAATATTTGCACTAAAATACTCCACCCTATATGAACAGAGAGGAGGCTTGCCCTGGAGATCTGATTTGCCAAGCTGTTCATGCAGTAGCATGAGGACACAGGTTAAAACTCTAGATGGATGATAAAAGGAAGATCTGTTAAGATAGAGCTATGGCCTTGGGCCATGTGCTTGGTCAGAAAGAGTGTGGAAAACGGCCATAAAAACAACCGCCGGTTGCATAGTGAAACCTGTTAAGGAAAGAAAGGCCTTATAGTGGCCCTCTAACCTTTTGTCCACTGGGTCCTTAAAGACAGAATTATCCTTTACAGGGACTGTGTCTTGTTAAAAGATGGAAGGGTCCACTACAGGAAGGCCCCATTTTTGCATGAAGCTCCCCTCATTAAGATATTGCTCCTTGATATGATATTGCAGTGTCCTATATTGTATGTCTAAGAAAAGCAGTTATTGGCTAGAGTTGTGCATATTGGGTTCACAGATCAAGTCAGTTCAAGAGTACAAGAGGATTTAAAAGCAGATTTCAGGTAGGATTGCAGGATTCACGGTTAGGTTTGGGTGTAGGTCTGAACTGTAAAACCAGGCATAGGCAGGCCTTTACTATTGGTGTCATTTAGCGGGATCTGAAGAAGTTTACTGCTCTCATCTACTTGTGCCAGGACTCCTAATGCTACTTTGAATCTTTTTGGTGATTTCCCACAGACAATTTTCATCAGTCATCAAAGCTTCCAATATATGTGAAGTTTAGGATCATAGTCTGTTTGCTGCCTGGAAGCCTGATGAATCCTTCATGCACGGTTCTAAAGAGTGATAGAGGAGCAAAGCTTTGCAATGACTAAGATGTTCCTTGCTCCAGGGGTTCCAGCCTGCTTTTCTAATGCTTTTTCATCATGACAAATATATTAAAGAATATTAGTCTTCTATTTTTAAAAATAACTTTAACATGAGCTTTTAAGTATGCAGCACTTAACATTTTCTACTTCAAACTACTTGTTTTACAATGAGCAAGAGTGCCACAAAGGTAATCCAAGCATTTGTAATTCTGCGGAAGATGTTATAAAAACAAGGTAAGATTTACCTGATTATAATTCTAAACTTCAATGAAAGCAACATAAGGACTGCAGGATAAAAGTATTTGTCTGCTTTCAATAAAAAAAGTGAAACAGTGTTTTCTTTTTTTTTTACATAAAGCTATTTATTAAATACAATAAGGCACACCACTATATCAAAGATTTTGTAGCCTAACTTGATAAACTAGAACAAACTGAAAATGTTATGTATAGCATAGATATATGTCACATAGATTATGAAAACGCTTTTATATGTTAAGGTGATTACCATAAAATACTGAGGATTGTAATATAAAAAAATATTGGATGTTGTATAGCAACCTTACTTAACCTTTTTACATTAGCATGAGCAATAAGTTGAAATATAAAAATAAATAAAAAAAGTAAGGAAGTATAAGGAATATTGCATAATGTGTGAGTTTGACACTCAATGCTTAGGACAGTTATTTAAAGTACTATAATTAAATCAAATACATAATAATATAGACCAAAAAAAAAAAACACAGACAGTGAAAACTCTTACATTGGTGGTCAGTGATATATCTCTTTTAATTGGTGGTCAGTGGAGAAATGCCCTCGTACATTTGTTGGTCACTGACAGAATGTACATCTTACATTGGGAAGCCAGTGTACTCAGAAAAAGGCTACTTATATTGGAGGTCAGTAGTAAGAATTCTTCTAACATTGCGGGATAGTGGGAGGAATGTTTCTTACATTTCAGATCTGTTGGAATAATTTCTTCTCTTACAGGTAGCTAAAAAAAGCCTTGCTGATTGTTGTCAGTGGTAACAGTTCTAGGAGGTATAAATCGCTTAAGGGTCCCCTAGTGATCACCAAAGAAACTCTGGGGTTCCAGTGAAGTCTGGTTGAGAAATACTGTTGCAACCAGTTACATGAAATTAATTAACAACATAATAAAAATACACTTCAATCAAACATAAAATGTCTGAAGTGACTAATTTTCCTCCTAGCATTCACCTTTTTCAGTCAGATTAACGTAGATTTAAACACTAACTGGATACACTGGGTTTGATAAAGCACTGTGTATAATAAACAATTGACTTTTATATTAAAGTGTTACTATTGGGGAGATTTCCCTTCACTTCCTGTCCCATAGCCAAAACAGGAAGTGAGAGGAAATTCCTTCAAAGTGAGGGAATCCAGGGGTCACCAGGGCCACCAGAACTAGTGTCCCCATTTGAAAATTTCCCCTCTATTCTTGTTCCAATGTCGCCCCAAAATGTAGGCTTTTCTTTTACTTTCACTTTCCTTGATGCCGGTAAACAGCACAAATATAGAAGGTGAATCTCGAAGGGTTTATGATCTTTTCCTCAGTGTTGCTGATCTCTTCCAGCCTCTTTCAGACACTTCCTGTCTACATGTACTTGCTACAGTGTCATCTGCATTATGAAAGGCTTCCTGTTAGGTAATATGGCAGATCATGCCCATGCAATGTGATGATACAGCCACTTATAGTCTTCATCAGCCTGAACAAGAATCTTTGTGGCAGTATCACCAGGTATTATTTTAATGAAAGCCTCATATTGATAAAGATTGAAAACAATCTTGGAAATTACATGAAGGCTTATATGAATGCAATTATTATTACATTAAATACATGTTATTAATATTACAATAAGACATATATGAGATTTTGTAAACTGAAAGGTAACCAGGAGAGTCTGTCTAAACCTGCACTACCACCTCCGCGCTAGATGAAATAGAGAGCACAAAATAGAGCTGCCACTTAAATATCAAATCATATATAAACAGAATCCACCCTCCAATGGTGCAGATGGATAGCGGCACTAACTATAACAATGATGGAAAAAAAATAATAAATTGCTTGAAACCCCACCGTTCTTAGTACCTTGGGGTGAGTTAGAGATGTGCTGAATCTCAAAGGTGATGCATCATAACTTAGCACTCACTCTTATAACACATATAGTATTAGTGATCTAAATGAATAGAACACTCCCGTGTGTACAACAAAATAAATGCCCCCCAATATTCCAACTAATATGTGATGAATATATATTACCATACACCATGTGAAAACGGAGCGGGGACGGAGCGGGGATCGGCCGAGGGACGGGTCGCTGCAGGCGGGTGAGACGTACTCCAGCTTCCATACTCCCTGGGTCCGCCGTGGCCATGTGTTGTGGTTTGGCTTTGTATCCAGTTCAGTGTGCCGTGCTGTTTTCCATACTACTGTGAAGTGTGTTTTGCCTACCAGTTTTTATGTGAATGTGAGTTCATTTGACGCAGTTTTAGTGTGAATAAATTGATCTTTTTAACGGTACTACACTATTGGAGCATTTCTTTTATCTCATATATGAATTCACAATTATGAGGAGGAAAGCCAGTGTGTAGCAGTGGAGATCTGGAACACATGCTAACCCCCATGAGAGTGGGTTGAGGCTCTGTTCGGCCAAACACAAGAGTGGGAGGCCTTAATAGCTGGTGAGTTTGAATTGCAGAAGGGAGTGGAATCACGTCACTGAGGTGTGTTGAAATTTGCGGATCACAGCAGAACGATTTTGAAGACACCTGCACTTTCTTCTTGGAGTGGTGTTTTCTTGTCACACATTATCATCACTGTGTTTGTGGACTATTTTTGAATTTTTTTTATTTCACTTTGGACTTTATTTATTTATTATATTATTTTATTTTTAGTTTTAGTTTTCATATACTATTTTATTTTCAGTTTTTATATATTTTTATATTTTTTTATATATTTTTCAAGTGATTATATATTGTAGGAACTATTTGTATTTTTTCACGTGGTGTATGGTAATATATATTCATCACATATTAGTTGGAATATTGGGGGGCATTTATTTTGTACACACGGGAGTGTTCTATTCATTTAGATCACTAATACTATATGTGTTATAAGAGTGAGTGCTAAGTTATGATGCATCACCTTTGAGATTCAGCACATCTCTAACTCACCCCAAGGTACTAAGAACGGTGGGGTTTCAAGCAATTTTTTTTTTTTTTTCAATCATTGTTATAGTTAGCGCCCCTATCCATCTGCACCATTGGAGGGTGGATTATGTTTATATATATGAGATTTTAGTTATGGATCTTAACTCATTAATTTCTTATGATGGTCAAAACCTTCATTAAACTTTTCATCTATGGTTAAAGTAACTCACCATCATAACTATAGATACTGGTACATGATAGTAAACAAAAGTAAAAATACAGTGCTATACAACAACAAACCATGTGCAGCTGCTGCTATAAGTGAGATACACCCAATATTATAAAGAAAAAAGAAACAATAGCAGCACTAAGATTGATAAAAATGTGAATAAAAATAATAATAATAATAATAATAATAATAATAATTGGTGAGCATCAATGTTAAACGTTAATAAATAAATCACTCAATCAATAATTGACATTATCTATAACGTGAAAAACCTTATCCCTAGGGGTATAGATTAATTGAAAAATCAAAAAATTAATTATTAATTATTAAATAAGATATTAAATAAAGAATAATCAAGGAAATATTCAAATGTGCAAAAGTATAAAGTTCAAATATGATGGAAATAATTCCGTGACAAATCCACCACCGCATCCAAGAAGTGACCACCATGAAAAATGAACGCTTATCAAACAGCAAGCAAAAGAAGCTTGTGACCATCAACCCGGTCAGGGCCTTTATCCCAAGGCAGGCAGGTAACTCTGAGTGGCAAGTTGGTCTTAGGGACAGAGCGGATGTCTCAGGGAAATTCAGCGTTAATCAGATGATATGAATGGTCAGCTAACTCTCTTGGACACTTCTCTCAGAGGTTCTCCAGGGGCCCCAATACATAGCAGGGCCCCCACTCACACCCAGTGGTGCTCCAGTTTTACAGTTTTACCTGGACAGGATCTTCAGCTTCTATCGGACCCTCTGCACACAGGTGACGGTATGTCGGAGGTCTTCAGCCCGAGAGAGTTAGCTGACCATTCATATCATCTGATGAACGCTGAATTTACCTGAGACATCCGCTCTGTCCCTAAGACCAGCTTGGCACTCAGAGTTACCTGCCTGCCTTGGGATAAAGGCCCTGACCGGGTTTATGGTCACAAGCTTCTTTTGCTTGCTGTTTGTCACGGAATTATTTCCATCATATTTGAATTTCATACTGGTACATGATAGAGATGTTGTACAGATCAGACTTATAGGTCTAAAGTCCTACTCAAAAGCTTTGTAATAAGCCAGATGAATCACTGTATGGAACTATACAAACTTTCTGACTTCAGGAAGGCTGGCCATAGATTATTCTTTTTTTTTTTTTTTTTTTTTTTTTTTAGTGTCAAAACTACTCACCTGCCTTTATTTACAGTATATGTTTTAATACAGACTATTTCAATTACTCACCTCTGACTGATACCAGGCTTGAATTTCTGCCTCCATTTGCAACATATACTATAGTGTCAAAGGCTGTGGGAAGGAGAGCCAGCTCCTGGTTCCCCAGATATGACATCAGCAACCCTCATTTTTGTTGACAGTAGGGACAGAGAAGACTGGTCAACTTAAAAAAAGTATTGTAACAAATGTCACAATGGAAGTCTTACCACATTGTATTGTAGTAGGAGGGGCTAGGGGGCTAATTACTGTAGGAGAGCAAAATGGAGGTGAAGACAAAATGGAGAATATGTTTTTCTGTATTTGTGTAGTTACAGCATATTCTGAGATAAGCACCCTGTCTCTAAGTTGAACCCACACAGTGTTTAAACTGAGGGGACCTAAACAGGATGCTCTTTTTGCAAAACCAGCTAGAAGCTTGCATATTGATAATTTATACAGATAAAGGAAACCTCAAAAGTTAAACTGCTAAAGATACAGGACGTTTTTGCAAACAGTATACGCTATGCTAGATGTACTTGTGTTAAGATGCTCAAGAAATTAGCTTTTGAAAGATGAAGTATATTATGACGTAACTGCAAGTTATATGTATGCTGTAAAACTCAGAGTAAATGCATTCAGCTACCTATCGTTAGCTGGAGCTGGGTGTGGCACTGGCCAGTGTGAAATAAAAGTTTGTATTCCTTTGGAGTCTATGTCCGGAATTAAATCATGATTGTATCCCGCTTTATCTGGTGCATTGGCCAGGAATATCAGGGGTGACTCACAGTAACAAGGTGGCACTTCCACTGGACCTGCAAGGAGTAGTCCAAGAGGCCAGTCTCTTGGGTTGCATCGTGGTCTCAGGTGCCCCAGAATTGTTTATCTAGGAGGCTGCGTCGTATCCCATTTGACTACTTCTGGATTGCCTTGTCAGTGTCAAAAAAATGGACCTGGGAATCAAACAGTCAGATAGTTGGAGCTCCAACATCGGGAACAGATGAGAGTATTTGCTTTCTGATTTGGGATAATAGCCAGACAGGTCCCCTCGACAACTCGAGGGAAGAGGAGCCCGATCACCTCCTGGAGAAATGTTCGTTTGGATGATTGCGCATCTCGGGCAGACCTCAGTTAGTCAGTAATTTTTTGGGTGGGAGAGATTGGTGTGAACGATGTTTGTGTGAGACGCCACCTGGTAGTGAGTGTGGACCCCATGTAAGCGTGTTTCTCAGCTGAGTGACCATGTCTAAAATGCTGATGGGGGAGGATTCAGACCCCTTAATGGAATCTCAAAACGTTACCCTACCCTCTGTGTCTGTCTTGGTGTCCATAGGTTACAACTATGAGCGGGAACCAGTCAATCGTCCAAACTCACTTGAAATGTTCGAGCTCCAATTTTAGGAAGGGATTCTGCAAGGACTGTAACCTGAAACTCAGTCCTAAAAGATTGGAAATATTGTGTGAGAAAGATTGACCCCACTATGGAATGCGGTGGCCCCCGCAGGGATCAATGACGATTATTTGAACATGTTAGGTCAGACGCACAGAAACATGATCAAATTCCCAATATAGCCTGTTGGAGGAGAGTAGTGGAGAATGACCCAAAGTGGATACAGACAGCAAAGGAGGAACAGTGTAGAATTATGATCATGACAAAAGTAGTACCGTAGTACCAACAACTAAACAATCAAAATGCATATATTCACAACCCGAAGAGGCAGATCCACCCCCTCCCCCCATATGTAGAGGGATGAGTCTCAGGCAGGTATAGGTTGGGAACAAGTCCAAATGCCCCATCCTGCAAACTAGGGGAATCAAGCTGTTATCCCCCTCATTCAGATACACAGAGCTCGTCAATGCCTAATCTCAGCAAACATACTCCAATAAATACTCCTAACTGTGACACTCTCAGTACAAGTAGAATGGAAGTAGGGAACTCAGTAGCAGCCAATGGGCGCACAGATCAAGTGTCCACTTCCACTCCGAAGAATCCCGTTGCCAACGGCCGGACTCTTGCCCCGTCCTTCAGCATACCTATGCACATTCTCCTAAGGTAACAGGCTGTGGGGGGATACTGGGCTCTAGTCTACACCCAAGCCATGACAGATTTACTATAGTCAATAATTCAAGCTCCTAATTCCACCTGGTTTGACTGTCAGCAGCTTTTATTGACCTTTTAATACTGAGGAATTAACCAAGCAGCTCTGAAGTATATGGAAGAGTTAGGGAAAACACCAGTTCGATCCCCCCTGGCTGGGTGAGAGATCATTACCCAAGAACAGACCCTCTGGGGGAAATGGACAAACTTCACCTTTACTGGACAGCCATTATAGAGGGGATGAAGTCAGCTGGCAAGATAACCACAAATCTTAGTAAGACAGCTGAAGTCCTTCAACAGCCCGATGAAAGCCCAGGACAGTTTTTTGAAAGACCATGTGAAGCTTTCAGATTGTATACCCCCTTTGACCGAGAGGCAAATAATAATAAGAAGTTGGTGAACACTGCCTTTGTCAGCCAATCTGTAAGAGACATTAAAAAAAATTTCAGACATGAGAAGGGTTTGCAGGAATGAACATACTATAGTTGTTAGAAATAGCCACAAAAGTGTTTGTAAACTGGTATTTAGAGACAAAAAGGGAGGAAGATCAGAGGATGAAGAAGAAAGTTTATTTATTGGCTTAAGCTCCAACAGAAAAAGTTCAGAGAAACAGTGAGCACTCCGATGGAGGCTCAAAGGGGCAAAAGGAAATTATGTGCCGACATTGGAAAGGGACCAGTGTGCATATTGCAAAAAAGAGAGACACTGGAAATAGCATTGCCCCCAGAGAGGACCTGGGAGATGGGGACCGAACCCTGTGAGGAAGAAATTACGGGGAGGGCAAGTCCAGAATGGGCATTATGAGAGGAACAGACAGAAAGATGCAGACTTTGTGGGACTCGCAGGCTCAGATGATACTCAGATGAGGACCAGTACTGAGACCGGGCTTCATCCCACTAGGTCCCCGGGAGCCCTAGGTCATCGCTAATATAGGGCCACAAGACCAAGTTAATGATTGATACCGCAGCCCAATACTCAGTGATGACCCAACAAATAGCCCCTCTCTCCGACAAGCAAATCACTATTGTTGGAGCTACAGGAAATAAAGTTAAAAGACCCTTTCGGACAAAAAGACTTTGTAGCCTGGGTGGACATCAAGTCCAACATCAGTTCCTGTACATGCCAGATTGTCCTATTCCCTTGCTGGGTAGAGGCTTGCTTGCTAAATTCAGAGCACATATTTACTTCCAATCTGACCATGTTGAGGCCCTTATCATGGTCCTCAACATGCCAAAAAAGGAGGAATGGAGAATGTTTACTCCGTCAGAGGAACCACTCCCAATTCCTACAGGACTGCAACATATCCTGGGAGTATGGGCAGAAGACAACCCTCCAAGGTTAGCCAGACACATTTCAACAATCTTTATTGAGTTAAAATCAGGAGCCACCCCGGTCAGTCTGAAACAGAACCCAATCCCTTGCAAAGCCCTAGTAGGAATACAAAAGTACTTGAACAAATTCCTGCACTATGGGATCCTTAAGCTCTGTCAGTTTCCCTGGAATACCCCTCTGCTCCCAGTACAGAAACCTGGAACAGTGGACTACCGTCTTGTTTAAGACCTCAGAGCTGTCAATCAGGCTGTAATGACCATCCACCCAATGGTCCTGAACCCATACAACCTGTTGGGACTGATACCTGGGGAGGCCACCCATTTCACAGGCCTAGATCTGAAAGATTCCTTCTTCTGCCTTAGAGTGGCAGAACAATCCCAGTGCATTTTTGTCTTCCAGTGGGACCGGGGGTAAGGGACAGAGACCCAGAGACTGGGGGTAAGGGACAACTGACATGGACACGCTTGGCCCAGGGATTCAAAAGCTCCCCCACCATATTTGGAGCAGCCCTAACCCAACACCTTAAGTCTTTCAGGTAAGACCCTGAGAGTAGGGTCCTCCTTCAGTATGTGGAAATAGAGAGGAGTGCCTCCAAGCCACAAACGAACTGTTGCAACTACTATGGGAGGCAGGCTATAAGGTATCCAGAAAAAAGGCTCAATTGTGCCAAGAGACAGTAAAATACCTGGGGTTCAGGGTATCGCAAGGCCAGAGACAGTTGGGAGAAGGCAAGAAAGAAGCTGTTTGTCAGATCCCCATCCCAACCACCAGACTCCAAGTGTGTGAGTTCCTGGGAGCGGCAGGATGCTGCCAGATCTGGATACTGGACTTTGCCACAAAAGCCAGGCCCCTCTATGAATCCACAAAGGGGGGCGAGAAAGAGCCCTTTCTATGGGAAGAACAACAAGACCAAGCATTCCAAGACATTAAGACTTCGCTAATGCAGGCCCTTGCCCTAGGCCTACCGGACGGTCAGAAATTCTTTTATTTGTACATCAGTGAAAAACAGGGAATAGCGGTGGGAGTTCTGACACAGTACCTGGGATCATGGCAGCGCCCTGTGGTGTATTCAAAGCAACTAAACACTGTAGCTCAGGGTTGGCCACCTTGCCTGCAGGCCAGCGCAGCAACAGCCCTCCTGGTAGCCGAAGCTGACAAGTTGCCGTTGGGTCAGGAAACCTATGTCCAAGTCCCACACCAAGTACAGGCATTGATGGATTACAAGGGAAACCATTGGTTAACTAACAGCCAAATGGTCAAATAGCAGGCCATGCTATGTGAGAATCCTCAAATCCATTTAGAGACTGTTAACACTCTGAAACCAGCCATTCTGCTCCCCACCTCACAAGAGTCCCTAACACGTGATTGTCTCCAGGTAATGGATGAAGTCTATGCAAGCTGGCCAGCTCCTTGGCAAAGCCAGATGTTGAGTACTTCACTGATAGCAGCAGCTTTTTAGAAGATCAGGTCCGCTATGCAGGTTATGCATTTGTCACACAGGAGACAGTGATTGATAATTTAGACAGATAAAGAAAACCGCAAAAGTTAAACTGCTAAAAATACAGGACGTTTTCACAGTATATTCTATGCTAGATGTATTTGTGTTAAGATGTTCAAAGAAATTAGCTTTTGCAAGAGGAAGTATATTGTTACGTAACTGCAAGTTTTATGTATGCTGTAAATCTCAGGGTGGACGCATTCAGCTACCTAGCGTTAGCTGGAGCTGGGTGTGACACCGGTCGGTGTGAAATAAATGTTTGTATTCCTTTGAAGTCTGTGTCCGGAAGTCAATCCTGATTATCTCCTGCTTTAGTATAAATACAATTTGTGGGGCAGTTACTTGTAAGCCATTGAATAATCATAAGATATGCAGGCAGCTATCATTTTCAGAAAGAGAGATCAATAATAGTAGCCTACATATTTCTCTCAATTCAGGTTTCCTCTAAGTACATCAATATTTAAAAGAGAAAAGCTGGCAACGCTGGTAGTAAGAGCCATAAAGAAATACAGATGGAGGAAAGGATTGTGCAGAGAACACATTTCAAAAGGGCTACAGCTTAGCAACAAACCTCAGGACTTGAATTCTTATATAACATGCATATTCCAATAAAGGTGTCAGCAGCTTTGAGACTTACGAAGTTCAGCACTACATCAAATAAATGTAAAAGGAGTAATAAATCAACATGAAAATAAAGCAGGTAATATGTCTATGGGATACTGCTTGTCTTATCAGTGCTTGGAACTTTGGCTCATTGCTTTAGGACATTATGCTGTAGCTGGTTTTATATTATAAGCTGTAATTTGCCCAACTTCAAAGTAATTGTTTCCTGCTGGACATCACCGCTATAATCTGTCCTGGGCCATTGAAATTCATCCAGAGCATTCTATATTTAAATCTTTGCTTTGCTGAAAAATCTATTTGACCAGATTTGTGCTTAATATTAATTAAAGTATATTTACAAAAAAAAGTATACAAACACACCTGCGATCAAATATTATCTTCCTTAGGGGATATAGCTAAATGAACCCAGCTGCTGCATAAAGATGTACCCACAGTAAATCAAATGTAATGTATTCTAATGTGAGAGGTATGAGAAGCAGTGCCACTTTAAAATGATCACTCGCTGTACTGATTTGACCCTTTACATAAAAAAAAAAAAAGGTCTTGATGCGCTTTAGAAAACACTTCAAATTAGATTACACAGGTATTTTACTATATAATTAATTTGGGCTCCGCGAGTTAGCGCTGCTTCTCATGCCTTAGAATAAAAGATATTTAAACCCAAGAACAAAAATGTATATATTTCTGCTTACCAGTCATTAGATGTGGGGGCTGCCTTATTTTCCTATTTAGACATTTTTTCCCTTATTTTAACCACTTCCCATCCAGCCACGACTTTCAGTGGTTATACTGGGATGATGCCTGCAGCTGTAGGCATTACCCTGGTATCGGTTTTTAGAGCTGGCGGACAGTACTCTTGTAATAGCAATCGGAGCAGCTAAACAGCCACTTAATTGCTATTTCAGCGGGAGTGGGCACCGACAATTTCCGCAGTTCTCTCACCAGGAGAACCAAACAACCAGCCGGTGTGTCTTCCGGCTGGCTGGACAGCCAAGCAAAGCCGGGATCAGCTTTGATCAGCTGATCGTAATAGTAACCCAGAAGTGATGACATGACAGAAACCATCAGCGCCATTTTTTAAAAATGTAAAGCATTCAGAAATGCAGATCTTGGTGTTTTGAATGCTTTTAAGTGCAGAGGAGGGATTTGGGGTCTTATAGACCCTAGATCTATCCATAAAGAGGGCCATGTTTACATTCCTTGTGACAGCAATAAAAGTGATAAAAAAAAAGTTGAAGCAACACTGTAAAAAAAAAAAAAATTAATTAAAAAAAGTAGCCCTCATCCTCCCGTGCTTGTGTGCAAAGGTGCTTTGGTCCCGCACTCACGTAAACAGCGATCGCCCCACATATGTGAGGTATCACTGCGAACGACAGATGATGGGCAGTAATTCTAGCACCAGACCTCCTCTGTAAATATAAAGTGGTAACCTATAAGTACTTTTAAAGCGTTGCTTATGGATAGTAAAATTTACGTCTTTTATTCCTGTTGCACAGGTGTGGGCAACTCTATATAACAAGGGTCTCAAACTGGCGACCCTCCAGCTGTTGTAAAACTACAAGTCCCATCATGCCTCTGTCTGTGGGAGTCATGCTTGTAATTGTCATCCTTGCAATGCCTCATGGGACTTGTAGTTTCGCAACAGGTAGAGGGCTGCCAGTTTGAGACCCCTGCTTTATAATAAGGGGATGTTTTGTAGTCTGCAAAGACAGTTGGTCACAATGATAACATAAAATTGCTGCACAGGCAGGGAGCACAGGAAGTTAGCTCACAAGATTTCAGACAACAGATATTTTTTTGCACTTATCAACCATATATCATGAAACACTTTCAAATGTAGATTTATATAACGAAACACTTTGGTAGATTTAATAGACTAAATGCGAATAGGATATGTTTATTGTCAGCTTATTTTCAAGCACAATGGGGTATATTTATAAGCAGAGATTTATGCCCTGTACACACAATCGGACATTGATCGGACATTCCGACAACAAAATCCATGGATTTTTTCCGACTCCAAATTAAAACACATACACCTGGATGGATCTGATCCGGAGAATATTTGAAAAAGGCACACTCTCTGCTTTATAAAAAGACCTCTATGTGACTATCTTGATATATACACAGTGGCCACAGTGGTGCAGAAATAATCCTGAGACCATTTATCTTCCCAAAACAAAGTGTGTAAGCTAAAATTAATGGTAAGTACACAGTTGCTATCAGCGCCAATGTGCTCTTCTTTATGTTTGCACTAGTGGAAAGTGAGGCAGTATGTAATAGCAAGAAAGCTGTTCATGAAGAAAATGTCTGGCTCAGAGTATAATTGATAAAGATCTTTAAATTAAGCCAAAGATGTTCTTGCATGACAGGTTCACTGCAGACTTTTGCTGGAAAAAAAAAAAACAACCAAATGGTATTAGAAAGGAAAAAACAAGCTGTATGTTGGTTTGTTCCGTTCCACATACCTATAAATAAAAATCTCACATTAAACATTGCTTCTTTTTTAATAATAATAATCCCTGAATCAAAAAATACATAGCAGGAAAAAAACCTCTTATGCTGGCCAATCATGTATCGCATTTTGGCTAATTACTGCAAAGTCATCAAAATTTCTCTTCTATCGGCACCACCTGGCTCAAGAAAAGTCTGTTTTCAATCACCTTTTCAATCAAAGTAGCCAGGCAGAAAATGTTCAACTTTGTAGTGTCTGCATTTAATCAGATCCAGGTACTGTTGGGGTATTCTGACAGCCACAAGTGCTGCTGTTTAGTGCAGATGGGGGAATCAAGTAATTTCTCTTGTGCAGCCAATGGAAATTAATTAGAGAAATCTTAACATGTATGATCAGCTTTTACCAGATTTTCAATTGTGGTGTCACTGCTGGGGCCTAGTCTAACAGTGATACTGCCTCTCTGAGCTACTAAATAGCTAACATATGCTGATATATGTATGCATTTGAGAAGCTTTCTTCCCCCATTTAGGTGGAATACATACCTTGGGCTTCAGTCTAGAATTATGGAAATAATAGCTAATATCTCTTTAAAGTACCACTACAAGTATATTGAGCAACTGAGTATTCTGTTCTCTATCACATGATTTCTCATGCAGGTGTGACTAACTCTCCTCATTCAGTAGCCTTTCCTTCTGAGAGATTTGTGTGCCTATTCTAATACATGGCAGGAAGACACCATCACTGAAGGACCTTGTGTTCCCCTGGATTGTCAGCAGACAGCTCCCACTGAAGACTGCTGCAGGTACTCCCTACCTGGGAACGACCAGAAGCCTTTGTGTCACCTGATCTACTAGGATTAAGTTCCCCTTCTATGGCTAATCTGCAGCCTTGTAAGGAAGTTCCTTCAGATCCTCCATGGCTGTGAATCCTTTCCTGGTGCTGTCAGTGACAACTGCCCACCCCTCGGATTTACTGCTTTTGGACATCTGTTTTGAATTCCCTTATTATAGAGAAGAATTGCTTATGGTGCTTTCTTCAAGTACATTGAGGAACACACATTCCACCCTTCTGTGCTTTTGGCCTTGTGTATTGCTTTCTCACAAACTGGGGCATTCTGGGTAGAGGAGAGATTATATGGGGGCTGGCTTACAATTTTTCTGTATGTCAGTGCTCCAGCCTCCTGTAGGAGGCAGTATAAACCAACTGTTTATGAATTTCTGTGTCCCATAAAGCCATCAAAGAACATTTAGTAGGTACACAAACCTTATTTAAATAATTTTGTCAAATGTGTTCTGTAATTGCAAACAATACACATTCATTTTGCTAGAAATCCAGCCAGCAACTTCTATTGCTCTCTGCTCGTGCTTACTTTTATTAGTTACATTTTTCCCAGCTATCTCTGAGAACTTCAGAACGCTATTTTATGAAAAATTTGAGAGGGGGAGGTTTCTGAAGTCCTGCCCCAGGGTGAGAATGCTGTTTCTGCATAGATACAGCACAGTGAATGATAGCTGTAACACTAATGCCGCGTACACACGGGCGGACTTTTCGATGGACTAGGTCCGGTGGACTTTTCGACTGACTTTTCAGCTAACTTTACGACGGACTTTCAAATGAACGGACTTGCCTACATACGATCAACCAAAGTCCGATGGATTCGTACGTGATGACGTACGACCGGACTAAAATAAGGAAGTTCACAGCCAGTAGCCAATAGCCGCCCTAGCGTTGGTTTTTGTCCGTTGGACTAGCATACAGATGAGTGGACTTTTCGACCGGACTCGAGTCCGTTGGAAAGATTTGAAACATGTTTTATTTCTAGGGCCGTCGAACTTTTGGGGGAAAAAAGTCCGCTGGAGCCCACACACGACCAAGTCTGCCATAAAGTCCGCTCGTGTGTACGCGGCATTAGACAATAAAAGGTGTTATTTGAAGGATCAGTAGATAAAAATAAATGTAAAAAAAAGCCTTAAAAAAAAAAGAAAATGAATGAAGAAACCGAAACTAGTAAGTTGTCATTTATTCAATATTTGTTCTTGGGTTTAGAAATGCTTTAAAGAAAAAGAGGTCCCATTAAAGTCCAAGCGCAGTTTAAACACTGTTAAAAAGGTGGCTGCAATACTTATACTTTTCATGGTAACAAGATGTCTTTAGTCTTCCAGGTTGAAATACACCCAGCGTCACTCAACCCGAAAGACTGAGAACTGTATGAATACAAGGAGTCAAGGTTCCACCTCTTGAATGGGTATTATCATAGTCCTCTTCATTCACAGTGTACTTGGGCAAAGTGGCACTCATGTCAGCACTGCACTCTGCATTAGTAAGGATTGCCCAGCTAGAAAAAGAGGCGTAGATGAAAAGTACACTGTGGCGTCATGAAAATAAAGCATAACGCATAAAATACAGGCAACATAATCCCCAGGGAGGTAGGGAGTTGACTAAGGAAGAAGTACAGACTTTATTGTTGAACTTCAATTATTTTTCTATGGGATCTCATCACACTTAGCTACCTCCCTGGTCTCTATGGTTGTTGCAGTTATGGCACACCAAGTTCATTTTGACAAGAAGGATATTTGGATGGTAAGAGGGTCCCATTTTTATACATTTGTCCAGGAACGTAGGAACATAATATAGTTTGCTTTTCAATTACAGGTCATTGCTTTATGTATGCACTAGAATACACATAGTACAAGGTTTGTTTTTGGTTACTTTTGCTCTCCCTAACTGTTCTGTGACACAGGAAAATTCACTGAAATTCATGCTGAGCTGATAGCAGGTTTATCAGCTCAGCATGAGGAGAAGAAGCTGTGATTTTCAATTAGGAAAATAACATTGCATTAAACTGTTTGTTTCACCTTGCCCTTACACAGTATAACCCTAAGAGTAGCCAGTGCCTAACTAACTATATTTCAAGATGAGGATGGTGCTGATGATGACAGTCAAAAGATGAAAAACTATTAGTTTAGAGAGAGTAAATAAGCTCTCCAGGCATGGCAAGTAAAAGTTCAAATATATATATAGAGAGAGAGAGAGAGAGAGAGAGAGAGAGAGAGAGAGAGAGAGAGAGAGAGAGAGAGAGAGAGCGCAATATTTTAGACGCAACACTTTTGTGTTTGCCCCTATTTATCATGAGCTGAACGCAAAGATCTACAACTTTTTCTATGTACACAAAAGGCCTATTTCTCTCATATATTGTTCACAAATCTGTCTAATTCTGTGTACGTGAGCACTTCTCCTTTGCCGAGATAATCCATCCACCTCACAGGTGTGGCATATCCAGATGCTGATTAGACAGCATGATTATTGCACAGGTGTGCCTTATGCTGACCACAATAAAAAGGCCACTCTAAAATGTGCAGTTTTATCACACAGCACAATGCCACAGATATCGCAAATTTTCAGGGAGCGTGCATTCAGCATGCTGATTGCAGGAATGTCCACCAGACCTGTTGCCCTTGAATTGAATGTTCATTTCTCTACCATAAGCCATCTCCAAAGGTGTTTCAGAGAATTTGGCAGTACATCCAACCGGCCTCACAACCGCAGACCACGTGTAACCACACCAGCCCAGGACCTCCACATCCAGCATCTTCACCTCCAAAATCGTCTGAGACCAGCCACCCGAACAGCTGCTGCAACAATCGGTTTGCATAACCAAAGAGTTTCTGCACAAAACGGTCAAAAACCATCTCAGGGAAGCTCATCTTCATGCTTGTGGTCCTCATCGGGGTCTCGACCTCACTGCAGTTCGTCATCGTAACCGACTTGAGTGGGCAAATGCTCACATTCAATGGCGTCTGCCACTTCAGAGAGGTGTTCTCTTCATGGATGAATCGCGGTTTTCACTGTACAGGGCAGATGGCAGACAGCGTGTATAGCATTGTGTGGGTGAGTGGTTTGCTGAAGTCAGTGTTGTGGATTGAGTGGCCCATGGTGGCGGTGGGGTTATGGTATGGGCAGGCGTATGCTATGAAGAACGACACGGGTGAGGTGCATTTTATTGATGGCATTTTGAATGCACAGAGATACAGTGACCAGATCCTGAGGCCCATTGTTGTGCCATTCATCCACGACCATCACCTCATGTTGCAGCATGATAATGCACGGCCCCATGTTACAAGGATCTGTGCACAATTCTTGGAAGCTGAAAACATCCCAGTTCTTGCATGACCAGCATACTCACCGGACATGTCACCCATTGAGCATGTTTGGGATCGGCGTATATGACAGTGTGTTTCAGTTCCTGCCAATATCCAGCAATTTCGCACAACCATTGAAGAGGAATAGACCAACATTCCACAGGTCATAATCAGCAACCTGATCAACTTTATGCGAAGGAGATGTGCTGCACTACGTGAGGCAAATGGTGGTCACACCAGATACTGACTGGTTTTCGGACCCCCCGACCCCCCAGTACAGTAAAACTGCACATTTTAGAGAGGCCTTTTATTGTGGCCAGCCTAAGGCACACCTGTGCAATAATCATGCTGTCTAATCAGCATTTTGATATGTCACACCTGTGAGGTGGCTGAATTATCTCGGCAAAGGAGAAGTGCTCACTAACACAGATTTAGACAGATTTGTGAACAATATTTGACAGAAATAGGCCGTTTGTGTACAAAGAAAAAGTCATGGCTCTTTGCGGGCAGCTCGTGATAAATAGGGGCAAACACAAAAGTGTTGCATTTATAATTTTGCTCAGTGTATATATGTATATATCTGTATATGCATATACATCAATAAGCCACAAAATTTTCAGGACAAAATATTGAAGGATGTCTTTTTATCCTACCTTGATCAAATGGTCTTCCTGGATTCCAAGTGCGGAAGTAATCATCCTAAAAGATAAACAAAAAAAAGGCATAATTAATCAACATAAAAACACCTTTATTATGGAGTAGGTAAAACATGCAGTACATCAACAAGCATATGTATAAAAGCAAAAATGATACAAACCTCTACTTCCTGAGTGGGCAAGCAAGCAAAATAGATAAGAAAGTAAATGATAGTGAGAACAATACAATATAAAATACCCTTTAATATAAAGTGTTTTTCTTTTTTTTTTTTCCTGGTTAATGTTCTATTAGTCACACTGAATGTCAAACTGTTTCACTGTGTATTTTGATAGGGTGGTGATAGGAAGAAAATAGCACATAATAACATACTTAAATAAGATATCATTGATTATGCCTTGTTTCATAGAGGAAAATTTGCAACAATGGAATTCTACAAGAAAACATTGAACAATATAGCCAACAAGCTGCAGGAGACTGTGATTAAACGAACAAGGTATGTAATTTTACTGGTACAACTTTAATCATTTTAGCCACAGTAGCTCTTACACCCATGGAGTGTAGAAAATGATTGCTTCTATAGCTCAAAAACATGCTAGAACAAAGATATCTGCAAACATCTAGCGCATGCACATTTCATTTAACTGGCCATTCTGGTTAACTGACCTAAGTATGACATGTTATAAGACATATTAGTTCAACTACTCTTGTATCGCAGAATAAGCCTTTCTGTGACTAATCGTGTGTATGATGCCACTTTTTAGAGGGTAGTAAATAATACATCATAAAAAAACTAAAGACAACTATGACATTGATGTGACTTGAAATGAAAAAGGACAAGAAGTAACATGGAATACATACACTTTACATTATATTAAAAATGTAGGGAATACTAAAAAGTGTAAGGAAAGGTCAGCTTCCAAATGATGATTCCTGCAGGTTATAGTCAGCAACAATGTATACCATCTTGGATGCTCTCTGGGGGATTATGTAAGAAAATGATGCAGTAGCAAACCTATTGGACCAGGGGATAAGAGAAAATATGATTCACTCCCCTTTGCTGTACTATAAGAAATTTTTGCGTGTAGCCTCAAATAACACAGCCTAAAGCAGGGCATAAACAAGTACCATCATCCAGAATTTATATAGGAAAAGAGGGGGAGAATAGGAGCGTCAGGACAGTTGCTGAGGCTGTCCAAACATGCACTCTAACCCAACAAAAGTTTTGATTGACTGTCTCGGTACTGATGCACATTAATAAGTTCAGGGTAAAAATTAAATCATTTATTACTTATAAAAAAAAAACATAGATCTCAATAAAAATTCAAAAACAGTATACAAATACTCAAAGGTTTCCCCAAGAAATATCTGATGATGGAGTTTTTTCATAGATTAACCAGTCCTCTACTAGTTTCACGGTACACAGACTGCTTCATCAGGAGGAATAATCTATAAAGCAAATAATGTAGATGAAGGCACATGTGCGGAGTTCTCAAGATGGCTGCTTGAGCTGGGGGCTCCATCCCACCCAGACCTAATGGTGCCCACAGCACCTCACAGAGCCCCTGGAAACGAGCCACCTTCGGCGATTCAGACCCCGCACCGACCAGGGAAAGCCCCCGCATGACTGGGATTCTGGTCCGCAGAGACCTCGGCCTGCAATTCAAACCAGCAGCGCCGGCAGGGTGTACCTTGATGGCCACCGCGGCCCAGCAGCATGCTCCAGGCACGGAGGGACAGGCAGATTCCAGGCAAGTGATAGCCCCTGGGTCCCTCACATACACCCCTGCAGGCCAGAACAACAACCACCAGCATATGACCCCTTCCCCAGCTTCCAGTGAAACATGGCGTGGCTTTGGGGACAGTGCTTTCTCCCTGGCATCATCGCAAAACCCCACTTCTACTTAGTAAAGGAGGAGATAATGAAGCAATCCAGAGTGATGAAACAAATTTCATGTCAGGGTCACCGAACCCCTCTACAATCCAGAGGAGATGGGCCCCCGAAACCCCTTCTCACAGTCCTCACCCAAAAGGACATTAAATACTGGTGGACCTTCCAAATGTTGTTGTTAAAAATTTTACTTCAAGAGCAAGCATTACTCCTTCACCAGTCTCCAGGAAGGGGAGAAAATCCTCCTATCCCTGAAGCTCATCTTGCTGGAAGCAGATATGGACACATCTAACCTCAACTCAGCAAAACGTCCATCCCCCACAAGTCCTCTGACCCCCCTGTGGAACAAGCTGAGTACCAAGAGAACGAAAGACAATGGTCTGACCTGAGGCGACAAAACAACTTCTGCAACTTACACTTCTATCCTCACCTCCTCGAGGCCAAGGCTGCTAGGGACTTCCAACCCTGCTGATTGGAGCAACCACTCCACAGGTTCTATTTTTGATTCTTTTGTCAGAAATTGTTTGTTTTCTACTTTTTTTTCTTTTTTCCCCTTTTTTTGGTTCCGGGTTGAACTGGACAGTTCGGGGTTCCGTTTTTTGGGAGGACTGTTATCTCCATAAAGTTTAGTGTATGGGCTATTTACGGGCCTCCCGAAAATGATAGCCTTAGAAAACAGACACGAGTATTAGGTTGGTGAGCCCTATTCTGGTTCCTAATAGGGCTATGTAACACAACCGGTGCCCCCCTCCCTACCTTCTGGAGAGGGAGGAAGGGGGGCTCCGCCGCAGAGAAATTACCATAGGTACGAAATAGTTCCTATCAATGGAATGTATTTTCTCTGTGTTCAATTTTTTTTCAATGTTCTTTATTGTAATTAAGGGCGCCTTAGTGTTGGGTGCTGGGCATGTGCCTCCACCTATTCCTCAGAATCCCTCGACTCTGCGGGATAGGTTGTCTGCCCTTAGTTGAACAGACACTTCCTATTTGACACGGTTCCTGGGGGGTGTCTAAACTTACTGAAGATGCTTTCTATAGCCTCTTTATTCCTCCTTGCTTTCATTCTTACTCTTTCACCCTCTCCCCATCTCTTTTTTTTGTCTCCCAAAATCAGGTTCAGGTTCAACACAAGATTCCTAAGTCTACAGTATTCCAGCTTGGTTGATTCTCCTTAGCTAGCAATCAACACAAGGTTCATCCTACGGTAAGTAACACAGAAGGCGACAGCATCC
This sequence comes from Lithobates clamitans, assembly GCA_037952925.1. Taxonomy (NCBI): domain Eukaryota; kingdom Metazoa; phylum Chordata; class Amphibia; order Anura; family Ranidae; genus Lithobates; species Lithobates clamitans. Next base: position 1,109,076 of record JBBGZY010000377.1, on the reverse strand, counting down.
TCCCACATCTGCTCCATGGCTAAAGCTCCCAATCCCACACTCAATTTAGCTACACACAATGCTCAGGGCTTGAATTCCCCCCTTAAAACGAGAAAGATTTTCGACAGCTACAGTTCCCTCAAGCTAGATGTTATCATGGTTCGGGAAATCCATTTCCCTCAACGGCACAGCCCCAAATTTCTTCACCATCAGTACCTCTTGTTCTATCTGGCGAAGGCAGAGGGAAAGTCTAAAGGTATCACTATTCTATTCTCCAAAACCTGTAACTTTTCCTGGCAGGCAGATTATAAAGACCCGGAAAGTAGATTCATCTTAGTTAAAGGGTTCATAGATGGCCATTTGTTCTCCTTTATCTCCTATTACGCTCCTAACAAGGGCCAACACAAATTTTTTCAATCAATGTGGGTAACGCTGAACCCCCTGGTCAATCCACATCTGATCCCACCAAAATCCTAGTAGCCTTCAGGGACTTCTATGACAAACTATATAGATCCACTTCGCAGGGCAACCAAAGCACCATATCTCAATTCCTCAAACCCCTCCCTATTCCCACACTCTCTGATAAGCATAAAACCATTATGGAAAAATCCATCATGGTAGAGGAAGTTTTGGAGGTCATTAAAAACCTAAAGAGGGGCTCCGTCCCAGCCCTGATGGGCTATCAGCCCCATACTACAAAACGTTCTCTGATACCGTTGCCCCCCATATGGCTAAATTCTTTAACGCCAAAGTGTCAGGTGACCCCCTCAGTGCTGACCTAAACACAGCTTTCATTACTGTCATCCAAAAAACCCGATAAAAACCTGGAGGAGGTAGGAAATTACAGACCAATAACACTAATAAACAACGACCTGAAAATCCTCACCAAAATACTAGCTAACCGACTAAACTCCTTTATAAGTTCCTGTATTCATAAAGATCAGGTGGGTTTTATCCTGGGGAGATAAGGTCCCGATAAAACAAGAAGGGCCATAGTATCAATCCTACAGTCCAACTGGCCAGGGGGAACTAAACAACAGGGAATGCTGCTTATACTAGACATACAGAAAGCATTTGATTCAGTGTCCTGGCCATATGTCCTAACACTGTTGGAGCATTGGGGTTTTGGAAACCGCTTCCTAGGAATTATGAAAGCCCTCTACTTCCCCCATAGCACTAATATGTCTGCAAGGCTATTACTCCCCCCCAATCCACATTGCTAGAGGTGCAAGACAGGGCTGCCCCTTATCACCACTGATATTCGCCATGGCCATAGAGACTCTAGCAATAGCAATACGAGCAAATCCCGATATCAAAGGTGTTGCTTGCGGTCCCCAGGTACACAAATGTGGTCTTTTCGCCGATTACCTAATTTTATTCATTACATCGCCTTTAACCTCTCTCCCCAACCTGTGCAGTACTCTCACCTCTTTTGCGAACATCTCTGACCTTCATGTCAACTATAATAAATCTCAAGTCCTAAACATCTCCCTAGCCCCCAAGATGGTCTCCCTGCTGAAACAAAACTTGCAATTTGACTAGAACGATTCCTCTATCAAATACTAAGGCATATCCCTCACCTCTAAATTCGACACACTATATGCCAGAAATTACCCTCCCATGTTACATAAACTGGAACAAGACTTAAAGTCTTGGTCTAAACAAAACCTTGCATGAATAGGGAGAATAAATGCCTTCAAAATGACACTGCTTCCTAGATTACTCTCCCTTTTCCGATCCCTCCCCATCCCACTAAGGAGAGACCACCTCATGTCCTTTCAGAGCAAAATACTTAAGTTTATCTGGGGAGGCTCCAGATATAGGATAAGACAACAGACCCTTTACTTTTCTGGTAAGCAAGGCGCTTTAGGTCTTCCGCACCTATACAATATTATCAAGCCTCCAGAATAGCCCAACTCTCTGTAATTTACTCTAATAGGGAAAAAACAGACTGGGTTTAGATAGAGCGTGGCCCCCACGCTCTCACACTCCTTCGCTTTGTGGGACAAATTTAGATACGATCCACATCTCGTATTTAGATACGATCCACATCCCCTGGCTCATCTGTTTCGTAATCCGAACTTTCCCCCAGGGTTGGATATAAAGGCCTTCCAGTGGTGGCTGGACAAGGGGCTGTACAGTATAGGAAATTATTATACATCAAGGGGTGCCCTCACCCTAGCCCATTGTCAGCAAACTAGACCTCCGACAATTGGAACGTTTCCGGTACAACCAAATCTCACACTTTCTCCACAGCATATGGAAAGATAAACCCGAACCTCCCAAATTCACAACCTATGAGCTTTGGTGTGGTCAAGCCATGGAGCAAAGGGACGGCATCTCAGTCATCTATGCGTCACTTTCCCAACCAACGGGTAAATCCCCGTATATGTTAGCCTGGGAGGAAGACCTCCAATTCCAATGGAGCCTGGGGACCTGGCAGCCTGCTCTATCCACTGCATTTAAGGGCATTATCAACATTTCCCTAATGGGAGCAAACATAAAGGTCATGTCTAGGTGGTACATGACCCCCGCCAGACTAACTTTGATTTATCTCTCAGTTGGTCCCTTATGCTTTAGGGGATGCCAATTATTAGGCATGATAGTCCATGTGTTGTGGGAATGCCCTAGAATCAGGTCTATTTGGAGAAGGATCTTTAACCTCATTAGAGGGGTCACAAGCTGCAAGATCCCCAGGTCTCCCAAAAATTTCCAAATGCAACCGTAAATTGATACACTTCATACTGTTAGAAGCCAAAATAACCCTGGCTAAGGCCTGGAAGCAACCTTCAGTTTCAATAAGGACGGTCAAAAGGAAAGTTTCTTGGATTATGTCCCAAGAACAACTGGCTAGTATCCTCACAGACACAGTTCATAAGTTCGAAATTATCTGAGAAACTTGGGCTCTATTCATGGGAATTTCCAATACCCCAGGTATTCATACCATCCAGGGCCCAGACCAACCCCCTGGTAAATGAACCTCTCTCCCTTCCCCTGCCCCTCCTTACTCTTCTCTACCTCTCATTCTTCAGCTTGCTATCCCCTTTCCCACTCAGGGATCCTCACCAATATCTACTGGGATCTTACTAGGGCTCATCCCTAGCAACCAAAGGTTTTGTGGGTCGAGGGTAGTGGGTAACCCAGCACAGTATGTTCCCATTATCGGTGCCTGTGGGGAGGTGCCCTTTCGCTCCGTCCTCGCTCCCGGAGGGGGCCTTCGCCTCTAACTTTAGGAGCCTCTAACCTGTAGCAACAGTTTCCTGCGGGAAGCGGGCAATCTACAAGTCTAATACAAATCTTCAGAGACTGGTAACTCAAAAGGTTTGTTTTTGGATTTTGGCCTATATTTCCATCTCTTGTTTATGTTTGGTTTCTCCATGACTTGTATTCCGCATACCATGATTATACCATTGATGTTCTTCTCTTCTCTGTATAAGAGCTTTTCTTTATTTCAAGAAAATAAAAACCTTTTAAAAGAAAAAAAATAATGTAATAAGGTACAAGGCAAAAGACAAAACATAAAAAAAGCATATTAGTACAAAAAATTCAGCAGTATCACTGTGAAGTTGCTTACCCAACAGGCCCAACACCAGGTACAGGACCCAGCTACTCAAAGGTTTCCCCCTAATCTTTACATTAACCATAATGTATATCTGCACTTCCCCGTTCCTCACCATTCCTTTTCCCTTCCCCCCACGTCCCCTGCCCCCCCTCCCCTTTTTCTCCTTCACCCCCCCTCCCTTTTTTTCTCCTTTCTCTTCCCCACTTTTCCCTCTCAGCCCCCCTTTCATCCCCAGTCCCTGTCCCCGTTCCTTTTTCCCTATTCCCACCCCCTCGTTCCTCCCTTCTCTTCCCTGTCCCCTCCCCCAACTCTTACTTCCCCCTTTCTCCCCCCCTTTCCAACCCCCCTCCTCTCCCCTACTAATACCCAACCAAACCCATCCCCCCTCTCCTCCCTCTTTCCCCCCATTTTTTCCTTCAAGCCCCCCCTTCCCTGTTTTCTTTTTTCCCTCCCTTCCCCCTTTTTTTTCCCCATCTGTATTTTTCCCCTCCCCCTTTCTCACCCCCTCTTCCCTCCACAGCATCCTTCCCCTCCTGGTGCACTATACAATTTTTATGGTTATCATTCCACCAATCATTGTGTATATATATATTCCTATTCCTATCTAGATTTATTATCCGCACAATCCCCCGTGTCTGCTGTAGGCGGGAAACCTTTGAGTACCTGGGTCCTGTACCTGGTGTTGGGTCTGTAGGGTAAGCAGTACTGCTGAGATTTATGTACTAATATGCTTTTGTATATTTTGTCTTTTGCCTTGTACCTTATTACATTATTTGTTTTATCGATTACTCCTCCTGATGAAGCGGTCTGTGTACTGTGAAACTAGTAGAGGACTGGTTAATCTATGAAAAAAATCCATTATCAGATACTTCTTGGGGAAACCTATTAGTATCTGTATACTGTTTTTGGATTTTTATTGAGATCTGTTATTTATATGTAATAAACAATTTAATTTTACCCTAAACGTATTAATGTGTATCAGTACCGAGATAGTCAAAAAAAACTTTTGTTGGGTTAGAGTGCATGTTTGGACAGCCTCAGCAACTGTCCTCATACTCCTACCCTCCCCCTCTTTTGCTGAACTATACAGTGGGGACGGAAAGTATTCAGACCCCCTTAAATTTTTCACTCTTTGTTATATTGCAGCCATTTGCTAAAATCATTTAAGTTATTTTTTTTTCCTCATTAATGTACACACAGCACCCCATATTGACAGAAAAACACAGAATTGTTGACATTTTTGCAGGTTTATTAAAAAAGAAAAACTGAAATATCACATGGTCCTAAGTATTCATACCCTTTGCTGTGACACTCATATATTTAACTCAGGTGCTGTCCATTTCTTCTGATCATCCTTGAAATGGCTCTACACCTTCATTTGAGTCCAGCTGTGTTTGATTGTACTGATTGGACTTGATTAGGAAAGCCACACACCTGTCTATATAAGACCTTACAGCTCACAGTGCATGTCAGAGCAAATGAGAATCATGAGGTCAAAGGAACTGCCTGAAGAGCTCAGAGACAGAATTGTGGCAAGGCACAGATCTGGCCAAGGTTACAAAATAATTTCTGCTGCACAGTGGCCTCCATAATCCTTAAATGGAAGACGTTTGGGACGACCAGAACCCTTCCTAGAGCTGGCCTTCCAGCCAAACTGAGCTATCGGGGGGAGAAGAGCCTTGGTGAGAGAGGTAAAGAAGAACCCAAAGATCACTGTGGCTGAGCTCCAGAGATGCAGTTGGGAGATATGAGAAAGTTGTAGAAAATCAACCATCACTGCAGCCCTCCACCAGTCGGGGCTTTATGGCAGAGTGGCCCAATGGAAGCCTCTCCTCAGTGCAAGACACATGAAAGCCTGCATGGAGTTTGCTTAATAACACCCGAAGGACTCGAAGATGGTGAGAAATAAGATTCTCTGGTCTGATGAGACCAAGATAGAACTTTTTGGCCTTGATTCTAAGCGGTATGTGTGGAGAAAACCAGGGTCTGCTCATCACCTGTCCAATACAGTCCCAACAGTGAAGCATGGTGGTGGCAGCATCATGCTGTGGGGGTGTTTTTCAGCTGCATGGACAGGACGACTAGTTGCAATTGAGGGAAAGATGAATGTGGCCAAGTACAGGGATATCCTGGACGAAAACCTTCTCCAGAGTGCTCAGGACCTCAGACTGGGCTGAAGGTTTACCTTCCAACAGGACAATGACCCTAAGCTCACAGCTAAAATAACGAAGGAGTGGCTTAACAACAACTCCGTGACTGTTCTTGAATGGCCCAGTCAGAGCCCTGACTTAAACCCATTTGAGCATCTCTGGAGAGACCTAAAAATGGCTGTCCTCCAAAGTTTACCATCCAACCTGACAGAACTGGAGAGGATCTACAAGGAGGAATGGCAGAGGATCCCCAAATCCAGGTGTGAAAAACTTGTTGCATCTTTCCCAAAAAGACTCATGGCTGTATTAGATCAAAAGGGTTCTTCTACTAAATCCTGAGCAAAGAGTCTGAATACTTAGGACCATGTGATATTTCAGTTTTTCTTTTTTAATAAATCTGCCAAAATGTCAAGAATTTTGTGTTTTTCTGTCAATATGGGGTGCTGTGTGTACATTAAGGAGGAAAAAATGAACTGATTTTAGCAAATGGCTGCAATATAACAAAGTGTGAAAAATTTAAGGGGGTCTGAATACTTTCCGTCCCCACTGTACATAGGGGTTGATTTACTATAGGCAAATAGACTGTGGACTCAAGTGCAGTTGTTCCAGAGCTTAGTAAATGAGGTACTGCTTCACTTTGCAAAGAGTACCCAATCACGAGCAAAGAAAATAAAAAAAAAATGCATTTTTGCTTGCACATGATTAGATGATGGAAATCAGCAGGGCTTCTGCCCATTTACTAAGCTCTGGAACAACTGCTCTCGCAGAGTGCAACTGCACTTTGCAAAGTGCACAGTGTATTTGCCTTTAGTAAATCAACCCCACCGATCCACAGAGAACCAAGTTCCAAAAAAAGTAATTAGGTAACACATCTGAAACAAACATTGCACCCTCAAATAAAGGTGAACAATTGCTGGTAAAAAATTAAATTCACAATAGAGCATCAAAGCAATTCAGAGTGAAGTCAATGCACATATTTACATCATCCTGGGCCATCCAATTAACTGTGGTTTGATTTTAAATGGCAGCATCCCACCTTCATTACAAAGAATGATTTATTAAGACATTCCTTCTTACACTTAGCCCAGTTCCTTCTTACACTTACACCTAGCCCAGCCCTACATTTGCTTAAATTGTCATATCTTATTAACGTTGCACCTTATTGGCTGTTTGTTATAAATACAGGTTCTCTCGGATAACAGACTTTTGTAAGTGTGTCGACAAGATTTTTTTGGACCAACCAGAAACACTGTTTCATTTTTAACTTGCACTACAGAAATCAAAGCTAAACACTAATTCTTTGCTATATTTTACAAGAAATGTTAGTTAACAGTTTTTCCTAAGTGAAACCCAAATGCAAACTGTATTTATAAAATGTATGTTACTATGTGCGCTGGGATAAAAGGAAGTATTTTTATGTATGCTTACCAAGTGTCACTGCTATACATTTTGAACAGAAAAACAGCTGATTCATGGTTCTGCCCCTCTGTTATATACTATTTGTTTTTTTATACCCTAAGACCCCTTTCACACTGGGGGCATTTTTCAGGCGCCACAGCGCTAAAAATAGCGCCTGCATAGCGCCTGAAAAAAGCCCTAGCTGCAAACCCAGTGTGAAAGCCGGAGAGCTTTCACACTGGGCCACTGAACTGGCAGGGCATCACAAAAGTTCTGCCAGCAGCTTCTTTGCAACGGTGTAGGAGCAGTGCCTACACCGCTCCTCCCCATTGAAAACATTGGGGCAGCGCTGCCATACCGCCTGCAAAGCACCGCTGCAGTGGCATTTTGCGGGCGGATTTAATCCTTTTTTGGCCACTAATGGGGGTTAAAACCGCCCGCTATCGGCCGAATAGTGCCGCTAAACCATCGTAAAGCGTTGCTAAAAATAGCAACGCTTTACAGCCGACGCCCAGGCACTTTCAGTGTGAAAGCACTCTTATGACGCGTGCACACGGCCGGACTTCCCGACAGAAAAAGTCCGATGGGAGCTTTCGGTCGGACATTCCGACCGTGTGTATGCCCCATACATACTTTTTCTGTCGGCATTTCCGACGAACTCAGATATAGAACATGTTCTAAATCTTTCCATCGGAAATGCCGACGGAGTTTAGCCCGTTGGCAAGTCCGGTCGTGTGTATGCGGCATAAGTGAAAACTACTCCTTTTCATTAATCCTTCCAAGAGTTGCCAACAAAGCAAAAAACTCTTTCACAGGGTTGACCCAGTAATTTTGGTCCCATTATCTAATATACTTTTGACCCACTATACCAGGGAGATGCAATTAGCGGACCTCCAGCTGTTGCAGAACTACAATTCCCATGAGGCATAGCAAGACTCTGACAACCACAAGCATGACACCCAGAGGCAAAGGCATGATGGGACTCGTAGTTTTGCAACAGCTGGAGGTCCACTAATTGCATATCCCTGCACTATACACACATTGCATGCATAACTTTGAGTCTCTCTTCTGAATAGATGGATAAACATGTAATAGATGGAATGCAAAAAGTTGAGGTGAATTCTGTGACAAGCTTTATCTAAGACAATTTGACAAAAACGACATATATTAGACAAATTACATAATGACTACTTTATTTTAATGCATTGCTATGATTTTTCACATTCTACAACATATTTTTCAAAATGTTTAAATTGTTTGCCCAAGGCTTGAAAGTCCCAATAGTGGTTTTGTGAATCTCATGTTGATGTAACAACAGCCATGAAAGCTTTGGGTCCTATTTCAAAAAGATGTTTCGACCACAACACACATATACAAATCAGTTTGCTTTACACATTTCATGAAAATATTACCATCTGGTATAACAATTAAACAGCTGTAGATCCACAGTTGTAAAGTTAATGTACATGTACAAATTCAATAAGGCAATCAGCTAAGCATTGACTTGATCAGTTTTATAACACATGCATACAGGGTATGTAATCCATGATGATATTTTTTTTTCTCTCTGTATTAACCAATTCAATACCAGGCACTTTTACCCCCTTCCTGCCCAGACCAGTTTTCAGCTTTCAGCACTGTCACAATGACAATTACAATTGTGTGGTCATGCAACATTGTACCCAAACTAAATTTTTACAATTTTGTTCACACAACTAGAGCTCTCTTTTGGTGGCATTTAATCACCACTCCACTTTTATTTTTTGCTAACATAACTAAAAAAGACCAAACAGTTTGAAAACTAAAAAAAACCACATTTTTCTTCACTGAAAATAAATAAGCTTTCTTCATAAAATGTAGGCCAAAATGTAGTCTGCTACATTTCTTTGGTGAAAATAACCAAAATCAGTGTTAATTATTTAGTCGGTAGGAAATATGTATTAGAATATATATCGGCCTAAACCGAGGAAAAAATTTGTTTTTTTGAAAACAAGTTTGGGATATTCATTATAGCAAAAAGTAAAAGATATTGTGTTTTTTCAAAATTGTCGCTCTTCTTTTGTTTTAAGCGCAAAAAATAAAAAACGCAAAGGTGATCAAATACCACCAAAAGAAAGCTCTATTTGTGGGAAAAATAGGACGTAAATTTTGTTTGGGTACAGCATCACATGACCGTGCAATTGTCAGTTAAAACAACGCAGTGCCGCAGTGCCAAATCTTCCGGGGCTGTGGTTAATAAATCCCCCCTTTTTGAACATACTACACCATGAGATGTCTATCTGCTTTGTTGACCTTATATATCTGGCGGAGTTTCTGTCATATGGAGTCTATCTGATGTGGAAGGAATTCTTTTGGCGTTTGATATCCGAGTGACCTGGAGTAATCTGATTTGTAAAGAGCGCCAGTGACCACTTTATAGGGTGGTCCACAGTTTACGGTAAGAGGCAGTGTCTGCATACCTGCTGGTGGAGGATTCCTCACAAGATTTCTTGTTCACCAATCGGAATCACAATATCTGGACGCTTATCATTATGAACTTTATACTTTATATTCTCCTTTAAAACACCCCTTTTTTAGCACTGCACCTTTTGTGTTTATATGATTTATTTTGTTATGCCCGCAGGCTGGATTAAACCAATCTATTTGTGTTTGGGCAGCTTTAGCCCAGCCTCCTCTTATTTAATTGTCAAATATAAGATATTCATCTAGCCACTGAGGTTCTGGCATTTAACAGATGAAAAAGGGAAGCATGGTGCAAGCTAGTGCTTACATGAAAAAGTAGTTGTAAACGTCAGACATTAAATATGAACATTGCATATCGTTCTATAATGTGTACTTGTCTCAATTAAGAGCTCCAAGTGTCATTTCTGTCCACTGTTTTATTCCTCTGCTATCAGCCTGATTTACTTCTGAAACATTTTCCTAACACCAAGAGAAAAAAAGTGACAGGGGAGGGAGCTCCAGCTGATTGACAGCCTCAGCTCTGTTCCTATGTACTGTGTGAAGGGGGGTGTGTCCTTTCTTGCTGTGCATCACCTGCAACCAATCACTTCACTGGGTATATATAAGGGTTTACAGCCACTTTAGGGCCCTGTATACTGCTCATGCTCCCTAGGTACAAATTAGCTACAGATAAATTAAAGATACATACTAATAATAATAGGCATCAGCATTTTACCAGTAATGTTGGTTTATACACTTAGGTGAACCTGACATTGTCACATAGAATGATAATCAAAAGTTTCAGTAAATATGAAACTGTACATTTTCTGCCACTACCTACTTGACATTGGCTATTATTGCCCATTCAGGTACTCTCATTGAGGAGGAGTTTCTAAGTCGGATAAGTTGTGATGTCTATTGAGTGCTTGCATGGAATAAGAGTGACTCTTTCAGCATACAGATAAGAAGCATAACAAAGGTATTTGCTGGCACCTTATAGCTTCTAAGCATAAGCAGTACAGTTCATTTATAAATTCTGCAAACCGTGACAGCTGTGCTTTCAATAAATCCATCTAAGTAAACTTACAAAAAATAATGTATTTCTTAGTGTGTTCCAGAGACTAAAATAAAAGTGTTCAATCACATTCTTTCTAAAGCCTGGTTAGAGATATGTTTTAGTAATTATAGTACATAGAAATCAGAGCAGATGTAACATTAATTTCTTCTCATTCCCTAAGGAAAGCTATCTGGAGTACTGTGAACATTTCCATGAATATTTAATTAAGAATGGTGAACAAATCAAAGCTACAGCACCTATGAAAATTCAGCATTTCCTGACTAAGCAAAATTGATCATGACCTATATACAGCACTCTACTGCAAACATTATGATACATTTGTCTCTTAGTTTCCACTATTACAGAAAATCTTCTAATACTAAGTTATGGTTTTATTCACAGAGGCCAGTATTTTGTGCTTTACTGATGCAAATAATGCAGTAAACACCTGCTAATAAAAACAAGTGCTATTATCGATTGCTATATGCAGTACATTAGACATAAATTACTAGGTGCCCCTATCCTGTAGTAACAATTAGGGGTGCAACGGATCAAAAATCTCACGGATCGGATCGATCCTCGGATCAGAGTCACGGATCAGATCGATCCTCGGATCAGCATAAAAAAAAAAAAAACACACAAATCTTGTTACACCCACCGGAGTTTTAGATTTAAAAGCCATTTTCAACACAAAACCGAGCTTATATGCATAAATACAGTATTTGTGCATATAAGCTCAGTTTTGTGTTGAAAATGGCTTTTAAATTTAAAACTCCGGTGGGTGTAACAAGATGTCCGCTTGCCCCCTTCTCACTCTATCATTATTGTACTGTGCAGGAGTGTGGGGTGTAGCAAGATGGCGGCGACGAAATGTCACTTCCTGTCGAGACAGCGGCCACTTCCGGGTGTACCAAGATGGCCGCCGCTCCGGAGCTAGGCCGAAGTCGGGGCCTTTCCTATGGCTGAGGCCCGAAAAGTGCTCCGCGGATCGCGGGTGTGCCGATCCGCGGAGGGTGATCCGTACGGATCACGGATCGGCAACGATCCGTTGCACCCCTAGTAACAATGGTATATGCACTAATAAACTGATCAATTTACTTCACAATTTCATACACAGAAAATGTTTGAAAATATGATAAAACAATCAATTTAAGCCACCCTACAAAGCTATACTTATTAGTTCACAGGGTGGATAAAAATCAATGATTAAAAAAAAAATCTGATTTTTTTTTATTTAAATCTGATTTTTTTTATTTAACCACTTCAATACAGGGCATTTTCACCCCCTTCCTGCCCAGGCCAATTTTCAGATTTCAGCGCTGTAACATTTTGAATGACAATTGCGCGGTCATGCAACACTGTACCCAAAAAACTTTTTTTTTTCCCTACAAATAGAGCTTTCTTTTGGTGGTATTTGATCATCTCTGAGGTTTTTATTTTTTGCGATATAAACAAAAAAAAGCGACAATTTTGAAAAAAAAACAATATTTTTTACTTTTTGCTATAATAAATATCCCAATTTTTTTTTAAACAAATTTTTTCCTCAGTTTAGGGCGATTATGTATTCTTCCACATTGGCTCCAGAGTGATGCGGCGGCGTGCGCATGCCCCCTATACCTCCGGGAAGCTAGGGACGTCATATGACGCCCGCCCAAGAGGGGAGATCCCACCTGCGGACGTCATATGATTATGGGTGGGTAGGGAAGTGGTTAAATCAGATTTTTTTTGGTTTTTATCAAATTTATTTTCATAAAATGCGTTTGGAGTAAAAATCTATCTAAAGATAGTTTTCTATTTAAGATACATTAATAATTTACTTTATTCAGCATGAAATTGAGCTTAGTTATGTAGCATGAGACTGTATATTCTGCAATATTTACATTTTTGGTAAACTCATTCAATGAATCCAAGCTCTGCAAGCCGAGATAACATGCATTGATACATTCACACAATTTCATAGTAACCATGAGAAAAAACAAGGTTCAGGAATATTCCTTTATCCCATTGTTTTGCAAATCTATGTACAAGATCATGAATCGGTTCTGATATTGATGTTTTACTAACCTGACAGCTTATTATTCTATATAGGAAACCTTAATTTTGTTTGCAAATATTAAAGATTCTAACTACCAGCAAGAATAAGTCCTTACATTTAAAGAGTACCTGTCATTTCAGATCCATCATGGCAACGCCTGTTAGCGAGCATCCACTCACCTGCTGCTGCCCCATCCCTCACCTTGTTGTGTCACTGCCGCATAACCAACTGTCCCATTGAATGGGACTGTCTGTGAGTCAACAGCGGGTCGGAGGAGGCGCTGCGGGACAGAGATGACAGTTGCTCTTTAAAAATTATGCTTTAAATCGAGTTGATTTAAATCAAGCCTTTTTACTAGTGATTTAAATCATGATTTAAATTGTGATTTAAATCAACTTGATTTAAATCAAATCCACCCTGTTAGTTCACAGCTCACAATATGTAGCAATACCCAAATTAATAGAAAACATACATTCATAAAAGGCCTAGATTGTTATCCAGCTTAAAAATTCCCTAGAAACAGGGGGCTTGGTCTGCTACGGAGCCGGATGGCAGCGTGAACTGGGAGCTCCTGCAACCACAGGGATATGGCGGTACATAGCTTCCCTCCGGGACACAAATCTACCTGCTTCTTCAGGCGATCCGGTCCCAGGACACCTGGGGAAGATGACTAGAAAAAGAAAGGAGCAGAGGAAGCCACAGCGTCTGATGGACTTTATTCAGAGGCAGCATGGAGGTAGGCAAGATGGCGGCAGCCCAGCATCCACACCAGCAGCCAGAGCCCAATCCATAAGAAATTCAGGGACATCCTCACATGGTAGTGGCTCCCCAGACGGCACCAAGTCCTACCCTATCTCCCCAGCCTACGGCAGCCCGGCCAAGGCACAATTCAGGCTGGATGGAGCTGGATGCAGCCCGGCACCTAGCCCTATCATGGATTCAGGGGATGACACGAGGGAGCAGCCAGATTCTATTGAATCATTCCCTACCATTCATCAACCTGTGATAGACACTGTTCTCAAAGACATGCTCCTTTCCCTCAGAAGTTCCTTACAAGCACATATGATGAAATGCATGCGCAAATTTAACACCGATATCTAAGCTGTAGGATCCAGAGTGGAGCATATAGAACATAAAATGGGAGAGTATGCTTCTACCATTAATGATCTGGTGGACTACACGGAAGAGAAGGTGGGAGACACTGAGTGGGTGAAGGCTAAAATAGCAGATATTGAGGACAGGTCCAGAAGAAATAACATGAAAATAAGGGGGATCCCCGAATCTGTCCAACAATCTGTCTTACGTACTTTCGCTTCCTCATTATTTCAATCCCCCATCCCTGACCTTACTGACATGGATGTCACCATAGACAGGATTCACTGTTTACCCAAACCTGCATATCTACCTGATCAAGTGCCCAGAGACGTAATTCTCCATCTTCACTTTTATCATGCTAAAGAGCAACTGATGATGGTGATGCGTAAGAGAGATCAAATCCCTGCACAATATCAAAATCTAGAATTTTACGCTGACCTGTCCCAATACACGCTACAAAAGTGGAAAAACCTTAATACCATCACCAAGACACTCAGAAACCATAAAATTGCTTATAGATGGGGTTATTACACTAAGCTCACCATCGTGAAGGAGGGCAACACATACATTGTGGAATCCCTAGAGAAAGTCCTTTCTCTACTGGAAAGATGGAAAATCATCCCAGAACAAACAGAAGACAGATCCCCAGCAAGACATGCAAAGCAGGTAGATCCAGAATGGAGAAAAGTCACTAACAAAAATGCAAAATCACATTCCTAAACCCGGAGGGAACAAACTGTCCACGTTAATCCCTGGGGTGTTACCCAGGAGAGTCTATGGGCTTGAACTTAACCCTCATTAATATTTGAGCAGCGCAGTGCTGCATATGGGTATCTCTTTTTCTTTTTTTTACCTACCAAGTTAGGAGGTTAAGCCTTACTAATAATGTTATATCACCAGTTGTATGGTTATTGTAACCCTTTCTCTCAATATTTAAATGTTTTGTATTGCTTTCTCTCCCTCGAGATCACAGTCACTACCCACAGGAATTCTACAAGATCGGCAACCTTCTCTCAGCAGTCCCTTCCGGAAGGAACTCCATTTGTCATAGGTATCTGCACTTCCATGATGACAGTGAGTTCTGCATTCTCATGCTTTGCAAATTACATACAACCTGCCTTCTCCACCTTGGCCACAAGAGGGAACCCATCTTCTAGTAATGTATTTACTCCAAACACACAATAAAAGCATACATTTTCCTCCAATATGGGAATTACGTTCCTCTCTATAAACACTAAAGGCCCCAATCATCCAGTGAAGAGGAAGTCCCTGTGGAAAGAAGCACTCATCCACAATAGTTACATTCTGTGCACGCAGGAAACGCATTTCTTCAGTCTTTCTCTACCTCCCCGCTCACACAAGAGCTTTCCCCACATATTCACCACCAATGCAGCTACAAAAACAAAAGATGCTTTAAAGGCCATAAGGCACTCTGTGGCGTTCACTTTACATGAGAAAATTAAGGACCCTCTAGGTCGCTTTTTCATCCTGATATATTTGTTAACCACTTAAGACCCGGACCATTTGGCTGGCCAAAGGCCAGAGCACTTTTTGCGATTCGGCACTGCGCCGCTTTAACTGACAATTACGCAGTCGTGCGACATGGCTCCCAAACAAAATTGACGTCCTTTTTTTCGGCACAAATAGAGGTTTCTTTTGGTGGTATTTAATCACCTCTGCGTTTTTTTTTCTGCACTATAAACCAAAAAAGATTGACAATTTTGAAAAAAAACACATTATTTTTTACTGTTTGCTATAATAAATATCCCCAAAAAATATATTAAAAAAACATTTTTTTTCCTCAGTTTAGGCCAATACGTATTCTTCTACTTTTGGCAAAAAAACATCACAATAAGCATTTATTGATTGGTTTGCGCAAAAGTTATAGTGTCTACAAAATAGGGGATAGTTTTATGGCATTTTTATGAATCATTTTTTTTACTAGTAATGGTGGCGATCAGCGATTTTTATTGTGACTGCGACATTATGGCAGACAGATCTGACACTTTTGGTGCTATTTTGGGACCATTCACATTTATACAGCGATCAGTGCGATTAAAAATGCATTGATTACTGTGTAAATGTGACTGGCAGTGAAAGAGTTAACAAGGAGGGGGCGCTGCAGGGGTTAAGTGTGTCCTAGGGAGTGATTCTAACTGTAGGGGGGATGGGCTACGTGTGACACGACACTGATCACCACTCCCGATCACACGGAGCTGTGATCAGTGTCAGTGTCATTAGGCAGAATGGGGAAATGCTTGTTTACATCAGCATTTCCCCGTTCTCCCTCTCCGTGAGACGATCGCAGGTATCCCCGTGGACATATGACATGCGGGACCCGCGATCACACTCACACAGCTAGCGGCAGGGTTGCACATTTAAAGGGACATACCCGTACGCCCATTTGCCTGTCCGTGCCATTCTGCCGACGTAAATGTTCGTGCGGCGGTCGGCAAACGGTTAATGTATACTCACCTAACACACACCAACTACGCTTCTTCCGTAAGTTAATGAAAAAGATACGCTGTCACCAAAAAGGACTATTCATGGTTTGCGGGGATTTTAATACAACCCCAGCTCCTTCTATTGACTCTTCTTCTGGAACGAGAAGCACAAGCCCCTCTCTACTAACGTCCATACATCAACAAGACCTAATTGATGCAAGGAGATGCTTGCATGCAGGGGAAAGGGATTACACCCCCCCCCCCCCCACAGGGTTTATTCACAAATTGATCTCTTCCTTGTGGACCAAAGGTTGTTGGCTAAGATGACTTCCTCCTCTATAAATAACATTACATGGTCAGACCATGTCTCCATCACATTAACTATAGCGGACTCAGCATCTAACACCGCAACTCCAGTGTGGAGGATTAATTCATACCTTTTGCAAGAAAACGAATCTAAACAAAACCTAGAAATGCATTTGAAGGGATTTTTTTCAACTGAGTCTTCAGTAAAAAATAACTTTGTTCTATGCAATGCTCATATAGCTTATACAAATGGGGGCAAGGGCTAAGAGGCAGAAGCAAAAGTGGGTAAAAGACCTAACGAATTCAATTTTTCAATTAGAAACAAACAATAAACAAAATCCCTCCAAACAATCATCCCAAAAATATACCCAATTAAGACATGACCTTTAGAATTCTACTACTGGAGAACTTTGAGAAAACATCCCGAAAACTGAAAATGTCATATTACACCATAGGGAATAGAGCAAGGAATTTACTGGCACAAACGTTAAAAGGCCATCAATATAAAACCAAAATCCCTTACATAATCCACCCAAACACTGAAGACAAATTATACATCCCCAAAATATTGCAGATGCGTTTAGCCAGTATTACAGCACGTTATATAATTTAAAGGATGACCCTGAGACTTACCAACCTACTCCCAATCTAATAAACCACTTTCTACAACAGATCTCACTGCCTAAATTATCCCAAACACAATTAGATTTCTTAAACCTACCCTTTAATTCTACCAATATATACAAGGTCGTTGAATCTCTCCCAGCGAATAAATCTCCAGGTCCATCTCCCTACTCAACATATATGTGAAATTATATGCTAAACTTATTGCTACACGGTTGCTTGATATAATCCCTCTTCTTATTCATCCTGATCACACGGGCTTCACAAAGGGCAGACAGACTTCTGATGCCACACACAGGTTGACAAACATTATACACCTGGCGGGGCTCCATCAGAGGCCTTCTCTGCTGTTAGCATTGGACGCAGAGAGGGCCTTTGATCGGATCCACTGGCAATACATCACTCAAGTGCTGAGGGGGTTTGGGTTCTCTGGCACTATTTTGTCGGTGATCCTGGCCCTATACTCAAGCCCTTCTGCCCAGGTGTATACATCGAGAGTGCTATCCAAACCCTTTCGTATTTTCAATGGGTCCAGGCAAGGGTGCACACTCTCCCCCTTGATATTTAACTTGCTAATGGAACCCTTAGCCACATATATCTGCAACCACCCTGATATCAAGGGGTTACCAATACATAACTCCACTCACACTATAAGTCTCTTTGCGGATGACATTATCATGGCACTCACAGAGGTGGAGACTTCCCTGGCTTCGGTACATTCTGCACTATAATTGTTTAACCGAGTTTCGTACTATAAGGTCAATGAGAGCAAATCATACATATTAAGGCTGCGTATCAATCCAAATTTACAGAATTTTTTACATGTACCTGGAAGGATGGTGGGATAAAATACCTGGGTATCACTCTGACAGCTTCCACTGACCACCTAGTAAAAGCTAACTACACTCCATTCCTTGATGTCCTGAGTAAAAAACTTAAAGATATAGCAAAGGTGGTATTATCGTGGTCTGGCCGACTAGCGGCATTTAAAATGGTAATCTTACCGCGGCTATTATGTCTGTTTAGGACCTTACCAATACCGGTCCCCAACTCTTTCTTCTCGACAGCCCAATTGCTAATTAATACGTTTCTGTGGCAGGGTAGAAGAGAGAGATGTGCATTCAAAAACCTGGTAACAACAAGGAAAGCAGGGGGTGTAGGACATGTATTATTAACAGACTACTATACAGCAGCAATACTGGCACAGGTAAGGGCTTGGTTCCCCCAGTCGGGGTCATCTGATGCTAGATGGCTGGGATTGGAGAAATCACAGATACAAGGTCATGAGTTATATGACCTACTATTGTCCAGTAGATTTCATACCTGTAAGTACTCCGGCATTTCACCCACAATACTAGCCACGCTACAAGCATGGAAAACCCTCTTAGATACACCAACAGGAAATACAGTAACTAAACCCATTCCACTTAATATAACTAGCATACCTATGCTCATACCGGACATACACATGTCCCATTTGGTGTCTAAGGGAATAACCATGTTAGAAGACCTAAAGATAGGCCCCACAATTAAAACATGCAGGACCATGCAACTAGAGTACAGTATTGAAGATCACAAACACTATAGATACCTACAAGCCACCCATTTCTTCTGCACAAAGCCACATACCACTACTTATCGACCACGGAGAGTGGTCCTGTACCTCACTAATCCTCTCATCAAAATTAAAGGGATCTCATTATTTTACAATTTGCTTCATGAAAAGAACAAATTTACGAAATGTATAGCCATTAAGACATAGGCAATGGACATAGGGGTGTCTTATACCACGGAGCAATTGCAAAAAGCACTGCATAACACATACACAGTGACCAAAAGTGCCAACTTGTGGAAACTTACTCACAAAATATTGCAGCGATGGTATCTGACACCCTTCAAAATTTCCAAATGCCCAATCTTCACTGCTTTGTTGGAGGAACTGTGGATATAATGGCACATTGTACCATATCATGTGGACTTGTCCAACTATACATGCACTTTGGGCCAAGATATTCAGACTTCTCGTGGCAGTCATGGGGACAGGGCTCCCTACCACTGCTGGAATGGCCATTGTATCCCTGGGAATATAATCCATTCCGGTAGAATCAAGAGTTATAGTGACACATGTACTTCTAAGTGCTAGACTGTCCATTATGAGACACTGGAAGGATATCAGCCCACCCGCGCTCTCAGAAATAATAGAAACAATTAATGTCCATGCTACCTATGAACTGATGTATGCATCTACACAAGGTAATTACCAAAAAATGCACTCTAAATGGAAACCATGGCTAGAATAGTACAATAGAAACAATAAGGAAAATGTCAAGCATTATTTGTTGACCACCACACCACTCATCAGAGATTGTGTATAGTGACAACTCTCCTAAAATTATTCCCCCTTTCCCCTTCCCACCTTCTCTTCTCAATCCTTATCTCTCTCCTTCTTTCTTTTCTATTTCCAACCTTCAGTTTAATCGAGTTGATAGCATGTCTACATTCTCAAGTTGTACTCTGTTTTTAATATTTATAAGTGAAACGTGATGATTGAATTCAATGCAACCACATTGAACAATTTGAATCCCATAAGATAAGCTTCAGCATTAGAAGTGCGAAATAATATCGATGTAACACAACGTTTATGTTACAATTGTTAGACTTTGATGAAAACTGTAAACCTCAATCTTCAATAAAAAACTGTTGGAATTAAAAATTAGAAACTAGAAACTAGAAACTGCCCAGAAATGTTGTGACTGTGGAAAACATATATTACACTTGCAAAGTAGTCATTCAACATGGACTCCTTATAAAGATTAATGCCGCTAGGCAGTTTCTTTAACCATTCAAGGTACAAACAGCAAATATTTAATATAGTAGATTAATATAAGATTCAATGGCAATCTGTCCAAAGTTGTTCATGAAGTTCTAAATTTCCAATACTGATTAATAGGGTGCAGCTTAAGTTGAATTAGTTCTGAATTTTGCCTATTCAGAGCTTGCCAAACAGGTGAATTAAATAGGGTGTTAGCCTACCAAGCTGAACCTCTGGCTGCAGCAGGAAGTGAAACATTCATCAACGTCCCTCTCAGGCTGGTTGTTGGGGAGCCACTGGCCACTGGATTCCTCGCTGACAGCTGAATGTAAGCGAAGAGGAAAGTATAGTGGTTGACATCACTGACCACACATGCCCATAACCATATTCGGTCAATGGCCATGGCAATGCTTGATCAAAGACAATTAATAAATGACTCGCTAAAGTATTTGGTGTCTTAACTTATGGTCTACCTTGTATTGGGAAATCAGCAGAGGTATGATGCACCCCTTGTTTATTAATATTGGTGAGGTGGCAATATCTAAGTTCACCTTTTTTTAGAGGGGGCATACAGATTCCCAATAAGTCCTCACATCCACCAGGCTAGGATTGTGCGAAAGAGGCCTTTGTCCTCAACAACATGGGTAAAACGTGCACTGCTGCATTGCTGCATTGCTGGGGGGGTTCTTCCTTGCAAGGTACCCACCCCACGGTATTTTGAGTGCATGTGGCCTGCTTCAGTTCAGGAAGTGGGGCGTGTCTCCATGCTTACCCTCCTTTCCTAGCCAACCAGGCTGCATGCTCAAATGAGGGTTTGGTGTGAATTTTGGGGGGTTCTGGAGTTCCCCTTAAAATCCATATAAGTCCCTTATTAAGGATAAGGTTTCTGGCATGAATTTTGGGGGAAACCCCACATTTTTAAAATTTTGCTGCAGGATGTATTACAAAGTGAAATTTTAGAAAAAATCATTTGCACATTTGCTGGCCATTTGTATTTCTCTGTCGGCTTCTTTTTTGCGTAAAATATAGCATGGGGACCTCATGCTGTTTTTTACTAAGAAAGCCAAGCTGACATGGAAATGCCATTTACTAGCACTCTAAATGGCATTTTTTTCCATTGTAAGCCTAGGTTCACACTAAGTGCGGGAATGAAATTTCATTCCCGCATGTCAGTCCTGATTTCGGGGACGATTTCAGAGACATCTGTGCGGGTTTATGCACAGATGTGAATGGAAATCGCACCCCAAAATCACCTAAAGTAGTACAGAAACTACTTTTGGAAATTTTGGATTAGGACGGTGCAATTGCCACTGATTTGGCATGCGATTTGACATGTCAAATCGCGTGCCAAATCGCACCAATGTGAACCAGGTCTAAATGTCACATTGGATGTATATTGTGTAAATTGTATAGGTGTGCCACTTCAGAGGCAAGTTTAGGGTATCCTCCAAACATGTAATTAATTTAGGTATTGTGTATTTTTAAGCTCACTGTACCTTGCTAAACAGTATTCTTATTTATTTATTTATGCCCAGCCCCCCATGCTAATTGTTTGAAAATCCCTTGCCTATTAGAATTGAAAATAGCCAGAACTGATTTGAAAGATTCTGCTCTCATTGGGGTGCAGATCTTCAGCACAGTTCGTCAAAGTTCAGGCAAGCTGAGTCCAGGTATTTCTGGATCATTTCTACTAATCATGGCAAAGTACTAATTTTGCATTGCATTGTTACTCTCTCTAAATGCAGAAGCCAGTGTGAAGTAAGTACATTTTCTAAGGGAGAGGCTTGGTATAAAAAGTGGACCTTGCCTATTAGTGCAAAGTTTGGTTTTAGTCGAAAGCAATATGCAAATACATACAGTATATCATTGTGTTAACGCTTCAAGTAAGTTAGTTTGAAATTTGTATCAGTTGTAAAAAGGAAGGACGGATCCTGGTGCATAGAAGTGCTGGATTCAAAGTATGTCTAGCAGTATGCCTATGCAAATGGTTAATTAAAATCCATTGTCATACTTCCCTAATGTGTTTCTCTTGATAATTTTGAGATATACATTGTTCAGCATACATGAGTACACCCCAACAGATTTGTCAGAAAACCTTTACTTTCCTTCCAGAAACAACATTTTCTACGGGACACTATACTACAAAATACTCCCACAAAAAAGTATTTTTCATAACAAATTCATTCAAGAACATGTTGCAAAAATGAATTCACCCCAATGAAAGTCTTAGGAGCAATGCTAAATTTTAGACAACAAAATCCTAATTAACAAGAATTCAGCTACAGGTGAGTCTATATTCATTAACCACTTGCCGCCCGCCCACCATCAAATGACGGCTGGGCGGTGCGGTTCTCATTCTGGGTGGGCGTCATATGATGGCTTCCCAGAACGACCGTTCTCGTGCGCCCCCGGGGGCGCACAGAGTGGCGATCGTGGCTGCGCCATGTTGCTAGGACACCCTGATCTGTGTAAAGAGCCACGGCCGTGGCTCCTTAACCATGTGATCGGCTGTGTCCAATCACAGCCAGTCACATGTAAACACGGAGATGCCGGTAATCAACGCTCCTCGCCTCCCACTGACAGAGTGGGGTTTGTTCATTTTTGCATCAACTAATTTGAGTAAAACTGAAATTTTTGTCATCTAAGTTACATTATTAACATTGCTTTCATGTAATGAGCCAAACAAATGTTCTATAAAACTCAGTTTTGGCAAAATTTTGGAAATTGTTCTTGTGTTCATTGAGATATTGATTAAAATCTTACTTTTCAAAATGGGTGTACTCATTCATGCTGAGCACTGTAGAATCCCTTAAATAAGAAACTTAGGCCCTATACATATTTGAGCTAAAAAAAACACTGCTTTTACAGGTGTTTGAGCATTTTCTTGCCTCTAAACGCCCCCTCCATATTACCTATGTGTCCATGCACATATACAGTAGGAGTTTAGGGGTGCTTAGGCGAGTTCCAGCATTTTAATTGCCTGAATTCTGGCCAATAGAATGTATTAACACCAGATGTGGGAATGTGCAAAAACGCACAAAACCATGCATGCAAAAACCCTGCCTTTTACCGCATTTTTGCTGCTGCTAAATGCCTGTAGGTGAAAAACGTATCAACAGAATACAGTGTGCATGAATCCTGAGTGCTTTCACACTGGGGCGTTTTTTTCATGATATTAGCACTGGTGTTAAAATACGCTTTGGTACTTTTATCTTCTATTTTAAGTATAACAGCACAAAAAAAGTTAAGCAATTACATGAATGATTATTTAGTTCACAGAACCCTTAATAGTTTATATTGTAGCTTCTTGTTAATATGCACTACTACTTTACTACCAGCATCAATTACACTCTGCTCATAAAAAATGTTTCTCTAGCCAGTCATGCAACACTAATCCTTTTCTTAAAGTACATTGTATATTTTCATCCAGTCTTCCATAATTTAAAGCAGAGTACCACGCAAAAGTGTAACTTCCGCTCATTGTTCTCCTCCCCCCTCCGGTACCACATTTGGCACCTTTCGGGGGGGAGTTCCTTTCTTTCACAGGTATCCTGTTCCCACTTCCGGGAGCCTCAGCCACCGGTATTGACGTCACCCCCCGAGCTCATTCCTCCTCCCTCCTCCTTCCCCAGCCAGTAGGAGAGAAGAGCGGATCGCATGCACAGTAGGGTTCCTGGAATGAAGCCGTAAGGAAACGGCTTGTGGTGCCAACATCGCTGGACTCAAGGACTGGTAAGTATCCGATTGTTAAAAGCCAGTAGCTGTAGTATGTGCAGCTGCTGTCTTTTAATTTTTGCAGCGAAGGGCGGACCTCTGCTTTAAGTTCATTAAGGCCAATCATTCATCTGCTCAGCACATAACTATACCACATATGCAAGAAGTTTTCAGCTACCTTACACAAGTTTTGGCTCTTGCTGTGCTATTTAAGGAGCCTTTAAGGAGTACAGGGCTACCTCAAAAACACGCCTGTCCTTATTTTTTTCTATGCTATATATACTGTATGCCCAATTTTAGGAACTCAGTTTAGATTTAAGGACCACACTTTAGAGAGGTGACTTCATACATCAGTGGGGCTACACATTTTTTAGCAAAAGTATGCAAAAAAAAAAAAAAACCTGATTTAACTGAAAATGTTAAAACTGTTTAAGAGTGTGCTGGGGATTTTTTGTACATATATATATATATATATATATATATATATATATATATATATACATACACACACACACACACAAATGGATTCTTCAGAAAGTTTCTGCACTTTATTTTATAAGATTCGCAAACTGCAAGGTCAGCCGGCTTGCCACAACCTTTTATTACTACTCATCCCGCCCTCACCGTTTCCAACAAAAATATAAAAGTATGGAAACTTTTTGAAGACCCCCCTGTATATACATACAGGTAAATATAACTCGAATTCATATTAAAAACGCACACTGTTTAGTTTACATTATCCCTTCTCTTTATGTATATGATGGCACTAGTACATTTTTTCTTAATATACAGCTGTCATGTGACCCAGCTCTTTCCCAGCTTGCCTGCAGGGAAACATCAGCAGGAAGAGCTTACCAGATTGCAAAGATAACTTGCCACAAATTTGTGGCAGTGTTGAATTGTAATTTTGTAAACTTGCTGCACGTTTTCACTGGCAAGTTGTACACTTGCAGAGAACTTGAATCACAAGTTCTAGTTGACACGTTTCCAATTTGTAGCAAATTTGCATGCAAATCTCTAGCAAGAGCAAAATTGCTCTGGTGAGTCTACAGCATGAAAATTCAGCCACAATGACCCCTGTGGTGGGATGACTTTTGCACAACATAACTGAACCAAAATTAAAAGCAGACTTGCAGAATTTTTGCAAAGAAAGTTGTGCAAAAAAAGGATGTGGTACCGCTCAAAACAGCCATAAAACCCCCTTTTTTTGGTATGCAAACAAATCTGATCTGGAGTCATGCAATGCAGACTTGCTGCAATTGAGTAACAAACTTGTGAAGCCTGTCAAGTCTAGCAATAGCTTAGCTAAGTCATTTTCTTTTTTTTTTTTTTTTTTTTTTATTTTTCTTAATAACATTCAGCATAACTACCACAATTGGACAATATCAGCTCCTGAGACTGAGACAAGGCAGTTTTGTGCCAATGATAAAGAATACGATGCCTATGTGAGAATAGCTACTAATGATGATGGCCTATATTGCAAATGGAATTCGGCCATAACAATGTGCATCAAAAAAAATAAATAAAAAAAAAAATAATTTTTTTTAAAAAAAAAAAAAAAAAAAAAGAGAAGAGAGAAACGGAGAAGAGAAGAACAACGTGAAATGGGGAAGAGAAAAAGAGGGAAAAAAAAGGGGGGTGGAGGGTGAGAGGACGTGAACAGTGTCCTATCAGCCACACACCATACCGTCCTTTATAGGCAATAAATTGGTTCATAAGTATTGAGAATATTCACCGGAGAAGCGGAACTGATCCCAGTAGAACCATCTGGTTTTGTGTTCTTCTGATTTGCCCCGAAGAGCAGAGGTCAGATGCTCCATGTTTTCTATATCTTTCACCTTGGCGAACCATTGGGCGATAGTAGGAGGAGATTGTTGTTTCCACATGGCTGGAATGCATGCTCTCGCTGCATTGAGTAAATGTTTAAGTAATGATTTGTTATATCTTTTCTGGGAAAGAGGGGTCAGATTAAGAAGAACTGCTGCAGGGTCTCCGGACACTGAGATATCCGTAAATTTGTGGATCAATTGGAGGACTAGCCGCCAATATGGCTGGATGCTAGGGCATTCCCAGAAGATATGTAACAGTGTACCTCTGTGGGAATCACATCTCCAGCATCGATCACTCACTTGTGGAAATAGTTTGGCTAGTACGGATGGGGTTCTATACCACCGTGTCATGATTTTGTAAGTGGTTTCCTGATACTTACTACATAACGATGATTTATGAGCGAAATAGAGTATCCTGTCTTTTTGTTGGTTCGTAAAAGTGACCTGCAGATCTTTTTCCCATTTGGAAAGAAAGGGAGGTTCTGATTGCGCGTGGAGATCAAGTAGAGCTTCGTAGGAAAGGGACAGAGATTTCCGTATCGGACCCTCCCCCGAGCAAAGTTCCTCGAATGGGCTGAGAGGCCTCTGAAAGAGGTGTGGTTTGGGCAGGGAATTCAGAAAGTGTGATAATTGGTGTACCCGCCACTCGTTCAGAAACTGTGATCCTGAGCCCGTAAACAATGTTCTGCCCGGAATCCAGCCATTCGTACAGAGGAGATAGGACGCACGTAGGATCTTCTGTGGTGAATGTGCAGAAAATGCTGGGTCTGACAATCCTGGTTCGAACTTGGGGTGTCCTATTATCGGCGTCATTGGGGACGGAAAACTGTTGAGCGAAGAAAGCTTATAAAACCTCTCTGCTTCGCTCAAAGTGGGTCCAATTAAGGGGTGATGGGAGAGGTGTGAAGTGTGGCTTTTCCCTGCCCAAGGCAGGCCCTGTATGGGTACCTGTGCAGCATCTTGTTCCAGACCGACCCATAGTTTGGTGGCGCTATGCCTGCACCAATCTACTACCCTGTTCATATGAACAGCTGTATAGTATAGGGCCGGATCTGGAAACCCTATCCCTCCCTTAAGTTTAGGCCGGAGCAACAGTGCCCTAGCAAGTCGGGGGGGTTTCCCCTGCCAGACAAAGTTAGCAAAGGCGGCTCTTACTGAGTGAAAATATGCTTGGGGTATCTTAATGGGTAGGGCTTGTAACAAATATAAAAGTCTGGGCATCGCATTCATTTTGAGTACGTTACAACGGCCGAACCACGATAGGGCTAGACAGTTCCATCTTGCCATGTCTGTGGATAATGCGGACAATAGTGGCTGGAAATTGAGTTTAAATATGGAATTTAGCTTTGCCGGTATTTTCGTCCCTAAGTACTGGATACTGTGGGTCGCCCATCTAAAGGGAAAGTTAGGTTGTAGGCTCTTCAGGATAGGGTCTGGGATGGAGACATTAAGAGCTTCAGACTTTTGGAGGTTTACCTTGAAGTTGGATAGGGCACCGTAAGTTCTCAGTTCTTGTAGGAGGGAAGGCAGAGATGTTAGGGGTTCAGTGATATAAAAAAGGAGGTCATCGGCATATGCTGCTACCTTGTGATGGTAAGCCCTTGTTTGAACTCCCTTCACATTTTGGTTGTTACGTATGTGTTGAAGAAATGGCTCTAGTGTGAGTATAAAGAGGAGTGGGGATAGGGGACATCCCTGTCTGGTGCCATTAGAGATCCCGAGGGAGTCCGAGTTGTAGCCGTTGACTCTAATAATGGCCGTTGGTTTAGTATATAGTGCAGCTACCCAGGACAAGATTGGGGTGGGCATCCCGAAACATTTGAGGCTAAGTCATTTTCAAACTTGCAGCACAATTGCTTGCTATCTGGGTTCTAGTTCTCTGCTGTCGGTCACATGTTCAAAAAAAAACAACCTTCAGAATACAGAGGAAAAATACATGAATGATATCAAATAATTGTTTTCAATCACCATACTAACACATATTCGAACTCAAATATTTTATTATTTTTAATAAACCACTACATTACCACAACATGATGTTTGCTATCTAGGGATGGTATGCCAATCACAGCCTGTTTCACACCCTTCCAATCTGTGTCTATTGTTTGTATGTACTTCAACTTACAGGGAGGTGATGCCACCATCAATTAACATTCCACCATTCATAGTGTAGAGATCTTTAGAGGGCATGGAAGAGGAGAAAGGGAGTGGGCTGTCCTTTAACCAGAGTGTATACATCCACATGTGTGACTCTATAGTCATGTGGGCTGAACAGATAAGAAAAAAGAGGAAATTAACAGCTTAGAAGAGAACTGAAACTGGACCATGTTTAGTAGATTTAGCAACGGTTGGTCTATAAAATCTTAGGCTGCAGCAGGCACACAAACAAGGTGGGAGGGACAGTGAACAGCAGGATCAACCAGGTTGTTTGCAGCATACAGAAAATAAATACCATAGTGGCTGAATGAGTATGAACAGCATGTAATATAGCATGTACTGAGAGTTTTTAATGATGTGGGTTTAATGACCTTTTAACAATATATGTATAGCTATCACTATGGATCATAAGAAGAAAAGATAGAAAAAAGTTGCAAAATATTTTTCAATGAGAAATAGCAGAAATGAAAATAAACAGTTTATGAGAAAATATTATAATGGGACATTGTAAGCATTTTGAAAAAAAAAGAACTGAAAAGAGAAAGCACAGCATAGAAATGAATAATAGAAAACAGGTCAGGGATAGATGTGTATAGGGCAAGTTACAATGGAAACAATATGATGAAGTGCAGTGTGGGTCCTTGAGGTTGCTATTGTTTCATTCCTTATTATCACTGCATAACTCTACTATGTGCTAGCAACACAGCTTGTATAAATCAATGCACATTCTATGAATCAAAAGCTTAGGAATAATGTATTGGAAGTCATTATTTTAAAGGACACTGATTATTAAACTAAATTAACTACACATGTGGGTAATATATGCAATATGTTCTCTACATACTGTTTTATATCTAATTTTTTTTATTATCCTAATAGGCTTATTTCCTTCCTGATTTATTTTGTCAAGGTAGGGGCCTGACATCTCACACATACAGAGAATATGAGAATCTGGATGGACTGTTTCACAACTTGGGCTCATGGTTTAGTCCACTTATATTCATTAATAAAGTTAAAAATGTACAGAAAACATATTATTATAATTATATTATTCATAATATTCTTAGCATTATTATAATACAGGAATGATTACATTACATATATTAATTTACAGAATATACAGTAAATACATTGGTAAATGTAACAGGCTCTTTGAGGAGAGATCAGAAACTGATGGAACTACATCACTTAATATCGCCAAAAATAGACAGGCATCCCCCCAAATTATTGAGATCAGGTTTCTCTGGACATGTTTCAATGGTTGTATGAGTCTGGCATGGAGATACGTGCGTGAACTACTCTATTATAAATCTCTAGGATGAATTGGAATGCCAGTGGTAAGCCAGACTTTGTCATCTAACAGCAATACCTGAACTAACAATCATTACCATAGACTCCAACATCTTGTGGAAACCTTGGGGGAATAGAGACTGCTGTAATTGCAAAAGGGGGTAGGGTGTTGGATAGGGCAACGCCATAATAATGCTTACAGTTTAAGAATGGGATCCCTGACTAGCTCTTAATTTACTTTCTGTAAAAATGGTCCAAGCCATTAAGTCTGCATAACAGCTTTGCGGCTAACATTTTTACAAGTTAAACAATGCAAGCCCCAGTCTTTTGCTCTTGACAGGTTTTCTTTAAAAACACTTTATTAATCATAATCAGTAATAGAGCATTGTAGGAGGTGCTCAGATTTCAAACATATACTGTTGCTCTACACTGACCTTTTTCCAACTATGTTTGGTTCAATTACATCACGAGTCCGTTTAGTCTTTTTTTTCCACCAGCAGTGATGGATCCTAAATGCTGCAGAAAATGGTGCCATGCAATGTTGTGGCTCTGCTCTCTGCAGCATTTTTCCTATATATCCAGCATGAGGGATGGACTCCTGATATCCTTGTAGTCAGAAAAAGAACAGCAGCTGGGAGCTAGCACAGAGTGTGCAGGGAAAAGTGATGAATATTGGGTAAGCATAGCAGCTGAAGCTGTTTATTTTATTTTTTTTAAGACTGCACTGAGACATCTAATGTTGGCATCTGAACCTAAGCTGTGCTTGAGCTTTCAATTGTTCAGGACTGGAATTTTGGTCTCTTTCACTGTTATGCTGCTTACACACGATCGGACATTTTGACAACAAAATCCATGGATTTTTTCCGACAGATGTTGGCTCAAACTTGTCTTGCATACACACGGTCACACAAATCTTGACGGAATTTCCGAACGTCAAGAACGTGGTGACGTACAACACTTACGACGGCACTAGAAAAGGGAAGTTCAATAGCCAGTGCGCCACCCTTTGGGCTCCTTCTGCTAATCTCGTGTTAGTAGAAGTTTGGTGAGAGACGATTCGCGTTTTTTAGCCTCGTGCTTTTCAGATCGTTACTGCTCTTCAGTTTGTGCTTGTGGGTTCGTATCTGGTTTTCAGTGCGTGTAGTCAGTTTGCATTTGTTTTTCAGTGTGTATTATTATAGTACGTAATTGATTTTGTAGTGCATTCTTGTCCATCCATTTCTGATATTCAGCTCACTCTTCTCAGGCCTTTCTGTTTTTCAGTGCGTTCTGTTAGTTCGTTCTGACCAGCCGACTGTTTTGAAGCCATGTTGCAGTTACGTACTCCTCGTAGAGTTCGTGCTATGCAGGGGCTTGGTGTTGGGGTTCTTATTACTTTGACCCAAGCCCAGTCCATGAACAGGGAGAGGAGGAGTTCATGGAAAAAGAATTGGTTACTCCAGCGTGACCAATTCTCGCACATGCCTTTGTTGAGGGAGATCCAGGAGAATAATCCTGATGATTTCAGGAATTATCTCCGGATGACGGACCCCGTTTTTCACCGTTTGTTGGCTTTGCTGTCCCCTTATATTATGAAGCAGGACACCTGCATGCAGCAAGCCATCACTCCCGAACAGAGGCTCATCGTCACGTTGCGGTTCTTGGCGACAGGGAGAAGTCTGTAGGACATCAAGTTCATCTCCCCCCAGGCTTTGGGGATCATTATTCCAGAGACCTGTCATTTAGGTCCTGCAGAAGGACTATATTAACGTAAATTTTCTCCTTTAACATCACATTATATGTATTTAATGTTTGCTAATGTATTGTATTTATTTCATCATTCCCTAATTACCATGATTGTAATATGCTGTGAATGTTCTCTTTGTCCTCCTGCATGCTGGAAGTTTTTCAAGTTACTTTTTTGTCCTTCATGCATATTTGCCTAGTCACTTAACAATGTATTTTGTCAGCTCCATTGTAGTGCTTTACCCTAAACACCCCCTAAAATGTGGCCAAATGTTTTTTGTGTCATTAAATTCATGCAGAGTGCCAGAGGCTTTTTTTGGGGTCCCAA
Organism: Lithobates clamitans; assembly: GCA_037952925.1. NCBI lineage: Eukaryota > Metazoa > Chordata > Amphibia > Anura > Ranidae > Lithobates > Lithobates clamitans. Next base: position 1,078,129 of record JBBGZY010000377.1, on the reverse strand, counting down.
AATCTTTTGGAACCCTCCCCCCAACCTCTAAGTCAACCGATACCAATCCTCTATCTGCCGACTTTGCCAAACCCATACACACTATACCTACCACTTTAGTGTTCATATTTATGGATGAATTCACCAAAGCATGTAGTGAAAGGGCCTGCCAGAATACTCTCAAATGGTACTGTTTAACCCCTTCCCGCCGAGTGTAAGCAGATGTGTGTACTCGGCTTTCCGGGGCTATACCGGGATGATGCCCGCAGCTGCAGGCATCATCCTGGTACCGTTTTTTACAGCGGGCAATCGGCTTTCCGGGCATAACAACTGATGCAGCTAAAAGCCGCTCGGCTGTTATACCGGCTGTCTCCAGCGGCTGGGGGCGGGCTGGAACGAAGCTGTGGGCAGCTTCGTTCCAGCCTTCTAAATGTAAACGCAGAAGCAACGTCATGACGTCACTTCCCGTTTACTCGGCTGCCAATGGCGCCGATTTTAAAAAGATACACAGTATTCAGAATCGCCGTTTTTGGCGATCTGAATACTATGAAGTGCAAAGGAGGGATCGGGGGTCTTTTAGACCCCCGATCCCTCCATAAAGAGTACCTGTCACTACCTATTACTGTCACAAGGGATGTTTACATTCCTTGTGACAGCAATATAAGTCATCAAATTTTTTTTTTTTAACACAATTTATAAATATAAAAATTAATAAAATAAATAAGAAAAAACATTTTTTAAAGCGCCCCCGTCCCGCGAGCTCGCGCAGCAAAGAAAACGCATACGGAAGTCGCGCCCGCATATGTAAACAGTGTTCAAATCACACATGTATCGCCGCAATCATCAGAGCGAGAGCAATAATTCTAGCACTAGACCTCCTCTGTAACTCTAACCTGGTAACCGTAAAAAAAATTTAAAGCGTCGCCTATAGAAATTCTTAGGTACCATAGTTTGTCTCCATTCCACGAGTGTGTGCAATTATAAAGCGTGACATGTTTGGTATCTATTTACTCGGCGTAACATCATCTTTCACATTATAGAAAAAAATTGGGGTAACTTTACTGTTTGGTTTTTTTAAAATTCATGAAAGTGTCCCTTTTCCCAAAAATTTGCGTTTAAAACACCGCTGCACAAATACCGTGCGATATAAAATATTGCAACAATCTCCATTTAATTCTCTAGACTCTCTGCTAAAAATATATATATAATGTTTGGGGGTTCTAAGTAATTTTCTAGCAAAAAATACGGATTTTAACTTGTAAACACCAAATTTCAAAAATAGGCTTAGTCATGAAAGGGTTAGTTTTGTTCTCCTATTATCTTGATAGGTAATTGCAGAATGTAAAAAAGTGCTTCAATTTTGACAGTGTGTATTATTTTTATTTTATTATGACACTTCTTACCTGTCCAGTGGGCTGCCAATAGTGTAAGTAAGGAGGGGCTGGCCAAAGTAACACACACTATTCATGCATTCAGCTCTCAATGAAGTGGAGAGGGTTACCTGTCCAAAACACCCCCCCCCCCTAAATTTTTTACAATGGGCCATCAGAGGGGGTTAGGAATCTGATAAGTGGTCCTTATATTTTTGTCTTTAAATACTCCTTAAAATCAATGTTATACTGATGTTGGCCAAGAATCTTTGTGTCTAATCTGCTTGCAATGTTATGTGCAAAATTACTAATTTTATTTTTCTTGTTTTACTCCACAGTTTCCTTCAACATCACAGTAATGGCAGACTGTGGCTTCCCATTTTGCCCAACGGTGGGACTGTCCCAACTGCGAAGGGGCAATTGATGGGAGACACGTCCACATAGTCCCACCCCCCAACTCGGGGTCATACTATTACTACTATAAGGGGTTTAATAGTATTGTGATGTTGGCGGTGGTGTCGGCGACATATGAGTTTCTCTATGTGGACGTGGGGAAGAATGGCCGGATGTCGGATGGTGGAGTCATTGCCCAGACCGAGATTTACAGACGGCTCCGGAATGGTGGCTTGGGATTGCCACCTGCTGAAGACAACGTTGAAGGACTCCCATTCGTCTTTGTCGCGTTTGGGCTGGGTGATCACCTGATGCGGCCATTCCCGATGAGGACCCTCACCCCAGACCAGAGGGTTTTTAACTACTGGCTGGCTAGAGTCAGAAGAGTGGTGGAGAACGCTTTCGGGATAATGGCCAGCCGGTTCCACCTATTCCTCACTGCAATAAACATGGCGGAATATAAAATTAATCACATCGTTCTTGCATGCTGCAACATTACATAACTTTTTAAGAAAAAATGCATCAAACTATGTGGCCTCAGTTGGGACTGAGGCCGGCTTATTACCGGATCCAACACATCTGACGGCTCTTGAAGCTGGCCATCCTGGCTTGCCCCCCCAAAGCGCCCGCGAAGTTCACGAAAAGTATCTAGAGTACTTTGTGTTTAGGGGGGCCATTGATATGTTAGACAATGTTTAAGAAACATTTTAAAAATATTTTTGTTGTTAAACTGAAATAATATTTCCTTTTATTTAATGCTTGTGTTTCTTTTAGCTGTCTCCTAGGTTCTCCAATGGGCTTTTCTTTTTGGCCATTTTCTTCAATAGTGCAAATGTAATTTATTTGATACATGAGGTGACAATCTCTTCTTCAGCGAACTATTATGTTGTGGGTCTGCTACACACACACCTTGTTTTTGTTGTTAATGTATGTAATGCATTAATGATAAAAAGAATCATCATTTTCAACACCATGAATTAATTTTTGTGAGTCAAGAAAATGGCATGATTGTGGCAAATTATAAAGCACTGTGGGAGTTATTTACTAAAGGAAAATCCACTTTGTACTCCAAGTGCACTGCAAAAGTGCACTGTAGAAAATGCACTGAAAGTGCACTTGTAGTGCAAAGTGGATTTGCCTTTAGTAAATAACCCCCATTGTCACTGTAAACACCAACTTAGTACCAAAACTGCTATTGAGCATTGAAAGAAGAAGCCACACATTGTTGATTTTAAAACTTTTTACTCTGTGCACATTCACATGTGCTTTAGAAAAGGTTTTTTGAACAAACCAACATATTTTTGGAATAACATTTTTGCGTTTGGCAGTACAAATAGCCTTTAGGGTGTTAAACAGGCATGTTTAAAACCATAAAACAATACACAACTCTGGAACTTACAAAGTTCAACTTTGATAAATTGAAGGCAATATCAGACATTAGTATGTCCAAACTGTGTTGATTTGGCCTTCATCAGATGGGGCGATGTCACCCATGTGAAAGCCAAATTTTGAAGATGCACACAAATTGAGAGTCAAAATGGGGATTTCCCTCCTGATCCCATGCCTTATGTCAACCTGTGCTAGCTCCCATCGTGGGGGATTAATGGACGTGTTTCGGGGGTGCAACCCCTTCCTCTCAGCTACTTTAGTTGTGAGGAAGGGGGTTGCACCCACAAAACGAGTACATTGATATCCCGTGATGGCAGATAGCACATGTTGACATACTGTGTGCATCTTCAAAATTTGGCTTTCAATACACTTCAAAAAAATAAAAAAAAATAGAAAATATCAACAAATTGAAGAATTTTGGTGTGTTTTAGATTCTGCCTAAAACATCAATGATGTTTTTGAGTCCTTTTTCAACATCATTGATGTCTTCCTTGATCTTCTGTAAATCCCAATTGCACACCATGATCTCCCCGATGAGGACGTTTGCACTTGTGAAATTAGTTTCTTCTTCCACAACATCCACAGCACCTAAAATTCAAAAACACACCATGTATTAAAAATATGCAGGCATACATCTATTACCGGAAGCTGTGGTCTCAGACACTCACCTGTTGTGGTCACTATTTCGCCCACTTCATAAACCTCTCCTTCCTCCACATCTTCTGGTTGTGGTGTGGGAATTTGCTTTTCTTTCGGAGGTGGGGGGTCCCTGGTGTCCTCAGATGTCCTGAGTCTTTTCTCCCCTATGTGAAAAAAATAAGGTATATAAGGCACGCAGATATTTGAGGGCAGAAATAGGAATCCGAAACATTGCTTTGAAGTGTAGTACAATTGTCTTTTTGGGCAGAGTTCCAAGCTGAAGACATTTTTTTCCCTTTCTAAAGCTGGAATACTTACCTTTTTTGTACAATTTTTACACATGAAGACACCCCTAGTATCCACTGGAAACCTGTGTGGGACAACCTAAAAAGTTTTTTCTGGTGTCCCACACTAGTTCTCCTGCGTCCAGATGTGTAAACAGCTGCTGAGTGTCCTCTCCTTACACTGAATCAAGTTTGCATATCATTCTAGTTACAAACCAATCTAGACAACAATGTACTAAACTTTTTAAATACAAATAGGCATGAACAAATGTAGTTAACCTGGATATGCCCCAAACATCATATTAGTGGGCGAACGAATGATGTTTACTATGAACGATAACTGTGCCCACGAACCTGAAAGTTGCCATTTTAAACTGTAGGACAGTAAAGAAAAGCACATGGAGCAGCATGCAAGTAATAATAATAATAGGAACACACGATAAAAACTTACTTAACAACTTACTTTTTTTGAAGAACTCTCTTGATCTTTCTGTACTGATCCTGCTCCCTCAATTTCAGGTCTGACCATCGATTCCTCAATTGATCCTTGGGTCATCGTACCCCAAAATTCTGGCGCAGACTCTTCACAACTTTAGCCATGATCTTGGCCTTTCTCACATTTGGGTTTAGGTAAGGTCCATACTTCCCATCATAGTTGGCCCTCTTCAAGATGTCCACCATCTCCACCATCTCTACAAAGGACATATTTGTGGCCTTAAATCTCCTCCGGGACGTTCGTGGCTTCAGGTTGTCGTCATTGCTGCTGCTGTCTGCATGCACTTGCTCTTTCTCCGCCATGTGCTCTCCCACTGCGCCGAAAGACAAGGGGCGAGGAATAGACTAGAAAGAACATCAGGGGTGGGCGGAGTTTCACGCATGCGCAGTGTATATAAAGCGTAACACGTGTGCGTCATACGTACGATCTGTGAGCGGAGGAAGGAGTATCGGAAGCACCGATCGTTAGAACGAAGTTACAATTTGAACTTGGGGCATCAGTGGTCTATACTGCTTCTAGATTGAGGCCTATATTGGGACAAGATTAGGAGAGTTTAGCTTGACATTAGGGTTTGTCTTGTGTTGTGTCTTGCAGAGAAAATGGATCGCTTCAATGACCACAACTTCCTCCCCATATTCATAGACAAGTACAGGGAGCTGCCCTGTCTGTGGAAGGTGAAATATCCGCATTATAATCATAAAAGAGGCAGGCAGCACTGGAGAAACTGCTAGAGTTGGTGAAGCCGGTGATCCCCACGGCAACCATCCCCTATTTAAAAGCCAAAATTGGTGGCCTGAGGAGCACTTATAATAGGGAGCGCAATAAGGTCCAGGATTCCATGAGATCAGGAGCTGCAGCAGATGCCATTTATGTCCCCAGGCTATGGTACTATGAGAGACTGCGGTTTCTGTCAGACCAGACTGAAGTCAGGCAATCACTCTCCACTCTTCCTTCCACTCTTCCTTCCACGCTTCCTTTCACCTCAGCTGAGGCCTCCGACGTCCAACCTAGGCCTTCCAGCCAGGAAGAAGAAGTGGAGGAGCCCAGCTTGAGTCAGGTATAGCATTGTTCAACATATTTCTGGTCGTAAAATTAATGATGTTAACTAGATGGTATTATTGATCACTAATTGCTGATTTAATAAAGTGTTTTACATTTTAATAGACAGTAGTGGCCAAAAATGTTTGGGACAAGAAGGAAAAATGCTGGGGTCAGAATGATAGTCTTTTCTATTTGTTAACATTCAATTTGCAACAGTCATAAGCTGAAAATTGTGTGTGATTGATGACCAAAAAACTAAAACTATGTTCTTTTTTCATACACAGGAAAGTCTCAGCCAGGAGGAGGCTGTGGAAAGTGGCAGCCAGGAGGTGGCTGGGCCCAGTAGCCTGACAGAATCCCAGTTCCCTCCCCTCCGCCTTCCAACCAAAAAGCCCAGGAAAGGGAGTAATGTGCAGGAGGCAGCACTTGAGCTGATGCGGGAGGCTAAGGCGGCTCTACCAGCAAAATGCAGGAAATGGAGGAGGGCCTCTTGTGTTAGGAAATAATGTATACGACCCTAAATAAGGGGTTGAGGGGACAACTCACAACCAAAACACACCTGTGTGAGTTGGACCATCCTCCTCATCCACCTCCTGCCAAACCACAGCCACAGCCTGGAACCAAGCGTGTAAAGAAGAGTGGAAGTAAGACAAGAAAGTGATAGCCTGGGTTCAGTCTGGTCTGACAAAAGATGCAGACTGTTGTATGACCACAGCCTAGGGACAGATATGCAATCTGCTGCTGTTCCTGATCTCTTGTAGTCCTGGACCAGATTGTGCTCTCTATTATATGGACTCCTCAGGCTACCAAATTTGGGTGTAAAATAGCTGATGTGTACAAAGGCTTCACCAATTTCACCAGTTTCTCCAGCATTGCCTTCCTCTTTATTTTGTTATGACCCAGAATAAATGGTTATTTTATTTTCACAAATACTTGCCTATGTGTTTTACTTCAAAAAGGACAGTTTGTTTGTGAGTAAGCAGGTACATTTCAAAAATACAATGTCAAATTAACAAAGGACACCAATACCAAACAACCTCATTGAGGTTAAAAAAATACAAGATAATGATGGTGTTGTGGTAACTTGACACACAAAACTAAAAACGATATTATGGAGAGCACTAGAAAAAAAAAAGGAGATCTTGATTAAAAAAAATAAACACTATAAACAAAAATAAAATACATTATTATAGAGATCTGGTGAAAACCAAAAAAAAAATACTCAGGAGATCACAAGAAATAATAAACGAATCATTTTTTCGGAACTTTGTGTGAATATGAGCAGCAAAACTACTTCATTTTCCTAGCATTATAAAGAAGAAAAGAATGCGCTGCATTAAAAGATTTTAAAAATTGCAGCGTGACGAATGTGCTATCTCCATTACAAACGCTAGTTTTACCAGATCGAGCGCTTCTATCTCGTACTTGATTCTGAGCATGCGTAGAACTTTGTGCGTCAGAATTGTGTACACACGATCGGAATTTACGAGAACTGACTTTGTTGTCGGAAAATTTGAGATCCAGATCTCAAATTTTGTGTGTCAGAAGTTCCAATGGAAAATGTTCGATGGAGCCTACACACCGTCGGAATTTCCGACAACAAGCTCCCATCGAACATTTTCCGTCGAAAAATCCAACCATGTGTACATGGCATTACATCTATACCAAAAGTTTGTCTTTTTTTGCCCTTTTTTTTGCTGTTTTTTAGCTGTCTAATGTGTTCCATTGGGAGATGTCTTGTTGTATTCTGTCATTTAGACACCATGGGAAGTTGTAGGAAATCTATCCAAAATTAGAAAAAAAACATTTTTAGATAGTTGTCACCAGAACAACTCTCCCAATGGAAGATTTCTTCTCTATTCCAGTTTTGTTAATTTTTAAATATCCCATCACCTTTTGTTGGGTTAACAATGGCCACCAGGAAAAACAGTTCTGACCCTTACACACTCTATCCAAAACAAAAAGAAACAAAAAAAAAACCCCCTTGTAATCCTTCCAGTAACACACTTCCTGTCCCAGGGTGACAAAACTCCCTTAATTGAGGAGCTGTATTTTCACACTACGACCCTCCTTGGACTATATTACCCCCCCCCCCCCCCCTAATTCCCAGGGAGAACTGAAAACAATGCTAGCTAAAAGCAATCACCACATTCTGCATCCAGGAGGTTATCCTGGAGATTATTCAGGGGCAGGAAGTTATTCAGGAGCAGAAGACTTTTGACATGATCAACAGGATTTTTTTACAGTTATTTAATATATACTGTATAAAAAAACCACTTCCAATGGTATACACTATTTAACATACCAAAAGGGGTTAAAAAAATAAAGCTGGTCAAAAGGGTTTAAATATACTAATGCTGAATGGTCCAGAGCAAGTTTTGATACAAACAACTTTAAGTTTTAGAAATGTAAAATAAGTAAGGAAAACTGTCCAATGGTAGTCTAAATTGGTCAAAAACAAATGACCTATAGCTGTACTGTGAATAATGTTGGGCTTTTTAATGAAATAGGAATTCATAATAGTATATTTCAAAGTCAAACTTGCAGTTTAGGTATGTTTATTGGATCCATAGATATTTAATTATACATGTTGGATACTGCTGAACTGGAAACACGAGGCTCTACCAAATTTTCCCATTATTCAAACAAACTAAAGTGATTACATTCTAAAGTTCAATCACTAAAATCCTTTACAACAGGATATTGCAGTTCCAATAATAAAATTAAATTCCAATCTAGTTTTCTGGAACATATGCACTGTTATACTAATTAAACAGCGGCACAGGTGTGCCTCAGTAACTTGCCAGATTTACTTATTTTTGATCTTTTTTATATCTTGTACAGCATATTTTCCCTGTGATTGTCTAAGCAAGCATCATTTTGTGCACATTTGACAGAGCTGTTTCAGGGTATCATTACTGAACAAAGCACAGACATTGCCGTTACAGTCACAGACTACAGGGAGCTTTTCTGTGTTTCTTTTTTTTTTTGGCATCTTTTTGTAATTCCTTTTCTTAATACTGTGTATGAAATGCAAATATCTTCTAAGTTATAAAAGAAGCTTTGGAATTTAGATTGTGAGACATAGCGGCAATTATCTCAAACAATTCAGTTCAGTGTACAGTATAAAAAATATCAAAATAGAAAACTATAATACTCATGTTCCTATTGAGGACTTAAAGGAGATCTTCATAAAAAATACACCTTGAAAGATAGACTTTTATTAAATCCTACATTGCAAAGATTCACCAGTCATTTAAGTTACCTATAAACCCAATCACTAAAATCTCTAATATTTAATGATTTTTTTAATCCTTTTAAAGACTTAAATGTTTTAAACCTAAGTTTAGTCAAAAAATAAGCACAAGAGTAGGTGATATCCCTTGTGCTGATTTTAGTTTTATTATCTTTATTTTGACTAAACTTAGATTTCAAGCTTTTGTAAACATAACACATGGTGATCCTGCCATGAAGTTGCTTATTCAGAAAATTCCTGTTATAGAATGATATGCTCTATGTCTATCTCCCTATTTTGTTCATGTGTTGTCACTATGTTACCTTCAATGCAAGTTGACTGGAACTCTTCACACTGACACAGAATAACTCAGATATGGTTAGACTTAGTGAATCCTAATATAATTCTCAGAAAGCCACCACAATACTAGTGGGGGGGGGGGGGACACCATAAACACACCATTACAAATTAACTGGCTACAATGGAACCTCGGATTACGAGCATAATTCGTTCCAGGACTATGCTCGTAATCCAATGTACTCGCATATCAAAGCGAGTTTTCCCATTGAAGTCAATGGAAACGAAAATAATTTGTTCCGCATTGACTTTAATGGGATGCAATACCGTATGCGGCCAGAGGCGGGGGGCGCCTTAGAGCCTCGGAAACGGCCGAAAAGGCCCGAGGGACACTTCGGCGGACCTTGGCAAACCTCGGAAAGACTCCATTCTCAAACCTTTCCGAGGTTTGCCGAGGTCAGCCTAACTGTCCTCGGCCTTTCCGTGCATTTCCGAACAGCGCCGATCGGCGACTTTCGGCTCTGCTCGGCTCCGGCACCCCAACCTCAGGCCAAAAGCGGTACTGCACACCGCTTTTGGCCTGAATCCTGCTCGTCTTGCCAGACAACACTCGCAAACCGAGTTAGAAATTTTAGAAATACAGTGCTCGGTTTGCGAAATGCTCGGTAACCGCGTTACTCGCAAACCGAGGTTCCACTGTAATTATAAATGTGTTCCATGTGTTTTTTTCCCTCAAACACTGCACACCTATACAGTTCTCCAATGATCAAAGCAAAAATCTTTTTTATTTGGAGTCTATGACTAGAACCTTTTGGTTGTACTCATTTTTATAAAATCAAAAATCATAATAACAGATATAAAATTAAGGCTAGGTTCACACATGTCCAGCTGCGGTTTGCAGTCCGGAGGTGTGATTTTGTTCAACAGTTCAGGTGCGATTCAGGTGTGAATTTTTACTTAAATTCACACCTAAACCAGACCCACAATCACACAGGACCCTTTTCAGAAATGGCCCCGGACATGTGTGAACCGGCTCCATTGAACGCCGGTCCGATTAACATGTTATGCTGAAAAAAACGCATCCAATTTGCATATATGTGAACCAAGTCTAAAGCCTTGTACAAAATAGATTGCATAAGGAAATGGCCTTACCATGGCTCTCAAAATGGAAAGAAATGCAGTGCATTGAATTAAACTGAAATCACAAACCATGGTATCTACCGTCTAAGATATTTTCTTTACACTGCACATCCCCCATTTGTTTGTAGTTCAAATTGGGAGAGCAGGGGAAGTGTATAAACGAACCAGTAAACTGTAATGTATTACTTTAATTTAGTGCTTAGCAGATACTTGGCATATTCTCCAAGCTTCTTTGGGTTTCAACAATTACTTGCAAAGCCAATGAATCCCATTACTTTCAAATCTGAGTCTTTCTCTGTAAGCTGTGGGTTTAAACCGTTCCACCAGTAAATTGTTCCTGGTAGCTTGAAACTACTGAAAGCAAATACAGGCTAACGTTGAATCAAACACACATTCAATGTCTAAATTTTTAGAACTGGGAACTATTGTCATCGGCATTTGTATTGTACCATTGCATGTGTTCTGCACTTGAATATCAATAACCCACTCATGCTATGGGGAAAATGATTTTTCATATGCATTTATAAAAATAGGAACGTCTTATTCACGCTACTGAATGTTAGGCCTCTTTCACACTGGGACGGGAGGTGCGTCGGTGATAAAGTGCCTCTATTGCTAGCAGCGCTTTACCGTAGTTTTAGCGGCGGTATTCGGCCGCTAACGGGGCGGTTTTACCCCCGCTAGCGGCCGAAAAAGGGTTAAAACCGCCCCCGCAAAGCGCCGCTACAGCGGCACTATGCCGGCGGTATAGCCGCGCTACCCCACTGATTTCAATGGGCAGGAGTTGTGAAGGAGCAGTGTATACACCGCTCCTTCATCGCTCCAAAGATGCTGTTTGCAGGAGGTTTTTTCCCTCCTGCCAGCGCACCGCTCCAGTGTGAAAGCCCTAGGGCTTTCACACTGGAGACACAACAGCAGCAGTTTTAGGTCGGATTGCAGGCGCTATTTTTAGCGGAATAGCGCCTGCAAACCGCCCCAGTGTGAAAGGGGCCTTAAAAATAAACACAATTTCAGTGAGCTAAATTAAAATCCTTACTCCTTTAGTAAGCAATTCTTACATTTGTTATGTGAATGTACCAGTATAATGCTGTATAAAACTTAAGCCGTATGAAACTAAAATGTAATAATTGAACAACAAAAGTGACTAGATGTAAAAATCACATTGTGAAGTAAAGTACATCCAACTTTATATATCAGGTCACCCATCACCATTCATAACTTGAACTTGAGGTTGATGTCACAAGGTGCTTTTAGCATTGCATCTTACGTAATTAAACAAGCAGCATTTAATGTGATTTTTCACACAAGCAATTGTGTAGCAACGATTTTCAGCAACTACATAATAACTCACATTAGCATTTCAAAACTAAGATAGAGGAACATATCTCTTATCTGTTGCGCTTGTGAACCTTGGCTGTGTCCTGAGGAAGCCTAGCGGTGAAACGTGTAGACATACAAGGGTTCACTGCACATTATACATGTATGCATAAATGTTACACATTTATATATTTTTTCTATGTAATTGTTAAACTTTAATAAATTTGAAAATTTTATACTGTCTCCTCTCCACTGTTTCTTAGCCTTTAAAATCTGCCTTCCTGGTAATACTTGGTACTACCATTTATTTTTTCCTTAATTACTTACGGATGTGGCTACTGTTGATGCACTTCCCTTTTTTGCCTGGCCCCCTGTAGGGGTTTGTTCTTCTTCCCCATCTCTGTTTAAGACTTAAACCAGGGGTTGGCAGCCTACGGTCCGCGGGCCACACCCCCAGGCCCAGCACCGCCAAATGTCTGGTCTGCCAGTGCACATGATAAATTCACATGCATGCAGGCATTTTAACCCCAGTTGGCCTTCTTGGGATAACAACCGATGCGGCTAAGAAGCCGCTCAGCTGATGTCCCCCCTCCCACCACCTCCGGCGACTCGCCCAGGGTCTCCCGTCCCACTGAGAGACCCCAGATCCCTCCATAAAAAGTACCTGTCACTGCCTATTACTGTCACAAGGGATGTTTGCATTCCTTCTGACAGCAATAAAAGTGTTCAGAATTTTTTTTTAACGCGCCTCCTATGAAGATTTTTAAGTACTGTAGTTTGTCACTATTCCACGAGTGTACGCAATTTTAAAGATTAACATGAGGGGGGTGTGTAATATGCAGGGGGACTGTGTAATATGCAAGGGGGCTGTGTAATGTAACTGGATCCAGAGGTATGGGGCTGTGTAATGTAAAGTGACTCGGTGGACCGGTGGGTGAGGGAGCAAGCTGGCAGGCTGCTGAGTGGGCGGGCGAGCAGAGAGATGACATCATCTCTCACCGCCCCCCCTGCATCACCACAGTTCGGCGTCTAAAAGAAGACTGCCATTACTGTGCAGGCATGGGCAGCAGGGACTCTGGGACTACAGGGACACTGTCACTGGACACTGGCAAGTGACAATACACATCTGGTGGCAGGAGATGGTGGCAAGTGGCAAGCTGCATCTGATGACAGGGAATGGTGAGAAGTGACAATTCACATCTGATGACAGGTGACGTGGCAATTGACAATCTGCATCTGGTGGCAGGTGATGGTGGCAAGTGACAAGCTGCATCTGATGACAGGAGACGTGGCAAGTGATACTCCTCATCTGATGACAGGTGACGTGGCAAGTGACAATCCGTATCTGGTGGCAGGCAACGTGGTAAGTGACAATCCGCATCTGGTGGCAGGTGACGTGGCAAGTGACAATCCGCATCTAGTGGCAAGTGACAATCCGCATCTATTGGCAGGCAACGGTGGCAAGCGACAAGCTGCATCTGGTGACAGGGGACTGTGGCAAGTGACACGCTGCATCTGGTGGCAGAGGACAGTGGCAAGTGACAAGCTGCAGCTGATGGCAGGCGACGGTCGCAAGTGACAATTTGCATCGGGTGGCAGGCGATGTTGGCAAGTGACACGCTGCATCTGGTGGCAAGCGACGGTGGCAAGTGACATGCTCAGGGCTCCCATTGATTCTGCATTATGATGAGTTGAACAATTTCATTTTATGTTACAATATAATAATTGAAATAATGTGCTTCAATCATCCCGACACCATATCAACCATGTTGCCGTGATTATTGATGAGCCAACACCAGCCATTGCCCCGACAAATTGCCTTCAAAGATTTTGGCAGTGCCCCTTCCGAGATTAGATTCTGGATCCGCCCCTGTACATGGCCTACATGAGAGTGGCTACTCTGCTCTGAATTTTTGAGCAGTGCAGCATTGTTACCATATCATGACAGAGATCTTTTAATCTTTTGGGGGGAGACTGGTGCTCCTCTTTAATGCAGTTGCTGATGACTGATGACCATAGTACACTTGATTTCTGATTTGTAGCTCACAGACAAGTGTTATTACCAGCTAAAGTGATGTTTATGTTATATAACTATGTAGCTAGTTAGAAATGAAATGGAAGGGCAAAGATTACTCTCGCTGCTACAAAGTGTGGCATTTCCGTTCTGTAACATCTGTTACCTGTATGTTGTCAGACAAGCATCAAAGCAGGTTACTTACTAAAACTGTGCTATAAAGTGGAACCTTGGATTACGAGCATAATCCATTCCAGGAGAATGCTTGTAATCCAAAGCATTCGCATATCAAAATGAGTTTCCCCATAGAAGTCAATGGAAACAAAGATAATTCATTATACATTGACTTCTATTGCATGCAATACCACATGTGGCCAGAGGTAAGGGGTGCCGAAGAGCTTCGGAAATACTCGGGGACAGCTCAGCTGAACTCGGAAACCCTCGGAAAGGCTCGGAAACACTCGGGAACAGAGTATTTCCGAATGTTTCCGAGTATTTCCGAGTGATTCCGAGTATTTTCGAACGGCTCTGAACTGCACCCCTGCACCTCTGGCCAGATGCGGTACTGCACACCACATTAGCTTGAATTCTGCTCGTTTTGTGAGACAACACCCGCAAACTGAGTCAGAATTAACAAAAAAAAAGTTGCTCATCTTTCAAAACACGCGTTAACCGTGTTACTCATTAACCAAGGTTCCACTGTATAGGGTGTCTTAGCAAAGCACTTCTCAGGTGTGTAGAAAATGCTCTGTTTTCGATGTTAGTGGTACGATCTGATGTCCTATAACAAGAACACACCTAACAGTAGCAAAGAGATGTTGTTGCACTTGTGGCAGGGTCAGGTGGCCTGCTGTCATCCGGATGATGAGGAACTATAGAAATACATAGCTGAGAGATGTAGCATACCAACAGATGATTATGCACAGCTAGTAATAGAATCAGGACAACCATGTGTCTCATCTGTTCCAATTTCCAATTTTTTGGAGAAAAAATGTAACATTTTTTTTCTAACTAGCTTCATTTCCACTTTTTCAAGGGTATTTATTGATCTTCCTCACACAGAGCTTGGTAATAATGTACAAAATCACAAAAGAAAGCAGAGCTTAAAAATAAGTCTTTATTTTAAACGTCTCCACAGCAATATTACTAAATCAAAAGTCACACAAAAACCGCAGGAATGTGAGCAATAAATTCATCCTCCTGTCATAATCAATACATTTCTAGTACAGCCTTCAAGAAATCTAGTGGAGGCACTGTTGGCTTATTGTGACAGCAAAGAAATGCATCATAGTGACTCACAGATCTGTCACACGTTAACTCCCTACAGCTTCTGCTTTCGTTATAGTACTGCCACTCAAATTGATTCTACTGCAAATGAAAATATCGAAAAGACTGCTTCATAGATGCTACTTCATTCTTATCAAGGAGACAAATTGTGTATTACTGCTATAGGTTTAATATATCACTTGCAAACTTAACTTTTACATCACAGCTATTATCATTTAGATTAAATCAGACTCAAAACATGTATAAAGAGTTTTTTTCTTGTAAGTTAGTCTATTTTAAAACAACATCCATATATAGATAATTTTATATTATTAGAGATGTTGCAAAAAAAAAACAATGTCCCTTACACTACTTTTATTCCTTTCCTTGGTCACTTTACTCTTGCATCCATGGACATAGCAGAATGACTAGGATGAGCGAGAAAAGACCAACTGCCTCCCTCTGAAAGTTGAGGATTTTTTTTTAAGAACACAAGCTGATTCTTTCTTGTACGTTAGTTCCCTATATACCAGCTGCATTTATTTAGAGATAAAAAGGAACGTGTGGATGGTTTCATTTCTCTTGCTGGATCTCTACCACTTACAAAACCCAGGCTTCCTTGCAAACTGTAAAAAGGTGTTCCAGTGTTCAGTCTTTGATGACATGCAATACATCTGACTAATTATCTTTATTTTAAATGGCTACATAAAAAAAAGAAAAAAGAAGTATTCACCTGTCTCTCTTGGAATTTAAAATGCAATGTCCAACATTTGTTTTCAACTAGGATTTTTCTTTTATTTCTCTTGCACATGATTGGGTTTTCAAAGTGGCAACAGGTTTATCTACATCGCTCATGATTGGGCATTCAAATATGTATATAGTTTCAGCTTATTCACTAAGCTGTATAAATAACATAGCATAACAAATCCATAATTTGAACATAAAAAAATTAGGCTTAGGTGCCAAACAGTTCAGTTTTACACTATGCGAGTATTTTCTATTTCTTATCTTTGAGCAAATTCGGTAGTTTATGCCATGTTTGTTCTGCTAGAGGAAGCAAACAGGTTGATGGGAGACCTTAAAGTGGAGTTCCACCCACTTTTACAACTCTTCAGCATCCCTCACTAAACTGTGCACTGTAAATGAATTGGATATATTTTTTTTTTCTCAGCACCTACTGTATATCTGCTGTATTAATTTTTCACTTCCACTTCCCTGGCCGTGGCCCATCGCATCATTTCCTGTTTGCAATGCCTTCTGGGAAGGGGCGGCAACTTCCTCTGACACTGCTGTTGCTATGGAAACCTGACCTGAAACCTAATACACTGCTTGTGCTGCACTGAGCATGTGCGAGATCTGCAAGGATGAGATCCAGGAAGAAATACAGTCTGGCTTTAGATGCCCACACTTAAGATGGCCACGGCCTGCTGTAAGTTTATAAAATAACAAACTACTGCTATAAACTAACAAAACAGACCTTAGTTTACAGACTAACTTTACTAGAATACATTAAACTTGTGTATTATAGGGGTATTTTTATTTAAAAAGTATAATTTCGGCCGGAACACCACTTTAACTCTTTAGGCGCTGTCTGACCATCTGTAATGCAGGGGTCAATACATTCCGGTAAGGAGCTGCAACATTCTTTTGGTTGAGGTGCACTGTTCACCATTTTTATTGCTACCACTGACTTTTCTTCAAGCATAAGGTGTACTTTATTCCAGATTGTGAAGACTTCTCATTCCTTTGCACCTTTTCACTTATTGTCTGTGTACTTTATGTGTTGTTTCCTGTTAACAGATTGGACTAACACTTTTTTTTCTATGTTCTTCTTTATGTCATTGGAAATTATGTGATGAGTATATTTTTGCACATATTTCTTCACGTATTTATGGATTTGTTGTGCTACAGCACTGCTGTTATTTATACATTTATGTGAGTTTTAGGTACCTGAACTTATTGCTGGCAGTTCTTTTTTTCTGATTTGTTAATTGAGCCTAAGTGCATTTTTAAGGCTTTTCACAAAGTTACCATTCTCTTTGCTAAAAGAGCATTCTACTCTTTTAGCAAGTCTCATTAAGGTTGATTTATAATAGCCTCATACTAAAAACTATCTTCTAGTAGTCCAGCTACAGAACCTCATGGGATGGGATGTGGACCACTAAGAGGATACCATTTGTGATGTACTTACATGCAGAGCTATAAATATGTCCATTTTACCATTTGTGGTCGAAATATTCCTACTGTAGCACTGCTTGAGGCTGTCACTGGTAAACCCTTTCACCCCACCTCTAAATATATATGAAGTTCCATTAAAGATTCTATGAAATACAATCCTCCCACTTCCTGATATAAAACAATACATATTTATACTAAACCTGCTCAAAATTGGAGGGCTTTGGGTCCTGGATCTTTCTAGGGCTCACATATCCATACCAATTACATAATGCTGCCATTTTAAAGTCCTTAATACACTGCAGGAAGAAATGGAGCTTCATACACACAAATTCCACCAGTATCCCCAACTGCGACATTCCCTTTAATTCCAGGCTCAAAATTATTCCCTTTAGTATGTGTCAGGCATGCTTATAAAGGATATTATCCTTGCCACTCACTTCCACACCTCTGCCATGTAGATCAGGTTGAAAGAAAGATCTAGGCACTTTGGAGAGCAAACAGTGGGAACCTGTTTTTTCCCTATTCCTCCAGATGATGCCCCATCCCCGGATCTCACCCAATTGATTACTGGGCTTATAGTATATCAGATTACTGAAAGGCTGTATAGATGGTGCAGGAGCGTCTCAAGGGGTAAAATTAGACAACCTTGTGCCCAAGGTGTAACACTGGACCAGGCACACTTATTTGCATGTTACGGCACCAATGCAAACTGGTACGCTACTGGACAGAGGTAACTCAAACTGTTTATATGGTACTGCATACCATTTAATTTGATGCCAGCCAAAATTTGCATATTATGATTTTTGAATGAAGAACCCTATCCACCAGAGATTTTGGTCTTGGCCATAAGATTACTTTTCATTGCAAAAAAACAATACACAGACTACTAACTATCCCCTCACTCGCTTACCTTTACTGCTTCAAAGAATCAGGTTATTACTAGTCTGGCTATGGAGAAACTAGTGTAATAACATAAGGGTATACACATACATAATATTTTATGTCTATGATATGTACTTTGTAATGTGAAAGGGTGTCAGTACTACTTCAGCAATAAGAATACCTCATTACTTTCTGGAGTAAATGGAGCTGTAGGACAGTTGTTTGTTTTGTATTGTATTGTTACAATCTTACAATCCTAAAATCTGAAGTACATTTAATAAAAAAATAAGTTATTAAAAAAATTATACAATACAGATTTTTGTGCACGGGAAGGTAAAAAAATAAAATAATAACAAGACTTCTGTTAGCACACAATTGTAATTTCACCTCGCTGATGGTGGACCCAGTCAAATTACAAAGGTTGCATGGGTGGTTTACAAGAATGCTGCTAAGAATAGCTGTAATGGTGTCTCTGAGATCTCAGCCCCCCTGTAGCCTCAGAAATTCCTCAAAACCTGTCTGTTTTCAGTGGCTTGAGTTCTCTACATTATCTGCATTGCTGCAGAAGGTAGGCAGATTCTTTGGGCCAAAGTCTTCTGTGGAGGTTTTGGGCACCCTCCAGAGAATGACACGTTTCTCCATCTCAGTCCCTGTAGGGACATTGGCCAGAGCCTAGTTTGGTGAACTGTCTTCTGTGAAGCATATGGTTGATAGTGAGATGAGAAGTTAGAGAGATGTGAGAGTATCATGGATTTAGCTGGGACGTCCTGACATTGTGTTGTGGAGGATCTTTATGATCTGCTGCCACCAGCCTGGATTTGATGTTTGGCATGTCAGCATCATAGCAGATGATTCTTATTATGTATGCTGGGAGGTGAAGAAACCTTGAATGTCTGGGGTCTGTTGCATACTGAACAGACTTCCTATTCATCATCTCCTGGTCTAGAGCCAGAGATGGTGTGGATATTTATTTAAATGGGTTTTACACCTGCTAATACAGAGCTCTGCTATCTTGTGACCTCTTCCCTTTATTGTTAGGCTATACCCTCCCAGACTAAACCCCCCCCCCCCAAAAAAAAAATGATATCTGCTACCATTACCAGTTCTTGTCACCTCTCTTGAATTAACTGGTGCTTGGGCACTGTAAAGGCACCACGCAATGTTTTGCAGCTGTACCTCAGCTCCCAAATTTCAAATGCTTGCTGCAGGTTACAGCCCATTTTGGTGCTCTGGCACTGTAAAGGTGCCCCACAATGTTTCCGCATTTAGATTCAGCTGCCAAATACCTAATGTTTGTTCCAGGCTAAATCCTGTATTATACATTGAATTTTGCTGCCTAAGCCAGTTGTCCAGCTCTGTAAAGGTGTTACATAATTTTCCTGCAGCTGTAGAGTAAATCTTGCTTTGTTTCAAGTGTGCAGCCTATACCAGTGCTTTTGCTGTTGGAAAAATCTTGTATTGCACTTAAAAATAATTGTGGCTGCTGTCTCTCACATAATACAATCTAATGTTTACGAAGAAAGGGGAAAAAAGGGCGGGACTTTAAATGAGGCACACGGGGGCAAATACAAAAATCAGGTAAAAAGCAGGTTTTATTGTATTCAAAATGGTCATATATTCACATAGTTTTAATTGCACATAGCTAGTATTATTACTCTATATTTCATCAAAGTATACATTCCAACAAGGACTTATATTTACATTGCATGAACAGTTAAATAGCTAAAATCACAAGTAGGAGATATATGACACATTAAAGTGTCAAATAAAAAAGGTTGCAAAAAGGGAACAATGAATGGAAATGGAACGTTCATACATGGTTATTAGTGAGGTACGCCTATGGGTAGATGTAAGCTCTACGCGCTTCGGGACCTTAAAGCCACTCGTCAGGAGCAAAACCAAGGGTTACCTAGGGATATGGAAAACAGTCGTATTTAAGAGGGGGAAAAAACTTAGGGAAAAATGGTGGGTAAGTGTAGAGTATGTCCCCCACATAGTACACTTGACCCATCAAACTTACACACATATACTTGCGCACAGGCAGTGGGGCCCCGCAAGTCAGGCCAGCCAATGATACCACGTCCCGGAGCTGAGGGGGCCCTGTCAGGCGGCACAACACCAGCCCAGGCACCACCCCAGATGGGTCACAGAGGGTAATAGCGATGGAGAGTGATGAGATAAAAACCAAAGGATGAGTGGGGCGGTGATCCCCAGGGAGAGGGGAGAGCCTGTGAAAAATAAGTGACATGTATGTTGAACTGATAACAAAAGTGAGAGGTAAGTGAGAATGAAGTGAAAGGAAAGGGAAGGGCGGAAACAAAGGAAAAGTGAGAAACAAACAGAGAAGGGAGAGACTGAAGGAGAAATGGGGGAGAGAAGGGGAGGAAGGAAAAAGAGATACTTGGAGTGGTAAAAAGGAAATTTACCTGCTGCAAAGTGAGTAGAGGTTAATTGCCATGATGCATATGAGTGCCGAGGAGAAGGTGACTGGAAAGAAGCCAAAGTGGGGGACCCAAATCTGGGGGAGGCTCAGGAGGGACGCGCCGCCACAAAAGAGCCCCCAACGTCATGCACCAGTGAGAGATGGGGCGAGGGAGGCGCAGTGGTGAAGATGGCCATTTAAACCAAGCCACTCCACCAGAAGCGTCATGACAAGCCCCTCCAAGCGCTGGAGAAGGAAAGCTAACTGGCCGGCATTAAGTACGCCACGAGGATGCCAAGCCGCTGGCACGGGCGGCATGACATTGACGCGCAGTGGAGAAAACCCCTCCCCCGCGTGTCACATCGGGGGGGCGGGGAAACCCCCAGTGCGCGTTGCAGCTCCGGGACGTGAAACGAAGGCACAACCAGGACAGACGACGGCCTGACCAACCATGCGCACATACAGTGTGCATAGTTAAACCAAGAACAATGGGAAGATAAGGCATAAAATTAATGATATAGGGGCAAATTTGCAAAGGACAAACTAAATGAATAAACTAAACAAATAGGGGGGAATCAAAAAATGAAATAAAAAATCTGAAAAAACATAATTATTGTTAGTGCCACCGTGTGCCTCCATCCCTCATTGATTAATTAATTGATTAAAAACAGAACAGAAATTTTGGGACTTTAAATGAGGTTTGATAGGGGGCGTTCAAATCCCCTCCTCCATCCCGGTTCAATATATACGAAGAAAGGGGAGCAAAGGGCGGGACTTTAAATGAGGCACACGGGGGCAAATACAAAAATCAGGTAAAAAGCAGGTTTTATTGTATTCAAAATGGTCATATATTCAGTGCCTTCATCTGCTACCACCTGCTGCCTACCTAGCCTAGGATCTGCTGTTCCTGCTGCCATCCGCTGCTTCAGCTATCCAGTCCAACTCTGGTGACGCACCTGTCAATCACCTCTGCCACCCAGGGAAGATCTTACAGGCATTACAGTATCTCATAAAAGTGAGTACACCCCTCACATTTTTGTAAATATTTTATTATATATCTTTTCATGTGACAACAGTGAAGAAATTACACTTTGCTACAATGTAAACTAGTGAGTGTACAGCTTGTATACCAGTGTAAATTTGTTGTCCCCTCAAAATAACTCAACACACAGCCATTAACCACTTCAGCCCCAGAAGATTTTACCCCCTTAATGACCAGGGCATTTTTTGTGATTTGGCACTGCGTTGCTTTAATAGACAATTATACGGTCGTGCCACTTTGTACCTAAACAAAATTTATGTCCTTTTTTCCCCACAAATAGAGCTTTCTTTTGGTGGTATTTGATCACCTCTGTGGTTTTTATTTTTTGCGCTATAAACCAAAAAATTATGACAATTTAAAAAAAAGCAATATTTTTTACTTTTTGCTATAATAAATATCCCCAAAAAATATATATAAAAAAATTATTTCTCAGTTTAGGCCAATATATATTCTTCTACATATTTTTGGTAAAAAAAAAATCACAATAACTGCATATTGATTGGTTTGCGCAAAAGTTACAGCCTCTACAAAATAGGGGATAGATTTATGGCATTTTTATTATATATATTTTTTTATTAGTAATCCGGTGATCTGAGATTTTTATCAGGACTGCAACATTGCGGCAGACAGATCGGACACTTTTGACACTATTTTGGGACCATTGACATTTATACAGCGATCAGAGCTAAAAATAGCCACTTATTACTTTGTAAATGTCACTGGCAGGGAAGGGTTTAAACACTAGGGGGCGATAAAGGGGTTAAATGTGTTTGCTCAGCGTGTTCTAACTGTGCTGGAAAATAATGGTGGCCACACAAAATATTGACACTTTGGGCCCAATTTAGACATTTTCACTTTTGTTGCCAGCAGTTTAGACAATAATGCCAATGTTGAGCTATTTTTAGGGGACAGCAAATTTACACTATTATACAAGCTGTACACTCACTACTTTATATTGTAGCAAAGTGTCATTTCTTCAGTGTTGTCACATGAAAAGATATAATAAAATATTTACAAAAATGTGAGGGGTGTCCTCACTTTTGTGAGATACTGTATGTTTCACCATGCTCTCATGGCCACTGTTGCAACGCCAGTGGCCCTTGAGCCGGGGCTGTACGAGAGGGCTCCGTCTACACGTCAGGCTCTGCCACAAGGTACATGACAGCAGCCTAAACAAGCTGCTTACATGCTGTTTAGCCAATGAAGAATATTTAATGTTGGACTTCTCCAGCTCCTGGAGAAGTCCAGGAGTTGGACTTCCCTCTCCCCAAAAATTACCTTCCAGGTTCTTCCTACACCTTCCCCTCTTTCCCTCTGTTCTTTTGAAGTGCACTGCATTCATCTTTTTTCTCCAATTTGTCTGAGGATTGCAGTAATTTACCTGGCCTCCTCGCCCAATGTCACACTTTCTCGATGACTTCTCCTCTGAAGTACCTGCCATTATCCTCGGTGGCTTTAACATTCGAATCAATGTTAACACCTCAGCCACTTCTGAACTACTCAACTTCACCTCATTTTTTAACCTAACATGATGGACACAAACCACCACTCACTCCAATGGCAACACTCTCAACCTTGTATTCTCCCACCTCTGCACTCCCTGTAACCTCTCTAACACCCCTTTTCTTCTCTTTGATCACAACTGTATCAGTTTCACACTCTCCCTGTCTCCTACCTCCCATGCCACCAACCTGAAAACAGTTACCTACAGGAACTTTGGCCACCTCTACCCTTCCCTTCTTCATTCTGCTACTAACTGCCTTCATGATAAAATCGCATTTCTCTCCTGCCCAGACCAGGCCACTTCTGTGTACAGCAACATACTGTCATCCTCCCTGGACACACTCGCTCCTCTCTCTCTATATGCAGAACCAGGTCTCAACTGCTACAACCCTAGCAAATAGACAATACCAGAAGTCTCAAGAGATGCAGCCGTGCTCTCCACACTGCTAAACCTACTACACAACTCTTACCAAAACCCTTGCATCCAAACCTTGTAAACTCTTTTCTACCCTAAATTCCTAACTTCCCCCACTGCCATCTCCCACCAACTTGCTTACTGCCTAGGAAATTGCCAACTATTTAAAAAACAATATCGACAGAATTCGTGATGAGATATCCAGCAACCAGCTTCCTCCCCCAACCAACGCAGCAGGTCCAACACCACACTCAATACTTTCCTCCTTTAACCCTGTTACCACTGAGGAAGTTGCCAAACTCCTTTCCGTGGCCCACCTCACCACCAGTCCCCTTACAATTATGCAACAGCCTTCTTGCTCTATCCTAAACTCTCTAACTCACATCTTCAACCACTTGCTCTCCTCCGGCCCCTTTTCATCCCCACTCAAACATGCGCTGGTTACCCCATACTTGAAAAACCCTCACTGGACCCCACCTGTTTGAATAACTTAGGTCCCATCTCCCTGCTCCGTTTTCCTCAAAGCTTCTCGATCCCCTACAGTCCGGCTTCTGCCAACAACATCCCACTGAAACTGCCCTACTAAAATTCACCAATGAACTAGTAACTGTTAAAACCAACGGCCAGTACTCCATACTTATACTCTTATGCCCCGTATACACGGTCGGATTTTCCGATGGAAAATGTGTGATAGGACCTTGTTGTCGGAAATTCTGACCGTGTGTGGGCTCCATCACACATTTTCCATCAGAATTTCCGACACACAAAGTTTGAGAGCAGGATATAAAATTTTCCGACAACAAAATCCGTTGTCGGAAATTCCGATCGTGTGTACACAAATCCGACCGACAAAGTGCCCCACATGCTCAGAATAAATAAAGAGATGAAAGCTATTGGCCACTGCCCCGTTTATAGTCCCGACGTACGTGTTTTACGTCACCACGTTCAGAGTGATCGGATTTTCCGACAACTTTGTGTGACCGTGTGTATGCAAGACAAGTTTGAGCCAACATCCGTCGGAAAAAATCCTAGGATTTTGTTGTCGGAATGTCCGAACAAAGTCCGACCGTGTGTACGGGGCATTAGACTTTTCTGCTGCCTTTGACTCCATTGACCACCCACTCCTTCTCAATAAACTCCACTCTCTTGGCCTCTGTGACTCTGCTTTTTCCTGGTTCTCCTCCTATCTCAGAGCGCTTTTAGTGTCACATACAGCACCATCTCCTTTGCTTCTCTTCTTCTTTCTGTTGGGGTACCCCAAGGCTCCATCCCTGAGCGCCTCCTATTCTCTCTCTATACCTCTTCTCTGGGCCAGTCAATAACCTCCCATGGCTTCCAATACCACCTCTATGCTGATGACACCCAGATTTATCTTTCAAATGGGTTGTCGCACCACTTCCTCAAACTCAATTGTTTTAAAGCTTGTAAGATTTCCTCCTCCCCGATCCCCTCCCAATAACTTTACTATTGATATCAAAGGCACAACCATTGATCCGTCCACATTTCCCAGGGTGTTAGGTGTAATCCTAGACTGTGAACTCGACTTCAGCCCCCACATCCAATCATTGGCTAAATCTTGCTGCCTAAACCTCTGCAACATTTCCAGAATTCGCTCCTTCCTGACTAACGGCACAACAAAACAACTTATTCGCTCCTTGGTTATTTCCCGCCTTGACTACTGCAGCTCCCTCCTCACCCTGCCTACCTTTACACAGGCTATCCCCACCTTCAGTTTATTATTAATGCTGCTGCTAGACTAACACACCTTACTAACCGATTAGTGACTGTTGCCCCTCTCTGCCAATCTCTTCACTGGGTTCCCCTACAACATCCTATAAAATTCAAAATACTAATCACAACATACAAGGCCATCCACAACATCGCCCCAGATACATCATCAACCTCATCTGCAGATATCGCCCAAATCGTCCTACTAAGACCTCCTGCTCTCCAGCTCCCTTGTTACCTCCTCCCATGCTTGAAGTCTACCCCACCTCCACGTAAGAACTGTACTTGAGTCATCAGATCATTCCCTTCAGCTATTACCTTTTGTACCACCTCCCCCTCCCTTTAGATTGTAAGCTTCATAAGCAGGGCCCTCCTATTCCTTCTGTAAACTGTATTGTGATTGTACTGTCCCCCTTTATATTGTAAAGCACTGCAAAAACTGTTGGGGCTATATAAATCCTGTTTAATAATAATTATAAAATGGTTATTGTATATATAACCTCTAATTTTGCAGGATTTTGCATGATGAGACCTACCCTGCATGTTTCTATTTGCTACATATTTACATGCTTGTGTATTGTCCTAAAGCTAGCAACTGTTTAACAAACACACACCTGAAGTCTATATATTCCTTTTCTTAGGAATATTTAGAATTGTATGGATGTGACGGGGTGCAGGAAATGTGGGTTAATGTGTTTGTGTGCACTCTGTTTTGACATTTTAACTTTTAAGACAAATCAATATGGTACAAATCTCACAAACTATACTATCAAACTGTTTTGCCACAGCCTAGTTTGTACAAAGTTCAGGGCTTTAGCCTTATTTTTTAATAGTATTTTTTACTATAGCTTTTAGATCTGTTATGGCTTATGCATTCAATGGCCAATTCAGCCCTATTACCACTTGATAAAAAAATCAGGTGTAGCAGCCAAAACTACCAAAAAAAACATTTCCAAGTTGAAATGAAGCAAAATTGAGTACTGTATTTAAGCTAAGCTAATTGTAAAGTTAAAAACTAAAGAGTATGTTACCCCAACATTTCATATTCCTGACATGTGTCTGTTGTATCATGTAACTGTATTAAAAAGAATTCCTGTTCTCTTTGCATTGCTTTGTGTGAAATACCCGTTTATACTGCCAGACCCCCTGCTTCCCCATTTCAAACTGACCACACTAAGCGTGGCAGCACATCCATCTCAACATGGTCAGTTTTCTGGCTGTGTTGCTGTATGTGAAAATCATACTGTTACATAACACCACATACAGCTTAAAGGCATGTCTTAACCATGTAATTTAAATGATTGGTGTTTTTTCCATGTTGCCCTTAA
This sequence comes from Lithobates clamitans, assembly GCA_037952925.1. NCBI lineage: Eukaryota > Metazoa > Chordata > Amphibia > Anura > Ranidae > Lithobates > Lithobates clamitans. The sequence goes on along the minus strand of JBBGZY010000377.1, from coordinate 1,051,771 downwards.
AGTCACATTAAAGGTGCTTTCTCTCCACTGTACAGCATTTAAAACAAATATTATTTGCTGTCATAAATGCCCACATGACAGTACCCAGTTCCCCTGCCCTATTTTTGACAACAGCTTGACCCAGTAAAAATGGCATGGATTATGTATCAAGATTTGCCTTATAGATTTCAAAGGGATTCACCACTAGGTTTGGTTTTTCAAATATCAAATGGGTTTTTAAAAAAAACCCCACCAACCAAACACGGGCAGATTGGCACATCCATAATTGCCAATTGTGCCTGCATGAAAACACAACATAACTGCTTCCATATCACTGTCACTTCTCATAAATGAGTATCGTATATATCTTGCAAATCTTGGTAACATTACTGTAAATTGAAAGTGCCATTTTAGTGAGAGCTAAATCGTTTACTTTAAGGCCATTATTTTGACATAAATCTGACATGTTTCATTATAGCTGTAAACTGATGGAAAAACAGCATCTGTTAAAAAATGTATATACACATTTTTCAGAATTAATGTTTGCTGCAAAATGTAGCTGGTTCTGTGCTTACCTTACATAGATTATATTTACTATATATCTTCATGTGACAATAAACATACTATATATATTACATTTGGGAAGAAATAGCATTTGACTTATAGTTTTGCGTTTTTACTTTTTTCTTCTTGTTAAAATCGAGTGAATTACAGAGAAGCCAGTGTTACAAGTTTGAACTAATGGTATTTTCATGACAAATAAGCAACAATATAAAAAAGCATAAACAGCAAATTATGATATTTAAAAAATGTAACACCAGAAGAGTGAGCACAAATATAATGGGTAAAGGCTGCCAGGCAACAGAGTGTGAACAATTTGTTAAACTGTCTCTAAATGGAATCACTAAGAGTTTGCACCTGATATCCTCCACATTTGGCTTAACTGTATTTCTCTGTCTTAGAACTGGATTCTCGCTAATCATCTGGCTAGCAGTATAAGTGTTTTGGACTGTTATTTCTGTTAAACAGAAATAATTTAGTCCTTGGTTAAACTAACAATTATCCACTAGAATCAAAACCTTGCTTGATGAACTACTATAGACCAATACACAAAATGTTTTTTGACATTTGATGTTGACTATATGTGTCCTAATAAAAAATAGTTATTTATTAATAAAAACCACCATGGCAAGTTAAAACATAGTAGACTACTGGATGTCTAATCCTATATAATTATATATGTCTTAATCTTTTTATATATTACAGTTTTATATGGAAAAATAACAACAATTTATAAAGTCCAAGAAAATAAACTTTTAATGGATGCTCAAAAAATAACCTTGTTGAGCTCCTTATTGAAGAAGACAGTTCCATGTGCTTAAAGCTCTAAGCATAAGTAGGCATAAACATAAGTAAACATAGTGATACTATGGGCTTGTATACACGTGTCAATACCATGTGTTTATGTAGCATTTATTCTGCATTTTTAAAGCGACCACCCGTCAATGCCTGCCATGAATATTACAATGGAACCACACAGTGCGCTGGAGTGGTAGCGCTGTGTTGTGTTGCTTTCATCAGACACCGACGCTTGTCAACCGCTTCCATTGATTTCAAAGGTTAACACTCTGTAACCGCACCTTAATGGCACCTAGAATATTTATTGTGTGTTTGTGAATAAATTATGAAGTGTTAGCTGGGCATTGGAGGAGAGACAGAGGAGGCTCCAGTATCCCAGAACATAAAGGGAAATAAAAGAGAACAAGGACAGAGCAGTTCCAGACACTTCCTGTTTATACAGAGCTATCATGTGGTAACATAATTTGCTTCTGTGTGCCGGCAAAAGCTTCAGGCCAGCCAGAAATACTGACAGTGCCAGGCAGGAGCAGAGGCATTGAGCATTATTACCGGTGGCAAAGCTTTTTGTGCCAGCAAAGATGAGCTGGACAAAGCCAAGTGTCAAAGAGATCAAAGTATACAAATCCATCTTGCAGAGAATTCACAAAAATGTCTGCTATCACACCACAACCTAACCATGCCTCAAAGTAGATCATTTCCTCTACATCACTTCCTCTTTAGGTATGTGCCACTAAAAAAGCAACACTTCCATGGGCATTTTTCAAGTATTCTTGAGGTGTTTTCAAAGATTCATAAACACAACGAAAACATGTCATAAACTCATCATAAATGCCATAGGAGTGTTAATAAACATTGCTTCATTCTTCATAATCAACACACGTGTGAATGACCCCTATAGGTGGCGCTCCTTGTTCCACTAAGGGGCTAATTCAAAATGATAGTATTATTCAAAGAATCCGCCACAAATACAAACCAGTCCATAGATTTTCGGTCACACCAATATTTAAGGGTATACTTAGTGGGTGAAGTGGCATTAGCAAATAGCTGTTTTGTTTTATCAAAAAAGGTTTTCAAACACAGTGTATATATAATTGCTTAAGTGTCATATTGTCAGTAATTTGTAACTGCAAATCACACTGATATCAGAACAACAGCCACTGTGGAAAAGATGATATTGGCTATATGCTACTTATCTCCAAAACCAGTTTATGCCACAGAACTGGAAGTTGCTTTTTAAATAAAAGAGTGCAACTGGTCACTACATATGCCTTCCCACACTTTGATGTGTCTTGACTACAGTATACAGTATATATTCAGAACAGCATACGTCCATTCAGTATAAATTACATTTAGAAAGTAAATCTCATTTTGCTCCACCGACAGACACTTAAGGACCAGCCTCGTTTTGGATTTTAGGTGTATACATGTTTAAAACAGTTTTTTTTGCTAGAAAATTACTTAGAACCCCCAAACATTATATATGTTTTTTTCTAACACCCTAGAGAATAAAATGGTGGTCATTGCAATACTTTTTTTTGCACCGTATTTGCACAGCGGTCTTATAAGTGCACTTTTTTGGAAAAAATTCACTTTTTTGAATAAAAAAATAAGACAACAGTAAAGTTAGCTCAATTTTTTTCTATATTGTGAAATATAATGTTACGCCAAGTAAATTGATACCTAACATGTCACGCTTCAAAATTGCGCCCGCTCGTGGAATGGCGTCAAACTTTTACCCTCAAAAATCTCCATAGGCGACGTTTAAAAAATTCTACAGGTTGCATGTTTTGCGTTACAGAGGAGGTCTAGGGCAAGAATGATTGCTCTCGCTCTACCGGTCGCGGCGATACCTCACATGTGTGGTTTGACCACCGTTTTCATATGCGGGCGCTACTCACGGATGCGTTCGCTTCTGCGCGCGAGCTCGTCGGGACGGGGGGTTTTTAAAAAAAAAATGTAAATTTGTATTATTTATTTTACATTATTTTATTTATTTTTACACCATTTAAAAAAAAATGTGTAATTTTTATTCCTATGTAAACATCCCTTGTAATAGAAAAAAGCATGACAGGACCTCTTAAATATGAGATCTGGGGTCAAAAAGACCTCAGATCTCATATTTACACTAAAATGCAATTAAAAAAAAAAAAGTCATTTAAAAAAATGACATTGAAAAAAATATGCCTTTAAGAGGCGTGGGCGGAAGTGACGTTTTGACGTCGCTTCCGCCCAGCAGTGTCATGGAGACGAGTGGGCGCCATCTTAGCCTCACTCGTCTCCAGGCACAGGAGGGAGACAGATGTGATCGCCTCCGCCGCTACCGATGGCTCCGGTAAGCGGCGGAGGGCACTGGATCGCGGCGGGAGGGGGGCCCTCTCCCGCCACTGATAAAAGTGATCTTGCGGTGAATCCGCCGCAGGGACCACTTTTATCAGAAAACGGACCACCGCACGAAAACAGGGATACCGGGGTTATGGAAGCTAGCTGCTGCCATAAGAACGATATCCCCCTTCAAAGTTTGGACTACATCGGCGTGCGGCGGTCCGGAAGTGATTAATGAGTTCACAATTACCATGATAGTTTTATTTGTTTAATACATATAGGAATAAAAATAAAGATTTGAACTGAGACAATGTTTTTAATTGTTTACGCTTTTGTTAATAATTTCAACAGAAAAAATAAAAATGCTTTAGCATGAAAAACACTTTTCTTAATTAATGTGAAAAATAATGTTCTTAAAATAATAAAGATCGCAATTTAAACATATACCCTGGGAACATTTTTCCCGTGTCCTTCAGTATATTTTACAGCATTTTAAACCAACATGTAGACTCAATTTTTCATAATGAAAAGATCTGTTTGCTTTTAGATGATCCCTGAAAACCCTTCTCTTCAGAGAAGCCTATTCTGCCCCTATCTAAAGACTGTACTTTTATTTTCTCCATCAGCTCATCCCCCACACTTATTACCTTTTGTATCACTTGACCCTCCCTCCTAGATTGTAAGCTCTAACAAGCAGGGCCCTCTGATTCCTCCTGTATTGAATTATACTGTAACTCTACTATCTGTCCTGATGTTGTAAAGCGCTGTACAAACTGTTGGCGCTATATAAATCCTGTATAATAATAATCTAGGCAGACGATTTACTAGAAACTGTATGTTCCAAACCAGCAAAGATAACATCCCATACCTATTTCTTTAAAAGGAATTTACAATATATATATTTTTCCAACATTTTAGATTTAAAGCAACAAACGTTCATGAGTAGTTATAAGATGATCAGGTAGATCATGACTAAAAGCTGTCTAAAAAGCTGTTTAGGAGTTTTTTTTTTCTTTAATTCAATTCCTCCTAAATGAAGGAACTAGGATCTGGTGCAGGTACCATAATTAGTTGATGCACTACAGTACAGTGACTTTATTCCTATTGTTTGCTTAGGATTTTGCCTTAAAGAGTATGTAAACAAAACCCAACCCAAAAAATAATATATTGCAACTTACCTACCCTTAGATGTTTTGGCTGCATTGGTTTTGCTTTCAGGAATGTTTCACCAGGTGATTTTACCAGTATCACACTTCCTGTTCTAGGGTGACACAGTTCACTCACCCAATTGTATCAGAAAAACAACACTATAAAATAAATGGGCAAGGTTCTGTAGTCCCAATGTAACTGATAAGACTCCAGCACAACCGAGAGCACAGGAAGTTATCAGCAGACAGAATTTCTAGTAAGATGAATTTACAAACAGATGTAACCAAACACTTTCAATCCAAAATTTAAGGACTGTAGCGACTAGGGATAACAGCAGTGTATAGATTAAAAAGCCTCTTCTCTGTCACTCACTGCATACCTTTAAAACAGCTAGAGGAATGTGTACATGTGACCTGCATATCTCTATTCCTTATGCTAAACAATCAGTTGTGAGCTATGGGCAAGGTTGGGTGCTAACACATGAAAAGCATTCCCTTGGGTAGCATAAATAGGAGGAAAGCTACAATGAATAATTTTGAATTTTCTGTGTTGTTTGAATGACCTTACCAAGTTCTCTTGGGAAACTCAGGCAATTTACTTTATGCTAAGGTACCTTTAAGTTGGCTGAGCTATTTATTTAACTTTGAAATACATCTTTGCAGTTTTGAGCATTATAATTACATTTCAACACAAGTGTAAAATCTGTCTCCTGCTGATATCTGTTTCATATGACACAAGGACAACAGAGCATTAGTAATTTCAACTTTCTTGGTGAAATGAAATTATCTCTGTGCTGCAAATTATGTTTTTAAATGGAATTTTGGTATAAAACACATCATGACATGTTAGTTGGAAGAAAACGGAGGCTACATTTTAATATCCAGTGTTGTTTTCTTTTATATCCCAAGGTAACAATAACTTATACTTATTCAAATTGAAAGTATGAAAGTGATTATTTTCTATAAGACATAGAATAAAAAATTTACAATTGGCAATAAGTAAAATGTACCGGTACATTATTATAGTCTGTCATTGCATGTCCAGTATTTGTATACAAATGTGTATTAGTTTGTTGGCACCTTAATCTTTGACATTGACAATGCTCATCCTTTTTACCTAACCAATGTACACCATTATTAGTTAACCATGTTCCTGTATTCAAGGTAGGATGGCAATAAGTTTTGGGATTCTTACTTTTGGTGTAGGGGCATCAGCATAAAAGTTTGTAGTAGCTATTCACATTCACCTTGATACAATCTGTAATGCTAAGGATGTTTTGCTGCTTATCCAAGCAGCTTCTTCAGTTCGAATGAGTTTTAGGAGCATAACAATTTTTTATAGCCACAAAGGCTTTAAATGCTGGAGCATATTCCTGACACTCAATAGAACTGATGAAGTGGCTTGGATAAGCAGCAAAACACCATTGCCATTAGCGCAAGTCCAGTTAAATGTGATGAACTACTACTAGCTGTGCCATGATCTGGACAAATAAGAACCTTCACAGACACACCAGCAAAGGAAATTTGCAAATGCAAACTGCCAAAGGATGCCAATTCCTTCACTGACATTCAACCATCATCTGGAGGAGTTCCCCTTCATTCCTATTCCACCTAAAATGTGGGCTTCTCTTTTACATTTGTTTTTTCCATAACAGTATCATGACTATTAGGGAGAGTGACTCTCCCTAATGGGGGCACAGACAGCAATGACTATTGGACAGGTGTTCTAACACCTCTTCACTCTATCCAAAACTAAAAAAAAAGTATTGCCTTTAGTTATACTTTAAGGCAGGGTGCTGTGTTCAGGAAGCTAGTAGCACTCTACTAGCCCCTCAAAAGATTCTTAATCACTGGATCTAAAATAAGGAATGTAGTAAAAATGTAAGGGAGAGAATTAGGCAAAATAATGTATCATTGCAACTAAGGGGTCCCTGTGATTTACTAATTCCCTCCAGCATTCTCTGGAATTGTTACACTTCTGTTACAATTGTCACAACTTCAGGTTAGATTGCACAAAACTAATATACATGCAGTTTTACTGCACAAATGGTTATGCATTTTTTTTAAATAAACCCCAGAAAGTTTATCCTGAAATATTTTTTAGCAAAAAATATCTTTTTTAAATACCATGAAACTCAAATTTGCATTTATGTATCTAAAAGGTGTAATTTTCCAGATACTATAACCAGTCTATTACTATAACCTATTTGATGATTTAGATGAAAATCTGTGATAAAAGTAAACAAAAATCCCAAAGTTATGTAAATTAAATAGTTTTTTTTTCATATGTCACCAGGACCTATTCATATGGTAGAAGACCTTTAACATATTTACAATAAAAGCGCCAGGAGCGTGTGGGTTTTATGAACAAGAGATAAATAATACTCATTTTTACACTCTTTGTATTGCCAGAAATTGAGTCACTGCCCACACATTTATCCTTCTGTCAGATCACAGCTGTTGTCTTGATAAGCCAATAGATACATTGGCAAAAGAGACACTATACATGACTATCAGGCTTAAAGAAAGTAATCTTATGCATTATAAATAGTAGAAAAATATAGGTGGTATCAGGGAGTGTGTTTTTTAATAAATTATTTTATATTATGTATGTAAAAGAAAGTTCTTGAAATTATTGCAGTTTTTAAAAAAATCCTTTAATAAGCTGTGCTTCCTTTAGTTGACCACTGGCTGCCTATAAGGCCTATCAGGTTGCACAGGGGTTAACTGCTGTCACAAGGCTGGCTGACAATGCTGTTTATTGGGAGGCAGTGGCTTAATGTTGTCAGCCTGCAACAAGAAGTGCTGTTAAAGCAGATCTTGCTGTTAAAAGGCGAGGCCCGCTTTTATGGTGAGCCCCCTCCACTTTTTAGAAAAGCAGCATAAAAATAAAAGAAAAATCTGTAGTGGAGGGTGCTGAAATCGTTTAGTTACCTTTCTCCTGCTTTCAGCCACAGTGTCTAGGTGAGAGTGACACCATCCTACTTCCAGCAAGATCTTGGGAGCCTAGAGTACTCAAAATCTAACTCTCCCTGCACTGTACTGCAGTGTCTTTGAGATTTGGAGTTCTCATCCTGGGATTTCGTCAGCAGCAGGAAGATGTCACCCCCTGCATCATGGAAGCCAGGGGAGAGTTAAAGTGATTGTAAATGCAATTTTTTTCTAACAAACAAGTTTATACTTACCTGCTCTGTACAATGGAGTTGCACGGAGCAGCCCAGAACCTCCTCTCCCCTGCGCTCCAGGCTCCTTCTTTTATCGTGTGCCAACATAAGAAGCTGCTTCCTATCATGGCACACCTGCGAGCTCGATCCCAAACTGTGCTGTCTGTGTCCATAGACATAGACAGCCAGGCTCGGCCCCACTGCAGATGGGCATAGCACTGGATCGAGTGAGGACTCAGGTAAAAATTAGGGGGAGGTGAGGGGGTATTACTTTTACCTAAACATTTTTTACTTTATTGCAAGGAATGCATGTGGGTAAAAAATGTTTGGCTTTTGAACCACTTTAAATATCGATTTTATCTTTACTTCAACTCCACTTACAGTTTTTGTTTTAAAACTTATGCTCCATTTTAGCAAGAAAGGAAATGGGGGGGGGGGGGGGGGGGCACTTTCAAGCAGACCTTGCTTAAAGTGGGAAGCAACTTTGCAATTGCTTCACAATTTTTTTTTAGGATATTTCAATACAAGTATTAAAGTGGAGTTCAACTCAAAAAAGGAACTTCCGCTTATCTGTCTCCTCCCGTCTTCGGTGCCACATCTGGCACTATTCAGGGGGGAGGGGGGAACAGGGACTTGTTTTTGACAGGAAGTTCGGCCCCCTCCTCCGTCCCCCACCGCCTGACCAATTAGAAAGTGCAGTGCACTTCGCGCATGCGCAGTAGGGAACTGGGCTGTGAAGCCGAAAGGCTTCACTGCCAGGTTCCCTCATTAGGAATGGTGGAGGCTGCACCCTTCAGCCGATCCGAAGATCGGCTGCGGTGCCGACATTGCAGGCTCCCTGGACATGTAAGTGTCCATATATTAAAAGTCAGCAGCTGCAGTATTTGTAGCTGCTGACTTTTCATTTTTTTATAGGGAGGCTGGACATCCTCTTTAAGTTGCTTTGTGAAATGCTAGAATGGATATTAACTATCTGAGCATATATACAAGTTTTGGTTCTGTATAGCCAAATATAGTCATTTATAGGTGCACTTTTATTTTACGTCAGAGCAATTTTTAATTGTACATACATTTCTTGCATGGGATAAAGGGAACCCCGGGCTTAAACAATGCCAGATAGGAAACAAGAGACTAATATCTCCTTTTGACCTACCAGCTTCACCCTGGTCCTGGAAACACAACTGATTCAGAATCTGTATTGCACTGCTTTCCTACCATCTACACAGGTAGGAAATTTTGTATTGGTTAGGTGGCTGGCTTACTTCCAGGTATAAAATCTATTTTGAGAGATTGTAGAACACTTAAAGTGCTGCCTCAGGTCACACAAAGAAGCAAAACACTCATGTACTTCTGTTATGTCTTATCACAGTAATACCAGCTAGCATTCTAAATAAAGCAATTAAATATTTAAAAGATGCTCATTTCCATAATACTTATTCCTACAGCACTGCAGCAAAATTGTGTAGTCATATAATACAACACTATATTGAAAATTGTAAATACAGTTTAATTGACTATGACAATCCCTTAAATCTCAATTTTGTTTAGTGTGAAGACCCTACATTTTTTGAGAGAGTGTTTGTTGTACTATCTATATAGTGTATCTGTAACAAATTATGGTCTTAATAAAAAATATATATAAGTAAATAGGTAATTTGCCATTTTTTTCATTCTAAACTGCATACAATTAAAGTTGCAAATTAAAATTGTAAATACCCCAGATGTTGTCTGCTAATTTCATATTTGTAATATAGTTTCATGTTACATACTTAGTTAAGCAACCCTTTATCTATGTTGATCCAAATGCTGACACTGTTAAATACATGATTATGGGACTATGTCCATCAACAAAATAATGTTCTGTTATGTATTTCTGTTTTTACTATTTTTAGCTATCAAAATTCTCCTGTATTCATTGCAAAAACCAAAGAGCTAGAGCTTAAAGTGTTAGTAGAGGAACTGCATGATAAAACAATAAAATTAGAAGCTTGGCATTGTACTGCACCATTGTAAAACCCAATTTTGTCCCCTTTCTTTTGGGGATAGCTTTCTTTTGTCTTTTTTTAATGAATGTATGTTTTATTTATCTTTAATAAAACATTTGAACAAGAAAATTAGAAGCTGCCCCATTTATATAACTTCATTATTATCCCTTATATAGCAGCAGAACACTAATTTGTGTTGCAATACAAGCTTTCTAGTAATACAGAAGTAGCAATATAGGACACTTAGCAACTCAGAGGTTAGTTGGTTCAGTTAGAAGATAAAGATTTTGTGATCCAGATTGGTTACAAGTAGTTTGATTTGTTAGGTTTATTTCAGAAATTACATATAGAATACTGGCACCTAATGAATTAGTAATCTTTGAACATTGGCTGACCTATGTTTGAAAGCTCCAGATGGTCTTTTGACCTAGACACTACTGGTTACTACAAATTTTGATGCATAAATGACATTTCTTACAATGCTTTATTTTTGTGGTCACCACGGTACAGCTCCAGTATAGGCAAAATTGTGCCACCCCTTTCCATTAAAACTCACACTTTGTTGCTGAAAAACCTCAAAATATCCGTACAGTTGCACTCCGCAAGAAATCCATTTATTGTACATCAAAACACATGATATGGCAAAAAAGACACCCTGGGGATGAACTCGTCTAAGCGTTTTGCTTTGTCTCAGTGCCTACTCATAACACACTTTGTTGCTAATGTATTGTCGCTGTTGTTGGAGACTGTACCTTAAGCATGAAACTGCAGTATACTGTAGTTAATGCAGGAATTACTTCTTAAATGACCCTCAAACTTTTTCTAAAAACAAACTTGTGACAAACTACAGCACATAACCACAAACACATTGGTCATGATTTGTTTCTAAAATATTTACTATTTCTGTCAGTAAAATTTTCACACAAACCAAACTTACTTCTCTGTACTTCTAGCCCCTATGTCATTGCCAGCTCTAAGTTTATCTACATTTTTATGATGGTGGCATACATCACCGGGTTTACAGCCTTCTTCCTGTGATCTTGTCCAGCACTGTCTGTCTAGTAATTCCTTATAGACCTGAATGGAACCAAACCCATACTGCTGGAGTATGGTCCCATTCAAGTCTATGGGAAGTTTCTGCACAACAATGGATGAGATTTCAGGAAGCAGGTTGAAACACTGAAGGAGGCTACTGTTGTCAGGAGGAATTAACAGGCATAAGTGGTTAGGACTTCCACCTAGCAGCACTAGGGTCGTCAGTTTGAATGCCAACCACGGCACTACCTGCATGGAGTGTGTATATTCTCCCTGTGCCTGTGTGGGTTTCCTCTGAGTACTCTGGTTTCCTCCCACACTCCAAAGCCATGCTGGTAGGTAAATTGGCTCCTGTCTAAATTGGCCCTAGTATGTGATTGTATGAATCTGCTTTAGGGGCCTTAGAGTGTAAGCTCTTTGAGGGCAAGGACTGATGTGAATGTACAATGTAGCAATGTATATGTAAAGCTCTGCGTGAAATTGTTGGAGCTATATAAATACCTGCAAAAAAATAAAAGTGTGTGTGTGGACGCGGGTTTTTGGGGCTTAAATTGGATTAGGGGACTAGGGAGAGGGGGCTGAAGGATTTTATTTTTTTTAACATGAACTTTTCTTTGACATATTATCTGCATTAGCTTTCTTTTTAGGATTCATTCTTCTATTTTCAGCTGATAATCCAGCCAGTAAGTCTATTGTTTTTAAAAAGAAGAAGCTCTCTTCCAGGTGTATCAGTTGCAGGGAGACAAATCACTTACCACTTACAAGGGTGCTTAAAATGCTCAGCTTTAATTTATTTATGTAAAATCTTTATCCCAAAAGGAAAAAAAACAGTTTGCTGTAACTGCTTATAAAATATTAGCTGGAGTTCAGTTTCAATTTGTTAGTGTATCTAAATCTGCTAGAACACCTAACACTCCCCTCCTGCAAACTGCCAATCCTGCTGTCCAAAAGGGTTTCCTGTGCTCCTTCATTCAGAGTGGAGGCACCATAATACAGGAGGTGGGTTACTGGCCAGATCGCCAGGTGAAACAGAGGGAGAAAAGCCGATAAATAGAAAACACATTTAGTCATTACATCTAATGTTTAATTAATTGACAAAGGTGGATGGAATAAAGAAAGATTCAGGTACATAAAGGGATTGTAAATTCCACTCATGAAATGTGTAATAAGCAAACATATCTGTAGTGTTTACTTGTCTCTCTCTCCAAAGCTCTAAGTGTTGTTTCTCTCTGGTGCTTCATTCCTCTGTTATCAGCATGAGTCACTTTTGAGAAGTTCCCTGACATATGAGATAACATGAGTTAAAAATTTGTGTTAAGGAGGGAACTTAGAGGGAGATAAGCACTAAGCTTGTCTACACTACATCTCTGCGTGTTCCTTTGCTCTTCTGACTATGTGGAGAGGTGGGTGTGTCCCTTTCCTCCAATCAGCTCTCACACAGTGTAAGTGCAGACTCTCCACCCTTCTCTATGTACTGCTGAAAGATGAAGAAAGATTTTTCTGCACTTTTGAAAGGGTGTAGAAAGGGGAAGACAGCAGATATACCTGTAAAACTTATGTAGGAAGATTTGTTTATTCTCTGTGTAGCATCTGAGGCTATTCACTGGGTATATGTGAGGGTTTACATCCACTTTAAGGCTTTAAGGTAGCTGTATGTAAATATATGTATAGTTATTTGTAAGAAATATACAACTGCAATAAATTGTGTTTTTTAATACCTTCCTGAGTTTTGGGTAAAAGAAAATGGACATTTGCAAAAAATCTCAACATAAACACCTAAATTGTTATAGAAATGTAGTCAAAAATAATATTAGTTTGTATTCCTTCCCTTTCAGACTAGTAGAGTTTGCTCATGTGGGGATTAAGCCTATACAGACGCTGTCTATCTCAGATTAGTGCTGAAAACAAACTGTTTCGGCTGCTGAAGAAGGGTGAAACTGACAACCTACAACCCTTTAACCTCTCATTAATGTAATACTGGCCAGTAAATGTTATATCACAATTTTATTTGTATCTGTATTTAAGCATTAAGCTATGACAGGAGAATGAAAGCTGATTTGGATCATTACAAATGCGTGTTTGTGATTTGTTTTCTTTTAAGCTAAAACCCTATAAATACTATTTTGTCTTCTTTTCATTTACTGAATCATCCTATGATATTTGTCTAGTATTTTTATGATCAGAAACCCTAATCAGAAGCAAATTTATGGTGATACATTAACTATATTTTACAAAATATGCCCTTCCTGCAACAGAATATTTAAAATAAAAAGTTAAAAAGGAGGCAATATAAAAGTTGCATGAGATAAAATAAGAAACACAGCTTTCATATAACTTTGTTTACCGCTTCTAGTGCACTTCAAAAGCTACCAAGCAGTATGTGTTCCTCAATAAGGTGAACAAAAAAAAAAACGGCTCAGGCCTCCACATCACAGTCTTAAAAAAGCACATACAAAAAGATCACATTTTTGTGGCGCCCTTCAAACTATTAAGCAATCAATCACTTGATCACACCAGGACCTGCAATTCAATTTCACTGGTTATTTTGACCACTTCCGTTATGTAAAATATTATGGAATTTTCAATTGATATGGGCATATACTGTAGTGTATAAGTGATAATGACTAAATCAGGACATTCATAATTTTTTGATTTATATTTCCAGGAATTCTATTTATTCCATGGAGAATCACCAATTTAGGAGTTATGTCAACCGCGGCTTAAAGTGGTTGTAAACCCTTACAGACCACTTTGACCTACAGGTAAGCCTAGATTAAGGCTTACCTGTAGGTCCAAGAAATATCTCCTAAACCTACACGGTTTAGGAGATATTTGCAAAAAAACAGGCACTGCTGTCTACGGGGCATGCACCATAGAGCATGCCGCTGCTAACAGCGATATGCCGTTAATGGCTTTCTTTTTTAATAAACCCGCAAAAATGTCAACAATTCTGTGTTTTTCTGTCAATATGGGGTGCTGTGTGCACATTAATGAGGCAAAAAATGAACTTAAATGATTTTAGCAAATGGCTGCAATATAACAAAGAGTGAAAAATTTAAGGGGGCCTGAATACTTTCCGTCCCCACTGTATGTAAGAATGTATTCTTCAAATATAAATCAAACATTGCAAAGTAAGACAATCGGCGGAACATGGATTAATCAATCAGGCGCATTTATCGTTCTCAGACATAAGGCACAATTTGAGGACCTTTTATCAGATTCAATAAAGAGAAAATTAAGTACCACTCTAAATAATGTTTAGTGGTACTGGGCATTCCTATTCTCCGTGGCTACACAATGATGTGAAATTCTAATATTCCAAAATTTTAAGCTATCATGGTATAATAATATAAGCATTTACCATTTACAAATTAGCTGCAGGATTGTATATACCCATTTTGTAGAATATAGTATTTAATAAATGGGTATGATCTTTCCTGAGATTTAAAATGACTCATCCCATTTCTCATTCCCACTTCTTGCTATCTAGCAGTATTCTTGCATAAAATCCATTGTAATCTTTATTGCCCCTGCTCTCATGTCATAGTTCTCTTGTGATCCTTAGATACCAGCTATGAAAACACAATGTAAAAATCCATTTTACTTAATTTTACTTTAGCCTATATCATACTTTGGCCTCATTTCTCCTTTCCTTATTTGCTAAATGTATTTATAGTTCTAAGCAATCAGAAAAGGATGGATAATGTTGCTGTATTCAGAATGGCTTTGCAAAGCCTGATTTTCAGTCTACAATTTTACAACTATTATCTGGAGATTGTTAAAGAGTTGTGAAATAAAAAATGAGCTTACAACAGCTGTAAGCATAACTATGTATGTATAAGTATTGTTGAATGGGACAACAAGGGGAATGGCATGCATAACTTTAAATCATGTCAAACCTATGTATTAACTGAATGGTCACTACACAACTAACAACAAATGCCTATATTGTTGTTTAAGCTAGTAGTGCATGATTCCATTAAATATAACCCAATGGTCTGGGAACAAAGCTCAGTTGTTAAAACATGCAATGACAATTTATAATATACCGTATGTATTTTAGCTTCTTTGGGTATAACATATATATATATATATATATATATATATATATATATATATATATATATATATATATATATATATATATATATATATATTATAATATATATATGTAGAGCTGAGGTACAGCATCTGTACACGAACACTGGGATGTGTTTGATGGTCAGGAGGACCCAAAAGGTACTAAAGGTCAAGAGGACCAAGGGCTACTGATCGGAGCAGTAAACCTACCAAGATGAACCAGGAGGCTGAATGTTATGTTTATTGACAGTGACGAGTAAAGCAAAACCTATCTGACAAAGTAAAATTTAAAAAATATTAAAATTCTGAGCAAAATGTGTATATTCCAATTACTGCTACTATCAAAACTTGCAATGATTGTGGTGACCCCCAATTAAATAAACAAACAACACAAGTGATTACCATGTATGATTCAGTGGGAATAACAGGCAATAACAGTAATGACATGGCCTCTCCTGGCAATTACACGAATGGCATAAAGTTTATGTGAACTGGATGTGAACCAAGTTCAAAAAGTGAACGTGCCAAACAATCAGTGATAACAATCCTAAAAAGATATCATGCTTCTGTGAATACTATGTTCTTCAAACACGAAAAACGTTTGCCCTCCACCGGTTACACTATGCGGTCATCTCATAGAGAGACCTTATAAAGGTCCATATAAGCCTTCCCCTTAGGGGTATAAGTCCAATGGCTTCCGACTTTTCTGTTGTTCCTGGGACACTTGCTTCCCTTGTGCAGTTTTTCTCATACACGTTGTGCTCATAAAATTAGACAAACTAACATAGTGCTGAACTGTATAAAATCAGTCCTTTATTTAAAAAATCAAGAATCACACTCACATTTGTAGATGCACTGTCTCCAGCACACTCGAGTAAATCGCTATACTCATTGGGGGTACATGGCTCCCTTAACAGTCATTTAGATGTTCGCAGTTACTCGCCTCTGGGAGATACAGTGTACTTCCTATTGGTGCGTGATGACATTACAGAACTCAGAACCGACGCATTTCGTCATTTGAAAGTCACGTGACAACTTTTGCATATTCACTTGTTTTAATTATTATTATTGCCTTTTATTGCCACTAAATCACACACGGTAATTGTGACAGACCTATCTGGAAAAGAGGCTTTTGGAGGGGACTGATGGCTAGCCTCCTGCAAACCGATTATGGGCCCTGGCATTTGGGGGGACGGTGCTCTTTGTGAGCTGTATGTCTGGGGACCCTTGAGGTGGCGTTACTTTAGATTCAGGTCCATGTCCCCCAAGACACACAGACTCTGGGGACCCTGGATATGCCATTGTGATGGGAGTCACTAATAGGGGCACAGGGTGAATGAGAACCCCACTATGATCTGTGCTAGTCAGAGACTCAATGCTGTATATGTGTGTATATATAAAGTGTGCTGTCTCATTGTGTTGTGTACTGTTTGCTGTGCTAGTTTTGGGTGGGGCTGTATTCCAATGTTCTATTGTGTTTGTCTGCCTTGGATCACAGGAAGTGTATTGCTGTGAGGAAAGAGGGAGGGGGGATTCCTCCAGCTGCCCCCCTGTTAAGACTGTTTACTGATGAGAAGTTAAGCACACCTGACCTGTGTGTCCATTGTCATTGGACAGTTTAACCCGCCCTGTTTTCCAAGGGTGGGGGGGGGAATGTTTTGAAGTGGGATCTGTATAACATGTGTTTTTCGGAATAAAGATTCATTCCAGCTTGGAACCTGAAGACAGAGCCGTGTCTCGTTTTTGGGGTGGATTATTTGTATGGGTTCCTTGTTTGGCTGATTGGAGTGTTCGGTAGCTGCCTTTGTGTTTGGGTTTGAAATGTCCTAAACGACTTTAACCCCTTTCATACTCGGGGTGTCGTTACACTGGTGGCAAGCAGCGGGATCATTCCCACAGCCCACAAGGACAGCTACAACCGGAGACCGGCCAACGACCGTAAGAAGAGGGACATTATCGAAGAACTAGTCGAAATGGATACAGCGGAAAGACCAAGCATAATCGAAAGGCCCAGCGTAACAGACAGGACACCCGAAGAGGCAAGTTTTGATCGGGCTGTTAAAATAAGACTGGCACATTATGGCCCTAACCCTACAGTGGAGATCATAGACCGAGTTATAGCGGCTGTGGATGCAAATTGGCTACAGCAAAGACGTGCTGCAGCAGCGGGAGTCACAACAGCACCTACTGAAAGGAGAAAGGTACATTTTGCTGCTTTTAAAAACTTCATTGAAGCAGAAGGGGAGATTGATGGGTACCTTGCAGATTTTGAACGGCAATGTGCCCTACACCGGGTGCCCACAGAGGAATGGGTTACCATTTTGTCTGGGAAATTGTCCGGCCGGGCCAGTGAAGCGTTTAGGGCCATCCCAGACAAGGATATTATGAACTATGGGCTGGTAAAAGAAGCACTTTTGGGCAGGTATGCAGTCACACCGGAGGCATACCGGAGGCGGTTCCGTGAGACGAGCAAGCGGACTGAAGACTCATATACCGAGTGGGCATGCCGCCTACACCGCAACGCATCCCACTGGGTCGCTGGATGCCAAGCAGTATCCGGGGAAGAGGTGCTGCAGCTGTTCCTGCTGGAGCACTTCTTTGACAAGCTGTCCCCGGAAGTCAGAGAGTGGGTCCGGGACCGAAAACCTTTCACCTTGCCTGAAGCAGCTCGCCTGGCGGACGAATACACAGACGCCCGCAAACTGGATAACCCTGTGGTCAAGACAACAGCTCGGGTGGATTATCGATCAGCGGCACCCCCTCCAGCTGGTGCCTACAAACCACAGTTGTACCGCCCTACAGCACCACCTCCAGTGGCCACTTATTCTCGGCAGCCCAGGTTCAACTCCCAGGACTACTCACAACCCCTCAGGTGTTTCGGGTGTAAACAGCTAGGGCACAAAAAGCCAGACTGTCCGTTGAATCCAGCCAGGCAGTCCCACTCATGGAGAAAGCCAGCAGGGAGGAATCCTCACACATCCATGCCTGCGGCTCGCTGCATTGAGGAGGAAGAACGTTGGGGTGTCCTGCATGAGGCTGATCTAGTACAAGCAGCTAACCAGGACAACCGGCAGCAACACAGGCAGACCGTCCGGGTTAATGGAAAGGTAGCCAATGGCCTACGTGATACTGGCGCCACCATGACCCTACTACGGAAGAACCTCATCCCAGAGAGCCAACACACCGGGGACACTGTAGTCGTAAGGGTAGCGGGAGGCACCATTTTCCGGCTACCTGTTGCCCGTGTTCACCTGGATTGGGGGGTTGGTTCGGGACCCGTGAATGTGGGGGTGATGAAGGATTTGCCAGCGGATGTACTACTGGGGAATGATTTGGCCCCCCTCATTTCTGCTTACGCCCCGATAGGCCCTGCTGAAGCCAACCCAGTGACTATCCGTGCCCAGATCCCCAACAGCATGATGGCGTGAGCCCAGTCACCCTGTCTTCTCTCCAGCGGCTGAAAAGACTACAGGGAGAAGGGCCAGTCCAGGCCTCTCCCCAGCGGCGGGCTTGTTTTCCGAGAGAGGCAGAGGTCGGCTGGGTAAGTAATGATCTGTTTGGAACAATTTGTTTGGGGTACTTTGTGGATACCGGCATTGGGGGACTGGAACTACTGACTAACTTCGGAGTCAACCCGTCTGGGGTCTCCTCCTGTGTTAGTCTCCTGCCGAAAGGGGAGAAATGTGACAGACCTATCTGGAAAAGAGGCTTTTGGAGGGGCCTGATGGCTAGCCTCCTGCAAACCGATTATGGGCCCTGGCATTTGGGGGGACGGTGCTCTTTGTGAGCTGTATGTCTGGGGACCCTTGTAGGTGGCGTTACTTTAGATTCAGGTCCATGTCCCCCAAGACACACAGACTCTAGGGACCCTGGATATGCCATTGTGATGGGAGTCACTAATAGGGGCACAGGGTGAATGAGAACCCCACTATGATCTGTGCTAGTCAGAGACTCAATGCTGTATATGTGTGTATATATAAAGTGTGCTGTCTCATTGTGTTGTGTACTGTTTGCTGTGCTAGTTTTGGGTGGGGCTGTATTCCAATGTTCTATTGTGTTTGTCTGCCTTGGATCACAGGAAGTGTATTGCTGTGAGGAAAGAGGGAGGGGGGATTCCTCCAGCTGCCCCCCTGTTAAGACTGTTTACTGATGAGAAGTTAAGCACACCTGACCTGTGTGTCCATTGCCATTGGACAGTTTAACCCGCCCTGTTTTCCAAGGGTGGGGGGGGAAATGTTTTGAAGTGGGATCTGTATAACATGTGTTTTTCGGAATAAAGATTCATTCCAGCTTGGAACCTGAAGACAGAGCCGTGTCTCGTTTTTGGGGTGGATTATTTGTATGGGTTCCTTGTTTGGCTGATTGGAGTGTTCGGTAGCTGCCTTTGTGTTTGGGTTTGAAATGTCCTAAACGACTTTAACCCCTTTCATACTCGGGGTGTCGTTACAGTAATCACTTATATTATTTATTTATAAGCACTTCACTCTTCACTGTCAATATTTTTATTTGTCATTAGCTTGCAAATCTCCACATAGCAGCACAGCAGTCCAGTTATCCATTTGAATGTTATGTATGTTGCATTGATCGTGAAAACCCCCTGCATGGGAAGACATATCTGTATGAATTTTGACTTTCTATTAAATAAAAGTGGGCAGGGAAGCCCTAAAAACTATATCTAGTGCAGAGTATACTCACTGTTTAGGCACTACCATTGAGCTAAGAAACTCTGACGTACCCTAATATATAGATAGATAGATAGATAGATAGATAGATAGATAGATAGATAGATAGATAGATAGATAGATAGATAGATAGATAGATAGATAGAGTTTATAGGGTTTATATATATACATGTATATATATATATATATATATTTATATATATATATAGATTAGCAGCACTTTTACCTGCAAAAGGATTTGTTTCCATTCATTTGAGATTATCACAGTTTTGACACAGCACAGTTCTGCCTGGCAGGGCAGAAGATCTGATTTTTCTCTGCTGCAGTTACGGTATCTAATGCATATGGGTCTTGTTTCCACCCCATCCTGTTATTGTATGATAAAAGTCAAAGCAGTATACTGATTTTCTCACTTGCTCATCTCCCAGCATGTTCCCAGTTAGTATTAGAGCAATGCAGCATAACTGACCAGCTTGTTGTGCTGTTTCCCCGCTCCCTGCCTAAGCTGTCTACAGTGGATTGCAAGAAGCTGATGTCAAATCAAAATCAGTTACTTAGACTTTTTGCATAAAAAATACATTTAATAATGTATTAAATAATACAAAATTGCATTATTTTTGTTTCTATTATACCGGTATGGCGTTCAGCTTTAAATATCAAAGGAATATGATTGAAGGTTTTCGCAAAACATTTATTAAAAAAAAGATTTATGTTTAATCCAATCGTATTAATATTCAGAAAGTACCGTATTTTTCGCTCCAAAATCTCCCGCTGGGCCTGTCACTCACAGAAGACCGAAGATAGAGCAGCCCAAGTGACCGAATGGAGTATGGCCGCGGATGCATAAGGAATGTCAGTCTGTGCGAGGTGGAGGTGGCACAGGTAAGGTTGCATTTCATGGCACAGATTAGGTTGCATTTCATGGCACAGGTCAGGCTGCATTTCATGGCACAAGTCAGGCTGCATTTTACTGGCACAGGTAAGGCTGCATTTAATTGGCACTGGTCAGGCTGCATTTCATGGGCACTGATAAATATTTTAATACACCATTTGGTTCATAATATTTTTTTTCTTGTTTTCCTCCTCTAAAACCTAGGTGCATCCTATGGTCAGCTGCGTCTTATGGAGCGAAAAATATATATGAATAGTACAAACCATAAACAACTTGCACTAAGGTTTACAAACAAATAGGCATATTAAAAAAAAACAGACTTTACAATCAATTTAATCTGCCTATAAGGGGCCAGGATCTTAGAGAGAATGGTATTTTGTAGGAATTTTGTAAGCTGCTGATATAGTTGTACAATTTTTTCCTCAGAAGAGAATAACGGAGGGGCAGGAGCTCCAAATATGCAACACTGCTGAAACTTGCTCCATGTATGCCACAGAACAAAGAGAGAAAAATCTCAGCCACCGCACACCATACAAGCCTAGTGTGTAAAGTGATAGTAGCCGCAGCCTAACTCAATCCAGGCCACCCACCTCAATGGGAGACCTCGATGACTAAGCACCATGGGTGGAGCAAAACATGTCGGCTGAGGCTTGTATGGTGTGCGGTGGCTGAGATTTTTCTCTATTTATTCTGTGGATTACATAGAGTCAGGGCAGACTCACAGCCTGACCTGCACCCTCAGTGGAACACCCTGAATTGGGGACATAGATGCCAGAGCGGAGACCCTAAAGTCAGTTTCTGCTCCATGTATGGCCAGATTAAAACTCCTTTAAAAATGGGATGCGGTTAAAGAAGCACAATTATATTAAAGGGTGACAGATAGCCCCAATAATTTAAAATGTTATATTTTCTACATATAATGCAAGTTTAACTTGATTCATTTCAGTTCTGCTGGAGGGATATTCAGTGCAAGCGCTCCTGTTTTCATGCCATTGATTTTACAACCTGACAACGTGCTATAAAGCTCATTCAGTCCATGTAAATTAGGTAGGAATACTAAAAACTGACACTTTAAATTCCCTAGAACCATTTTAAATCCATGTATATCATTCCTTACAGATAAGTGCCACCAAGGCCTGCATTTACTGTTAGTACGTATAATGATTTGATTTTCAAACAGAGGGCTTTTCCACACCAGTGGCACTTGAAAACACATGCACATCAATGTGCATTGGCAAGTGTTATTCATTCAGAAAAACAGAAAAACTGTTCTTTAGGCACATTAAAAACACTAAAAGGCTTAGTTATCAAAAGTGCAGGTAACAAACGCAAATTGCAGTAACCAATAACAACCAGTTAGAATTCATTTAAATCTTATATACAATGGACTTCAATTGGTTGCAATTAATAGCACATTTTAGTATCGACACCGTTTTTTTTTTTAAAGTTCATAGGTAACCTTACGTTATTCTGCTATCATTTTATTCTTCTATAACAAAAAATTGCATTTATTTAATTTTGGTACCAAATTTTTGTGTTTATGTTTATTCCTGAAGCTATAATGAAAGTCACCTTCTGAGGGTTGAATCCTAAATGCATTGTGCTTTCTCTAAAACAAAAAAGAAACAGAGTTTAAGCAGTTTTAAATGAGGATGGGGAATTTACTTGTGACTGTAAAAATTTGAACAAAAAAAAATTCTTTGTATGATCAGAAATTTTCCTGGAAACATTTACATCATTGTTTTTAGGGCTAGAGATTTTTTTGTTTACTGTATTTTATTAACAATTACAAGATTACTACATAATTTTTGAACCAAAGCTGCAGCACATATTCCCTACAGCACAGAAAGATCCACAATGGACACATTTCTGATGAAAGATTTTTAGGACATAAACAATACATTTAGAGTAAGTGACCTCAAGCAGCCGCTATTCAAAATGGCAAATTAAGATCAATGACCTCACAGGACAGAGGGATATGAGGGTAAGTCCTTTTCTTCTGTCATACACACTGATTATAAAAAAAAAGGTGGCAGCTGAAGTGGCATTCCAATTTAAGACCAAACTCTTCACCATCAGTGAGGCTATCCTATAACACATTGCACACTTGCAGGTGAACATAAAACCAGAGGTTAACAAATTTCTAAGGTAAAAAATAAGGTCTCCTGGGATTTTCACATTTACCCTCTGTTTTTCCAACATATGTTTCATTGTTCCTATGGACTGCATCAATAATGCAGAAGCATGATCCAGGTGTAATAACCTATGAAATGGGGGGGGGGCTCTCAGTGTTATGAACTCAAGTTAAAACAATTCAATGATTTTTGACTAAAAGGCTATCCTCCACTAGAGGTTGACCGATATATTGGCAGGGCCAATAAATCGGCCAATATTTGGCCTTTTTAAAGAAATCGGTATTAGACGATTATTATGCAAATTAGGCCGATTAATACAGCGGCATGGTGTACCAGAGCCAGAAGGTGAGTGCGGGCATCGGAGGCAGGGGCAAGCTGGGCCGGGGGCAGGGTGGAAATTTCCTCCCAGGCTGCCTATCTTCTATTCAAAAGGGCCACTATCAAGGCCACTGTTTGCTGATGTTTTTTAATTTATTTTTTTGTTGGAGAAAGTCGGCCGTGGCGACCACCGATTGGCTGTTACCGGCTGCGCTGCATTCTGGGAGTTGTAGTCCGGAGGCAGAGATGGGGCATGCAGCACATCAGGGGATGAATGGAGCTCTGTCTTCTGTCTGTGGCCAGGGGAGGGGCCGGAGCGGAGTCGGGAGCGCTCCACTGGTGGGCACTGATGAGGTGGCAGTGAAGGACATTGATAGGCTGAACTGGTGGACATTGTTAGGATGAACTAGTGGGCACTGATGGGCTGCACTGATAGACACTGATAGGCTACAGTTGCACTGGTGGGCACTGATGAGGTGGCACTGATGGACACTGATAGTCTGCACTGGTGGGCACTGATGAGGTGGCACTGATGGACACTGATGGGCTGCACTGGTGGGCACTGATGAGGTGGCACTGATGGACACTGATGGGCTGCACTGGTGGGCACTGATGAGGTGGCACTGATGGGCTGCACTGGTGGGCAATGATGATGTGGCACTGATGGGCTTCACTGGTGGGCACTGATGGACACTGATAGGCTGCACTGGTGGGCACCGATGAGGTGGCACTGATGGACAATGATAGGCTGCACTGGTGGGCACTGAGGTGGCACTGATGGGCTGCACTGGTGGGCACTGCTAGGCTGCACTGGTGGGCACTGATGAGGTGGCACTGATGGGCTGCAATGGTGGGCACTAATAGGCTGCACTAGTGGGCACTGATGAGGTGGCACTGATGGGATGCACTGGTTGGCACTGATGAGGTGGCACTGATGGACACTGATAGGCTGCACTGGTGGGCACTGATGAGGTGGCACTGATGGGCTGCACTAATTGGCACTGATGAGGTGGCACTGATGGACACTGATAGGCTGCACCCCACCTCTCAAACCTAAACAATAACCTCCTCCCCACCTCTCCATCCTAAACAATAACCTCCTCCCCACCTCTCCACCCTAAACAATAACCTCCTTCCTGCCTCTCCACCCTAAACAATAACCTCCTCCCCGCCTCTCCACCCTAGAGTTTACATGATGAAGGGGAAAAAAAGAAAAATCGGCAACATATATCGGCCATTGGCCTCCCCAATTTCTAAATATCGGCCTGAGAAAAACCTATATCGGTTGACCTCCAGCCTCCACTGCAAATAAGGGTTAGCTAATTTGACTTTCTATAGAGGATTCACATGCTACAGGTCTATAGAAAATTTGGTAAAAAGTACTTTAATTTTTTTAGTTCACTAAGGTGAAAAATATTAAAGAACATTTTCAAACTGAATCTCTAATTTATGGTAAAGAGTGCATTTGATTCACACCTAACTATAGGACAGTCTTTAAGATCTACACCTAGCATCCAAGTGTCCTCCACAAAAGAGTGGGTAGGGTAGGAATTAATCCTGCTTCTACCTACAAGATCTGTTCTGGACCAGCTTCCATCTTGGTCTCTGCTTGATCTTCAATTGCCATGATGCTGCACATGTGATCAGTTATGACACCAGCCATTTCATGATTCGACAGTTTGGTTGAAAGCACCACCAAAGTGACAGTTACATTCCGGGCACTGTTTTTTGAATCTGTTAAATCGATGGGCCTAGTTCCCCTTTATTGTGAAAAGTTAAAGTAAACATGAAATTACCTTTAACCACTCCATGACTGCGCTTTAAACAAAAGATGGCTACAGCACGGCTCTCATTCTGGAAGGGCGCTCATGTACATCCTCCCAGAATCACACCCCCTGTGTGTCCCCCTGGGGTGTGCATTTGGTGCGCTCTGTGATTGCTGTGTCCTTCAGACACAGCTGATCACAGATCAGGATAAAGGCCCAATCATAGCCCAGTGGTGATTAAATACCACCAAAAGAAAGCTCTATCTGTCTCAAATTTTAAAAAAAATTTCACTTGGGTACAGTGCTGCATGACCATGCAATTTTCATTCAAAGTGTGACAGTGCTGAAAGCTGAAAATTGGCCTGGGCAGGAAGGGGATGAAAGTGCCCAGTTATGAAGTGGTTAACACAGATATGCATATTTAACATTCCCTTATCTTCCCACCCTAATAGATTGTTCACTCTTCCACTTCCCAACCAACATTGTAACATTTCCTGCAGTATACAGTATATTCAACAGCCTTACCTGCAGTAAAGATACAAGGTTTGTTTTGCATTTGTAAACACATATTTGTTTTGTAAAAGATAGAAAGAAAATTTTAAGGCCACATGTTATACAATTTTCTTTCCTTCAACCATGGGTTGAAGGAAAGAAAATTGCTCCATTCCCCCATTAATACAGTCAGTGAGCTGTTGTATTCTGACAGCTGGCGGTTTCCCAGACATTAGAATAGAATTATCACTGACAGCAGCTATAGCCCTCGGCAGTGATCAAGCAAAAAAACCTGACAGGTTGTTTGTACTGAAGCCAATCGATGGATCGACTACAGTACAACCAGCCTGCCAATAGACAGATTGAAATTTGGATGGTTCCTGCTGAAGCTCTTAGACACACACTCATTGAGATTAATTTACTAAAGGCAAAAACAGCTGCTCTCTTTGAAAGTGAATGTTTCCTTAATTTAGTGAATGTGGTGAAAATTTAGCTTGCGAAGTGTTGGAGGAAAGAAGTCAGAAGACCTCAACCTCATTCACATACCCGGGAAATGTGTGGCTTTTGGCTGGAGACTTTGGCTTCTTATGCCGCGTACACACAATCGCACATTCCGACAACAAAATCCATAGATTTTTACTGACGGATGATGGCTCAAACTTGTCTTGCATACACACAGTCACACAAATCTTGTCGGAAATTCTGAACGTCAAGAACGTGCTGACGTACAACGACGAGCCGAGAAAAATGAAGTTTAATAGCCAGTGCGGCCCTTCTGCTTGATTCCAAGCATGCGTGGAACTTTGTGCATCGGAATTGTGTACACATGATCGGAATTTATGACAACGGATTTCGCTGTCGGAAAATTTGAGATCCAAATCTCAAATTTTGTGTGGAAAATTCCGATGGAAAATGTCCAATGGAGCCTGCACACGGTCGGAATTCGGAAAATCCGACCATGTGTACGGGGCATTAGAGTGATTAGCTCCAGGTCTATAATTTCCAGCCCCACTTTCAGCTGATTGAGAGCAGTGACATTGCCCTGTGCCAAGAGCAAAAAGACCTGGCAGTGCAGATGAAGATATTTCAAGCAAATTAAGTAAAACAATGATGTAGGGGAACATATTGCCATTATTCCCCAGTTGACTAATTTATGCTCTATTTCGAGATTAGTGTCGGAAGCATAAGTTCCAATAGCTGATTGATTCCTTTTTCTTTTCAGGAAGTCAGAGCAAGCCAGCTGTTGTATAATGGCAGCTTTCTATTTTGTTTCTCTAAGCCTTGCCAGTTTTGGATGGCAGGAAGCGGAACACTGAACTGGGTGATGATCTGGTATGAGATTCAGAAAGAGCTATGAATACAAGGGAACAACTCTTGTCAAGGTTGGAGCAGAGTACCAGCACAGGCATAAAACATTAATGCTCCCTGGCTGTCTATTTAAAAGCTTTACCAATACAGAAGGCCTCTGCTTTTAGTGAAGCCCTGGGAGGTTTTAGAGCTAGAAAATCCTTTTTAAGAGGAAGCTGGGTGGCCGAACTCCAATGCAACACCTTTATTATGCTTTTTGTGTAGTTCCACATTTTTCATTTACTACCAATTTAGTTAGTGCTATGGTGCCATGTGTGAGACAAAGTCAGCACTGTTTGTTTAGAGGACCATATCACGATATATATATATTTTTTAATATTTTGTATTACATAAGTTTGCACCAACAGAGAATAAACATATCACGTATCGATAAATCACATTCCATTCTGGTTCCTCAAGGGAGCACCTCAATGCAAAGTAAAAAAAAAGCATACTCATGCACCATACAACCTTGCCTTAAAAAGAATGCCACAAGTCACTGGCTATGTACATGGTGAATGCGGAAAGACTCTAAGAAGAGATAGAGGAATTGATTCACATCTCCCAAGAGCAGTTACAAAAATGAATGAATACATACTCATGTCGGATTCAATTCAAAACCACTGAGTGTTTTCATTCTTACTTTCCTTAAACAAGACACACACCCGTTTACTTTGGCTGAAGACAGATACCGTCCATTCCAGGTGGGTGTGTTAAAACAGGGAGCGGGTTTTACACCTGCGTTTTAACCTTTCCCTTTATTCCCCTCCTGCCTAGCCCTCCCCCCATTTTTTATCTTGCCCTTTTTTTTCTTCCCCTTTCTCTCTCTCTTTCTCAGGTCTCTCTCAACTTCTATGCCCCAATACAGGAAATGTAAGACCCCCCATAAAACATACCCAGTGGGGATGTTATTATTTTATCTTGGAACAAACCTGTATCTTATTTGTTCTTCTCTGCTGAATAATTGTGTTACGTACAAAAACCCTTTGTAAGCTTCAGTTTACATTACTGTATCTTTTACTAGTACGCCCCATGACTCATTAGCAATCTGTTTTCCATAATGTCCACACGTGTCATGGTCTCTTTACGAAAAAATGTGATTTTGTAATGTTTGTATTACTTTTATTGCTCTGAATAAAAACATTTGTGGAAAAAGAAAAAAAAACACACATCAATATATCCCAAACCCCAAAAATTAGGTTGCCATTGTCCACCACCTTCTATCTAATCAAAGAAAAAAACGTTATACATAAATTCATATTTATTTCAAATAATCACCCAATTACACCCCATTCTGCATGTACTATTCTCTTTCATTGCTATTAAAAGTTAAGGATAGGTTTAACCATATATTCCAAATTGTATAACGTTTCTGAGGGGCTCCTCCACATTCATACATTACTTTTTCATATTGAAGCATTTGATTGACAGCTTTAAGTCATTGACTACTCAGGGGAGGTACAGGCTGCATCCGTCTAAGCACAATTTGCTTATGCACCAAAAAAAAAAAGCTTAATGTTTTATATGCAGCTGTATCAATTTATTATTAATTGCTGGTGATGCTGCTAAATGTGACTTGCAGGCCTCCCCCCACATCTCATCTGTCATAAACATGCAAGCAGACCATATCTTAACCTGCAATAAATTAGGTCTTTTAGGCCTTGAGATCTCAATACTCTAAAAAAGGGAAGTTTGATATCCTGGAGTTCCGACTACCAAATTGGGACTGCAATACATGGCGAAACTGTAGAGATTTATAAAAGATCCTATGAGGTAAATTATATTGTGTACTTAAATATTCAAATGAACACAGGGTCCTACCCTTATATACTTCTTTCAATGTAACTATTCCCCTCAGCTTCCAAAACGTACTATCTGAGAATTTGAATAACTGGTCAAATAAAGGATTATCCCAGATGGGGATAATGGAGTATCTCTGAAACCCGTTATCTTCTTACCTCCCTTCATACAGATCCGGCCAGAGAAAAAAATATGAATTTTTAACCTTGGAAGTCGCAAGTGCTTTGATATTCCTCCACCCCCATTGTTTATTCCTGTATCACCCAGGTTCACAGCTGCTTTACTTGACCAGTAAGAAAATACAAATACATATCCAGCAACTTTAGGTTGTTGTAGCGTTGTAAGCTTTATTTTACACCTCCCCTTGGCCCATGGGAGAATGCGAAAAGATATACAGGCACTTAGGCAGCACAATCATTTTAAAGTGGACCTTCAGTCATTTTTTCATCTTTCCATCTATTAAATCTTCTGCCCTTGTTTTTTTAACTTTGGACAGTAAAACATTTTTTTTTTCTGCCAGTAAATACCTTATACAGCCCACTTCTTGTACAAAACCAAACTAATGAAAAGAGAAAGCCTAAGCTATCTCAATAGGAATGGCATTTTTAAGGGAGACCAGCCTATCTGTATAATAAGGTAGGCACCAAAACATTGAAATAGAATTAAAAAGTCATTTAATTAGATCAAAAATCGATACAAAAATACAATGTCTGTTACATATAAAATCACAAAATTCATGAAATCACTGTTGGTGGTAAGTACTGAAGTATACTGTTTCACAAGATGCTTGAGTATGCAGAGAACCAACATGTTTTGCAGTCTCCTGCTTCTTTACGGGCGTCGCATGCATCTGTGGATCTATCTAAATTACATAAAAACTCATTAGAACCAAACTTTCTTAAACCTGTCACCAATTTGCATTTTACTTTAAATATATAGGTGCTTACCCACTTAAATAGTATCGGTGTTCAGCATGAATCATGTATGGCAAAAAACTCACATCCGGGACTCAGTTAATAGTAGTAGCCAAACCAGGATTATTACCCCATGGAGGTCAGATCCTTAGGGGTTGGGTAGTGTGCTATCGGACCACATAATGACCACGATGTCATGTAAGTATGGATTCGGTTATTGGTCTAAAAAGATTACAATATATTATATTTAATTTTAATTTTTGTGTAATATAACTATCAATTATTGTTATTGACAGATAGGATATAATTATATATGTTGGTCCTTAGAAAATACATGGCCCATTAATATGACATCTTAACGGGTAATTAGTGTTATAGAACCAGATAATTAACCCCATATGTATCAAAATAATACTGAATAAGATAGGTAGTATTTATAACTAGCTCAAGATATAACCGGGCTTGAATGGCCCCAAAGTAATTTACTGCATATCAGTATATTATGGGGATAAGTATAATATGTTTTGCGTGGTCAGCCAGAGAGATTACTAATAATACCTAAAAGTTTATATTATTTGTAACCAGACAGTCTACATGGCGTTAAGTATTGTACTGAATACATAATATAACTAAGCAGATGTATCTTTCATTATGCTAGTAGTATACTAATGTGCAGCTCCTCGTTTCCAATAAGATATATAGATTGCCGGTTACCTGTTTGGTATGGTGATGTTAGTTGGCTCGGTGGCAAAATCCCGTCTGCCCGCTGGTCTGTTGCATTCGCTGTGCCTAGTGAGTGACAGTGGGAACGTTCCCTGTGTCTCCTTATACGTGGTCCCTTCCGGAAGTAACGGGTCAGATTGACCCCTGACAGTACTTCCGGAGCAGGAGCCCCTAGACGGCGCATGCGTGAGGAGGCAAGGTAGCCAACATCCCGCTGCGCCTACGACGTACATTGTGACGTGCGAAGGGGGTGAGGGAGAGAAACAGTTTCCCTACGCTCCTCCAGGGGCGCCCGAACAGCAACACTGCTAACCAAATCCCGGATAGCTGAACCTCCGAGTCCCATTTGTAAAATGCCTGACAGATCCTTGAACACTGATGAAACACACACATTAGTATTAAATATACAAAACGATTATACCTAAACAAATCTTTTTATAATGGAAACATGCCACATCGCTGGGCAACAATTTCTTTAGCCTGAACAGATAAATGTCCAACAATTACTAGTACATAAATACAAAAGCATTTTAAAGTAAACAGAAAAAACATGGGGGGGGATGAGGGAGATATGATTGAAAATTAAGCAAGGGTAACACAAATGTAAAAAAAAAACAAAAAAAAAAAACAATGGAGCTGGGATAGCCCCTTACATTAAATCACCGGTTCTATCATCTAATCAAGAACTGGTATTTACACTGGTATAGATTGGTATAACAATTAAGCAGAGAAGCCAGTTGACATATCTCAGTATTTATAGAAACCCATTTCGCCGGGACATGTTTAAATATTTAGATTATATAGGTCAAACTACCAGCACAAAGCTGATAGACAGAAGGCGAGTAGGCTACCCAACAAAATGATGTATTAATAACCATGGGGCACCAACAACCACAATATTGTATGTCAATTTCTCGACTAGTTGTATATTCTCATAGACTTATAGGAATGTTTTGAATGATAGTGCAGTGTTTAGCCCCAGTGGGTAGGTGTCTCTTTTGTGCACTGGAAGTTATACCTGAATCTGAGAGGGGTGGCGATTTTGACAAGAGGATCCTTCAACAAGAGGCTAGATGGATCTTTGGTCAAAGAGCCATTTAAACCATTCCTATAAGTCTATGGGAATATACAACTAGTCGAGAAATTGACATACAATATTGTGGTTGTTGGTGCCCCATGGTTATTAATACATCATTTTGTTGTGTAGCCTACTCGCCTTCTGTCTATCAGCTTTGTGCTGGTAGTTTGACCATATAATCTCAATATTTAAACATGTCCCGGCGAAATGGGTTTCTATAAATACTGAGATATGTCAACTGGCTTCTCTGCCTAATTGTTATACCAATCTATACCAGTGTAAATACCAGTTCTTCATTAGATGATAGAACCGGTGATTTAATGTAAGAGGCTATCCCAGCTCCATTGTTTGGGTTTTTTTTGTTTGTTTTTTGTTTTTTTTGTTTTTGTTTTTTTTTTTTTTACATTTGTGTTACCCTTGCTTCATTTTCAATCATATCTCCCTCATCCCCCCCTCTCCCCCCCCCCTTGTTTTTTCTGTTTACTTTAAAATATTTTTGTATTTATGTACTAGTAATTGTTGGACATTTATCTGTTCAGGCTAAAGAAATTGTTGCCCAGCGATGTGGCATGTTTCCATTATAAAAAGATTTGTTTAGGTATAATCGTTTTGTATATTTAATACTAATGTGTGTGTTTCATTGGTGTTCAAGGATCTGTCAGGCATTTTACAAATGGGACTCAGAGGTTCAGCTATCCGGGATTTGGTTAGCAGTGTTGCTGTTCGGGCGCCCCTGGAGGAGGGTAGGGAAACTATTTCTCTCTCTCACTCCCTTTGCACGTCACTATGTGCGTCGTAGGCGCAGCGGGATGTTGGCTACCTTGCCTCCTCACGCATGCGCCGTCTAGGGGCTCCCGCTCCAGAAGTACTGTCAGGGGTCAATCTGACCCGTTACTTCTGGAAGGGACCACGTATAAGGAGACACAGGGAACGTTCCCACTGTCACTCACTAGGCACAGCGAATGCAACAGACCAGCGGGCAGGCGGGATTTTGCCACCGAGCCGACTAACATCACCATACCAAACAGGTAACCGGCAATCTATATATCTTATTGGAAACGAGGAGCTGCACATTAGTATACTACTAGCATAATGAAAGATAGATCTGCTTAGTTATATTATGTATTCAGTACAATACTTAACGCCATGTAGACTGTCTGGTTACAAATAATATAAACTTTTAGGTATTATTAGTAATCTCTCTGGCTGACCACGCAAAACATATTATACTTATCCCCATAATATACTGATATGCAGTAAATTACTTTGGGGCCATTCAAGCCCGGCTATATCTTGAGCTAGTTATAAATACTACCTATCTTATTCAGTATTATTTTGATACATATGGGGTTAATTATCTGGTTCTATAACACTAATTACCCGTTAAGATGTCATATTAATGGGCCATGTATTTTCTAAGGACCAACATATATATTTATATCCTATCTGTCAATAACAATAATTGATAGTTATATTAAACAAAAATTAAAATTAAATATAATACATTGTAATCTTTTTAGACCAATAACCGAATCCATACTTACATGACATCGTGGTCATTACGTGGTCCGATAGCACACTACCCAACCCCTAAGGATCTGACCTCCATGGGGTAATAATCCTGGTTTGGCTGCTACTATTAACTGAGTCCCAGATGTGAGTTTTTTGCCATACATGATTCATGCTGAACACCGATACTATTTAAGTGGGTAAGCACCTATATATTTAAAGTAAAATGCAAATTGGTTACAGGTTTAAGAAAGTTTGGTTCTAATGAGTTTTTATGTAATTTAGATAGATCCATAGATGCATGCGATGCCCGTGAAGAAGCAGGAGACTGCGAAACATGTTGGTTCTCTGCATACTCAAGCATCTTGTGAAACAGTATACTTCAGTACCTACCACCAACAGTGATTTCATGAATTTTGTGATTTTATATGTAACAGACATTGTATTTTTGTATCGATTTTTGATCTAATTAAATTACTTTTTAATTCTATTTCAATGTTTTGGTGCCTACCTTATTATACAGATAGGCTGGTCTCCCTTGGTTTTGTATAATACTAGGGATTGGAGACAATTATCTGTATCTGGAAACAACCCAACAACACTTATTTCTATACAAGTCCACTTCTTGTTTCTTGTCTGGTAAAAAGCCTAGGCCTATGACATCATGCACAGTTCTCTCTCTCACTCTTGTGAAAGTTTGCCATAAAGGGAAGGGGGATAAGTCATAAAAAGGCCAATGAGCGCTGCAGAGCTGGAGGTGTACCTCTGTATGTCTGTGTAAATCCAGGAAGTGAACAGGCAGAAGCTTCAGCTGCCCACAGTTAAAAGGGTTGCAGCCAGACTCAGTGGAGGGAGATTTCTGCAACATATTTGGCAAGTGAAGAATCACAGTATATATAAAACAATATGCAAAGTGGTTGAAGGGAAGCTTCAGAAAGGTAAAGATGTTTTTATTACAAATTATGTGAGCAGACTGCAGTTCCTCTTTAATTAGGTATATTTTATTAGCTATCATCACTACATTTTAATCACCTGAAGGCCGGTCACTATCAAACCCAAAGCACTGTTAGCCCCATATTAGCCACCAGGCACTACATTGCTTTTAAACCACTGCTTCCACTTTGGCACAGTGCAGTCTGCACACTGCAATTAGCCCCTGCCCTTGCCCTGCCCTTCACCAAACCCTAATCTAAGGCAAAGTCAATAGCCTATCTCTTTAGGCAATTAACCCACTAGTGTTTAAATCTCTCTGAATTAATAGCAAGAGCCCCTGAGCAATCAGTAAAAGCCCCTGAATGAAGACAGGGAGAGAGGGACCAGGAATCTGAAAACACAGTCACATGGCTAATTCAGACAATGCAGCATCAATGTCTGAGCCACAGATACAGAGCTGGGGAGAGCATAGTGTTAAATAAACTGGATGGATTTAGATGGATTTGACTAACAAAGTAAAGCCAGACTCCAGATAACATGTTTTAAGCAGTTACAGTAACAGCTTTTTTCCTTTAAATATTGGATAAACGTTTTACAGAAATGAACAGAAGCTGACCACTGTAAGCACCCCTGTCAGTGTTAAATGGTTTGTCTAAGCCCGATAGCTGTCATCTGCTGGGCAGCTTGGTCTGTTAAAGGAAGTTGAAAGATAACAGACCTACTAGTTTGATTAGCAGGTAAAAATAGGGAACAAAAAAAAGTCTAAAAAAAAAAAAAAAAAAACGAATGCAGCAACTACATCTAAGAATTAGTAAGCTACAATATAATATATTTTCCTTTTTGGATTTAATACCACTTTAAAGTAAGTTAGCCTGAAAGAAACGCATGGAAGCAAAGACACTGAACACCATGACACTAGACACACAGGTTACCTCACACCGAGACTGGGGAACTGAAAGAAGAAAAGGCCATAAACTCAGCATTCTTTTTTCAAATGTTTATGCTGATTGAATAGATATTTTAGGAACTTAAAGTGGAACTTTAGTCAGAAAATTAAGACCTCCTAACTAGATCATTTCAGTTTGGCCCCTTTTGCAGGTATAGCTATGTAAAACATTAACAATAAGTGTCTATACTGTTTAAAATCCAGTAATATACCATGCTCTGCACATACTCAGTTTCACTCCACTTTTAGGCACTGCCGAGATTATAGAGGCCGATCTAATGATAGCTTTAAAGTTGAATTAAACCCCCTTATTATTTAGAGCTAAGGAAGCTGCTTCTGTTTGATCTGCAGCTGCCATGGTACTGCACATGGGATCAGCTATGACAGCAGCCATTTGATAGTTTGACAGTTTGGTTGAAGACACAATCAATGTGACAGTTAGCAAATCCTAGAATTCTAGGAATGTAACTGTTTTTTGAAACCGTCAAATCAATGGGTTTAGTTCCGCTTTGTGATTTACTGCTGTTCAGTGGCTCAGGGCTTCAGCAAAATGGCAGCTTCCAGCATGAAGACACAGGAACAATGCTGGAGGTAATTTACAGCACACACACTAATTTTGATAGCATAATCATTAAAGTGGATGTAAACCCAATGTCATCATTTCTAAGCTACTGCCATAGGGGTTATCTATAAGGATAAACATGCCTCCTCCATGTATCCTTACCTGTCAAATGTCTCCCCTCTGTCTGTTATTAGACCCAAAAAACTGCATATTCTGTGGGTGGGTCTGTTGTCTGGAGCTCGGTGGGTGGAGTCATGATGTCAGTAGACTCCCCGCCCACCTCTACACTCCCCTTGTCAACATGCATTTTCTCCTGTTTATTTCTAACGCTGAACTTCTGCTATGATCTCTAACATCCAGTGAAAAGACAGGAAAGTAACCACCTGACTTCAGCATGCCAAATTATGGTGAGGTGTGGAACAGCCAATCCTTGCAGAGCTGCTGAAGAAAGGAGTGGGGGATGGAATTTAAAAATACTGCATGTCTCTTAGGCTGAAGCACGAGATGTAAATCACCTGTCACTCACAGCAAGGGGGAGGATTTGACAAAGTTTTTCTCAGTTTGTCAAGAATTGTCTCACTGAACAATAAAAGAAGATTGCTCAGAGATGGATTAATTCTGTGTGCCAAGACTGGGTTCAAATGATAGCAAATCTTATACTCTACAGTATGATAAAAAAAAAAATTCGGGTTTACATCCACTTTAATGTGGAATGTATGTTCCTTGCTAAAGAACATCATTTTTTATCAAGTTGTTATGGGTAAAGTTCCACTTTAAGCAAAAGAATGTCAATGTACTATAACTCATAGCAACTGTAAATAGTTTAGAGTGGGAAAAATCTACAGAATCTGAATTATAATTGCATGATGACTTATTGCTAGTAATGATCGACTCATGAGAACTGAGATTGCTGGAACATTTGCTTTGTCTGAATATTTGCATACAGAGATCTACTTAGGACCACACAAATCACGAGTTTGGGCAATAATAATAATTCAGGGGTTGTACCGTATTTTCCGGCGTATAAGATGACCGGCGTATAAGATGACCCCCCTCATATTCCAGTGAAAACATAGGTTTTGGCCTATACTCGTCGTATAAGACTACCCCCCTTCCGAGGCAACACCATTTAAAAAAAACATCAGAAACATAAAAAAAAATCTGATTTGATTTAAATAATTTTAATTAAAATGGTTATGACTTACCGGTACCTAAAATCCTCATCATGTTCATCCTCTGACATCATAAGTTCAATGACATCTTGTGGTACATTTGTAAGACAGTCATCGTATGGATCTAATTCCGAATCAGATGGTGTGGCTTCAGCTTCCCCTTCATCTTGCCACAAGTAGTCGTCTTCCATACCATCCAATGAATTTGATATGCCACACTTCTTGAAAGACTTGATTACTGTTTCTGCTTCAATATCATTCCAGGCTTTTATGACAAAGTTGCACAAAAAATGTAGAGAACGCATGTTTCCTCCTTTTATGAATGACTTTTCGCCGCTAACCATCCACTCATTCCACTGTTTTCGAATGCGATCTTTAAATGGCTTGTTTAGGCACACATCCAGTGTCAATCCAGCAGGAATAACTGCCGCATCTGTGTTTATTCTTGTCAGCCTTTCCTTTGTGCTGGGAGTTAAATGAGCCCTGAACATATCCCACACCAGTAGGCTACGTTCTCGAAGAAGTCCACCTGGTCGCCTACTCCATACATTTTCAAACCATAGCTTTACCCCTTCTTCATCCATCCAGCCTTTTTCATTCACATGTACAAAAACTCCAACAGGGAACTTGATTTTCAGCATTGTTTTTCTTTTAAAAATAATCATTGGTCTAAAGCTTCGTACACACGATCGGATTGTTGGCCAACAAAACCGTGGAAATTTGTCCAAAGGGCTTTGGCCCAAACTTGTCTTGCATACACATGGCCACACAATTTTTGGTCAACAATTACGAACGTAGTAACGTACTACTTTGTTTTTCAGCTCTTTAGTGCCATCCTTTGAGCTCCTTCTGCTAATTTTGTGTCAGTAGAAGTTTGGTGAGTGTTGATTCGCACTTTTCATTCGCACTTTTAAGTTTGCGCTATTTAGTTGGTTTCTGAATGGCCGTTCATCAACCAGCCATGTTGCGGAATCGTAGGAGATAACGTGTTATTTATTATTGGCCTTGGAGTTATTGCTTTGACATTATTTTTTTAGTTGAATAATGATTTGATTTGGTATATTTGCTATATTTTTGGATGCATAGAATGCACTTTTTGGTTACGTTCTATTGGCAGATAGCATGTCTAATTTTATTTGTTTTCTCTTTTTAATGTACAATAAAAAAATTGTGTAGAATAATACTTGGCTATGTGTTTTTCTTCAAATGACAGTTTGGGAGTAGGCAGTTACACTTAAAAGAATACAATGTAAAATTGACAAGGGACGCCAACATAGTTGAATCTTTGATCTTAAAAACTACGGGATAATGGTGTTGTGGTAACTTGCCCAAAACAAAACAAAAAAAAGGATTATAATATTATTCTTGATATTACTAGACAAAAAAAGCCTTTGGAAATTTGTTTGCAATAACTCAATCAGTATCACCAGCAAAGCAGCTACATTATTATCCCATTAAAGAAGAAGAGAATGTGTGCTGCATTTCGAGAATTCATAATTTGCCACGTCACGAATGTTAATTCTCCATTATGAACACTAGTTTACAAACCGACCGCTTCTGGCTTATCCTTGCTTCCGAGCATGCGTGTTTGTACTTTTGTCCGACGGACTTGTCTATACATGCTCGGAAAATCCGACAAACACCTTTGTTGGCGGAAAATTTGAAAACCTGCTAGCCAACATTTGTTGGCGGAAAGTTTGACAATTGTCTGATGGAGCATATACACTGATGGATTTTCCGCCAACAGCCTGAAATCAAACATCCTATCGCGTGTAAGAGGCATAAGTTTGGCGCCTTCAGCTGTACATGCTAGTACAACTGTAAAACTGGACTTCCCATGTCCTGTTGTTTTGCACCTTTTGAATCGTTTTATTTCCAACCATATCGAAATTCATAGGAGTTTCATCCATATTTCTGATCTGACTTAACGCATAGCCATGTTTCTTGCTCTGTTGTATTACATATTGATGGAAATTACTTACCTTGCTGTCAAGATGTGCAGGTAATTTTTGTGCAATTTTGGTCTTTTGCCTAAGGACCAGATAATGCCTTTCCGAGAACCTAAAACACCAGGATACAGTGGCCTTAAATCCTTTGCTGTGATCTGAGTTAGATTTGGCCCACTGAATTGAAAAAATCTGTATGTTGCTTCATGTCACTATGGGGGTCATTTACTATAGCGCTATGGCGCTAATTCGCGCAAATTGCCGCGAATTAGCGCTAATTCGCGACAATTTAGCGCTAATTCGCGGCAATTTAGCGCGAATTAGCGCTAATAGCGGTAATTCGCGCGAAAACGGTATTCACTATAGCGCTGGTGAGAAAATTCTCCCAAAATCGAATTTACTATAGCTCCCTGAAACTAAATAGAGCCCAAACCCTTACTCTGCTAAAACCTAGAGAATTGCACATGGAAATAATTTTTAGAGCATGATATAATTGCCTAAATGGTACTGAAATATGCGGTATATTATTTAAAGATTATCTGCTTTTAAACTGTGTGAAAAAGTGATTTCTACACTGAAATATCTTTAAAAGTCTGAGAATTGAAAAATTCCCCGTTTTGGACAACTAGGTGCCAACACAACTGAGCATGCTCAGACCTGAAAATAACTCTCATTTTAACTCAAGTGTCTTTTTTACCTGGAGGTATAGTAAATACCAAAATGAGAGCTAATTAGAGAGCATTTTTTGGGAGTTAAAATCTGCTCTAATTTAGTCCAAATGAAGTTTCAGTCACTGATTCTAATGGAACAATTCTAACTTTCACAAAAAAACCCTTTTAATGTTGAGATGAAATGTATCTTTCTGTGAAATAAATTTTCCTTTGCAACATTGTTGCTTCTACTTAAAATATTTTGATTTTAAGAATGCTACAATGTGGAATGTTTTGATGTTTTGGTAAAATATATTTTTCTCTGTCACTTTCACTTGTTTTTCTTCATCTCACAACCATCTTTACCCCAAACTCACACAGGTGTCTTTACAATCCACAAACAATACCATTGCTGATGAAAATTTTAAATGAATCACAATTTTTTGTGCTTTGTATTATTTGCAAATATTCATAATTTGAGCCCAAAAATGTGATATGTGTACCAACATCAGAAATCAAAATGTAATTCCCAAAAATTTGAGGGTAATATTCTACTCTCACCCACAAAAAAACACCAAATATCACAGAATAAATCAAGAAGAATAACTCTTGAGTAATGTAATTCCATCACCTGTATGTCCATAGAAATGCAGTATATATGTGTTTTTATGTGTATTTATGTGTAGTCATGTGTAGGAGGGTCTCACACGTGGCAGCTCTGTGGCTTAGAGGTTAGAACTTCTGCTTAGTATCTCTGAGGGTCTGGGTTCAAATCCCAACCATGTTACTTCATGTAGAGAAGTTGTCTCATTTCCCAAGCCCTATAACTATGTCTAATTGTAGTAGTTATGTGTAGGAGGGTTCCACCACCATTGTAAGTCTTTTCCAGATACACTATGTAGCCAAAAGTATTGGGACGCCTGCCTTTACACACACATGAACTTTAATGGCAGCCCAGTCTTAGTCCGTAGGGTTAAAATTTGATTTGGCCCACCCTTTGCAGCTAGAACAGCTTCTGGGAAGGCTGTCCGCAAGGTTTAGTCTGCCTATGGGAATGTTTGATCATTCTTCCAGAAGTG
Organism: Lithobates clamitans; assembly: GCA_037952925.1. Classification (NCBI taxonomy): domain Eukaryota; kingdom Metazoa; phylum Chordata; class Amphibia; order Anura; family Ranidae; genus Lithobates; species Lithobates clamitans. The sequence goes on along the minus strand of JBBGZY010000377.1, from coordinate 1,011,755 downwards.
CATTTGTGAGGCCAGGCACTGATGTTGGATGAGAAAGCCTGGCTTGCAGTCTCTACTCTAATTCAGCCAAAGGGTGTTCTATCGGGTTGAGGCCAGGACTCTGTGCAGGCCAGTCAAGTTTCTCCACCCCAAACTTGCTCATCCATGTCTTTATGGACCTTGCTTTGTGTACTGGTGTGCAGTCATGTTGGAACAGGAAGGGGCTTTCCCCAAACTATCCCCACAAAGTTGGGAGCATGAAATTGTCCAAATTGTCTTGGTATGCTGACGCCTTAAGAGTTCCCTTATCTGAAACTAAGAGGCCAAGCCCAACCCCTGAAAAACAACCCCGCACCATAATCCCCCTCCACCAAATCATTTGGACCAGTGCACAAAGCAAGGTCCATAAAGACATGGATGAGTGATTTTGGGGTGGAGGAACTTGACTGGCCTGCACAGAGTCCTGACATCAACACAACAGAACACCTTGGGGATAAATTAGAGAGGAGACTGTAGGTCAGGCCTTCTTGTCCAACTTCAGTGCCTGACCTCACAAATGCACTTGGAAGAATGGTCAAACATTCCCATAGACACACTCCTAAACCTTGTGGACAAGAAGAGTTGAAGCTGTTATAGCTGCAAAGGGTGGGCCAAATGAGTTTTGAACCCAATACTAATACTGGGATGCCATTACAGTTCATGTGTGTTTAAAGGCAGGCATCCCAATACTTACGCCAATATACTGTATATTGCTTGTGATACTGAGCATGGCTATGGACTTAGGACTGGTTCACACCACAGAGATGCAGAGAACATGTGTGGGTCTGCCCTGGTGGCTTAGTGGGTAGCAGTTCTGTCTAGCAGCACCTGGGATGTTGGTTCACTTCCACCAACATGCTAATGCTTGTGTTGAAGTTTATATGTTCTCCCTGTGTGGGTTTCTCACCACAATCTAAAGACATGCTGGCATCTTATTTGTCTCCTGTCGAAATAGGTTCTAATGTAAGAAAGTTAATTTTGGACTTTATATTGGAAGCTCATTGCAGCCAGGGACAGATATTAATGTTTATTAGCACTAATCATGCCCAGGGACTTGGACATTTCAAATTTGAGGGTTTACACTGCACAGGTACATATGCTTAGAAAACTGTTGCTTTGTTTATGTGGATGCAAATAGACTTTGATCTTTGTCCTGTAGTTGGAGATTTGATGCACATAGCCAAGGCTAACACAGTTGCAAATCCTATTATGTGTTCCTGCTCATCAGGTGCAATCACTTTAGACATACATGAAGAGACAGATTGAAAGATACTGGTGGGCGTGTACTTCTATTGGGTGTGTCAGTGTGCTAACAATACAACCTCTCTTATATAAAGGCCTGCAGTAGGGGGGTTCGTTTGGCCTGAGAAGGTCAGGTTTTTTGCTGTGATGGAGAAGGAATGATATTGGGAGATTTGATGAAATTCTTGTGCATTTTTTCAATCAAAAGTGGGTTTATGTGGCCATGCTGTCAATGTTGTGTGTGTATTGTTCCTGTCTGATCATGCAAACATCGTTTGGAAGCATCTGCTGACCTACTATTTTTGATCTCATTTAATTGTGTACACCGAAATGCAGCTTCCAGTAGAACATGGTCACCAATGTATGTATGTGTGGATTGTGGGCTGGTGGTGGGTGTTTTGAATAAGTCTTTTGCAATATTATGTTGGAATGCTTTGTAAGAATGACTGTTAAGTATGTTTCTATAATCTTTCAGATAATAATGTGATGTGTTGCCCGTTATACACTGAAATTAAAGCTGTGTCCACTCTAAGGTTTTGTCTAATTTTAGATTGTAAGCTCCTATGAGCAGGGCCCTTAAAATTCCGTTGCTAAATGTAGTACCATATATCCTGTCCAAATTTTTTTGAAGCTAGTAAATGTAAATTTATTTTTTTTCTGCTGGTAAAATAAAAGTACATTGAGCTCTTGTGGTGTGTGGGGTTTTTTTTTTTTTCCTTCTACTTTTGTTTAGTTTTTGTGGGTGGTGGTTTTGGGAAAGTGCAATATCTCTTTTATATTTTATTTCAATATGTATTTGTGCACCAAAAAACTAATCTCTTTGCCCTGGTTCACATGCTACTTTGAAATTGTGCTAATTCACTTGAAGTAGCATGATTTCAAAGTAGCAAGGTCAGCGTGATTTCAGGTGGCTTCATACACAAATGTCTATTGAAGTCGCACCTGAAATCGGCAAAAGTAGTGCAGGAATTACTTTAGCAAATTGATGTGGTGCCACAAAAAAAATGTTGCATTAATTGGAACAGTGCCATTGCCAAGAGTCACGCGATTTGATCTCTCAAATCGCATGACCAATCGCTCCAATGTAAACCTAGGCTTCTGCACAACTGCAAGTTATATATAAAGATGCCACCTTTATCATTAACAGCTGTGGAGAATTGCAGGTAATGAATTCAGCTGGTGGATAGGCAGTGTTTGAATGTGTCAGCTCTGGTTCACATTGGTGTGATTTGACACGTCAAATCTGTGGCAATTGCACTGTTCTAATTAGTGCGATTTGTATTGATATTGGTGCAGAAACCTGCAACGATGTCTCTGATGTTGCCCCCACAGTCGGGACTGACATGCAGGAATGAAATTGTGGAAGTTCAGCTGAACGCTTTCCTCCTGCTGTCAGTGTGAACCAGGGCTCAAACTGGGCCTTTTGCCTTTGTAATTCACCTGCTGCTAACCTAGGGACACCATTTCTTAGCAAACTCCCTTAAGTTTACCTTCAAATATATGTAGAAATACAGATTTGCATATCTGAAAATAAAAAAATACTAATCATGGTTGAGATCAAATATTCGCAGCTGCAATCAAAAGTGTGGTTTCACCTTCTGACCTGGAAATTAGTCATTGTATGCACCCGGAAGTTCTTGTGCTGGTCAGGATCTCAATCTAGGTGGACATGGCGAGGTCTCTTTAGCAGAGAGGAGGCGCTGCTCATTGGCCGGGTAAGTGTAGGATATGTACTTGTTAGGGATGAGCTTCGTGTTCGAGTCGAATCCATGTTCGACTCGAACATCGGCTGTTCGGTCGTTCGCCGAATTGCGAACGATATGGGCCGTTCGCGCCAAATTCGTGTGGCGCGTCACGGCCCATAATTCACTGCGGCATCGCAGTGCATTGCTGGCTGATTATTGGCCAAGCATGCACTATGACCCGCATGCTTGGCCAATCACAGCGCCGTCAGTAGAGAGAGCTGTAATTGGCCAAAGCCAGGGTGGCTTTGGCCAATTATGGCTCAGGGGATTTAGTACACACCCCACACTATATAAGGCCGCCTGCACGGCGGCCCTGTGTAGTGTGTGTTCCGGTGTGCTGAGAGATAGAGAGAGAGAGAGACAGTGTCATTTGATTTGAGTTAGATAGATTAGGCAGAACAGTCAGTCAGTTAGCTGCACTTACAGTGTATTGTGTATATATATGCATCCCAGGTGTTGCATATATATATATACACTGTATTCAGTTTAGCTAGATCCGTTCCTGTTATCTTCTATCTAGACTATTTACATTTAGTGCAGTGTGTCCTGCTCACAGTGTTCAGCTAGATCCGTTCCTGCTATTTACATTTAGTGCAGTGCGTCCTGCTCACAGTGTTCAGCTAGATCCGTTCCTGCTATTTACATTCAGTGCAGTGCGTCCTGCTCACAGTGTTCAGCTAGATCCGTTCCTGGTATTTACATTTAGTGCAGTGCGTCCTGCTCACAGTGTTCAGCTAGATCCGTTCCTGCTATTTACATTCAGTGCAGTGCGTCCTGCTCACAGTGTTCAGCTAGATCCGTTCCTGCTATTTACATTCAGTGCAGTGCGTCCTGCTCACAGTGTTCAGCTAGATCCGTTCCTGGTATTTACATTTAGTGCAGTGCGTCCTGCTCACAGTGTTCAGCTAGATCCGTTCCTGCTATTTACATTCAGTGCAGTGCGTCCTGCTCACAGTGTTCAGCTAGATCCGTTCCTGGTATTTACATTTAGTGCAGTGCGTCCTGCTCACAGTGTTCAGCTACATCCGTTCCTGCTATTTACATTCAGTGCAGTGCGTCCTGCTCACAGTGTTCAGCTAGATCCGTTCCTGCTATTTACATTCAGTGCAGTGCGTCCTGCTCACAGTGTTCAGCTAGATCCGTTCCTGGTATTTACATTTAGTGCAGTGCGTCCTGCTCACAGTGTTCAGCTAGATCCGTTCCTGCTATTTACATTCAGTGCAGTGCGTCCTGCTCACAGTGTTCAGCTAGATCCGTTCCTGCTATATACATTGAGTGCAGTACGTCCTGCTCACAGTGTTCAGCTAGATCCGTTCCTGGTATTTACATTTAGTGCAGTGCGTCCTGCTCACAGTGTTCAGCTAGATCCGTTCCTGCTATTTACATTCAGTGCAGTGCGTCCTGCTCACAGTGTTCAGCTAGATCCGTTCCTGCTATTTACATTCAGTGCAGTGCGTCCTGCTCACAGTGTTCAGCTAGATCCGTTCCTGGTATTTACATTTAGTGCAGTGCGTCCTGCTCACAGTGTTCAGCTAGATCCGTTCCTGCTATTTACATTCAGTGCAGTGCGTCCTGCTCACAGTGTTCAGCTAGATCCGTTCCTGGTATTTACATTTAGTGCAGTGCGTCCTGCTCACAGTGTTCAGCTAGATCCGTTCCTGGTATTTACATTTAGTGCAGTGCGTCCTGCTCACAGTGTTCAGCTAGATCCGTTCCTGGTATTTACATTTAGTGCAGTGCGTCCTGCTCACAGTGTTCAGCTAGATCCGTTCCTGCTATTTACATTCAGTGCAGTGCGTCCTGCTCACAGTGTTCAGCTAGATCCGTTCCTGGTATTTACATTTAGTGCAGTGCGTCCTGCTCACAGTGTTCAGCTAGATCCGTTCCTGCTATTTACATTCAGTGCAGTGCGTCCTGCTCACAGTGTTCAGCTAGATCCGTTCCTGCTATTTACATTCAGTGCAGTGCGTCCTGCTCACAGTGTTCAGCTAGATCCGTTCCTGGTATTTACATTTAGTGCAGTGCGTCCTGCTCACAGTGTTCAGCTAGATCCGTTCCTGCTATTTACATTCAGTGCAGTGCGTCCTGCTCACAGTGTTCAGCTAGATCCGTTCCTGGTATTTACATTTAGTGCAGTGCGTCCTGCTCACAGTGTTCAGCTACATCCGTTCCTGCTATTTACATTCAGTGCAGTGCGTCCTGCTCACAGTGTTCAGCTAGATCCGTTCCTGCTATTTACATTCAGTGCAGTGCGTCCTGCTCACAGTGTTCAGCTAGATCCGTTCCTGGTATTTACATTTAGTGCAGTGCGTCCTGCTCACAGTGTTCAGCTAGATCCGTTCCTGCTATTTACATTCAGTGCAGTGCGTCATGCTCACAGTGTTCAGCTAGATCCGTTCCTGCTATATACATTTAGTGCAGTACGTCCTGCTCACAGTGTTCAGCTAGATCCGTTCCTGTTATCTTCCTACTGACAGGCAGGCTTGTCTGGTTACAGTATATAAAGCTACCTGAAGAAAATTACAGGTGTTCTTTTTGATCCTATTAGTACCACGGTCAGGCAGCTAGACTATTTACATTTAGTACAGTGTGTCCTGCTCACAGTGTTCAGCTAGATCCGTTCCTGTTATCTTCCTACTGACAGGCAGGCTTGTCTGGTTACAGTATATAAAGCTACCTTAAGAAAATTACAGGTGTTCTATCCCAGCTTAGTGCAGCTACAGGCCATTAGTATGTCTGGAAGGCCAAGAAGGAGAGGCAGACAGTCACAAGCCAATAAGAGAGGGCAAGCAGGCTCTGTGTCTAGTGCTGGTCGTGGAGACGGTGCATCCTCATCAGCACGTGGCCATGGGACACGCTTGGCCTTTTTTTCGGCAGCTGGCCGTGTTGAGCCGCAACATGCGGAAGACTTGGTCGAGTGGATGACCAAGCCGTCCTCATCCTCCTCATCCTCTCTCACCCATGCCCAGGGTGCTTTGTCTGGCAAAGCAGCGGCCTCTTCCCTCAGCTCAATGTCATCAGTGACTCCTTCCCTAGCTCCACCATGTCCTCATGAGGATTCCCTCGAACTGTTTGACCACAGTGTTGGGTACATGCTCCAGGAGGATGCCCAGCGTTTGGAAGGCTCTGATGATGATACTGAGCTCAATGAAGGCAGTAACATGAGCACGGACAGAGGGGGTGCCCAAGAAGGACAGCAATCTGGCAGTCATGCTCCCCCTGCTGCAGCATACTGCCAGGTTTGCTCCAGTGATGAGGAGGGAGGGGATGAGGAGGGAGGGGATGATGAGGTCACTGACTCAACGTGGGTGCCTGATAGGAGAGAGGAGGAGGAGGAGGAGGAGGTGGCACATCACCAACTAGGCAGGATGCCCTCCAGGGGCCAGCCTAAGGGCAGCACATTGACTGCATCACACCCCAAAGCTCCACATGTGCAGGGCGCTGCAGTCTCTGCGCGTTATTCAAAAAGTTCTTTGGTGTGGGCCTTTTTTGAGACGAGTGCATCAGATCGCACCGCTGCTATTTGCAACATATGTCTCAAGCGTATCTCGCGTGGCCAAAACATCTCCCGCTTGAGTACCACATGCTTGACCAGACATATGTTGACCTGCCATGCAGTTCGTTGGCAAGCGTATCTAAAAGACCCACACCAAAGAACAAAGACGATCTCTCCTTGCTCCTCACCAGCTGAGATTTCCAACCCCACTAGACCTTCAGTCCTCTCTGAGACCTGCAGTGAGAGGAATGAAGGTGTAGAATTAGGTGTGTCACAGCCAAGTACTTGTGGGCAATCTGCTTTTGGTACACCGACGTCAGATTGTACCAGGCAAATTTCCCTGCCCCAGCTGCTGCACCGCCGAAAGAAGTTTGCTCCCAGCCATCCACATGCCCAGCGGTTGAATGCTAGCTTGGCAAAATTGCTAGCACTTCAACTGCTGCCTTTTCAGTTGGTAGACTCTGCCCCCTTCCGTGAGTTTGTGGAATGTGCGGTTCCTCAGTGGCAGGTACCCAAACGCCACTTTTTCTCACGGAAGGCGATTCCGGCTCTCTACCGGCATGTGGAAGGCAATGTCCATGCCTCGCTGGACAGGGCGGTCAGCGGTAAGGTGCATATTACCGCTGACTCATGGTCCAGCAGGCATGGACAGGGACGTTACCTAAGTTTCACGGCGCATTGGGTGACTCTGCTGGCAGCTGGGAAGGATGCAGGACAAGGTGCAGTAGTGTTGGAGGTTGTTCCGCCACCACGCCTCCAAAATGCTGATTGTGACACACCTCTCTCCTCCACCCCCTCCTCTTCTTCTTCCTCCATGGCCTCTTCCTCGGAACCAGCGGTGCTCCGTAGGCGTTCAAGGGGCTACGCAAGTACGCAGGCCAAAAGATGCCATGCGGTGCTTGAGCTGGTGTGCTTGGGGGACAGGAGCCACACTGGGGCAGAGGTTCTGTCAGCTCTGCAGGGGCAGGTTCAGAGGTGGTTGACGCCACGCCAACTTAAGGCAGGAATGGTGGTTTGCGACAATGGCACCAACCTCCTCTCTGCCCTCCGACAGGGACAACTGACCCATGTGCCCTGTTTGGCTCACGTCCTTAACTTGGTGGTGCAGCGGTTCTTGGGCAGGTACCCGGGCTTACAGGATGTCCTGAGGCAGGCCAGGAAAGTCTCTGTGCATTTCCGCCGGTCATATAATGCCAGTGCTCGGCTGACGGACCTCCAAAAGGAGTTTAACCTGCCCAAGAACCGCCTAATCTGTGACATGCCCACCAGGTGGAACTCGACGTTGGCCATGCTGCAGCGGCTGCACACGCAGCAGAGGGCCATCAATGAGTACCTGTGCGACTATGGCACCAGGACAGGGTCAGGGGACCTTGGTTTTTTTTCCCCACGCCAGTGGGCCATGATCAGGGATGCATGCACTGTCCTGTCACCATTCGAGGAGGCCACGAGGATGGTGAGCACTGACAGTGCATGCATCAGTGACACTGTCCCCCTTGTCCACCTGTTGGAGCACACGCTGCGTGGAATAATGGACAGGGCACTTGAGGCAGAACAGAGGCAGGAAGAGGAGGACTTCCTTAGCTCTCAAGGCCCCCTTTATCCAGACAGTGTTCCTGCGTGCCCGCCGATCACACAGGAAGAGGACGAGGAGGAGGAGGAGGAGGAGGAGGAAGATTGTGTCAGTATGGAGGTGGAGCCTGGCACTCAGCATCAGCAGTCTTTAAGGGATCAGTCCCAAGGAACACATGGACTTGTACGTGGCTGGGAGGAGGTGGCTGCGGACGTTGTTGTCCTTAGTGACCCAGAGGACTCCGGACCGAATGCCTCAGCAAACCTACGCTGCATGGCCTCCCTGATCCTGCAAAGCCTGCGTAAGGATCCTCGTATTCGTGGTATCAAGGAGAAGGACCAATACTGGCTGGCAACTCTCCTTGATCCACGTTACAAGGGTAAGGTTGCGGACCTTATCTTGCCATCGCAGAGGGAGCAGAGGATGAAACAACTTCGGGAGGCCTTGCAGAAAGGTCTGTGCAACGCGTTCCCAGAGACTGGGAGGTTACAAACTCCTGTTTCTGGACAACGTGTTGCTGAGGCTTCGGTCAGTCAAAGAAGGAGCGGTGGAGAAGGTGGCCGTCTGACCGATGCGTTCAGACAATTTTTTGGTCCGCAGCCCCAAGGTATGATCGGTTCCAGCAACCATCGCCAGCGTCTGTTTTACATGGTGCAGGAATACCTAGGGGCAAGATCAGACTTGGACACCTTTCCCACCGAAAATCCTCTGGGTTACTGGGTCTTGAGGATGGATCACTGGCCAGAGCTTGCACAGTATGCAATTGAGCTACTGGCCTGTCCTGCATCCAGCGTTCTTTCGGAACGCACATTCAGTGCTGCTGGAGGCGTGGTAACCGATCACAGGGTGCGTCTGTCCACCGACTCGGTCGATCGGCTGACCTTCATAAAAATGAATCAGTCTTGGATCACCACCAGCTACCAAGCACCTGATGCAGATGTAACCGAATAATTTTTTTTGAAATCTCAGATCCCTTCAAAGACTGCCTATGCTGATGCTGAGTGACTATCCCTGAGTAATTATCCTCTTCCTCCTCAATCATCACGCTGATAGCTTGTAAGAACATTTTTGGTTCTGGGCGCCACCACCAGTGCCTAAGGCACAATTTTTCAGCCCCTGTTTAACAGGGGCGTGTAATTACAATTTTTGATGTAATACTTTGCAGCAGGGCTCGTTCCTGCATTCCAACTAGAGTGTCTGTGAGGGGTTGCAGTGTTGTGGCACCAGCACCAGTGCCTAAGACCCAATTTTTCAGCCCCTGTCTAACAGGGGCGTGTAATTACAATTTTTGATGCAATACTTTGCAGCAGGGCTTGTTCCTGCGTTTCAACTAGAGTGTCTGTGAGGGGTTGCAGTGTTGTGGCACCAGCACCAGTGCCTAAGACCCAATTTTTCTGCCCCTGTCTAACAGGGGCGTGTAATTACAATTTTTGATGCAATACTTTGCAGCAGGGCTCGTTCCTGCGTTCCAACTAGAGTGTCTGTGAGGGGTTGCAGTGTTGTGGCACCAGCACCAGTGCCTAAGGCCCAATTTTTCTGCCCCTGTCTAACAGGGGCGTGTAATTACAATTTTTGATGCAATACTTTGCAGCAGGGCTCGTTCCTGCGTTCCAACTAGAGTGTCTGTGAGGGGTTGCAGTGTTGTGGCACCAGCACCAGTGCCTAAGGCCTAATTTTTCAGCTCCTGTTCAACAGGGGCATGTAATTACAATTCTTGATCTAATATTTCACAGCAGGGCCCTGTGAGGGCTTACAGTGTTTTGGCCACAGCAACACCTAAGGCCCAAATTTCTGCTGAGTATATAGGGCAGGACCCTACTTTCAAACATCTAACTTACAAACGACTCCTACTTGCAAACGGAAGGAGACAACAGGAAGTGAGATGAAATCTACCCCTAAGGAAGGGAAATTCTCTCCTGTAAGAGTTAATATGGGAAAACAATTTCTCCTTTCCACTGATGCTTTCCAATCCTTGTTCCACAAAAAAACCCAAATTTTCAAAAAACATTTTTCATTGGGACAAAAAAGTGAGGTGAAATCTTCTGAAGAGGAGGAAAGACGCAAAACAAATGTCACAGGGGTGATAACCCTTCCCTATGTTTTCCAAAAAGCTTAGAAAAGATTTTTTGGCTGGAGCTAAACACATTAAAAATGTTCAAAATTACAAACAGATTCTACTTAACAACAAACCTACAGTCCCTGTCTTCTTTGCACCGCCTGTATACTGCTGTTCAGAGTATATAGGGACCTTTCCTTATTTTAATTTGGGTGCGGGGTTCCCCTTAATATCCATACAAGACCCAAAGGGCCTGGTAATGGACTGGGGGGTACCCATGCCGTTTGTCTCACTGATTTTCATCCATATTGCCATGACCCGACATGACATTAAACCCGCAAGCAGTTTTAAATGAGATTTTTTCCTTTAAAAATGACATTTGGTGCAGGGACTGTTCTAAACATGGGAAACACGCGTCACTTTACAGGCATACTATAGACACCCCCCAGGTACGATATTTAAAGGAATATTTCACTTTTTTTTTTTTACTTTAAGCATCATTAAAATCACTGCTCCCGAAAAAACGGCCGTTTTTAAAAGTTTTTTTTGCATTGATACATGTCCCCTGGGGTAGGACCCGGGTCCCCAAACCCTTTTTAGGACAATACCATGCAAATTAGCCTTTAAAATGAGCACTTTTGATTTCGAACGTTCGAGTCCCATAGACGTCAATGGGGTTCTAACGTTCGTGCGAACTTGCGGTCCGTTCGCGGGTTCTGGTGCGAACCGAACCGGGGGGTGTTCGGCTCATCCCTAGTACTTGTACTTAATCAATGCAGGGGTGGATGTCATAGTTAGATTTGGTGTGGGTGGGGTTCATTGATTTGTTTGGCATCACCACACATTTGCTTCCGTCCCATGTGCACACATCAATTCCTGCATTTGTTCTGCTGATGTAAATCAGTAAGGACTATGCAAGTATAAATGAGAGATCCTTTTATTAAAATATATATGACTTGTTTCACAGCTGGGCGAATTTTCCAGCAAATTTGGACCTCTGAGTTGCATGGCAAGTTGTACCCCATGATTCTCAATGATAACCATTCATATCTGTGCTACTAAGTCGCACCAACTTCAAAGTAGTCCCTGTACTACTTTGGTGTGACTTGAGGTATATCGGGTACAATATTACACCGACATTCCCAGAAGTTGGGGCCAAGTTGCAGCGGCAAAGTGGCAGCAAAATAGTGTGACTTTCAGGTCGCAGCAGTGTGAATGAGATTCAAGGATAACACCTTTGAATTTGGCCCTATTGTCACTTGTGCATCCTGAAAGTGTAGCAAATTCGTCCCTGCACTACCTTGGTTTGACTGATGATGCAATTTGAGGTCCATACACCACAAGATTACACAGACATTGCTTCAAGTCATGACAAAGCTGTGCAATTTTAAGGTCGCACAAGTGCAAATGGGGCCTTATTCAAAGGTGTTATCAATTAATCGCATTAGGTTACTTTCACACTTGGGTGACTTTTCATGGAGCTTTGGACCTCAGAGTCACATGAAAAGTTGTCCCCCTTGATTTCCATTAATATTTATTAGAGCTGCACGATTAATCGTCATCGTAATTTTTTTCCCCTTTACGATCTTGAAAAAAGCGTTTCACGATTCTTGCTATTGCAAAGAACTCTCTCTGCTCTTCTGAAGCCACAGCCGAAAAACCAGGAAGTCTGCCAAGAATTAGAACATTCTTTATCAGTGAACTTGACTAGAAACCTTGTAACAATTTGTCAATTAAATAGAATTCTGTGTAAGTGAGGAAAGTTTAACCACTTAAACACTAAACATTTTTCTGACATTTGTTGGTTTCAGGTTAAAATCATTTTTTTTTTGCTAGAAAATTACTTAAAACCCCCCAACATCATATATATATTTTTAGTAGAGACCCTAGAGAATAAAATGGTGGTTGTTACAATATTTTATGTCACACTGTATTTGCGCCTTTCAAATGTAATTTTTTTTGGAAAAAATTACTTTAATGATTTAAAAAAAAAAAGAAAAGTTAGCCCAATTTCTTGTGGGACAATGTGAAAGATTTTATGTCACGAGAATCGTGATCTTTTTATTCTAAGCAAAAAAATTGTGATTCTCATTTTGACCAGAACCGTGCAGCTCTAATATCTATGCAACTTCACCCATGTTCACATAGGTCTGAATTGACATGTCAAATTGTAGGCCAAATCGGCGCCTATTGATGGCAATGGAACTGTCCAAATTGGTGCGACGCCACAACAATTCCCAAAAGTAGTTCCTGCACTACTTTGGGCGACTTCAGGGGGCGATTTCTTACCTCCAAACTTTTTGAGATGGGTATAAGGGACACCTATTAGCAAAAGTAGGTAGGCATAGGACACCTTCTTAAAGGAGAACAGTTGGGACCTATGTGATTTCACCAGACATCTGTGCAGGAAAGTGCACCGATGTCTCTGAAATCGCTGACAAATTCGGGCTGAGTCACACTTGTGCGACTTTGGACATCAGAGTCGTATGACAAGTCATACCCCATGATTTTCAATGTGTACTATTCATATCTGTGCGACTTCAAGTAACACTGACTTCAACGTAGTCCCTGTACTACTTTGGTCTGACTTTGATGCGAGTTGAGGTCCATAGACCTCAAGTTTACACAGGCATTCCCTGGAATTGCGGCAAAATTGCTGATGCAAAATCGTGGGAAAGTTGCGTGTCTTTCCCTGCGACTCCTGCGTCCATAGACCTCAAGATTACACAGGCATTACTTAAAGTCGCATTAAAATCTCGCAACTTTCAGGTCGCACAAGTGTGAAAGGTGCCTAAGTCACTGTGCTGAGTACTATTTTATACCTAGAATATAAAGTAGTCCCACCATCAAACACTAGTAAACATATGTTCTCAATATAATTGTGCTCAAATGGCTGAAAATCACACAGATGGTATCACCTACTGAAAGCTTGCATTGTACTCAGCAGCGTATGCTGAAAAGAGGCGAATGCCTATTAGCCAATGCCACATCGGCACATCGGCATGAGCATGGTTGTTACTATAATATTAATGCCTGAAATGCAAAACATTATTGTATTGAATCAAACATTAGTAAATGTATTTTCTCTGTAGGTAAGTGCTCAGCTCTGTAGCATAGCGGTATACCCTGCTGCCCCCAAAAGTTCAAGCCATGAATTCAAATCCCACTGACAGCATTACCTCCTAGAAGTGTGCATTGTACTCAGAAGCATAATTAGCCAAAGCACATCAGCTTGCTTTATTCCATATTTTAACTCTTCAAATGCATGCAATGGTATGTACTTATTCAATAATATTATGGTATGGAATTCCAAAATTCAAGGAAAAAAATGTCGTAGGGTCCCCCCAGTACATACCAGGCCCTTCGGTATTGACTTTAAGGGGAACCCCACACCAAATTGTAAAATAAATTTGATGTGGGGCCCCCCAAAATCCATACCAGACCCTTATCCGAGCATGCAGCCTGGAGGTCAGGATAGGGGGGGACGAGTGAGCACCCTCCCCTTCTGAACCTTACCACACATGCCCCAAAGCACCTTTTCCCCATGTTGATGGGGACAAGGGCCTCTTCCCGACAACCCTGGTCGGTGGTTGTCGGTCTGCAGGCAGGGGGTTAATCAGAATCTGGAAGCCCCCTTTAAAAAGTCGGCTCCCAGATCCTGCCCCCTATGTGAATAGGTATAGGGTACATTTTACCCCTACCCATTCACCAAAAAAAGCAGTGAAATGTAAAAAAAATCAATAGCCGGTTTTTGACAAGTCCTTTATTGTAAAATAGCTCCGAGCTGTCTTCTTCCCTTGGCCATCTTCTCCAGACGCTGTCTCTCCCTCCTCCATCTTCTCCCCGAGCTGTATTCTCCCAGAGCCGTCTCTCCTGCTGCTGCCATGTTCTCCATCTGCTGTCTTCTTCCGCACCGCTGGTTACCCGCTAATAAAAAAAAAGCTGCACTTTTTCCATGGTGGTCTTCCTCTGCTGTGTTGTCACCCGCTGTGTGGCGTCTCTTACATAGCCATGGAGCGGACTCTCCGGGTGACATTATCGGATGGCCACAGAAGACCGCCACAAGAAGAGCGGCTTTTTTTTTTATTAGTGGGTAACCGGCTGCGCTGAAGAACACATCAGCGGGGGAAGATGGTGGCAGCAGGAGAGACAGCTCGGGGAGAAGAAACATCAAACACTAGTGAATGTATTTTCTATGTATTTTCTATGTATGACTGTGCTACACCCAATAGGCTAGCAGTCAGCACTTCTACCTTGAAGAACTCATGGGTTCAAATCCCACAGAGAAATACTAAAAGATTGAATTGGTGAAAAAAAAGCAAATGACTATTAGCCAATTAGCCAAAGCAGCATATGCTGAAAATAGGTGAATGCCAATTAGCCAATGCACTTTAAATTTGGCTGATTATATTAACTCTTCAAATGCATGCAATGATATGTAAGTATTCAATACTATTATGGTGTGAAATTCCAAACACCACACACTAACTAGTGGGCAGATTACATTTTTTTGTTTGTTCATTTTAATTCGCTTGTGCACTGAAAAAATAAACACAGCTGGGGGATGGTAGGTTGGCTGGTATTTGAACTTGTACCGTGAGTGCTGTGGAGACATCTGAGCAGACTACTAAGCCATTGTGCTAAGTATGAGACCTACATAATAGTGTAGTATGATTAAAGAATGAATATAAATAATTACCGCTTTATAGTCACCTAAATTAAAAAATAAAAAACAACATACAACAAATAGGTAACCTAAATGTTTAATACATGTAACTTTACAGAATAGCAGACATTACTATGTAATAATCATTCATAACTGCATTAGTTAGCAAAAGAAGGAAAGAAATAGGAATACTAATTGCAACATACATCAATAGATGCACACGAGGTAGAGCACATCTCACATAAAAATGTTTCTTTCACATACATGGATCATGGCTACAGTACACTGCTATATAACAACTTGATAAGAATTGGCATTTGTATATACGCGGAAGCGCTAATTAGTGGCAATTTAGAATTTTCAAACGTTTGTTCTCCACTTACATCGCTGATTTTCATGCGCAAATTCGCCGTTTTGTTTCCATTTGGCTAAAATTGGCTCTATTATTTGCCATAGTGCCCAGTACTTCCTGGAGTTATAGTAAATGACCCCCTATATAACCATTTTGACGATGCTCATGCACCATGTCTGCTACATGCTTTTCGAGTTCTGGCCAATGTGGGGTGCCTCTTCTTAATGCACACTTACCCCTTAGCATACTCTTTAATACATCTTCCTTTGCTTTCCAGTCTCTGGCAGCAGCACACTTATTATTTTCCTTGGCAAAGTTTACAACTTTGAGCTTAAAACTGGCTTCATGTTTCCTTCTTTTTGCTGGTGCCATAATGGGGTCTTGTCTATCAGCCATTTTACACCCACTAATCTGTAATCTGTCAGGTATTACCACTGTATTACCACTGTTATGAAATCAAAAAGGAAACTGGTGAACTACTAGTCCCAGAGATCCCACAATTGGTAGACAGCAACAATGGCCAGCAACAATGGCCAGTGAATCCTCTCCTCCAATGCAATACCGCCAATAAGAGCACCAGAAAGCACCAGAAATCATAACTATATGAAGGGGAGATCTGGTGCTGGATGTGCGGTAATACTGCATGTCCAGTAGCACCAGGTACATTATAGAATACAGTATACACTGCTGAGCCAATCGGGGGGTGATGTATTCCATTAATGAATACAAAGCCTGCTCGGATTGGCAGAGGCTGTAACATCATCAGCCCACGCCTCTCTGACTCTCAAAGCCAATGCGAGCAAGCTACTCTATGTAGCATGCTCGGATTGGCAGAGGTTGTTACTCCAATCTGAGCAGGCTCTGTATTTATTAATAGAATACCTCACTTGCCGGGATAGGCCAAAGCTACATACAGTATTACCGCACATCCAGCGTGCATCCTGCGGGCTGACATTCAAAGGGTCGCATATCATACCCGGCGTATAAGACAACCCCCGCTTTTTGGCCGATTATGACAGATTATGTTCATGCTATAAGTGTAAAAGGTCATCTTTTACACCGGAGAATACAGTATTATTCTCTGCAGACTGAACAGATCTGTATTCATAAATTCAGACAAACCAAAAATGTGCAATCCAATGATTCACCTGATTTGAAAGCTGAATCATTCACCATTACTATTAGCACTTGAGTCATGTTAATAAATAAGCACTTATATGCATATTTTTTTTCTTTCTTTTTTAATGTTTGAGCATGACTACAGTCACATAGTTCCTAGAGAATCACAGATACATCTGCATTTTGTTCTTAGGCATAATCTCCATATTTATGTTTTTTATGTGCGGAAGGAGTGCTATAAAATTCCTGCATTGTATTAATTTTGCCTTTCAAAGCCATTGTGCATACTGAATAAAAATATCATTTGCATTTAGTAGCAGAAAACCTCTGGCAATTTTTGAACAGAATTATTTTCTTGTTACATTGTCCCCATGCAGACTTATGGTACAGTAATATATTTTTAGATATTTTAGTTCTACATGTGGAAAAGACAGATTATGTTCATGCTACAAGAAGATAATATGTGATTGATCTGTCAAATGCACTACATCTTCAAAAAGTCAGCTTTGCTGGAGTCCCATTGTAATATCTATCATTGACATTTGAATGTGACATTTTTACTTGATGATTTATTACTTGTTCACATAAATTAGAGCGGCAATATCTAAATGTTATATTCAAAGCATAATTTTATTATTAAGAACCTTTAACAAGCTTTTATAAACTTGAAAATTCAAGATATGTAACATTCTTTATTGCCTGTGAAGTTGAATGAATAATATCACTGACTATACAGTACTTTGCATACATTAGTAGAGGCCAATATAACTGCTACAAGTACACTAGCCTACCCTGACCGCGGCAAAACGCAATACGTTTTTGCTGCGTTTTGCATTTTCCTGCGGCCGGCAGTCAAAATGTTCCTATCCTGAGGGAGCTTTAACCTCACCTAAATGTGGCAGCTCCTAAACTCTCCTAAAAGTCCATGTGTACAGTACATGAACACATAGGCTTTTATGGGGTTGAGTTTAGGAGCTTTGGCAAAAAAACACCAAAGCTCCTAAACTCAAGTTTAGGAGCCCCCAGTGTACATTAAGCCTTAGTTTGTGAAACCTGCAAAATTAATTTTTTCCTTGGCCACAAGCCAATGCTCATTACATTATTACTATGATAAATTAACAGTCCATTCCTGGAAGAGCACATGTACCCAACAGTGTACTTCAATAGACTGGATGAAAATTGTTATAATCTGTGCATACTAGATGACACTTGGGTTTTCATTCCTAAGGAAATGGTTAGATGACCAAATTCTATTTTTTTTGTCTTCTGTTATTTCCTAAAGAGAGGTTGATGCCAAGCATATCTAAGACATCTCTTGGGCAATCCAAGTGTTCATAATAATGTAATTAATCTTTAAAAAATGTGTGGTGGTCTTATGTTGTCCCCATATCCAACTGCCAACTACTGTTAATGGGCAAGCAGTTTTAATATGTAGCTATCTATTAGTTTGTGGATTAATGTATGCAGTAAATACAAACTGCACTGAACATGAACAATACACATGAATATCAAGTAAATTGATTTGTGTATTTTGTTTGGACAGCAGATAAGGGAGGTATCTGGGATCCAGCAGGAAGTAAAAATGATTTCTTATGAGACACTGAGATAAGTGATGCCTGAGACACATCTCCATTAATTATAGTTAGATTCCCTATATTATCAGCTATGAGACCAAAGTAACCTGCCATACTCCCATCAATATATTGCTCCTACAACCTTTACAGCTTGTTTCTCCAACAAATATTCTTCATATGAATATTAAATAGGGCCTTGGTGGTAGTATTTATTGTCTTCCAAGCATCATTTGTGATTTGATTTAGGGTTCTTAGTTTCATTTATTACTACATGCAGGCCAAGATTTACATAAAAGCATCATGGCCTGTTATCTGAAGTTAGAAATTTGGTTTTCCCTTGATCCACTATCCTGAAAAAGTATGACTAAACAAGAGGCTATAAACAGGAGGTTGGCAAAAAAAGAGTCAGCAAGCACTCCGCTGGACCAAAGTAAAAGGCATTTGCAATGTCTCACGTCTAACACATACAATAACAGGGTTTTGCATTACATTAATATTGTGCAGTGTAAAAGGTTGCTTTATGGAAAATGTGTACCCGGAACCACTGGATCACAGCACAGTCACAGTCTAATATTACAGAGGTTGTGTGTTTGCATCCTATATTTGGAAAATATGGTGCTTACGATTTTTGCAGAATCAAAATTGGGATAGTATATAATGTATATAAATACAAATAAAAGTTATTACATATAACTCAAGTTATTAAATTGGATCTAGACTGCATTAACCACCATTGACTTTGCAGATATTGCAGATATTACTGCACTGTTCTCTATATATGTTTTCTGTCTATGCATCACACTAATCAAAGCATTGCAAAAAAAATAAAGGCTGCAAGAGGGGCAAATTTCCTTTGGCACATTTATTGGTTAGCATGCCTAGCAGTGACTGAAAACTTTCTGAGCAAGGATGTTCGAAATCTGAAGCACTGCTTACAAGTTCATGTGTGGACTGTAGCTATCGCTATACTCCTGGCACTTTGACAGGAGAGATGTGGCTGCTCTGTGATTGTCCACCCATCCCCTCCGCTGTCTATTCACAAAAGGCTTTGTATTTTCTGAATTGTTTCATATAATACCTAGCCTTCTGTGACTGGGCAAGAGGAGAGGAGGGGTGGGCAGAACGGCTGCAGTTGACTCTGCAGCTGCAGGATCTGATACCAAAGTATAGTGACTGCACAGGATGTATAGCGATAGATGTACTCCCAGCGCTATGAAAAATGTAAGTTGTAAATAAAATAAATAAACCCATGATGTGACATACAGCTCTTTGGCCTTAGCCCATTGTAACCCAGTACATTTTAAATTGTGACTTCATTCCCGGAGTTTCTCTTTAAAAAGGAAAACGGAAAAAAAGCTGATATTTCAGTTAATTTCCTTTATTTTTAGTGAAGATGTTTTCAAACAAACTTTTTTCTCCCGTTGTATTATATAAATCTTATACAAGAGGGTTGATTAAGGCTAAATTTTCAGAACAAACTGCCTGCAGCATGTTAATTTAACAGCTTCACAATTTCCTGGTAATGAAAAAGTCTTATCAACTGATATACACTAAATTATTGATTTGAAAAACAGCTACTACCTCGGTTTTGAAAATAGAAAAAAATCTTAGGGTGCTATACACACACATAAACACACACACACACACAATGATTCATTAAAAGAAAGCTGTGAGTATAGAGGTATTAAGTCCGCTGTTGCTGTTTTGTTTTTAAAGGTATCAGCTACCACATGGGGGTTATCGGGTATGGGGGTTTCTATGGAGTCTGCGGCAATATGAAGGATCACTGTAATCCCCTCTATTCAACTTTCTGCACTTTTAAAATGTTTCTAACCCTGTGGGTGGGCCTCTTCATTCTGTGTAACCCATCCCTTGGAAAAATGAATTAGAAGTAACATTTTAAATTATAAATAAATATAACTTGAGTGGTTCAGGGTCACCCTAGCCTTCCTTTCCTGGCCACCCAAGAGGTCTGGTTGAAATATTACGAGGAACCCCATGCTGAATTTTTTTAAATTACTACATATGCCCCACAGCTGTAGCGGGGGCTTCTAGATACTCCATGTAGTCGGCCCCTTCCCCAACTTTAAAGTGCTAAACTATTTTTTTCTTTTTGGATAGAGTAGGGGAGGGTTAGAACCCCTATCATTTTCACCACCTGTGTCCTATTGGGGAGATCTCTCTTCACTTCCTGTCCCATAGCCAGACTAAGGTGAGAGTAAATTCCTCCAAAGTGAGGGAACACCTAGTTGCTACCAGAGTCAGTGTCCCCATTAATAACCCCCCCCCCCCATCCTGGTTCTGGTGACAAACCAACATCTGGGATTTACTTTTACTTTCACTTCTGATGGTAAGGTAAACAGGACAAATACAAAGGGTGAATCCCCCTAAGGCTCCATACACACCTGTTAGTGGGCGGAATTGCCACGATTCCGCCAGCAATTTCAAATCGCTGTAAAATGCCGGGCGCGTTTCCGATGCCTTTACTTCCAATGGCACCCCAAGCGATCTGCAATTGGAACACTTAACATGTGTTCCTATCCCTCCCTGCTAACTAAACTAAAAGAAAAAGTTTTGCCTTTAGTAATACTTTAAAAAGTGTGGATTTTAGCACATTCATTTGCTGACTCCAATGCACTCAAATTTAAAGTGTCATTAAACCCACATCATTATAAAAACTATCAATAAATGCTTTATTAGATGCTTTTCATACTCACTCCCCCACTATGGGATTCATTTTCAGTATGCTGCCAAAAAAGGTTGATCCTGCTGTTCTTTGTCTCCCCATCCTGTCTGTGTCCCCATTGCAGTTGGGGATTTTGCAAAGCAGTGTTGGCAGCTAGTGCACATGCTCAGCTCAGCTATTTCTACACTGAGCATTTCCTCCCTATCACATCTGAGCAGCCCATGTCACTAAAGAATCACACATGTAGGCACGTACACAGTGGTAAATGACATCCCCATTCCCTCCCTCC
The DNA here is from genome assembly GCA_037952925.1 of Lithobates clamitans. Classification (NCBI taxonomy): domain Eukaryota; kingdom Metazoa; phylum Chordata; class Amphibia; order Anura; family Ranidae; genus Lithobates; species Lithobates clamitans. The sequence continues at coordinate 990,942 of JBBGZY010000377.1, read as the reverse complement.
CCTTCAAGTCTGGTATGGATTTTAAGGGGAACTCCGCACCAAAATTTAAAAAAATGGCATGGGGGTCCACCCAAAAATGCATACCCCAAAAATGCATACTAGACCCTTATCCGAGCACGCAACCTGGCAGGCTGCAGGAAAAGAGGGGGGGGAGTGCCCCCCCTCCTGAACCATACCAGGCCACATGCCCTCAACATGGGGAGGGGGCTTTGGGGTAGCCCCCCAAAGCACCTTGTCCCCATGTTGATGGGGACAAGGGCCTCATCCCCACAACCCTTGCCCGGTGGTTGTGGGGGTCTGCGGGCGGGGGGCTTATCGGAATGTGGAAGCCCCCTTTAACAAGGGGACCCTCAGATCCCACCCCCCCTGTTTGAAATGGTAACTGGTACATTTGGTACATTGTACCCTTACCATTTCACAAAAAAGTGTCAAAATGTTAAAAAAAGACAAGACACATCTTGGGTCAAGTCCTTTATTAAAAAATAAAAAAATAAAAATGTCCCACGAAGTCCATTCATCTTCTTCTCTCGCTCCGCCAAACCGAAAAAAAGAAAACCCGCACGCCGCCACCGATCCGCCTCCATGGGTGGCACCCTCCATAATGACTGTCCTCTCAGGTGACAGTTCTTTTATAACTGAGGGCGGGGCCACTTGGTGACGTACCCAGGTGACCCTGCTCCCCTCTGACGCACAGGGACTTCCCAATGGCTTCCCCGTGGCGTCAGAGGGGGGCGGGCCACCCGTTTACTTTTTTGTGAAATGGTAGGGGTACAATGTACCTGTTACCATTTCAAACAGGGGGGTGGGATCTGGGGGTCCCCTTGTTAAAGGGGGCTTCCAGATTCCGATAATCCCCCGCCCGCAGACCCCCACAACCACTGGGCAAGGGTTGTGGGGATGAGGCCCTTGTCCCTATCAACATGGGGACAAGGTGCTTTGGGGGGCTACCCCAAAGCACCCTCCCCATGTTGAGGGTATGTGGCCTGGTACAGTTCAGGAGGGGGGGTGCTCTCTCGTCCCCCCTCTTTTCATGCAGCCTGCCAGGTTGCGTGCTCGGATAAGGGTCTGGTATGGATTTTTGAGGGGACCCCCACGCCATTTTTTTTTAAATTTTGGCATGGGGTTCCCCTTAAAATCTATACCAGACCTGAAGGGTCTGGTATGGATTTTGAGGGGAACCCCTACGCCATTTTTTTTAAATTTGGCGCAGGGTTCCCCTTAATATCCATACCAGACCTGAAGGGCCTAGTATGGAATTTGGGGGGACCCCCACGCAATTTTTTAAAAAATTTTGGTTCGGGGTTCCACTTAATGTTAATACCAGACCCAAAGGGCCTGGTATGGATTTTTGGGGGAACCCCCATGCCGTTTTTTTAATGACTTTTATCTGTATTGCCGGGACCCAACAATTCATTATAGCCGCGAGTAGTTTTAAATTACTTTTTTCCTTTAGAAATGTCATTTTGTGCAGGGACTGTTCTAAACACGGGAAAAAGGCGCCACTTTACAGGCATACTATAGACACCCCCCAGGTATGAAATTTAAAGGAATATTTTACTTTCATTGTTTCACTTTAAGCATTATTAAAATCACTGCTCCTGAACAAACGGCCGTTTTTAAAACTTTTTTTTGCATTGATACATGTCCCCTGGGGCAGGACCCAGGTCCCCAAACACTTTTTATGACAATACCAAGCATATAAGCCTTTAAAATTAGCACTTTTGATTTCTCCCATAGACATTTAAAGGGTGTTCAACGACTTTCGAATTTGCCGCGGACACCCCAAGTTGTTCGCTATTCAGCGAACAGGCGAACATCCAATGTTCGAGTCGAACTTACGTTCGATTCGAACATCGAGTTCATCCCTAATTATTAATAACACTAATGGTTAATATCAACAGTGACCTAATTAAGGACATACATTATAATGAGCCCATTAACAAGCCATATACATTGGAAAAAGCAACACAAGTCATTTTAAAATTAGTATGCATATTCCAGTACTGAATTAGATACTCATTAACTGAGACCTATTAAATAGAAGAATTCCAATATAAACATAAATAAAAAAAACACAGAATACCGTATATGAAGGTTCCATAACAAACACTGTTAATATAATGAACCAATTGTTTTTTGTTTTTTTTTTCCAGTTTTAAATGCATCAGCAATTTATCTATGGTCTCTTCCCATGGACTTCTGTATCTATCATATCTTCTACCTTCAATCCTTTGTTCATTCACCTGACAAATGGAACTCCTTTTTCCTTAAAAGCAGACATTCCAGCCTGTTCCTTTGCAGCTGGAAATCCCAAATGAAAATCCATCATGTTAATAATAAAGCATTTCCATTAATAACTTCAAGCCCTGACAATGCTGACTCTAAATATAACTTGACTTCCTGACAAGACACTACAAATCAGTGAACTCATGTTAGTTCCCAGTCTCTGAGACATAATTGTGTTGATGGCTAAAAATTGTATAGAGCTGAATACTTCCTAAAAACCTAAACTGACTCACTTACCTCTGGTATCTTGTTCAAGATATATATATATATATATATATATATATATATATATATATATATATATATATATATATATATTACAGTATCTCACAAAAGTGAGTACACCCCTCAAATTTTAGTAAATATTTTATTATATCTTTTCATGTGACAACACTGAAGAAATTCACTTTGCTACAATGTAAAGTAGTAAGTGTACATTTTGTATAAGAGTGTAAATTTGCTGTCCCCTCAAAATAACTCAACAAATAGCCGTTAATGTCTAAACCACTGGCAACAAAAGTGAGTACACCCCTAAGTGAAAATGACCAAATTGGGCCTGATTAGCCATTTTCCCTCTCCGATGTCATGTGACTCGTTAGTGTTACAAGGTCTCAGGTGTGAATGGGGAGCATGTGTGTTAAATTTGGTGTGATCGCTCTCACTCTCTTATACTGGTCACTGGAAGTTCAGCATGGCACCTCATGTTAAAGAACTCTCTGAGGATCTGAAAAAAAAAGAATTGCTGCTCTACATAAAGATGGCCTAGACTATATGAAGAGTGCCCGAGTCCCAAAAACTGAGCTGCAGCATGGTGGCCAAGACCATACAGCGGTTTAACAGGACAGGTTCCACTCAGAACAGGCCTCGCCTTGTTCGACCAAAAAAGTTGAGTGCATGTGCTCAGCGTCATATCCAGAGGTTATCTTTGGGAAATAGACATATGAGTGCTGCCAGCATTGCTGCAGAGTTTGAAGGGGTGGGGGATCAGCCTGTCAGTGCTCACACCATAAGCCGCACACTGCATCAAAGTGATCTGCATGGCTGTCACCCCAGAAGGAAGCCTCTTCTAAAGATGATGCACAAGAAAGCTCGCAAACAGTTTGCTGAAGACAAGCACACTAAGGACATGGATTACTGGAACCATGTCCTGTGGTCTGAGGAGACCAAGATAAACTTATTAGGTTCAAATGGTGCCAAGTAAGTGAGGAGTACAAAGGCAAGTGTGTCTTGCCTACAGTCAAGCATGGTGGTGGGAGTGTCATGGTCTGGGGCTGCATGAGTGCTGCCGGCACTGGGAAGCTACAGTTCATTGAGGGAACCATGAATACCAACATGTACTGTGACTACTGAAGCAAAGCATGATTCCCTCCCTTCGGAGACTGGGCCGCAGGGCAGTATTCCAACATGATAACTACCCCAAACACACTTTCAAGACGACCACTGCCTTGCTAAAGAAGCTGAAGGTAAAGGTGATGGACTGGCCAAGCATGTCTCCAGACCTAAACCCTATTGAGCATCTCTGAAGCATCCTCAAATGGAAGGTGGAGGAGCGCAAGGTCTCTAACATCCACCAGCTCCGTGATGTCATCATGGAAGAGGACTCCAGTGGCAACCTGTGAAGCTCTGGTGAACTCCATGTTCATGCCCAAGAGGGTCAAGGCAGTGCTGGAAAAGAATGCTGGACATACAAAATATTGACACTTTGGGTCCAATTTGGACATTTTCACTTAGGGGTGTACTCACTTTTGTTGCCAGTGGTTTAGACATCAATGACTGTGTGTTGAGCTATTTTGAGGGGACAGCAAATTTACACTGTTATACAAGCTGTACACTCACTACTTTACATTGTAGCAAAGTGTCATTTCTTCAGTGTTGTTACATGAAAAGATATAATAAAATATTTACAAAAATGTGAGGGGTGTACTTACATTTGTGAGATACTGTATACATATCTACTGTATAAGCCGAGATTTTCAGCCCTTTTTTTAGGCTGATGGCTTATACTCGAGTCATCGCCGTCTGCCTACATGATCAGCGTGTCATGCAGACAGACGGCAGCCATTCCACTGTTCAAAAGCCTCGCCTCCTCCTCGTCTGTGATAGGCAGAACACTCAATTTCCCAGCAGTCAGTGTTCAGCCTATCACGGACATCCTCTCATCCTCGTCTGTAGTATGAGGATGAGCGGATGTCCGTGATAGGCTGAACACTGACTGCTGGGAAATTGAGTGTTCTGCCTATCACAGACGAGGAGGGGGTGCGGCTATTGAGCAGGTAGGCTGCACAGGACACAGGGACACATGCACAGGACACAGGTAGGCTGCACAGGACACAGGGACACATGCACAGGACACAGGTAGGCTGCACAGGACACAGGGACACATGCACAGGACACAGGTAGGCTGCACAGGACACAGGTAGGCTGCACAGGACACAGGGACACATGCACAGGACACAGGTAGGCTGCACAGGACACAGGTAGGCTGCACAGGACACAGGGAGGCTGCACAGGACACAGGGAGGCTGCACAGGACACAGGGACACATGCACAGGACACAGGTAGGCTGCACAGGACACAGGGAGGCTGCACAGGACACAGGGACACATGCACAGGACACAGGTAGGCTGCACAGGACACAGTGAGGCATGCAGCTGCAGATGGGCATTGTTGACCCTCTTTTTCCACTTACAGTGGCTGCTGCATTTCTCACCCTTAGCGTATACTCGGGTCAATAAGTTTTCCCATTTTTTTGTGGTAAATTAGGGGCCTCGGCTTATATTCGGATCGACCTATACTCGACTATATACGGTATATACATTAAAGAAAAAAACTGTTAGAACAATGCATTTAATGTCAGCTTGTTGATTTAAAATTGACTGTTTACAGTTTTTTGGGGGGAATTGCCCGCTGTGAAAGATTCAGCATTTGTACATGTATTCATAGCTAATAATCAGGGACACAAACAGACACACATGCTTGACCTGGAAGATGCATCTTAAGGGTATAGTGACTGAAATTATTTTCTTAGGGCCCTGACAAGCATGTTAACTCCTACATCAAATTGTCACGATGTATTGAAAACACAGTCAGAATACTTGCATTGAAAGTAGGCCAAAGAACAGAAGCTGTTACTATTTGTTTGTGGTAACGCGTCAGCCCAGGTGTCTCTGACATTACATGGCAATTGGACACGCAGGCTAATCTATTTGCAGACACTACTTTTGTAGGCTGTCACATAAACACATACGGTTGTATTGCCCAAACAGAAATGTTTATGCCTATGCAAGCAGATGGGAACACAACCAGACACTTTCAGTGATGGCTGAGGAAATTAAAAGGGATTAGGAAAAAGGATATAACATAGTTGATCTCTGTTCTCTTAAAGTGATTGTAAAGGATCATTTTTTAATTTTTTTAAAATAACAAACATATCATACTTACCTCCACTGTGCAGCTCGTTTTGCACAGAGTGGCCCCGAACCTGCTCTTCTGGGGTCCCTCGGCTGCTCTCTCGGCTCCTCCCTTCCTCAGATAACCCCCTAGGAGAAGCACTCTCCCGAGGGGTTTACCTTACGGGCGAATGTCCTCCACAGACACGAATGCTGGACTTGGCCCTGACCCCCGGCACCCTCGCATTGGATTTGATTGACAGCAGCGGGAGCCAATGGCTGTGCTGCTATCAATCTATCCAATCAAGAGCCGGGACCCCGTGGAGAGAAGGACAGCTTGTCCCTGCCGAGGAGATGAAGGGGCTCAGGTAATTAGGGGGGGGGGGCGGTGAAAAAGGTGAAAAAACACGAGGGTCCTACAACCTCTTTAAGATAGGGTGACCAGATAAGTGAAATATTCCAAATATTCGTGCACCTAAACCAACAAACAATAAAAAAGTATGTATATCAAAGTTATCTAACCTTGTACAGCAAATGTGTTCACATATATATATATATATATATATATATATATATATATATATATATATATATATATATATATATATATATATATATATAAAATTCATCAAAAAATAAATAAAAAAATAAAGTACAATATTAAAAAAAGGCTTAACATCACTCATTGCAGAGGAGGTAGAGACCTGTGGCTCACCACCAGGGTTCACTCGGTTGGGCTGCAAACTCCCAAAGGATAAGGATCTCTGTGGGGCGAATGTTCCTCACGGAATCTCCTGGTGCTCCACCCTACGTGTTATGTCAATTTTACCTTTTTAAGGGACTCCCTTCAGTTTTAATTATGTCATAGACTGAGTCACAAGAATTTTATTGTATGAATTTTTTATTTCAGGTTTTTTGTAGTAATTTTTTTCATCACAATTTTTTTTTAACAGACTCCTGTGTGAATGAATCTCTCTTCACATTTTTTTTAACAATCTAGACATTTATATTGTACGTTATTGTTTTTATTAAAGAAATACACATTAATATATATACACTTTATAATTTAGCTTGGCACATTTGGTGAACACAAGACAGACAGCCTGGCATGCTTATACCATATTATATCTGGGTAAAACAATTGTCCAAAACACTGTGCACAATTAAAACTAAATAAATATATATGCTCTTTCTATGGTGTTTTGGCTTCTCTGATCAGCAAGTGGAACAGGATGGGTAATCAGCCGAATGATCAATTAATGTAACCTGCAGTTTAATAATAGGTGCAAAGTTAGAAGCAATAATGCATACCAGGGTCAGAATGATAAAGGACATGCATGAGGGCATGTTTAAGACCCTCCTCTACATGTCTAATGTCCCATGGCAGCAGGTGGCTACGACAGACACTACATATACTGAGGTTAGATATTGCTCTGGCTCTTACTATTATTGTTTCTTTTGGAAATCTGCATGTCCCAGTTTGAATCCATCTGGAGTCTGGCTGTATATTTTCCATCTTATCCTAATCATTAACATCAAACGAAGAACTCCATGGCATTACATAGTGATTAGATTTTGAGGTATATACATAACCTCTAGGTCATTTGGAGGTCTCTATAATATAACCAAGAATAAATCTTTTTTTTATCCATTTAAATTATAGGCTGTTGGAAAAGTGTCAACTTATTTACTTTATAATCTCACCACCTACCTGATACTGGAGATATATATTTCTTTTAGTCCAGGACAACCATATGGATAATGATAATGATTTTTTTTATCTATGTATAAAAACATTGCTGTACTAAGGTGTATCTATACTTGTTTTATATTTGGGCACCAATTGGCTCTAACTGGCATCTTTACTCTATTCTCAAAAGTGATGATTGATCCTTTTACTATTGAAATATCTTCGAATATATATGAGGCGCTCAGCTCCTGTGTCCACCCACTAGACTTAAATTAGACTTAAATAGCGTATAGACGTTCCGCCATGGTATATGTGAGTGTTGTTAATACTGTGATCTTGGATGTCGTATTACATACATACAATACGTAACACACGTTTTCAGCAGAATAAGATACCCAATATAATTTGGTTCTGAGGAAATCTAGCGAAACGCTTTAACCAGCAGATGAGGACCTGCATACCTCTATCTGTAGGTTATAGGATACACTCCACAAGAGAGAGGTGTTTGTATTGTGGTCCTAATTGGGGTTTATGTATCATATGACAACCCATGATACTACATGATTTTAATATAGTTTGTATGTGCAATGGGGTTTTTTAAACCATGCTGTAAATAAAAATCTCATGGGGGTGCCATTAAAGTCCATATATTGGCAGGACATGTTCCTGCAAATTTCCACATGCAAATACTGCAGATACAAAACAGAAAACTGCTTATGAAAGCATGGACTCTGTACAGCAATGCCTCTGTGGCTCAAGTGGGGTTCTGTGGAACCCAAAAAGTCTGCAAGATGTCCCCAGGGGTTTGGGACTGTTGTAGCAGATTCAGCAGTGACTTTATTTTTTCCCCAGCTACAGATCATTTACTGCTCCCCACTGATAAGGGTGATGGAGGGATGCTTGAAGTGGTTCTCTGGTGATGTCATGCCAAACATGCCTGTCACCATTTCAATCATCTACTGCCTGGAGTCCATGCACATGTGCACTGCACTCCCAGCCGTGACAGTGCACATTTTTCACACTAAACCTGTTAAAAATTACCACAGCAGCCCAAACCTATAAAAAAAAAACAGATGTGTCACTTAGAACACACATCAATGTATCCCCACATTTAAACCATGTTTGCTATATATTAAAGGTAACTTTCTAAGAACCTATCCAGAAAGAAATATCCTTCTCATACCGTGATATAGAATCTGAAATGTTTACATTTTTCATCAACCTATAAACCTTCCCCGCACTATATGCTATCCTCATCTCATGAAATCTCAGCAAAAATACACATAATGAATAGTTCTGTGTATCAATATAGAGTAGTTTTGTGTATCAATATAGAACTTTATCTTTGACTTTAACTTAGGTGACTTTAACTATAATATCAGCAGGGTCAAAAATGGCCCTTTCGATAGGGTATTACCAAATCATAAACTATCAGACCTTGGGGTATTATATTTATTGCATTTAAATGTACGGTCAGTTGTTTACTCAGTTCCTCTTAAGTTATCTTCCTTCCACCACTGTTCTCCACCATAAAGAACATGTTATTGCCAGAAATAAACTTTCACATTTATTTTATATAGGCAGATGTGTTCCAAAAGCTTGGTCCTCATTTTATATTTCATGCACATATCAAAATAGTGTTCACATACAAGTAAGAGCTTGGTTTACATCCATTTCATAAAATAATCTATCAGATAAATATACTTAACTCTTACTCATCTATAGGCATGGGTAATGCAGTGAGCACATTCCTTTCTTTTTACTTCCTGCTTTACTCGCAATTTGAAACTGTGCAGCAATGCACAGTTAGAGGGGTTTTTAAACTAGGCCCCCTAACCTGAGGGAGGAGGTGGAGACAGATCTCCTATTACAAGTTGGATTAGCAGCAAGGATGGGAAGTGTTATCATAATGGGGGATTCTAATTATCCAGACATAGACTGGGCGGAGGGAACCACGCATTAGTCTAAGGCTCGCCAGTTCCTAAATGTCTTGCAGGACAAGTTCATGGTTTCAGATGGTAGACACACCAGCTAGAAATAAAGCGTTACGTGATCTACTGAGTACCAACAATGCAGACCTGATCACGGATCTGGAAATATGGGGCAATTTAGGAAACAGCGATCACAGGTCAATTGACAGTATAAATCACAAAAATAGGAAACATAAGGGAAATACAAAGACACTGAATTTCAAAACAGCCAACTTCCCTAAACTACAAACCTTACTAGAAGGCATGAATTGGGATAAAGTCTTAGGAACAAAGAACATGGAGGAGAGATGGGTTTGCTTTAAGAGCATATTAAATAAGGGCATTAGCCAATGCATCCCATTGCATTGGGTAATATATTTAAAAGAGCAAACAAATGGATGGCTTAACTCCAATGTAAAAATGCATATAAAGGCAAAGGAGAAGGCCTTCAAAAAATACAAGGTTGAGGGATCATCATCAGCATTCAGACTTTATAAAGAATGCAACAAGAAATGCAAGGGTGCAATTAGGGCAGCTAAGATAGAACACGAAAGACGCGGAGGAGAGCAAAAAAAATCCCAAGAAATTCTTTAAGTATGTAAACAGTAAAAAAAGGGAGGACAGACCATATTGGCCCCATAAAGAATGAGGAAGGACATCTGGTTACAAAGAATAGGGAGATGGCAAAGGTATTAAATTTATTCTTCTCCTCAGTCAAGGAATCGGTGGGCTTCAGTAACCAAAACTGCAGTGTTTATCCTTATGACACATCACAGGAAGCACCTCCATGGTTAACAGAGGACAGAATTAAAATTAGACTTCAACTTAACCTTAATAAATCACCAGGACCAGATGGCTTGCATCCGAGCGTACTTAGGGAACTCAGTCAAGTAATTGCCAGACCACTGTTCCTAATTTTTACTGACAGTCTACTGACTGGAATGGTACCAGCTGATTGGAGAAAAGCCAATGTAGCACCAATATTTAAAAAGGGCCCAAAATACATCCCTGGGAATTACAGACCAGTTAGCCTAACATCAATAGTATGCAAGCTCTTGGAGGGGATGATAAAGGATAATACGCAATATTTTAGTAATGATTCATGAAGAATCGTTCTTGCCAAACCAATCTATTAACCTTCTATGAGGAGGTGAGTTGCCATCTAGATAAAGGAAAGCCCGTAGACGTAGTGTATCTGGATTTTGCAAAAGCATTCGACACAGTTCCCCATAAACGTTTACTGTACAAAATAAGGTCCATTGGCATGGACCATAGGGTGAGTACATGGATTGAAAACTGGCTACAAGGGCGAGTTCAGAGGGTGGTGATAAATGGTGAGTACTGGGAATGGTCAGGGGTGGGTAGTGGAGTCCCCCAGGGTTCTGTGCTGGGACCAATCCTATTTATATTGTTCATAAACGATCAGGAGGATGAGGTAAACAGTTCAATCTCTGTATTTGTGGATAATACTAAGCTAAGCAGGGCAATAACTTCTCTGCAGGATGTGGAAACCTTGCAAAAAGATCTGAACAAATTAACGGGGTGGGCAACTACATGGCAAATGAGGTTTAATGTAGAAAAATGTAAAATAATGCATTTGGGTGGCAAAAATATGAATGCAATCTATACTATGGGAGGAGAACCTCTGGGGGAATCTAGGATGGAAAAGAACCTGGGGGTCCTAGTAGATGATAGGCTCAGCAATGGCATGCAATGCCAAGCTGCTGCTAACAAAGCAAACAGAATATTGGCATGCATTAAAAAGGGGATCAACTCCAGAGACAAAACAATAATTCTCCCGCTCGACAAGACTCTGGTCCGGCCGCACCTAGAGTAAGCTGTCCAGTTCTGGGCACCAGTCCTCAGGAAGGATTTACTGGAAATGGAGCGAGTACAAAGAATGGAAACAAAGCTAATAAAGGGTCTGGAGGATATTAATTTTTTAGGAAAGGTTGCGAGCACTGAACTTATTCTCTCTGGAGAAGAGACGCTTGAGAGGGGATATGATTTCAATTTATAAATACCATACTGGTGACCCCACAAAAGGAATAAAACTTTTTTGTGGAAGGGAGTTTAAAAAGACATGTGGCCACTCATTAAAATTAGAAGAAAAGAGGTTTAACCTTAAACTACGTAGAGGGTTCTTTACTGTAAGAGTGGCAAGGATGTGGAATTCCCTTCCACAGGCAGTGGTCTCAGCGGGGGGCATCGATAGTTTTAAAAACTATTAGATTAAGCACCTGAATGACCACAACATACAGGGATATACAATGTAATACTGACATATAATCACAAACATAGGTTGGACTTGATGGACTTGTGTCTTTTTTCAACCTCACCTACTATGTAATCCGTGGCAATTCATCCAGCTAACCACACATGGCAGCTTAATGCATTGGCATGCAAATGAGAAATGTGTCAATAAAGATAATATCTGATGGATTACTAAACTTATAAAGATGTGAATTACTTATAGGCAATTCCTTCAAGATCTAGTCCAGTGGTAAGGTATCATTAATTAATAATTTCCATAGATAACCACAGAAAAAAGGCTATCTGACTGGACATTGGGCTTGCCTCAGTGATGATTTTAATATAGGAATGATACCACTGGTTCCCACTTAAGTACGTACACATTTCTGGTCTGACTTCTATAACAAGTCAATGTTCATGTCCCACTACCATAACTGATCTATTTTTAGTTTAGTTTCTAGTTTAAAAGAGAAGAAGGCTGGAATCATACTTACCTAGGTGGATGCAGCATCGGTCCAATCTGTCCCTGAACTGTAGAGGGTGTCGGGAGTGGCCGGCTCAAGCTCTCTGTGACACGCTGAGAGGCTGAGCTGGGTGTTGGTACAGACATGTGGGCTGATTCTGACCATAGGGTTGCAATCTTTCTGGACCTGCTCTGTGACGTCAGCCGACAGCAGGCTTCAGCCCGTTGTCTGCTGAAAACGGGTCACATGAGTGCAGAATGAACTGCACTCCTGTGATCCACAAGAGAAGTACAGCTAAACAAGCTTTGGCTGTACGTCTTCTTTAATAACAATAGATTTAATTACAGAGGAAGAACTGCACAGCTTACAGGTCTAGGAACTTCATAAAAAAATATTACATTACCTGTATACTAATTTCCGTAGTCCAAACTTGAACTTCTACACCTACTCTGCTTTCAGGCTCAAAAAGCAACAGAACCTGATTACTGATAATGATGTCATCTCTTACAACAACACTAAATCGGCATGGAGGATGATGTAGCAATAGACAGATTCAAGGTTGCTGATAGCAATACAGTTATTTCTAGGTTTGTATTCATCTTATATCTCAATACAGCTTAATTTGAGTATAATACAAATTGTAGTTGTATCCCTTTTGTATTGTTTGAATACATGATTTAACCTGGAATTCCTCTTCAAGGAAAAATAAATAGACATCAGCTGAGCTCAATTACAGCCCAGGAAAATATGGCTTAGGATTGACACAGTAGAGCCAACTGTTGGGGCTAATACCGGATTATGCCTTACGATGCAGTAAAAAAAAAAAGAAAAAAAAACGTAATACTAAACAGGATTATGCAGCTAGCCCTTGGATTACTGTGCAATCTTATTTGCAAAGCTTCTTGTAGAAAACATCAAGTTTACCTCTACTTCTGTTCACAAAAAGAGTTAACAAGATTTTTTATAATAGTGGTATACAGGTTATTTTACGTTTGGAACTCCAATCCTCAAGGTGTCTACCACTGAATACAAATTATTTACAAAAATGTTATGATTCCCTCTTAGTGAGTTGCAAAGCATGGCATTCAGATAATGAGTAAAATATAGTCACTCCTAAACATTTACCTTTCCAGTCTAATCATTGTTTTATTATTTAAGTAATGATATGTAAATAACTAAAAGTCCTCTATAGAGATCTGCCATCCATGGATTTTTATATTTTTCTTTCTTTGATAGGTTTTAGGGAACATTTCTAGGCAACATTAGAAGGGAATCATGAAACTACTAATGCATTGCAGCACACTGGAACTGTGCTAAAAGTTTAATTTCCCTTTGGTAATCTCTCAGAATCCACAGCATGTACACGCCACCTGACAGGGTCAGCGGAGCAGCAGTAGGAGGGTACATTGTGGAGTATGCAATATGTATGCTCTGTATGCCAGAAGCAGCAAGGAGCATGTTTCATCATCACAAGCGAGTGTGTTCCGAAATTCCAATATTACCAACAAAAGGGAGTAAACAGGTCAGAAACTTCCAGTTAAAAACTAAACAGCTCAGTATGTAGGCTGTGGTCCCTGTATGCATGTCTTCTTAAGGGCATGTGGCCTAAAATTGTTTGGGAGGGTGGAACTTGCTCATCTCCCCTTTCCTGGCCTGCCAGGCTGCATGCTCAGATAAGGGTCTGGCACTGGGTTTCCCATAAAATTCATACCGGATCCAAAGGGCCTTGTATGATTTTTTTTTAACACTCTTGCATCTTTTTTTTACATTCACCTGTCAGCTGGTAATCCCCAGCTGACAGCTGAATGAGAACGCAGGGATGAGTGGTTGTTAGGACACTGGCAGGTGCTGGCTCCTTATTGACCATTTATTTTATACATCTGTTAAACAGCGCATGGCTAGACCACGACTTATTTAATGAATATATTTTTTATTTTTTTGTGAATTTACTTTTAGATCAGTTTATGCAGTATTTACTGTTTGTGTCTTATTTTTGTGATAAGTAATGCATAAATTAAGATTTTCAATATTGCCTGCAATATTTGGATCAAATGAGTCATGTGATTCAATATTGCTTATATTGCAAATTGAGCCCAAAGGCTGGTAACCATACAACTAGAGAGTTTAAGACCCTGACCTATGTTAAAAGCAATCCCGTTGCTTTGAACAGGTGTTTCAGAAGTGTTTTGTTTTTTTTAACAAAATTTCAGAGTAGTCTGAATCCTATTTTTTGTGTTAAGGGCATACAAGCCAAGTAGGCATGAGTTTTGGTTTAAGTGAACCATGATTTCAACCCAAACTCATCTTGTTCGCAGTTCTGCAAACAGGCCAACTAAACGGAAGAATCTGGAGTTCTGGACAGTTTGCTCATCAGAACCTTCTTATCACTAAATGATAAATTCCTGCATTGCCATTGTAAACACACTGACTTTAATCCCAGACACATTATTGGGGTATTCTGTACGCACTGATGTGAGAGAGGGACTAATATCAGGGTGTACCCTTTATGCTAAAGGTTTTCCACCTCATGTTGTAGTTTACTCTCTCAATGTTGATGGTATGTGGCCAGATATGGTTCAGGAAGGGGGGCTGCATGCTCACACCCTCCCCCCTTTCTGGTCAGCCAGGCTTGCTGGGTCTGGTATAGGAATTTAGGGAGACTCTACACCATTTTTTGTTTTGTTTCAAAATCCATACCAGACCCTGGATGACTGAAGCTCCCTCCCCACCACCACAGCTGGCAAGGCACCTTGCTCCTATATTGATGGGTCAGGGGTCTCATCCCCACATTACCAGCCCGGTGCATGTGGGGATCTGCAGGGAGGGTAATTATCAGAATCTGGAAGCTGCTGTTAGAATTTTTTTTGTAAAAGATATAGGGTACATAGTACCCTTTGTTAATCATTTCCTCAAAAAACCCAAATAGTAAATAAACACAAAGACACCAAAGAAAGTCATTAAACATAAACATGTATATACGGCAATGTAGATGCAACATCAGTCATGATGAATGATGTCCCAAGGACCTGCAACACAATGATCTTTTCCATCACTACTCTTGCTGCTACTTCCATCACAAATGACAGTTCCCCAGATGGCTGCCGAATGTACATAAACAGGTTGGGAATTCTGGGTAATGTCACTTACCAAATATGGTCAAGAACGTGTATGTTCAGTGACGTCATAAAGGATCCCTGGCCACTTTGTCGACATTCAGCTTTCAGCCAGCAAAGGAAGATCATCAGTGTTGCTGTCAGTCGTGTTGCCAGGGCACCATCGCTGGGTCTACATTGGTGGACTGACATTGGATTACTCTCTGGGGACATTGGTTTTTATTTATTTATTTTTTAAATAAGGGATGTTTTAAAGGTGGTGGTGTTTTTATTTACACTTATTTTTTTGTTAATGAATAACAAAGGGTTCTGTTTACCGCTTTCACAGTCATGTAGGTGGGAGGGCTTGATAACTCTAGCCCTCTGTGGGGATAATACATGTAATTATAGTATTCTGTATATTATTATCATTTTTTTTATCTCACATGTCTTTAAATGCATTTTTCATTTACATTGTTCTTTAAAATCATGCAGTCTAATCAAAGTGACAGGGGTTGATACAAACATTGGAGTGCTTACAATGATTCATATGGTTTAAAGGGGCTATTCACATTACACATACATTGAGATGTTCTGCATTAAGACCAGGGTGGATTTGATTTTTTTGTTTTTGTTTTAAATCAAGTCATTTTAAATCATGATTTAAATCACTAGTAAAAAAGCTTGATTTAAATCAACTCGATTTAACCACTTAAGGACTAGCCTCGTTTTGGATTTTAGGTGTTTACATGTTTAAAACAGGTTTTTTTGCTAGAAAATTACTTAGAACCCCCAAACATTATATATTGTTTTTTTTCTAACACCCTAGAGAATAAAATGGCAGTCAATGCAATACTTTTTTTTGCACTGTATTTGCGCAGCGGTCTTATAAGCGCACTTTTTTGGGAAAAAATGCACTTTTTTGAATAAAAAAAATAAAACAACAGTAAAGTTAGACCAATTTTTTTTTATATTGTGAAATATAATGTTACGCCAAGTAAATTGATACCCAACATGTCACGCTTCAAAATTGCACCCGCTCGTGGAATGGCGTCAAACTTTTACCCTCAAAAATCTCCATAGGCAACGTTTAAAAAATTCTACAGGTTGCATGTTTTGCATTACAGAGGAGATCTAGGGCTAGAATTATTGATCTCACTCTACCGGTCGCGGCACTACCTCACATGGTTTGACCACCGTTTTCATATGCGGGCTTAAAAAAATGACATTGAAAAAAAATGTGCCTTTAAGACGTATGGGCGGAAGTGACGTTTTGACGTCGCTTCCGCCCAGCAATATCATGGAGACGAGTGGGCGCCATCTTAGCCTCACTCGTCTCCAGGCACAGAAGGGAGACAGACGTGATCGCCTCCACCGCTACCGACGGCTCCGGTAAGCAGCGGAGGGCACCGGATCGCGGCGGGAGGGGGGCCCCTCTCCCGCCACCGATAAAACTGATCTTGCGGCGAATCCGCCACAGAGACCACTTTTATCTGAAAGCCGACCGCCGCATGAAAACGGGGATACTGGGGTTATGGCAGCTAGCTGCAGCCATAACAACGATATCCGCCGCCAAACTTTGGACGTACATCGGCGTGCGGCAGTCGGCAAGTGGTTAAATCATCATTTTTAAAGAGCAACTGTCATTTTTGTCCTGCAGCAGATCCTCCATTGACCCGCTGTTGGCTCACCGACAGTTCCATTCACTTTAATGGCACTGTTGGTGATGTGGCAGTCACGCAACAAGGTGAGGGACGTGGCGGCAGCAGATGAGTGGATGCCCGCTAACAGGCGCTGCCACGATGGATCTGAAATGACAGGTGCTCTTTAAATGTAAGGACTCATTCTTGCTGGTAGTTAGAATCTTTAATATTTGCAAACAAAATGAAGGTTTCTTATTTAGAATAAGCTGTCAGGTTAGTAAAACAGCGATATCAGAACCGGTTCAATCATACAGTTTGTAGTGTACATAGATTTGCAAAACAATGGGATAAGGGAATATTCCTGAACTTTGTTTTATCTCATTGTTACTGTGAAATTGTGTGAATGCATCAATGCAGGGCATGTTATGTCAGCTTGCAGAGCTTGGATTCATTGAATGAGTTTACCAAAAATGTAAATATTGCAGAATATACAGCCTCATGCTATATAACCAAGTTCCATTTCATGCTGAATAAACTAAATTTTTAATGTATCTTAAATAAAAAACTATCTTTAGATAGATTTTTACTACAAAAGCATTTTATTTATATAAAATTGATAAAAAATAAAAAAAAACTAATAATTTAAATCAAAAGAATCCTTTTTTTTTCTTTTTTTTTAATCATTGATTTATATCCACCCTGGTTAAGACAGCCCATTACTTTTAAATGCACTGGCAGCTCAACAAATACACTGTTGCCATAAGTGTTCAAAAACACCTGGCAGTTATCAAACTACATTAGTTTTTCCTGACAGTGATCCTTAATCCACCACAATATCTTTATGTCGGATGTATTACTATATTCTCTTACAAAGCTCTGTTTAATCTCCAACAAAAAAAAACTCTTTCTGTGTTAATGTTAAAAGACAGCCACCAGAAGCTGGTATTTTATAGAACAATAACCTTTGCAATATTTTTTTGACTTAGATTTTACATTTGTACTAAAGAACTGCACAGTAAATCAGGTGCAGCTCTGCATGGTAGCCAATCAGCTTTTTTTTTTATATTCTTTATTTTTCACATATTATATATTACACTCCACATAGAGCATTTATCATATTCTTCATAACATCTCTTACATCTTATCACTTCCCCATATCTTCAAATTATATCATTATACATTCCATGTTCGGTGCTACTCAATCCCGTCAACTCAATAAACAAATATAATTTCCTTTTCTCTTTTCCTAGCCCTATCCCCACCTCCCCCACCCTCTAAACCAGTGTTTCTCAACTTTCTAGTGCCGTGACCCCTTGATAAAATTTCCCAAGTTGTGGGGACCCCTAACAGTAAAATTATTTTCGTAGCGTGGGTTGTCAGCACCCAAGACAAGACAAGTAATTTGCGCCCCTAACCCATGGAAATTTAGCGCTCCCTGAGCCCCTTCCACTTGTACTGTATTAGAACCCTTTATGATACATTTTAGGATGTACCACTATTTCTCTTTGTTCTCCTTTCTTTCCCTTTTATCTCTCTCTATCCTATTTTCTTTTTTTTTCCCACCCCTCTCTCTAGCTGTCTTTCTTGTTTTCTCTTATTCTTTCTCTCCCTTTTTCTTTGTTCCTCCCCCTCTTTTCCTTTCCCTTACATGGATTCTCTATTTTTATTCCTTCTCTAAGGCCCCTTTCACACTGGGGCGGTTTGCAGGCGTTATTGCGCTAAAAATACCGCTTGCAAACCGCCCCTAAACAGCCTCCGCTGTTTTTTCAGTGTGAAAGCCCGAGGGCTTTCACACTGAAGCGGTGCGCTGGCAGGAGAAGAAAAAATCTCCTGCAAGCCGCATCTTTGGAGCGGTGAAGGAGCGGCTGCCCATTGAAATCAATGGGACAGCGCGCCTATACATCGGCAATACTGCGGCTATAGCCGCGCTATACGAGTGGTTTTAACCCTTTTTCAGCCGCCAGCGGGGGGTTAAAACCGCACCGCTAGCGGCCGAATACTACAGTAAAACAGCGCTAAAAATAGCGCTGTTTTACCGCCGACGCCCCCTACCGCCCCAGTGTGAAAGGGGCCTTACTCCTTGGTGGGGGGAATGGGGTGAGTAGCAGTGCTGGGGGGAGTTCTGATCAGCCAACTTAGGTGCTCTTGAGCAAGGTCCTCTGAGAACTGTAGTGGGGACTTTTAATGGCAACAATAATCACAGGTAGTGTTACTCACTGTGTCTCCGACTTTGTGGTGTCTCGTAGCAGTAAAACCTATGCCGAAAGCAAGAGATAGGGTCTCCTCCAGCCCCTCCCACTTCACATTCCTCACCAGTCAGCTGATCGCTAGTCTCTGCCCCCCAGCCATGCCGTGAACTGAATGGGCGGCTGCGAAGAGGCTGAGTGGACTGCCCAGGCTCCAGGAACAGCCCAACTGGACAGTCACAGGCTCCAGGGACAGCCAGCTGGGGGGCCCCAAAAAGGCTGGGATAGCGGTGTGGGCTTCAGGAGCAGTCCAGGATTCAGTGACCCCTGGCAAATCATCATTTGACCCCCAGGTTGAGAACCACTGCTCTAAACCCACCAAAGAAAAAAAAAAACTTCAGGTTTTTCAGTTAGGCTTTGAAAAAAAATACAGGAAGCTGATTGGTTTCTATGCAGAGTTGCACCAGATTTGAACATGGCTGTTGCAAATTACATGCACTGCAAACTATAAAGAAGAAAGTTAACACAGACATTCAAGACAATTTACATTAAAAGGAATGTATAGGGCCTCATATATATTTGTTTGACCCCTTGTAATAGCAATAAGGTTAAATGAAAAAAATAAAAAATTCAAAAAATAAAATTATAACAAAGTTAATAAAAAAAGTAACCCCACATTACATTGCACTCAACCACAAATGTGTATTCATGTATTTAAACAGCAATGGTGCCACATACATGAGTGTGGGAGCAATAATTCTACTGCCATCATTTATAGTTTACTTTAAACCAGTGATATGCAATTAGCGGACCTCCAGATGTTGCAAAACTACAAGTCCCATCATGCCTCTGCCTCTGGGTGACATGCTTGTGGCTGTCAGAGTCTTGCTATGCCTCATGGGATTTGTAGTTCTGCAACAGCTGGATGTCCGCTAATTGCATATCTCTGCTTTAAACGAATGACCTGTAAGGGTTTTTAAAGCTTTACTCAGTGATAGCTTTGGGTATCGCAATTGTTCACCATTTCCATGGGTGCACACAGTTTTGAGGCCTAACATATTTGCTGTCTAGGCACTTGACACCACCCCATCCTTTATTCTGTACAAAAAAGTGGGGAATAAATTGCGTTTGTGTGCACTAAACTTTATTTTAGTGTTTTTATTTCCTGGAAATATAAATTTGATAAAAGTTGCAATCAAATATTGTGCAGCAAAAAAATTGTAACTTCCATCTTTTTATTCAACAGGGGCTCTGCGTTCAGAAAAAAAATATTGTTCTGGGGGTTTTAAGTCATTTTTATATCCAAAAATGCTTATTTAAATGTGTTTGTGCAAAATAAAAATAAAAAAATGAAAAAATAAAAATGCTCTAGAGAAGTGGTGGTTAATGGTGTTCAGATCTAAAACATAAAAAAAAAAATCTTTATTTTTAGATAAATATAAAACATTGCATTAAGGGTCGGTTCCACACTACAACGACTTGGGATCCGACTTGTCAGCCCTCAAGTCGCCCCAAGTCGCTTGACATTGGGAATTGCATTATAGTCAATGAGAGCCGTCTTAATGTACACTACTGAAGTCGCTCCGACTTCAGAAAAGGTTCCTGTACTACTTCAAGGCGACTTCTAGGCGACCTGTACCCATAGAATTCAATGGAAGTCGCCTCCAAGTCGGATCTCCATCTATATTGAAGCGATTTTACAGGAAAAAAAAAAGTTTACCCAGGCAAACCCCTCCCTCCCAGAGAGCTGATTATTCTGTGATCGGCCACAGCCAAAGTCACCTGTCCTGGAGGCGACTTGAAGTCGCGTTGTAAGTTACTTAAAGTCACGCTGAAGTCGCGTTGAAGTCGCCTTGCAAAGTGCCGTTGTGTTGCGCCTGTGCTGCCCCTGTGTGAATCGGCACTCAAATGCATTATTGGAAAAAAAAAAAACACGTTGTCATAGGAGTCATTCCCCCCTTCCTGCCTACTCTGGTCACATGGTGAATGCATTAGAGCATGGGTGCTCAACCTGTTGCCTTCCAGCTGTTGCGAAACTACAAGTCCCATCATGCCTCTGCCTTTGAGAGTCCTGCTTGTAACTGTCAGTGGCTTGCAATGCCTCAAGGGACTTGTAGTTCCGCAACAGCTGAAGGGCTACAGGTTGAGCACCCATGCATTAGAGGCAGGCAACCAGAAAGGAAAAACTACAGTTGTGCTGTCTATTTAGAAAGCCCAGAATGGTCTTCATAGCCTTAGTAATAGGCAAAGCCTGTATTAGATGTTTAATTATATATGTGATAAAACATTTATAAAACATTACTTTAAAACAAAATCTAAAATAAAAATGAGTCAAAAGTGATTTCTTACAGAACAACATACTTTGAGGGCTGGTTAACACCAAAACATGGTGCAAGAAAGGCGTTTCCCACATCGCAGGTGAAGGCGCTGCTCTTTGCAAAAGCGCTTGGCTGCCAATAAATTAATGGCACCCCAAATGCATCTTGCAAATGCAGCACATTGAGACCACCAAATAGCATGGTATCGCAGCCCCATGCAGTTTGGTGCAGTGCATTCTGAACAATGTTTTCTGTGTTGCAGTGCGTTTTGCAGCCCATTTAAATGAACACGCAGGATTGAGTGTAAACCACATTTCTTATGCAACAACTTGGACAGACTACAGATATTAATTAAGATCACCACTTTCTTTTAATATAAAGAACTTAATTGAAACAAATGATAATGAAACTAACTTTTAGTAATATGACAAATAACAGATTGATTTCATAATTAAAGATAATAGCAAGATACGCTAGGAAATGAATATAGACCATACCATTATTCTGTCCTAGATTAGACCTATAGATAGCATAAGCATGTGTTTTGTGGTTTAGATTATTATTCCATATCGGACTTGGTATAATTCAATGTTTCTTCTGAAAATCGTTCCACATCACCATGACATTTTCCCCAGTGCGATGTGTTTATTGATGTATCAGAGTGAATACACAGGGAATAAACCTGTTAATAAATCTGCCTGTAGAGGTAAGGATAGGCAGCAGTATCAATGTTCTCCATCGCTATCATACTGACAAATAGAACTGTCCTCCTCCATATGTAAGCATGCTTGTTTGTGCCATGAGATTTCCTCTGCTTGTTTGTTAATATTTGATTTTAGTTTAAGTGGTGTCAGGGGGCATGTTGCCAGCTATGGCTGACTTTCAAATGATAGCTCTAGTAGAAATAATTACAAGTCCTCTTACACATTGCTCACATCAGTTCACAAGTTCATGTACTGGATACCGAGAGACATGTTAACCATCTAGATAAATCTCTATGAACTAACCGTGTAATATTTAATGGTTTACTTTCCATCTGATAAATTTCCCCATTTGGTCTGTTTTTGTTTGCCAAAAGAAAGTTAATAACCTGGGGTTTTCCTGTGTACATTATTGCATCCAACTGCTAATATATCTGAGGTATGGGGTCTGTAACCCAGCAGCCATCCCTTTCGTTTTCCTTTGTAGTAATGTATGCCTGAGACCTTGCTGGAAGGATGTGAATGCATAGCATACCAGCTTATATTGAAAATTAATAGGACCATAGATATACAGAGGGACGACAGTGACTTGGCCGTCATTAGCGCTTAAATAGTTTCCAATGGCAGTAGTTAATATTTTTTATCCAGTTTTCTGCATGTACAGAATAGTTGACAACTACTGTATTTCTTTACCTGTTTTTAAACATTTTGCCAGCATTTGGGATGCCAAACAAAAACTCTCTGACAGCTAACTGCTTATAAAATGGTAAGCTGTTGAGTTAAAGTGGTTGTAAAGTCAGAAGGTTTTCTATCTTAATGCATTTTATGCATTAGGATAAAAAAAAACTTTTGTGTGTAGCAGCCCCCCTCAGCCCCCCAATACTTACCTGAGCCCATCTCGATCCAGCGATGTTACAGAAGTGGCTCGGCTGCCCGGAACTCTCGCTCCTCATTGGCTGAGACAGCAGTGCCACGCCATTGGCTCCCACTGCTGTCAATAAAAGTCAGTGAGCCCAAGGGGATAGAGAGGGGCGGGGCCAAACCGCGGCTCTGTGTCTGAATGGACACACAGAGCAGCAGCTCGGCTCGGGTGCCCCCATAGCAAGCTGCTTGCTGTGAGGGCAACTCGGCATGAGGTAGGGACCAGGAGTACTGGCGAGGTATCCGAGAAGAGGAGGATTTGGGCTGCTCTGTGCAAAACAGCTGCACAGAGCAGGTACCTATGACATGTTTGTTATTTTTATAGAAAAAAATGAGACTTTAGTATCACTTTAAGCCAGGCTTTAGGCCCCGTTCTTACTTGAGCGTTTTGTATCTTGTATGTCGAAAGCTTAAAAACACTCAACAAGAAAAAAAACAATTTTTTTCAATAGTCCTTGTTCATATCTGAGCATCCTGTTGCTCAAAAAAGTACATCTTCTTTTCAGGCAGAATTGAGCATTTTTCTCCCCACAGACTTCAATGGAAACGTCTAAAAAGAACGACAAGAGCTTTTTTTTTAGCGGTTTTTTTTTAAAGTATTTTGCTGCATATTTTCTGCTCAAACAGCAGCTCTCCGCCCCTTTTCCAGAAGCACTCTGCAAATTTTAGTTAAAAAACACCTGAAAAACCATCTGACAAAAGCTGCAAATACATCCAATTCCAATCCAAAAAATGCTCAAAAATGCTTGAAAAAAAACGCTTAAAAACATGACGCTTAGGTGTGAATGTAGCCTTACTGCTCAACTCCAGCCAGAATGTTTTAAAACATCTGTCAGACTTAAGAAGAAGTAAGGGTAAATCTCAGCACTGGGGATACAGTCTGCAATAAATATAGTTTTTGTAGTAGGGTTGGAAATAATTGGTCAGTTTATACTGTTACAAAAAAATAAAAAAATGCACCAGTGGAAGGAGTACCAGACCAAATGATAAAAGAGCCCAAATTCATTTATTAATTTGCACAAAAAAACAGACAATGCATTTTTTTTTGGGGGGGGGGGGGGCAGAAAAAATGCTCCCCTCTTCTGAACTTCAGGTAAAATGATAAATTTGAATGGCATCAAAATAGGGATTGTCTGTGTGAATCTTTGTAGGTAAGTTAAATGCTGGACTAGAATGATTACTAGCCAGCAGCATCTGCTTGGGCAATCAACCTCTTAACTTTGGCCTCCGAAACATGTTGGCAGTTTTTTTGTGAAAACCAATCAATGAATTTGGACTTTTTTTCATTTGGTCTAGTGCTCCTTCTATTGGTGCGTGTGTTTCTCTGCTGGCTACTCACTGGAGGGTAGCTCTGGCTGTTGTGAGCAACCTAACCCAAGATAGTGAGCTCTCTGAATGTGATTTTCCTCTCACAACTTTGTGTGAACTCACATTAAACTAAGGCTTCATTTAAATGTGTGATTGGGAGGCGGCAAAAATGCACAGTTGAGGCATGTTTTTGCTGCCCGACAAACACCCTTTAAGCTGCAATAGACAGTGGATAGGGGTGTTTACATGTCACAGTCGCGATACTCTACTTTATGCCCACAACAAAGTTTCCTGACATGTAGTGTATGCTACACACTCAAGCTCCGAAACCCCATGCAACGCACATAGTTGCAGCATTTTTGGGGTTAAAACAGGAAGTGAGAAGGTGTCACATTGCTTCCTCCCCACCTATCAGTAGCCTCTGAAGCACATTATGAATGTGAATTGGCTTCCGAAGAAGGGGAGATTTACATGCACATCTAAATCTACTCTAATGCCGCATACACACGAGCAGACTTTTCGACTGGACTGGTCCGCCGGTCTATCCGACGGACTTTCGGCGGACTTCCGACAGACTTTCCCAACAAACGGACTTGCCTACACATGATCACATCAAAGTCCGACGGATTCGTACGTGATGACGTATGACTACTGGACTAAAATAAGGAAGTTGATAGCCAGTAGCCAATAGCTGCCCTAGCTTCGGTTTTTGTCCATCGGACTAGCATACAGACGAGCGGACTTTTTGATAGGAACTGGGTCCAGCGGAGTTCCAACATAAAGATTTGAAACATGTTCCAAATCTAAAGTCCATCAAATTTTCCACCGAAAAGTCCGCTGCAGGTCCGATGAAGCCCACACACAGTCGAATTGTCCGCCGGACTCGGTCCATCAGACCAGTCCAGTCGAAAAGTCCGCTCGTGTGTACGCGGCATAACAGTTCCTCTTGGTTGCTTTTTCCTCTTTTCTTCACTGAACTTTACATTGTTGCCTATGTCCCCATTTGGAGTGATTTACAGCTTTTTTCTAGGTTATGGGAGTCAGACAAAAAAGAAAGTGAGAGGAAATATTGTCAAAGACGACAAATTTGACATATAAAATCTGACAGAGTTTGGATCCCTTTCCCTCCCCATACAAAGCTACTGTTAAAAAAAAAATAAAGTTTTGGCTACAATTGACATTTAAAGCGTAACTCCACCTTTTTTTGAGGAAAAAACATTCCCCCCTGGGTGATCTATATACATTTCAAGGATTTTAATAAACTTTGTT
The DNA here is from genome assembly GCA_037952925.1 of Lithobates clamitans. NCBI lineage: Eukaryota > Metazoa > Chordata > Amphibia > Anura > Ranidae > Lithobates > Lithobates clamitans. The sequence goes on along the minus strand of JBBGZY010000377.1, from coordinate 965,452 downwards.
GCAGATTTCTACCTTTTGTTATTATGAAGAAATCCCTGTGTGTTTATGTCCATGTGGGAAAGTGAATCTAATGGGAGTGGTTTCATAATCATCAATCAGCTGTGCACCTGCAAGGCTCTAATGAGGAAAGCTGCTAGGCCTGCATCCCTTTAAGCATGATTTCCTATTGCAAGCATCTCACTAAAAATTACATTTTTGTTGCAGGGGATGCTCAAAATCTGACTTGTATCTTAGCGCGAACTTCTGGGAATTGATGAGCCAACTATACAAGCAGGAAATTATGTTTCATGGGGGCAATCTGTGTACAGAACAATTCCAGGTAGCCATGTTGCATTGCATTTTCAGAAAATTACAGAGCTGCAGATTGAAAAGGAAAGGTAATTATTAATAACATTCAATTAATTACAATATGACTTGAGTCTCAATTGTACCGTATATGCTATATTATTTTTTCTTTATTTGCTACTTTTTTTTACCCACGAAAGTAGAGTTAGCCTTTTAATGGTAATAGAACTACATTTTTTTTTTAAATAGGTTTGAACCTTCTATTTTGTAGCATGCTATGTATTTCTAACATTTCATAGTAGTAAATCAGAATCCAAATCACTATAAACAGCAATTCTAAGATCAAGATAATGCATTTTACAATTGTTTTGGCAAAATCATCCTATCGTTCTGTGAACATAAAATCTGCATAATGTATTTCTATATTTCTTTTACTGTATAGCTTCATATTTATGTTATGCATTAGGCTGCTGAAAATAAAACAGTTTGGTTTTTGGTATTATAAACTTGTTTATGTTTGCACATCTCAGTATGCTATGTTCATCGCTGATTGCTTCAGTATGAAGAAATACAGTGTACAGAAAAAAACAAATCTAATCCTAGTTATATTCTAAAACAAATAAGCTCAGAATTACTTATTTCTATTGATCTCTACAGATGGCATACTTTCAGAAAAGGGGGGTTCTACCATCAACAACAATAAGTGGGTATGTGATTGCCCACAGATACACTACATACATTTATTGAACTGAAAATGCTCCCAATATTCACCCAGATTCTGAATACCAGGCCTCCCTAGTCTGTTCAATCTCTTGAAATTCTATACACAGGCTTGGATTATGCAGAAAACTTAGCCCTTGTTTCCCAAAACTGCCTGTCTAAAAACATAGAGACTACACAGTTCCAGCTTCCCTATTTTTAAATAAATTTCTGTCCAAATGAACTTTAAGAACTTTCACCCACGCAGCATCGCCAAAAAAAAGATGAAGATAAAAAATCAGCTGGGACTAGAGGATCAAGACATAGCCTACTGTACATAGTAGAGCTGGTGCGTTAAGCCAATAATAAACAATGTCCATATTAGGGATGAACAAACCTAGCAAAGTTCAGTTGCGGGAAATTTGCCAAACCCAGCAGTAAATTTGGGAACCCCCAACATAGCCCACCCAAACCCCACTGAAGTCTGTGAGTCAAATTTTACAATTTTTTCGCTGGCCCCTTTCAAGGTCAATGTGTAGGCTTTTAATAAACACTTGATCTTTAGAAGGGTTTACCCCCTTCATGACCAGGGCATTTTCTACTATTCAGCACTGTGATACTTTGACTGGCAATTGCGCGGTCATGCAACACTGTACTCAAATGACATTTATATCATTTTTTTTCAAACAAATAGAGATTTATGTTGGTGGTATTTAATCACCACTGCTATATAAACAAAAAAAAAACAATTTTGAAAAAAAAACAAAAACGTTTTTCTGTTATAAAATTTTGCAAACAAATAATCTTTCTTCATAAATGTAGGCCAACAATGCAGTCTGCTACAGTTCTTTGGTAAACATAGCCCAAGTCTGTGTGAAAGTTATAGAGTCTATAAAGTATGGTATATATATTTGAAAACTGATCAGTCCTGATGTACTAGTGGCCTATCTCATTTCTTAAGCCCCTATAATGCCAGGACAGTACAAATAACTCCCAAATAAGAGGCATGGCAAGTTTTTGGAAGTAGAAATTTTTGTCACAATTTTTTGGAAAATTAAGAAGTTAAATAAATTTGTTGTTTTTTTTACTTTTTTTTTTTTACATACTGTCACCAGTGTAGTACAGTGTCACTGGTGACAGTATGTAAATAAATAATTTTTTTTTTTAATTACATTTTTTAACATGTTCTTTCTTTTTTACTATTTGTTTTTACATATCATAGTGACACTGTACTACTCTAGGGGGAGGGGGGAAATCAGGGATTTCTTTTTTTTATCACTAGCAATAGTTTTAACTGTCATGAATGGCTTTCATTCATGACAGCTTGCTTACTATTGCGATGCTGTGATTGGCTACAACTAATCACATGATATAGGGTGGCAGGTACCATGTGATTGCTGTGGGCCAATCATAGCATTGCAATAGTAAGAAAGCTTTCATGAATGGAAGCCATTCATAACAGTTTTGCTTACATGTAATAATGTGATCGATATGATTGGTACTGAGCACCGTGATGTCCACAGTGGTCATGGGATTGACCCAGGAGGGGGGGCACTGTTGTGCATGTGCTGAGCAATGCACCAGTACATCTCTACAGTTGCCGCCTGCCTGCAATAAATGTATTGTGGGTGGGTGACAAGTGGTTAAAAAGAGCACAGGTAGCTAGGAACTGCCTTGCACTAACGCAAAACAAAAAAACAAAAAAAAATTAAGGGGGTCACAGGTTTTTAATTGCGGCATAAAGGGGAACATTAGAAATAGACAACTTTAAATAACATACTTCATTTTCCCCCAATGTAAATCCAACATCAATAACATCCTCCAGCAAAGCATATCCAACATCAATCAGGATGAGAAAATCACCAACAACTAAGGGTGACCCAGACCAGGATGAACCTCTTCCATCATTACTCCCGTCACATGCCCCAGCTGGGGATGCCAGGAGATGTCATAGTCAGGACCATATTTGGTCAATACCATCACCAAGGATACCAGTTGGATTGTTTAGAATGTGAAAAAGCCAGCAGAAAGCTGCCATTTAGTGGCAGAAATGTTGCCAGGCATGTTGCTACTAAATGAATGACTTCCGGCTGCAGTAGACTGAAGTTCAGGTGGAGCGGCGAATTGTGACCATTTTGTTTGCCTGGTTGGTAAACTGCAAACAAGCTGTATTGAGGTCAAACTTATGCTCAACCTAAACTGAAACTCAACCCTAGGCAGCTCTGGATAGAAACCAATTTGCTTCCAGCTTTTTTGTTAAAGCCTAATTGAAAAAGCTGGTTAGAAGCTGATTGACTACCATACAGAGCTGCAACAGATTTTGCACTTTCCAGTTTAAGTAAATCAACCCACTTGTGTCAGTATGGTACATGCTGGAAAAAATTTGGATTCTGCATTGTCCATGCAAAATAAGACCGGGTTCACACTTATGCAAATTGGACGTGGGTTTCCCCGCATCCAATTTGCATTACAGGAGAGTGTGACCGGCTGTCAATGGAGCCGGTTCACACAGCTCTGGGGAGGCCGCAGTCCACATTGGAAAAGGGTCCTGTGCGTCTTTGGCTCTGAATCAGGTACAAATTCAGGCAGAAATTCGGACCTGATTGGCACATGAATTGGTGTACAGGGATGCACCGGACCCTTGCTGTAAGCCACGACTGCAGCAAGTGTGAACCCAGCCCAAGTCTGTATCTAATAGGATGCTTCTACAGTATGCAGTTGTATAATCTCAGCAGTCCAGTGTAGAAAAGGCAAAATGCCGTGTGCAAGCCTTGCATAAGCATAGCTACATTTAAATATAGTGATATCTCTCATGTGGCAAACATCTAAAAACATAGCAGTATCTCACACTTAGCAATGTATTTGAGAGTGTCTTTGATAACATGGCATTTTCTTGCATTTGGAAGCAGCTCTAGAAGCTTGCCAGTTTCTCTGAAAAAGCAGTGCCTTTAGCTAGGGTTGTCCCGATACCGATACTAGTATCGGTATCGGCACCGATACCGAGCATTTGCCCAAGTACTTCTACTCGGGCAAATGCTCCCGATGCTTCCCCCGATACCTTGAGAGTCAGCAGTGATCGACACGTGGGGGAGTTACAAGCTACTCCCCCCACGACTTTCAGCTGCTTTAGTGACATACAGCGGTGATCAGTGCTTGTAACTCCCCCGCACGCGATCATTGCTGACTGTCACCGCATCCTCCATGCCCCCTCCGTTCCGCTGTCCCCCTCCGTTCCTCTGTCCCTCTCCGTTCTGCTGTCCCCCTCCGTTACGCCGCTCCGCTGTCCCTCTCTCTTCCTCTGTCCCTCTCCGTTCTGCTGTCCCCCTCCGTTCTGCTGTCCCTCTCCATTGTGCTGTCTCTCTCCATGTCCTCCTCCTTCCTTTGTGAATGGACAGAGTCAGCTGACTCTGTCCATTCACATAACTGAAACATTGTAACCTCCTGTGATTACGATGTCTCAGTTTATGAATGAGAGGAGCCGCTGTCTTCTCTCCATTTTATTCTCAGTGCAGCTGAGGCTGCAGAAAGAGGGACTGGGGAATCTCTATCCTCGGTTTCTTTCTCAAGGGGGAGATATCAGGGGTTTGTTAAGACCCCTGATATCTCACCAAAGCCCTCAAACAGGGCTGATTAAAAAAAAAAAACACTAATGCTATAAATAATTTTAAAAAAATATTATTGTAAAAAATAATAAAAATGTAAATAAAAAAACACACAGACACCGTTCACCCCCCCCCCCTAAAAAAAAGAAAAAGAAAGAAAGCATTGTAAAAAATAAAAAAAACAAACAAAAAACACTGTCACGCGACATTAAAAAAAAAGAGACGGTAATCGGTATCGGCGAGTACTTGAAAAAAAAGTATCATACTTGTACTCGGTCCTAAAAAAGTGGTATCGGGACAACCCTACCTTTAGCATTACAGAGTTTCTAATAGCATGGCCATCATTTCCAGTACCATGACAACATTAATCAGTAAAAATGTTGCAATCCATTCTTGGCAACTGCAGGTACAAATATTTTCATCAAGATTCTGTAGAGTTTTGTTTACCAACAGTGGATATTACGTACACCGGTGTGACAAGCCCCACCCCCTTTTATATCTATACCCCTACAAAATGAGCCACACCTGCCAGTTATAGGCACAGTTTTCTTTTTTCCTGTTTCTCAAGTACAAATGTAAACACATTGGAGTTGATTTACTAGAATCAAAAAAAAGGTGTTCACTTTGCAAGGGAATTTGCACTTTGTAAGGGTATTTGTCCCAGAGCTTAGTGAATGTGGTGAAGTTCTGCTGACTTCCATCATTTAAACATGTGCATGCAAAAATGCTGTTTTTTTAATTCCCCTTGCACATGATTGGGCATTCTTTGCAAAGTGAAACTTCACCACATTCACTAAGCTCCGGGAAAAATAGCATTCAAAAGATCACCTTTCCTTTTCAAAATGAACAATCTGTTTGATTTAGTAAATCATCCCCAGTGTCTATTCTGAATATGCACTGTTCCATTCTAATTACACATTCTTTTAACCACTTCCCGCCCGCCCTATGGCGGATTGACGTCCGGGAAGTGGTTGTGTTATCCTGACTGGGCGTCATATGACGTCCTTCAGGATAACATGCCGCAGCGCGCCCCCGGGGGCGCGCATCGCGGCGATCGGTGGAGCGGTGTGTCAGTCTGACACACCGCTACACTGATCTTGGTAAAAAGCCTCCGGCGGAGGCTCTTTACCACGTGATCAGCCGTGTCCAATCACGGCTGATCACGCTGTCAACAGGAAGAGCCGTTGATCGGCTCTTCCTCACTCGCGTCTGACAGACGCAAGTAGAGGAGAGCCGATCGGCGGCTCTCCTGGCAGGGGGGGTCTGCGCTGATTGTTTATCAGCGCAGCCCCCCCGCAGATCACCACACTGGACCACCAGGGATCACCACTAGGACCACCAGGGAGAGAGGCAACATGTGGATGGCCAGGTATGTACCCCATGGCCATCCACATGTGCCCAGTATGCCAAATCTGTGCCAATCAGTGCCCACAAATGGGCACTGATTGGCACAATTATGTTGCAGTGATGCCCAGCAATGCCACCCTTAGGGGCATCACTGCAAACAAGTAATGCCACCAGTGCCACCCATCAGTGTCCATTCATGCCACCTGTCAGTGCCCATCCATGCCCATCAGTGCCCATCTATCAGTGCCCATCCGTGCCCATCTGTGCCAACTATCAGTGCCACCCATAAGTAACCATCAATGCCACCTACAAGTGCCCATCAATGCCACCTATGAGTGCCCACCAGTGCCACCTATTAGTGCCCATCCGTGCCACCTATGAGTGCCCATCAGTGCCGCATACCAGTGCCACCTATCAGTGCCCATCAGTGCCACCTATCAGTGCCCATCAGTGCCGCCTATCAGTGCCCATCATCAGTGCCCGTCAGTGCCACCTCATCAGTGCCACCTCATCGGTGCCACCTCATCGGTGCCCATCAGTGCCGCCATATCAGTGCCCGTCAGTGCAGCCATATCAGTGCCCGTCATTGAAGAAAAAAACGTACTTATTTACAAAAAGTTTTAACAGAAACAAAGAAAAACTTGTTTTTTTTCAAAATTTTCGGTCTTTTTTTATTTGTTGCGCAAAAAATAAAAACCGCAAGGGTGATCAAATACCACCAAAAGAAAGCTCTATTTGTGGGAACAAAATGATAAAAAATTTGTTTGGGTACAGTGTAGCATGACCGCGCAATTGTCATTCAAATTGCGACAGCGCTGAAAGCTGAAAATTGGGCTGGGCGGGAAGGTGTCTAAGTGCCTGGTATTGAAGTGGTTAAATAATCAATAGGACATTACTACACATTCTTGCCAATTCCAATCACGCCCCTAACAACACTGTATGAGAGAGAGGAAACACAGGACATTGCAAGAAGCTACACTAAACCTGCTCAACCTACCTGCCAAATATCTCTATAAAATCCTTAAACGTGCTTTATGGTAAACTGAGACAACTTTATAATATAATTGTGTATATTAGAAGTTATAATGTTAAAAAGAGAATTTCAAAACCTTTATCCTTTAAAAAAGCTGACACAGTTTAACTATCATGCTCATATCCCCAAAGTTCCTATGCTGCATTTTTTGTGACCTCTTTTTTTTCTTCAGTTCTTTGTTACTTTGGAAAAGGAAGTGGAGTCATTAAAAATTAAATGCCTAATGATACCATCTGGTCATTGAGAGCTTGATATCATGTAACTCTAATATGGTCAGTCACTTATTATAATAGATTACAACTTGAAAAGAAGGCTTTACTACAATTACTACTTATTTTATTATATTTCAAATCACCTTGAAGGCATTCTTTACTTTAACAGTATACAGAAAAAAGAAATGGATATGTGCTTTGGCACTCATTTTTCATTAAATCGTTAAAGCCTAATTGAGGCCTTACACCTTTTTTTCTTCATAGTTCTGAATATTATGGTTTCTAACAACTTTTTACGTGATAATACCTTAAAATGCCCTTTTGTATTAGAGAAAATATGCTTCCTGCTCTCCCACTGCAGTGCACTATGCTGGAAGAGATGAGTGTTGGCCACACCCCTTATCCCAATGGTCCATACCCATACCTGTAGTTCTCAGAAAGAGGGGGGTTGTGTCTAATCAGGTCTGCTAGATTACCAAGTGCACTGTAAAGGATAGTCAAACTCTGGTAGCTATCCAACTGTGCAGTCATATTTGTCTACAATTAAAAACTACAACAGGAAAGTAGAGGTATGTTTATGGAAATGGAAGTCTGCCTTATCAATACCTATTTTTCTCACCTGAAAACTGGGCTTTATATATTTTATATACAAAGGGGGGGCTTTTTGTTTTTTTGCATGAGGTTTCCCCTTAAAATAGTACCAGACTTAAAAGGTCTAGTATGGACTGTGGGGGGAGAGGGTCAGGTATTTTTTTTGTCTATCTTCAAAAACTATACCAGACCTAAAGAGCTTGGTATAAATTTTAGGAGGGAGGGCCTCACACTTTTTTTTTCTTCACCATTCCAGCTGTTTGTCATTTGTTATTGCTTCCTTTGCTAGTTGAGTATTCTTAGAATATATTGTTAGGATATTTTCTCTATTGGTGAATGCTTGAATGTTCTTATAGCTATTTTTCATGGAACCTAATGTTAGGGAATGTTATATTCCTGCAGTGAACAAGGAAGCCATTGTACACATATTGTAAAATTTTACAGGTATCATTCATTATGCTTGCACAAATGTTGAATCATTTGCAAAGCAAACTTTTTAGAAATAGATCCTTTAGAGTGCCTGCCCTCTCTATTGATTGTCGGGTGGGATAGCATTTCAGACCTCACAGAATAGATGATGTATGAGTGTAATAATTGTAAATTGAACTCTGTTCTCTAAGAAAATACCCTAAGGCTACTTTCACACTGGGGAGGGGGGGGGTATTAGCGGTAAAGCGCCGCTAGTTTTAGCGGTGCTTTACCACTGTTATATATAGTTATAACCCCCGCTAGCGGCCGAGGAAAGGTTAAAAGCTTTACAGGCGATTCGGCGCCGGTGCCCATTGATTTCAATGGCAGTGGTGGTTTAGGAGCGGTGTATACACAGCTCCTGCACCGCCCCGGAGATGCTTCTTGCAGGACTTTTTTTCCTGTCCTGCAAGCGCATCGCCCCAGTTTGAAAGCACTCGGGCTTTCACACTGGGAAGGCATGAGAGGCGCTTTTCAGGTGCTTTTTTAGTGCTGAAACGCCTGAAAAGCACCCCGGTGTGAAAGGGATCTTACAATGGGGCCTCTACCTGGCATGGGTTAAATGTTTGCCTAGGGCGGAAAGAATAAATATTACTTACATTATTCCTAACTCCAGCAGGCTTCCTCCATCCATACTATTAGAGGAGATATACTGTATATACTATTAGAGGAGATATACTGTATAAACTATTAGAGGAGAGATATTCTGTATATACTATTACAAGGTGCATCTGGTAAATATCATCAGACTCAGAGATCATTTTTTTTTTTATTAAAAAAACAATGTCTTCCTTCAAAATAAATTTCACTTGAAAAACGTTCGTTCGACTTTCTAATCGTTAGTGGGGTCAAATCGACGTTCATTTTAAACCACAGTGACGGAAAAGTTTGGAAATAATAGAAAACTTCTTGGTCAAAGGAATTTGCAGACATTGTATGTGGTTTTCGTTCAGAAATTACAATCATTTTACAAACAGAATGTTAAAAACAAGTGAAAATTTCAAACAACATTCTTTCATTCAGCGAATGTACAAAGATTTTTCATCTGAATATTCTCGTCTGAAAATGGATCCTTGTGGCCAGCATAAGGCACTATGCAGTTTGCTTTTTATCTGTTTCTGCAGTGTTTTTTGCTGTGCGTTTTGATTTTTGCGCACGTGATTTTGCTGCGATTTGCATTTTTTTTGGCCAATTTGTTGTTGGGCAGATTAAAAAACAAATTGCTGCAAAAACGCATTACATGCTTTTCTGCAGCTTCTCCATTGAAGTATATTGGACCAAAAAAGCACCGTTTTTTGTTTAAAAAATGTCACTGACCCTTTCCAAATACGCAGCGGCTGAAAAAAGCATAGATGTGAACATGTCCCATAGGAAACCTTGTAAATGAACTGTAGTGCGTTTCTGCAAAAAGCACCAAAAAACACATAGGAGTGAACCAGGTCTAAGACGTTTAGTAACATAATGGGGTTAAAAAAAACTAAAATTAGCCCTTTTAGAGTACAAAAAAATCAAATAATCGCTACTGTAAGGGGTTCATTTTTTTTACTGTAGAACTGTGAAAGTTCTATTTACAGTAGCGATTATTTGCTCTTTTTGTACTATAAAGGGCTCATTTTCATTTTTTTTAACCCCATTATGTTACTGGCCGATTAATCGATTATGAAAATAGTAATCAATTCATTTCATAATCGATTAGTTGTCGATTAATCGATTAGTTGTTTCAGCCCTAAACCTGGATGATAACAATAGTTACCTCCATAAAAAAACTGGAGGAGTGAGCATAGCCCCCAAAACAACAGGTATCATGTTGTTTGAACAATCACCAGGTGAAAATAGAGAAATAAAAAACCTGATAAAAGAAGTCCTTTGCAGCCACCACATCTAACAATAAAACAGTTATATTGTACAGAAGACACCAAGCAAAATAACTGATGTCTGCACAGCACAACAAAACGTGTAGGCAGTGCAAACTGCAATTGTCTAAAAAGGTTTATTGATCACATCATCCCTTTACATTGCAGGAAAGGCTATAATTGAAATTTCTTTTCATGACAAGTTGTGATATAATTATTAGCTATAAACAGAATAAGAATCAGTAAGGGACAAAACATGAACACTTCAAGCTAGATAAGAAAAATATAATTACATTCCTATATTTTCAAAGATATATGAGTATTCATTGTCCTTGCTATTTAACAATTCAGCGTCTCACAACAATAATTTGTTTTGTTCTTTACTGAAAAGGCAAATAAGTGCTGTAGGTCCTGAATAGGGATGAGCTTCGAGTTCGAGTCGAACTCATGTTCTACTCGAACATTGGCTGTTCGCAAGTTCGCCGAACAGCGAACAATTTGGGGTGTTCGCGGCAAATTCGAATGCCGCGGAACACCCTTTAAAAGTCTATGGCAGAAATCAAAAGTGCTAATTTTAAAGGCTTATATGCAAGTTATTGTCATAAAAAGTGTTTGGGGACCCAGGTCCTGCCCCAGGGGACATGGATCAATGCAAAAAAAAGTTTTAAAAACGGACGTTTTTTCAGGAGCAGTGATTTTATTAATGCTTAAAGTCAAACAATAAAAGTGTAATATCCCTTTAAATTTCGTACCTGGGGGGTGTCTATAGTATGCCTGTAAAGGGGCGCATGTTTCCTGTGTTTAGAACAGTCTGACAGCAAAATGACATTTGGAAGGAAAAAACTCATTTAAAACTAGCCGCGGCTATTGCATTGCCGACAATACACATAGAAGTTCATTGATAAAAACGGCATGGGAATTCCCCACAGGGGAACCCCGAACCAAAATAAAAAAAAAAAATGATGTGGGGGTCCCCCTAAATTCCATACAAGGCCCTTCAGGTCTGGTATGGATATTAAGGGGAACCCCAGCCAAAATTGAAAAAAAAAATTGACGTGGGGTTCCCCCTAAATTCCATACCAGACCCTTCAGGTCTGGTATGGATTTTAAGGGGAACCCCGCGCCAAAAAAAAAAAAAAAAACGGCGTGGGGTCCCCCTAAAAATCCATACCAGACCCTTATCCGAGCACGCAACCTGGCAGGCCGCAGGAAAAGAGGGGGGGACGAGAGTGCGGCCCCCCCCCCTCCTGAACCGTACCAGGCCACATGCCCTCAACATTGGGAGGGTGCTTTGGGGTAGCCCCCCAAAACACCTTGTCCCCATGTTGATGAGGACAAGGGCCTCATCCTCACAACCCTGGCCGGCGGTTGTGAGGGTCTGCGGGCGGGGGGCTTATCGGAATCTGGAAGCCCCCTTTAACAAGGGGACCCCCAGATCCCGGCCCCCCCCCTGTGTGAAATGGTAAGGGGGTACTTACCCCTACCATTTCACTAAAAAACTGTCAAAAATGTTAAAAATGACAAGAGACAGTTTTTGACAATTCCTTTATTTAAATGCTTCTTCTTTCTTCTTTCTTCCTTCATCTTCTTCTGGTTCTTCTGGCTCTTCTGGTTCTTCCTCCGGCGTTCTCGTCCAGCATCTTCTCCGCGGCGTCTTCTATCTTCTTCTCCTCGGGCCGCTCCGCACCCATGGCATGAGGGGGGAGGCTCCCGCTCTTCTCTTCATCTTCTTCTCTTCTTCATCTTCTTCTTCATCTTCTTCTTCTTCTTCCTTCTTCTCTTCTTCTCTTCTTCTCTTCTTCCTGTCTTCTGCGGGCCGCTCCGCAGCCATGCTGTGGCATGGAGGGAGGCTCCCGCTGTGTGACGGCGTCTCTTCGTCTGACGGTTCTTAAATAACGGGGGGCGGGGCCACCCGGTGGCCCCGCCCCCCTCTGATGCACGGTGACATGACGGGACTTCCCTGTGGCATTCCCCGTGACGTCACAGGGAAGTCCCTCAAGTCACCGTGCGTCAGAGGGGGGCGGGGTCACCGGATGGCCCCGCCCCCCGTTATTTAAGAACCGTCAGACGAAGAGACGCCGTCACACAGCGGGAGCCTCCCACCATGCCAGCATGGCTGCGGAGCGGCCCGGAGAAGACAGGAAGAAGAGAAGAAGGAAGAAGAAGAAGAAGAAGAAGATGAAGAAGAAGATGAAGAAGAGAAGAAGATGAAGAGAAGAGCGGGAGCCTCCCCCCTCATGCCATGGGTGCGGAGCGGCCCGAGGAGAAGAAGATAGAAGACGCCGCGGAGAAGATGCTGGACGAGAACGCCGGAGGAAGAACCAGAAGAGCCAGAAGAACCAGAAGAAGATGAAGGAAGAAAGAAGAAAGAAGAAGCATTTAAATAAAGGAATTGTCAAAAACTGTCTCTTGTCATTTTTAACATTTTTGACAGTTTTTTAGTGAAATGGTAGGGGTAAGTACCCCCTTACCATTTCACACAGGGGGGGGGCCGGGATCTGGGGGTCCCCTTGTTAAAGGGGGCTTCCAGATTCCGATAAGCCCCCCGCCCGCAGACCCTCACAACCACCGGCCAGGGTTGTGAGGATGAGGCCCTTGTCCTCATCAACATGGGGACAAGGTGTTTTGGGGGGCTACCCCAAAGCACCCTCCCAATGTTGAGGGCATGTGGCCTGGTACGGTTCAGGAGGGGGGGGGCCGCACTCTCGTCCCCCCCTCTTTTCCTGCGGCCTGCCAGGTTGCGTGCTCGGATAAGGGTCTGGTATGGATTTTTAGGGGGACCCCACGCCGTTTTTTTTTTTTTTTTTTGGCGCGGGGTTCCCCTTAAAATCCATACCAGACCTGAAGGGTCTGGTATGGAATTTAGGGGGAACCCCACGTCAATTTTTTTTTTTAATTTTGGCTGGGGTTCCCCTTAATATCCATACCAGACCTGAAGGGCCTTGTATGGAATTTAGGTGGACTTCCACATCATTTTTTTTTTTTAATTTTGGTTCGGGGTTGCCCTGTAGGGAATTCCCATGCCGTTTTTATCAATGAACTTCTATGTGTATTGTCGGCAATGCAATAGCCGCGGTAGTTTTAAATGTGTTTTTTCCTTCAAAATGTCACTTTGCTGTCAGACTGTTCTAAACACGGGAAACATGCGCCCCTTTACAGGCATACTATAGACACCCCCCAGGTATGAAATTTAAAGGGATATTACACTTTTATTGTTTGACTTTAAGCATTATTAAAATCACTGCTCCTGAAAAAACGGCCGTTTTTAAAACTTTTTTTTGCATTGATTCATGTCCCCTGGGGGAGGACCCGGGTCCCCAAACACTTTTTATGACAATAACTTGCATATTAGCCTTTAAAATTAGCACTTTTGATTATTCATGTTCGTGTCCCATAGACTTTAACGGCGTTCGCGTGTTCGAACGAATTTTTTTCCTGTTCGCATGTTCTGGTGCGAACCGAACAGGGGGGTGTTCGGCTCATCCCTAGTCCTGAAGAGAAGAATGTTAAAATATTAAAGAGCAATTCTAGGAAGTAAAACTATTCAGCATACTGCAAATGCTATCCAGTAAAGACTGTGCTACGTTCTTGGACAGACAATATTTAAAGCATTGCACTGCACTGAGGGAACTACAATGGCTGCTATTGCTAGCCTCCTCTTAAAGTGACCTTGTCATATAAGTGAAACATGTAAATCAGCATATGACGGTAAATGAGAGATGAAATACTTAGCTTTTCCACTGCCCACACTGGTGATCTCCAATCATTTGTGAGAAATGGTTCTACAAAAGTTCACTAGGACACCATCAATGTTGATCTTCAGAGCCCCCTGAAGCTCTCACTAGTTCCTTTTGCTGACCTTCAGATCACTACAGGAGGCAGCAGTGACAATAAGGTCAGCAGTAGGAACGAGTAAGACCCGTGCAGGAGCTAGTAGATTGAAACTCCTGAAAGTGTTGGTTTCCCAGCAGACTTTGGGGAAATTTCTTATGAACAGAGCTCACCATCATGTTCAACATGGTCGCTATGGTCAACGCTCTTTTAGATATGTGCTTGCTTTATACATCTTTTTTTAAAGGTGTTTATTTTTCCATTTTGTAGTTACGTAGTAACAAACCAAAATACATGTCTGCAGGTGTGCTAAGAAATACACATATGCACACACATACACATGCCCATTTTGATTAAGATTAACATGAAACAATAAGGCTACTTTCACACTGGGGCGTTGGGGGTGTCAGCGGTAAAGCGCCAATATTTTTAGCGGTGCTTTACCGTTGTTTTTGCTGCCCTTTTTGGGCGCTAGCGGGGTGCTTTTAACCCCTGCTAACGGCCGAAAAAGGGTTAAAAGTGCCCGCAAAGCTTTGCTGGCACTTCGGCGGCGCTGCCCATTGATTTCAATGGGCAGAGGCGCTGTAGGAGCAGTGTATACAGCGCTCCTACAGCGTCTCAAAGATGCTGCTTGCAGGACTTTTTTTGGCGTCCTGCCAGCGCACCGCGCCAGTGTGAAAGCACACGGGCTTTCACACTGGAATGAGAGGAGAGGCTCTTTACAGACGCTTTGCAGGCTGTAAAGCGCCTCAGTGTGAAAGCAGCCTAATGCACATATCCACCCTCATGAAATTACATATTAAGGAACAGCCTATCTTGCTCATCAGTCTGCCAAGTTGGATTGCTAAGCACAATTGTCCAAGATTACCAAAACAGAAATTTGGGGGGGCCGGTTCTACTTTTATTGATTATTTTGATTTTGGGAAAAAACTTTAATAAACCCCACCAGTTGAGTACATTTAAAAAGAGGTGCTTTAGGCATTGCTCCCACAGGGCATACATAACCATGTTTACCTGCACTGGGATGACCAGGTGTTTTCCGTGCACCCTGAGCAGGCAGTCCTATGCCTGTCAATTAGGACACTGCAGTTGCACAGACACAGCCACTGCTCCCAATGTGACATCTGTGCAGGTGCATGGCCTTAAGTGCTTGGTGGTGCTGCTCCAGGCTGAGATGTAAGGCCGCGTTGGCACTCAGGAAAATAGAGATGCCAAGAATAAGAAAAAGTCATCCAGTAAACAATGCACATATAAGCATGAAATTGCTGCTCACCATAGCCGATCCTAGTGTGGATGAATTCATGTGAAAGCCTCAATCAATGCTGCTCCACTCCATCAATGCTGAGTGCCATTGACTGAGGCTTTCACATGAATACATCCATGCTAGGATCGGCTATGGTGAGCAGCGATTTCATGTTTATAGGTGCACGGCCTTGAATGCATCAAGGATGTCAATGGGACTGCTGGCACGGGAATGCATGGAATCTCTGTGCATCCCTGTGCAGGTAAACACAGTCCTCCATGGGCGTACAGTTATGTAGACCCCATGTAAGCAAGGCCTTATGCATTTAACGTATATGACAAGACCGCTTTAAGAAAATTATTTGCCTGGCTTACTCTAAATTCAATACTTAGGATCACTGCGAGAAGTAAGATCTGCACGTCTGTTCCAGGTCGGTGACTCAGGAAGTATTAAAGTATTTAAATCCATTGGACAGCTAGGCAACTAGCAATCTTAGGAGAGCTTCAACTGCAAATTCCATGTTTCCTTTAACCACTTCCAGACCGCCCTCCGCACATATACTGCGGCAGGGTGGCCCGGCTGCGTGAAACAACGTACCTGTACGTCGTTTCAAGCATCAGATACTGCGCGCGGGTCCGGTGGATTCGATGTCTTTCGGCCACCTGCAATCGCTCCACAGAGAGGCAGAGCGGGGATCTGCCTATGTAAACAAGGCGGATCCCCGTTCTGACAGAAGACAACACTGAGATCGGCTGTTCCTAGTGAACAGGAACAGCGATCTCTGTGTTGTCCCAGTGAGCCCATCCCCCACACAGTTAGAACACACACTGAGGGAACACAGTCAACCCTTTGATCGCTCCTAGTGTTAACCCATTCCCTGCCAGTGTCATTTATACATTGATCAGCGCATTATTTTTACCACTGATCACTGTATTGGTGTCACTGGTCTCCAAAAAGTGTCACTTATGGTCAGATTTGTCCATCGCAATGTCTCAGTCCCACTAAAAATCCCCGCCATTACCAGTAAAAACAATAAAAAAAATTATAAGTCTCTAAATCTATCCCCTATTTTGTAGACACTATAACTTTTGCGCAAACCAATCAATATACGCTTATTGGGATTTTTTTTTATCAAACATATATAGAAGAATACATATTGGCCTAAACTGATGGATAAATTAGTTTTTTTTCCTTTTTTTTTGGATATGTATTATAGCAGAAAGTAAAAATTGTATTTTATTTTTTTCAAAACTGTCACTATTTTTTGGTTTATAGCGCCAAAAAAAAAAAAAAAAAACTGCAAAGGTGATCAAATACCCTCCAAAAAAAGCTCCATTTGTGGGAAAAAAATGACATCAATTTTGTTTGGGTACAACATCGCACGACCGCGCAATTGTCAGTTAAAGCGACGCAGTGCCGCATCGCAAAAAAATGGCCTGGTCATTAAAGGGATAAATCCTTCTGGGGCTGAAGTGGTTAACGAGAATTTCCAGGTAACAACTGAAACTAATCGGTGTACTGCCAATGCTTTCCAGTTACTCCTGCAAGTGTGCTGAAACTAGAAAGTCCCCTCTGTGATCCACTGCAGCCAATCTTCATACATAGTGGGAGGGTCTGCTTCCTAAAACCTGAGACCTCTATTCTCTCCTCCTGATGTATTTACAATGAGGTTCAAACATCCAAGGCAGATTAGAATTTAGTGGCTTTGAAAATCTTCAGAGGAGAATCGACTCAGAGATTTTACATACTTTCTATACAAAGGACAGTGTGTAGGAATTTCTCTTCTGAAATATAAAGAGGTTAATAAAGAGGGTTAACGGACCAAAAAAAGGAGAAAGGAGTTGGTTTGTGCAGTACAGCACTACAGTAAAACCTTGGATTGCAAGCATAATTTGTTCCGGAAACATGCTTGTAATCCAAAGCACTTGTATATCAAAGCAAATTTCCCCATAAGAAATAATCAAGACTCAAATGATTAGTTCCACAACCATATATTCATAGGTCCTTCAGTTTATAGTCCATATAAAAAGATTATAGCAATGTGATAGGTTGTGTAACCATAAAATGTCCATCCACAAATGGAAGCCTCCACAAGGGGATTAGAAGTAAAATCCATCAGGAGCTACAAGAGTATTAAAGAGAAGAGAGGCGCCTCTAAGTGTAGTAATATGTTGCTAAATGTTGTACCTTTATTAAATGTAATAATATTGCTACAGTTAGAGGCGCCTCTCTTCTCTTTTATACTCGGTTGTGATATGAAGCTACTTGTATATCAAGACATCGCTTGTATATCAAGTCAAAATTTATTTAAAAATTTAGCTTGTCTTGCAAAACGCTCTCAAACCATGTTACTCTCAAACCAAGGTTTTACTGTATCTGAAAAAGATAATATGCACAAGGAGGTAGGCTGCATTGTCCACATGTATTTCAAAGCGTTATATTCAATGTTGACAACAGTGTACCTTTAACAATAAATATGGCGTTTTATTTGTATTGATTACAAATGGAATAAAGATCATCAAGCCCACACAGTGACATTATGTTTGTGATAAAATATTCCTTGCTATGCTGTGTAAATGGAATGTGAAAAGGTCACATCAATAGATGTTTATTAGGTAATGCATTGGGACTACAACACACTAATCTGCCTTATGTGAGATCTGTAAAGACATAAACAAATCACCATTGTTAAATAGTCAGGTTTGAACGGTTTCACCAAACAGGAACAGTGAAGGAAAATCTGCAATAGCAACACAGAGAGAAATAATAACAGGTGTTCTAGCTTTCCCCAATTTTACCAAAGAAAAGCATTTTATTTCTGTCGGTGTCACTGTTGGGGGAACCCCTCACTTCCTGTCTGGTAAAACATTGTCAGCAGGACAGAACGTGAGAATAAATATTTCCCTCCAACTTTAAAACTTGAAAAAAAGCTGACATACCACAAACGGTACTTTATTACAAACTGTTCACAATTCAGGCCCCGGGTTACAAACAAGATAGGGTCTGAAGGTTTGTTTTTAAGTTGAATCTGTTTGTAAGTCAGAACAGGTCCATTTTTTAAGTGTAGCTCCAGCCAAAAAAACTGCTTTTAAGCTTTTTGGATAACATAGGGAAGGGTTATCACCCCTGTAACATTTGTTTTGCTGTCTGTGCCCCGTTTCAGAAGATTTCACCTTACTTTCTGTCCCCATGACAATTGGATTTTGAAAATTTTGGGTTGTTGTGGAAACAAGGATTGGTGATAAAGCTTCAGTGGAGGTACCTTTTTCCCATAATAGCTCTTACAGGAGTGAATTTCCCTTCCTAGGGTAGATTTCCTCTCACTTCCTGTTGTCTCCCTCTCTTTGTAAGTAGGAGTCGTTTGTAACTAGGGGACCGCCTGTACTCTACATTCAACTTTTTTATGTGCTTATTTTGGCCAAGTATGCTGTAAATCATTCACTCTGGAATTTGTATCCACTGGCAATACCTATATGTACCACGTGATTTTTCTTTTGTTGTAAAATATCCAAGTTTATCCAAGTAATAAATCAGACATTTCCTCTTATCAATATAATTGAGCTTCGACTAGGTATTAAGTAATTGAATCTTTAACAAATTTTTTGACCCAGTTATTCTTTGATTGGTTCCTTTTTGACCTGGTTTTTGAATGACTGGATCCTAAACAAACATTTTGACTCGGTTTTTGAATGACTGGATCGTAAAAAATGTTCGTCCCTAGTATTGGGTGATTAGGTCCTTAACCACTTTGGCTCTCATATCTTTATACCCCTTATGGATAGACCAGATAAATTTTTACATTTCCACTATGGGTCTGCTTATTTGGCAATAACTTTGTCATTACTTGAGATGACGAAGTAATGCATACGCTGATTTTTTTTTAAGGGGCAATCTAGGTTTTGGCAATATTTTCTTGCAAAAAGCCTTTTCTTTTTTAAATAATCTTTAGACACCAAGAAGTGAAAACAAGTAAAAAGTGTTATTTAAAAAAAGTAGTTCTGCTGTAAATAAAAGATAATACAATATTATTCTAACATTGGTCTCATTTAAAATGACAATAAAAGAATGCTTCTGGAACAAAGCATAGAAAAGTTATTTGCAAATAAAGTATCTTTTAGTCTAACATTTTTAATGTAACACTGAAAAAAATGAATAAAAATGTAAAAAAAGAAAAAAAGAATGAAATTAAAAGCAGTAACATTATTGTTACAAAAAACTGTAGAAAATAAAAGCCAAAGATAGGGGGCAGGGGCTTAGTCCAGGATAAGTAAAGCCCTGTTTTTGTTTTTTAAAAAACAAATATGTCATATTTATCTGCTCTGTGCAATGGTTTTGTATACAGCAACCAGGATCCTGCTCTTCCCGGGGCCCACGCCTGCTCTCCTGCCCCCCCCTCTCCTGCTGGGTCCCCCCACAGCAAGCAGCTTGCTGTGGGGGCACCCAAGCAGACGCGCTCCTAAGCCACTGCTCTGTGTGTCCATTCTCACATGGAGCCGTGGCTCGGACCCGCCCCTCTGTCTCCTGATTGGCTCACGGGTTGTGATTGACAGCAGCAAGAGCCATTGGCCAAATAAGAATGCGAGTCCCCGGAGAGGCAAGGCTCTCATGGACATCGCTGGATCAAGAGGGGGCTCAGATAAGTATTAGGAGGGACTGCTGCACACAGAAGGTTTTTTACCTTCATGCATGAAGGTAAAAACCTTGTGCCTTTACAACCACCGGTTAATATAGGGGTTAAGGAATACATTTTTCTTAAAAAATACATATACTTTATCTTACTATTTATCTTTACCTTTAAGGTTTCTTTACCTCAAGTCATATGCGGTTCAAAGGTCAAGACTTTGATCTACATATGAATGAAAAAGTATTTGCAATGTAACAATACATTGGTGTGCTGTATCATTCAATGACACTTGCAGACTATCTACAAGTATCATTCTATACAATAGCAGCTGCATTGTGACTGTGGCCTCTGCTATGTAATACATACATAGCATTTACTGGGTGTCATTTTGACAGTTGGTGATTGCCTTTAATATCAATGGGGGATCAGAGACAGGGGAAGAGAAGCTAAACTTTGTGTAACTGTAATTCAACAATACAAATGTTCAACGCTTGTCTGTATTGCACTGGGCAAATTGAGGCGATTCAATTATCACTGTTCACTCAGAGCAAAGTAACAGATTTGCATGATAGCCCAGTCCCTCTGATGTAAGTTACTTTTCCTGGGCTCCTTCTCACCTGTTCACCCGTTAAAGCCCTGTGATATACCCTGTACATACAACTAAGGATGACCATGTGACTCTTCCTTTCCACCCATGATGAAGCACTCTAGGGAGACAATTCAACACTCAAGCTTTCCTACTTTTATCCTCATGTATTTGAATTTTTCAAAAATCTTCCACTTGCGTTTTGTCGCCATTAGTTTAAATTTTTCTGTATGCTTTCAGTCCTCTCTAAAAAAGTCCTCTATATAATACACGTTTTTTTCTAAACAGGCTTCTTTTGACTGCCAGAATGCCTTTTTTGATTTGCTAGGCCATCAATTCATGCTATTGACAGATTTGTTAAAAGCATAGTTTAAACGTGCAGAACACTTGGGTCGGTGCTCAGTCTTGTAAAGTACTTTAAAATTGTCTAAATGTGGCTTTTAGAGATTTTTGCACCAAAAATAACTACACTCTGGAAGTAAATTAGTTAAAATTGCTTCTGACATCCTGCTATTGACAGCCGCATTTTCTGTTTTTTCATGGTGTTCTTTTTTTGACAAACATGAGAAATTTGCAAAATAATAATGCATGCCATATTAAATATATTTTAGATACAAAATGTTGAAGACAGGTATCACAATAACATTGCAATAGCTGAGGAACATTAGTATTAGCACACTGCCAGTGATGGATTCTGTGTTGTGAACAATACATCAGAGTAGAAAGCAAGTGTTTTTTGAGTGGCTTGAACCCAAGGCCACAGCTGGATTGTTATGCTCTCGCACAGGCAGATATTCCAAACATTATCAGTAAATCATAACTATGCTGCCCGGCTTTTATAAGTATATATGGCTTGTTTAGGCTTTTTTCATTTCACAACAGTGAAATGTATGTTCTTATATGCTGTGCTCGCTGTCAGAAAGTAACTTTGTGTTTGTTAATCGCATGGTAATTCCTTGCCCTCTGTTCAAATCATAGTTTAAGTCCCAACTCTGGGTTCAACCCCACCATACAACCCTCCCCCTCCCCCACGGTGATTAACCAAGACTTCTTCCTTTTGCTGCATCTTCCGATGCAAAGAGGGACAATGACTTGATAACAACAGTGGTGATCTTTTTTTTACTACACTTTGAATGAAGGGTGACTTGATGACAACCCCTTAGGGAATAGGGCTGTGTTGCCCTTCCAGGCTGAATGATGCAGAGTTTCCTTTAACCTAGATGTTTTAAATGGGGGTGTTGGGGGGGGGAGTCAGTTGCAGATTGAAATTATTACAGCCTTTTATTTTGTACCCAGCCTGTGGTTCATTTTCATAAAAGAAAAATGCCCAGAGTCAGAGTAAGTGTGTGCAGTTACTGTACATTTAATCTAGTTGAAAAAAAAAGTCCCTCTAGTTCAACCAACAGAGGAAAAAATAAAATAAAAAACAACACACATAAATAGAAACCCTTTATATATACCATCCAATACCCATAGCTGATCCAGAGGAAGGCAAAAAAAAAAAACACTTTATCGATAAATGTTAGTATCCAGTTATATTACGTGCAGTTTGGAAAGAATCCAGGCCTTTTTTAAACAAAAAACAATTATTTTCCTCCAGACGTAAAGAGTGCCCCCTTGCCCTCTTTGATGACCTTAAAGTGAATAACTCTACACCAAGTTCACTTTATGGACCACGTACAGAATGTACTTATGTTGTAATCAAAATTAGTATAAATCAGTATCATCATTTTCAGGGACAGACAAACTCTTCACCGGTGGCATGGTTTTTAACTAAAATCTGGGCTTTTCCTTTTGTTGTGGGACCATAGGCAGAACAAATTATAAATAATAAACACTGGTCTCAAATTGTGGATTCAATAGCCCTTTATTATAGGTATTACATTAAATCATATGTGCCAAACACAAGGCCCGTGGGCGAAATCCGGCCCACCAGGCTATTTATTGTGGCCCTTGCACCTCTCCTGCAGCTGTGGCACCCCCCCCTTGTCTCCACCCCCACCTTATCTCAGCAGTCAGCTGCAGAGAGGTGGACAGAACTCCTCTGCCAGATCCTGCAGCTGAATCCAGCCCTCCTCTGGTCTACCTCCAGACCCCGCACTTTCTGCTTCCCAGCTTTGCCACCCATCTACTTCCGGGCAGCATCGCAAGGTAAGGGGGGTGCACTGTGATGTAAGGGAGGGTTGAGGGGGTTAGTGACGTATGATGTAAGGGGACTTGGGTTCTCTGGACATCTAGTCTTACAGAAATAACTGGCCCTTTGAGGGCGAACATAATGCTAATGCGGCCCGCAATGAATTTGAGTTTGACACCCCCAGCATTAAATCATTCCAAACCATAGCTTACAAATTAATTAATTAAATAACATACACTGCAAATACCGATAATAAATTGTACCAGAAAAAAGACTTAGCTCAGTTATTGAAGCTTGAGCTAACCATTACTATAACCTAGAGTCCCCTTTCATAAGAAAGGGACAAAACCTCATAATAAGAGTCGCGATAAGGAATGGGAGGGCTGGATGTGCCTTTTCTTCTATACGACTACCGACTGTAACCCTTGTGACGTATCTTTCTCTTTATATAGGAGTCAGCTTGTGCTAGCACCATTTAAAAAATCATAAGGCATTTCAACTACTAATCACGGGTAAGTAAATAATGGTTAACTTTAATCCCTAACCTTCTTTAGTCTGCCACGGTCCCACAGTTGTAGTGATGATCTGAATCTAAAAGTCATCCTGTTTGCATATCAAAGCAGTAGGGGGCACACTGCAAAATATATGAACAAGAATCCCTATGACCTGTCCAACATCCCTAATTGAACTAATTTGTGCAGGATTTCCTCTTCACAATGTTGAAGGGTGTTCCTAAGTAAAACTCACCTCCGCTTTTTTTAATCAGTGTTTTTTATTTTATTTGTATCTTTATCTGTGCTTTATATTTACTTGGACAATGTTATGCAAACAATGAAAATATTATACCTATGTAGCTTTCAAACAGCTATAATGACAGGTGGCTAAATGGGCAGCCCAGTCTGACTAGTCCTTTACAAGTACTTAGACAGTACTTCTTGTGAGTCCCAGATTGCTAGCGAGACAATCATTCTAGCTACTTCAATGGGTTTTTTTCTGTAGGCAGGATGAAACTGAAAAAAAACTGGCTACAAGAATGAAAACATCATACCCTTTCTCTATGATTACGATTGCTACCAAAGTTGAAATATTTGCAGATAAAGGTACACTTTTACAGCACTGTGAAGGGGCACTCGCACCTTCTACCATCACCCATGATAGTGTCAGGGCTCTCCTGTTCCTACGGGGAAACCTGGGACCCTGGTAAGCAGCCGGAATGGCTGCTTACAGAGGGAATAAGGGAACACAGCTAAGAATAATTGTCCATAGAAGTGATCCGCACAGCCGATATTGCTCTAAAATCTTGCTTTTATTAGAAAAAACTGTGTAAAAATTGCAGTTACAGTCATTTGACGTGTTTCAGCCTACACAGCTTTAATCATTAAAGCCGTGTAGGCTGAAACGCGTCAACTGACTGTAACAGCAACTTTTAAACATTTTTTTTCTAATAAAAGCAAGATTTTAGAGCAGTTTCTGTTGTGCGGATCACTTCTATGGGCATTTTTTAGGATCTTGCCGATGCACAATTAACATTTCTATATGTTCCCTATTTACTGTATAGCAAATGTTCATTCTTTGAGTTCAGGTCCACATTAAAAGGTTGTTTCATTACATTCCAATTATGATTATAATAATATATAACACTACAGTAAACTTGGTCACTCTAATTCTGGAGAACATGGCCTTCATATTTTATTAAATAATCGGTGACCTTTATATTCGTAAGAGCATGCCTTCACCAACAAATTCATGGAAAACTAAGAATGAGACTTTTTACTTAAGAAATTATTATACTGACAGATGCCAAACACACAACAGTAAACAGCTATGTCTTTTGTTCCCTTAACATGGCTCACTGCTTTTGGCAGGTTCCTTGGTCTAATGAGCAAGTTGCCTGGCTGAAAAAGATCTAAATTAAGCAACTGAAAGGCCAGCTGTCATTTCTGAAAATACTACATGTGTGCATTATGATTTTCAGATTTTACATTTGTATTACTGTATCCAATACATATTGTTTATTGGTAAAGATTTCTTTCATTGCAGTCATAATAAATTATTTGCCCATGTTAGAAAAAAAAAAAGAATATATTTTCTGTAGTTACATATTAACTGGGAACTTTTAAATCACTGTCCTAAAAAAGCTAAAGGTGTATAATATGGAAAGAGATGGAGCGGCTTGAACTTAGACTAATGAATTCCTCACTGTCTTAAAGTAAATCTGCATTTTGCCCATGCCGGGTAAAGCAACAGTTTCAATTTAATGCACAACGCTGCAGCCCCAATGGGAGCAAAGCAAGGTCTTGCGAAAGCTATGAGTCACCAAAGTTGCAGCTTACACAGGACTATGGACCACAGTTACCAACAGTCTGGATTTGCTGGGACAGTCACAATATTCAATAAAAAGAAAAAATGTGCGCTTGCATTAGATACTTAAATCTATATTCATGTGTAATTATCATAAACAGATAAATAAAATCACCATCAAAATTAATTCTAAATTTAAAGACGTATTCGTTTTTTCTCCCCTTCTCTATCCACGAGTTCAAAAACGAGTGTTTACATCAACGCGGAAGTGTCGGAATCATCTCCGGTCGTGTGGTGAGCTGTCATCCCCTGTCCCTGCAGAGGGCTAAATCTGCATGCTTCTAAGACCTTGCTATAAAGGTGGTCCAACGCGTCTGATAAGGATAAATCTGTTATTAACCTTTGGATCCACTGGTGGTTGGAAGTCCCTTCACGTCCCCCTGTTCCTCTATGCACATAATGGGATGCAACTTATGAACTTTGGACGTGCGTTTTTGCGACTCATGTCGCATCTTTGAATTTTCACATTTATAATTTTGCACTTGGGTGGATTAACCTTTTTGCACATAAGCTTTTTGTATTTATTTGTATGGAATGGCTAATATCAGTATTTAATCTATATGTCGCTACTTGCTGTGCAGCATAGCGATTTCCTAACTTAGAATTAATTTTGATGGTGATTTTATTTAACTGTTTATGATAATTACACATGAATATAGATTTAAGTATCTAATGCAAGCGCACATTTTTTCTTTTTATTTAATCTTTTCACCTCAGTTACACCAATTCTTGCTTGGTAGCGCAGGTTTTTCCCTTTTTCTTTTTTATCTAGTTAGTCACAATATTCAAACATATGTCCCGTAACTTCTATGTCCCATGGTGTGTCTCAGTATCAGAGTCTGTCAGTACTGTACCCAAACTCCTCCCCTCTCTTTACTAAAAGGCTCCTTCCATCTACCCGCTCTTGCAAAGTCTCTGCATGCCACTACATCCACCCCCTCTTTCTGCCATATTCTTCACATTAAAGCCAGCATACTGACCAGCGAAGACCACGCCCCTGTACCCGCCTCACCTTGTCCTGGCGGTTGCTCACACACCATGTCTGGTCTATGGGCATCAATGGGTTTAGGATGCCCTTGAATGAGAGATGGGAGTTTGGAAGAGCTCCAAACCTGCTCCAGCTCCACCACCTTCTGTCTGCATAACATCGCTAAACTGGTGAGTCCAGGAAACAGTACTCATCACAGTGCTGAAGGCGGGCATAACATTTCACTTGCACTGTATCTGTACTGTGGGTAGAAGTAAGAGAGGACATTAGAAAAGGAGGCAATGTATGGATAGAGTAATGGTGCTGGGGAGTATCAAGGCTTTGATTAACAAGCTTAGGGGGTGTTTTAAAACGGTATGTGGTGTTACAGAACAGTGCTTTAAAGTGATGGTAAAAAAAAAAAAAAACTTTAAAAAAAATTGTAAAGTTCTCCATTAAATTCCACCTGAGCCCTAATCCAGGCAGCCTAGGTAGCCTGGAGAAGGAAGAGAGTGTGCGCTCCTTCTTCCTGAATCCTAACAGGCACGTGCCATTCAACAATAGGGTGGTGGGTAATTTGCAAGGGGTGGGGGGGTGGCAACACCTCCCCTTTGCAAGGCACCTTGTCCTAATAGTTAGGGACAAGGGTTCCTTCCCCACATCCAGACCACCAAAAAGAATGTGGGAGTTTTTTGGGGGGCTCTGGCTTCCCTATTAGCACAGATAGTTTCAGACCAACTATAGGAATTAGAAAAAATGTACTCTTGCAGCACCCCCCTCCCCACAGTGCAAGGGTTAAATGCTCAATATGTCTAGGAGGTATACTAACAGGCAATATTACCTACACCCTCACTCAGGACGGCTCTCCTTCTCTCCCTCTGGTCTCCCCAGTTTGTGAACAATATCTCAGCATCATCACATATAATGCAGGGCTATTAACCCTGTATTGTATGTTGAGGAGGCAGGAGTGTGACCATAGCCATGAGCTGCTAATGCAGGGCTATTAACCCTGTATTGTATGTTGAGGAGGCAGGAGTGTGACCATAGCCATGACAGAGTAGACTGCGAAGGACTGGTAACACTGCTGGAGGAACCCAGCTGGAGTACAGAATACGATAAGTATTTCTCCTCATTCTGGCAACACTAGACGTAATGAGCATTAAACCCTTGCAGTGTGGGGTCCACTGCATGAGTAGATGTTTTCTATTTTTTGGAATTGGGCTTTAAATGTAAATAAGGACATCTACCCTGTGAATGGCATGGTTAATGACCACATTTGGTCAATGAAGTTACCCATGATCAGGCAGGCGAACTGGCCAATTTGGACCAAATAGTTTGCTTGGTCCACAAATACTAAACGGCCAGCCTATACCTCGAACCCAGGTCCAAACGAACCCAAATCACATTCCTAGTGGCAAGGAATAACACAAAACTGTCAGCATTGAAGGAGAGCAAACACAGACGTAAGTTTACCATAATAGTAGAACTCCTTTTACAGATGGTGTATTTTAAGAGTTTATTTGTTAACTATAGCTTTAATGCAAGTAACTAAATAAAAAAAATACAGTAGATCATTAAAAAACGTATTTCCCTTTAATAACCGGTTGAGTGTACGGTGTGATGGAAAAGTTCTCATTGTTTAGTCCAGCTGGACTGCCAGTTAACTGATGTACTTTCCCAGGCAATAAAGAGTTTGGTCAGTCATAGAAGATAAAAATGTGTTGCCACATTAATTAAACTATGCTACTGTCAAAGGCAAAAACTGGTTTTATGTTAATAAACAGAGTGGAAACAATGCATCAATAAAATTTACTTTTGCTAGATCAATATGGTTTTAATTAAAATGCATATTTTTTTCAGCATCATCTTTATTCTATTTATCTTCTAAATAAAGTGATGTTGGTATTTTAATACATTGTCCCTTTTCATCTGGGATTCATCCAGCAAGTGGGCTTAGGATAGTAATAATACACTGTAATCAAACAGCAGGAGTCTGATTTTCTATGATAGGTGAAATTGGAAACCTGGTTTGTAAAACACAAATGTGGATGGGACCCGCTGTGCCAGAAGACAGCCTTTTAGTAATGAGCACTGATTACACTCATATTTTAAGTTCTGCAATGCACAAATGAAGGACATGCGTGAAGGTCAATGAAAGTTCCAAAAATCTTGAACATTTACTTAAAGCAGAACTCTAGACAGAGAGCTTTTTGTGTGAGAGCCTGGTGTGTAAAAAACGTCACCTGTACACCACGTCCAGATCTCTGCTCTGCCCTAAAACATATTCTTATTTTTCATGCCAGATAACACAGTTCATGCTGTACTTCTGGCACACTGCACACATGAGAGCCAATCGGCTGCAGCCATTAATCATTGTATTTTGACAATAGCGGGTGCTCTTGTCAGAACACAATGCCCCAGTGGGGAAATCCCTCCGTCCACCTCATTGGTGTGGACGGATGAATCCGTTTTTTTTTTTGTTTTTTTTCATTCAGCCACCTGGCTGAATTAAATAAACTAACAGTGCATATATTGCAGTGCATTGACATGCATTATGTTGCACATTAACCTGATTTGCTTTAAGGCCGGCAGTTCATTATGAATGGGCTCTCAAAAAATACAATAATGCAGCAGGTGATTCTACCCACCAAAAGCCATTCTAAACACTTACGACAAGATTTGCAAACAACATTGTTACAATGCCCTTTACTGCTTTTCCTATCTACTTTGGTTTCACTTATGAATATCTCAGAATATCCATTATAATATTGTAATGAGGTAGACAGCTTCTATGTGCAGCCTGCAGCTTTGTTTCCATATTTAAACAGGCAAACTTATCTTTCCTCTTCTATTCTACGAATTGTACATGTTAGAACCTTGTAATGAAAACCTGTTTAAATGTACTTTGAAAATGGAAGTTTAACCAGTCTTGATATTGGATTTAATATCAGTTGATGTTAAAGGAAATATGAACTAAGAGATACAGTATGCAGGTGTTCGCTGGCTACCCCTATTTTTAATACCTTCTGACTGAGGCTAGGTTCACACCTAAGACAAATGAGGCTGACAGAAGGGCATCCCTATTCTCCGTTTTAGGGACAAATCAGGCCCAAATGTGAAAGTGATCCTGCACAGATTTCTCTTCAGCGGGTGACACCAATGTAAATAAGCCCTTACTAATTGGTGACAAAGGAGGGAAGAACTCTGCACTTACGTACAGGCAGTCTCCAGGTTACAAACATCCGACTTAAAAACGACTCCTACTTACAAATGGAGGGAGACAGCAGGAAGTGAGAGAAAATCTCCCCTAGGAAGGGAAATTCTCTCCTGTAATGCCCTGTACACACGGTCGGACTTTCCGACGGAATATGTGCGATCGGAGCTTGTTGTCGGAAATTCCGACCGTGTGTGGGCTCCATCTGACTTTTTCCATCGGAATTTCCATCACACAAAGGTTGAGAGCAGGCTATAAAATTTTCCGACAACAAAATCCGTTCGAGTAAATTCTGACCGCGTGTGGACAATTCCGATGCACAAAGTGCCACGCATGCTCAGAACAAATTAAGAGACTAAATCTATTGGCTACTGCCCCGTTTATAGTCCCGACGTACATGTTTTATGCCACCGTGTTCAGAACGCTCGGATTTTCCGAAAACTTTGTGCGACCGTGTGTATGCAAGACAAGTTTGAGCCAACATCCGTCTGAAAAAATCCATGGATTTTGTTGTTGGAATGTCTGATCAATGTCCGATCGTGTGTACGGGGCATAAGAGTTATCATGGGGAAAAGGTGTCTCCACTGTAGCTGTATAACCAATTCTTGTTTCAACAACAATCCAAAATTTTCAGAATCCAATTGTCACAGGGACAGAAATTTAGGTGAAATCTTCTGACCAGGTACACAGACAGCAAAGCAAATGTTTCAGGTGTGTTAACCCATCCTTATGCTATCCAAAAGACTTAAAAAATATTGTTTTGGCTGGATCTACACTTAAAAAATGTACCTGTTCCGACTTACAAACAAATTCAACTTAAGAACAAACCTACAGACCCTTTCTTGTTTGTAACTCGGGGACTGCCTGTACAAATATAGCTGCTAGCACTAAAAGGTCTTGATACTACCCCAAAATAGCAATCGATATAGTGAGTGCAGCACGTAAAATGTGTCACAAATAAAACATTTGAACATAATCAGCATAATCAAATAAACATAATCGTGAAACAAATAAAATTTAAATAAGTGAAATATATCAAAAAAGGCATTAAAAAAATAAAAAGAAAAAGAAAAGTGAGAAAGTTCATAAGTATAGTGAGTCCATGTAACAAAAAATTTCAAGTGAAATAGTGATGACTCCTCCAATACTAGAATAAGAAAAAGCTTCCACCACACAATGTGCTCTGATAAATCAAATGCACCTTACCAGAAGGTGAGCCCACCTAAGACGGATGGTCAAACACGCTTAATTTGTATTTCATATGGCAAAGGAATCAGCAGACCTCCAAACAAGACTCTCTTTATTGGACTCAAGATGTCCATTATAAATCAAAAAAGGAACAAAAAGGCTCTCATGGCCTCATAATCTCACTGGTGTCTCTCTCCTACACAATCGATCCCCGATGTATAGGAGAGAGGGAGAGACACCGGTGATAGATTATGTATATTGCCCAATCAACTAATAAAGAATATCTGCACAAACATTCAAATATGCCCAAGCAGACGAGCAGGAACTTTGACATGCAGTAGTGTCTTAGATAAAACAATGTATGAAAAATTGCCCTTGCTGAGTTCTTTGAGGACCTGGCTGATCAGCCTTTTACACCTGTCAATTATGATGTCTCTTTTGGGAAATACTTGCACCATGAGAGCCTTTTTCTTCCTTTTTTGATTGGGGATTGATTGTATAGGAGAGAGGAAGAGACACCGGTGATAGATTATGAGACCATGAGAACCGTTTTCTTCCTTTTTTATTAATAATGGACATCTTCACTCTTATAAGAAGAGTCTTGTTTGGAGGTCTGCTGATTCCTATGCTATATGGAATACAAATTAAAATAGATGTTGCACACAATGTCAGTCGTTTTCCAGCAGCCACACAATGGTTTATGCTAGTATGGTGTGTGGAGTACATGTTTATCTATCTTTCTGGAAGGAGCACCAATCGAATCTCTGCATGAAAGGCCTCTAGCAGAGGGAGAGTGGCTGGCAGCAATGGCTCGTAACAGATGTCTTCTTCTAAGGAAGGATAACAAGTGAAGCTTATATTTAGGCTTAAAAAAATAAAACTCTAAAGAAAAAGGAACAGTATTTACAATCAATGTGGGGTGTCCCTTGTGCTGCTGTTTGCAGTTTTAGTAGAGATGTGAAGTCCTCGGATATATCTCCTACCCCTGTAGTGCATCTTCTAGTGCTTTAGGGTTTAAAGCAACTTACTGGACCTATCGTACACACTCATCAGATGTGACAACTGTGCCTGCCCTTTCCAGCCCCCTCCTCCATTCATAGAAGCCGTACTATATCTTCCATCAATGAAACGTGATCTATGAATGAAGGAAATGGACCTTTCATTCATCTGCCCATCTTCCACTGACGGGTGGCATTTCATTGATGGAGACTAGAGCACAACTTCTATGAATGAAGGAGAGGGCATAAAGGACAGGCATAATCTGCACTCTGGATGAGTGCCTATGACAGGTCATATAAACCTCGCAGCACTAGAATATTTTGACTGTGGGGGTATGGAGGGGAAGAGGATTTCAACTAAAACTGAAGCCAGCAGCATAAGGGAAATATCACTTTGACTGTAAGCACAATCCCTTGTGCTGATTGTTTTTTAAAATTTTGTCTAAGCTTAGGTTTTAGAGGGAATATTTTTTCTCTGGATAACATATCATTTCCACTATAGTAGGGAAATTTGAACGTGTACAACCCTGTTCTTTACAAACTGAATTAGCAATAGAGTAGAAAATATCATATTTTTCAGGATTATCCAATGGTTTACATTCTCACAGTTGTTCAGTAAACATCTGGTCTAATAATTCTCAATCTGTATATTGACCTTTTACCAGAACAATCTGACAAAAGCTTGCTAAAATGATAAAGAAATATAAAAAGTGTTTCAAGGTAAATATAACATCACAAAGACAACATGCATTTTTAATACTAGAAAGGTCCCCTTTAATGAGCAAGGACATACATTTGTAGAATACAATTTACTACAAAGTATTCAGTATAAAACAAGCTGCGCTCGAACGCAGTCATGCCATCTTCCAATGTTCAGTGACATTTTGAGCTTTTATGTTTTATTTTTGAGGTACATATCTTCTGTCACCATAAATATGTCTGATGCGTATGTACACAATTCCATTACATTTTTTATGCTTCTGTAAATATGTCTATTTTTGTTAAGCTGGCAATAGGAAGACATAGAAAAAACAGAAATACTGTATATGTGCATGCAGCTATTAGAAATTGAATGGTATAAAAATCCAAGTCCTTTTACACACAGGGAAACTGCAATTTTATGCTTTTGAAAGCTAAACTTTCGCATAAAATTTAGTTAAATTTAATGTCAGTGTTAAGCAATAACGGTCATATTTTCATTTTTAGGTTATTCTATAATTCAGTTTAGTGATGAGCAAAATGACCTTGGAGCACCATATAAGAAATGAATAGAGTGAAAGCAAGCAGACAGCATAGTACACCATACCACATATGCAGTGCTATTAAGTAGACATCCGAGTTTGACCTAATACATCAGTCATCATCTAACAGACCTGGTCAGACATCCCTCTTTTCTTCCTTTGCACTACAGTGTTTGTTTTAAATTGCCTATGGTGAGGACTTTCCAAAAGGAGAAAATTAGGTTTTACCGGACTTTACCAATCAAACAGGTTCTTACACTAAATAACTGATGGCAAATACAGAAAGTAATTGTACACTTCATTTGTAGCATGGGTGGCCAGTTTAAAACAAAACTTTACCCATAACAA
This sequence comes from Lithobates clamitans, assembly GCA_037952925.1. Lineage (NCBI taxonomy): Eukaryota > Metazoa > Chordata > Amphibia > Anura > Ranidae > Lithobates > Lithobates clamitans. The sequence continues at coordinate 932,627 of JBBGZY010000377.1, read as the reverse complement.
CTTAATAAAAAATAATGTTCTTTAGCAGGGAACATTATAGTCATCGCTCGTTCTTTCACAATTAGCTATCTTCCAAATTGTCCCCATTTCAGTAGTTTTGCAGCATTGATTACTTACTTTGTGCTTCTCCTGCACAGTGCGGCCATCCTGACTGTGGGCATGTGAAGCCTGCTGGGTCTCTCTTACAGGATTAGGTGCATGCTGGCTACCCAGCATGCACCTCCCGATCCCACGCATGTGCAGTGTGAAGGAAGCACCTCCCACTGCATATACATGTAGTATATTCCCTATTTTAAAATGGCGCCAATCTCCGCCTAGCATCGCATCATTTCTGGTTTTGAAAAAACTCAATGCTAGCAGCGGGGGATGCCAAACGACTCCTAGGATTGATGACACAGCAATCCCAGGAGCCGATGCAGACATGACGTACCTCGCCGCTGCGAGGTTAGGACAGATGTACACCTTTAAAACACTAGAAAAGATACAAAACAAATAGAAAAAAAAAAACTATATCCAAAAACAGATGAGTGGTCTATTGTTCAAGACCTAGTTGTATTTTTGCCTGGAACTCCGCTTTAATAATTATGCTACCAAACTTAGTGTGTGCTGTACCTTACCTCCATCATTGCTCCTGTTTCTTCTTGCTGTAGGCTGTCATTTTACTGAAGCCCAGACCCTCAAGCTGCATTAAATCTTTAGGCTGTTAGTAGATCGGCCTCTACATTTTCAGAACAGTGCCGAGAAATAGAAAGCAACCAAACATATGCAGAGCAGGGTGAGACAGTGTATTACTGGATTTTAAACTGCACAGACATTTATTTTTAATGTTATTCATAGCTATACCTGCAAAAGTGGCCAGCCTGCAGTGATCTAGAGAGAAGTCCAGCCTGAGCTTTTTAGGCTGGGCTTCTCCTCTGGGTCACAGGAGTGCAATTAGTTTTGCACTCCTGTGACCTGTTTTCAGTGGGGAGCGGTCTGAAGTCTGCCGATGTCACTGCCATCAGTCGAGGCAGCGCGTCATCCCGACTTCCCAAGTCTGGATCCGCCAGCTGCCTTGGTTGATGGCAGTCTTAGCGAGACGCTGAGACGGCCTCTCCCCTGAACAGCTCAGTGCTCCAATGAGCGTAGGGGAGCAGAGCAGGAGCGATGCTCACTGACAGTCAGCATCGCTTTGCTCGGGGAGGAGTGAGAACCGAGCCATCGGTGGCGTTCGGTGGCTCGGTTCTCAGTGCAGAGACGGCAGGGGACAGATGCAGCATCAGTCTGATGCTCCACCCACATAGGTAAGTATGATTAGCCCAAAAAAAAAAAAACATACTTCTCTTTTAATTTTCTGACTAAAGTAATACGTTAATATAGCCTATGTAAAGAAAATCTAACCATTTCATGACCAAATTTAGGTGTGGCCAAATGCAACTGCACATAGAACAATCAACAAGATAATATCATGTCTTCATATAAAATTAATGTGGTTGAACTAATACCTCATTTTCCATAAAGGAGAAACATTTGAAGCCATTATTGGCAGATAAGGTTTATAATGATAATCATATTTTGTGTAATTAGACAACTTTAACTACATGGGCCAAAAATGAGCTATGCCTTGAGCTCATTTACAAATAATTAGAAAGCACACTGATCAATTATGTCCAAAGTTTAATGACACAGAAATTAAATGTCTGTCTACTGTAATAACATTAAAGAAATATAAATTATGATTTGTTGCACAGATAGTACCTGTATTTCTAGCATTACAGATCACCATAAACGGACTGGATGATCATGGCAAAATACAGTGCATCCGGAAAGTGTCTGGAACATCTCATAGATGATCAGTGGAAACAGGATTTACCTGAGCTCAATTCTGAGTGTCATGGCAAAGGCTGTAAATACTTATGTACATGTGTTTTTTTTTTTTCGTTTTTTTTTTTTAATAAACTTGCAAAGATTTCAAACAAACTCCTTTCACGTTGTCATTATGGGGTATTGTTTTTAGAATTCTGCAGAAAATAATGAATTGAATAATTGGAATAAGGCTGTAACATAACGAAATGTGGAAAAAGTGAAGCGCTGTGAATACTTTCCGGATGCACTGTAGGTGTAAAATAAACTATAATGCAAATGATATAATAAATGTTTCCTTGAAAATAAAGCATTGATTGAAAAAAAAAAGAAAATGCTATAAAACAAGTTTATGAACATGTATACTTTAAAACATAAAAAAATGATTATAGTTTCCCCTTGAAGCTCATTAAACTCATTAAGTTCCACAGAAGATAAGTGGATTATGTGAAGTCCGATGTCCTTTTTTTTTCAACTCACCCCTCTTAAGAAAGACTCATTATTGGGAGATGTCACATCATAGATACTTATTCAGTTCTATGTCAGAACAAGTATACTGCCACACACCTGCCACACACCTTTGTAAGTTAAAGGGCAGTAAATTAATAAACATTCCCATCTGTGGAAGCAGTTTTTGATAGACATTTATGTTTAAATTAAACAAAATACACATTTTGTATGTTCAAAAAATGTAGAGTATACTAATGTTTTTGGAATCTCCCTTGTTTATTAAAGATAAGTAGTTATTGATATAAGTATACACACTCTACAATCACAAAGATGGCCCCTTTATATTTCATATTTCAGCAAGGTGAAGAGGTAACTCATACTGGGTGTTGGAGAAATGCCAACATGATAGACACTGCTGAAATGAAATTTAGTTACGGTAGAGAATGAAAACTTAAACAGTCCCCGAAGAATCTGGCTGGCAGAAATAAGAATGGCACATTAGATTAGGACAGAGGAGGAAATGTCTATTGGAAAATCCTCAGATTGCAACTACAGCACTGATAAGCTGTCACCAAGGACAGGTGCCAAGTTGCTCTTTTAGAGAGCAAAATCTTCCTAGCTTTGTGCACAGTTCAATCCAAATAAAATCCTGTATCTAGAAGACACATCATCCTTTAGCCTTACTGAGTATGCACACACACACTATTCATTTTTAAGCATTTAGAGAATTTACCGCAACACGTCAATTAATACCTAAATTACAACAAAACAAATGTTTTACATCAATCCAATCCCCCCTACTCATAACAAATGTACAGTATCTCACAAAAGTGAGTACGCCCCTCACATTTTTGTAAATATTTTATTATATCTTTTCATGTGACAACACTGAAGAAATGACACTTTGCTACAATGTAAAGTAGTGAGTGTACAGCTTGTATAACAGTGTAAAATTGCTGTCCCCTCAAAATAACAACACACAGCCATTAATGTCTAAATCGCTGGCAACAAACGTGAGTACACACCTAAGGGAAAAAGTCCAAATTGGGCCCAAAGTGTCAATATTGTGTGGCCACCATTATTTTCCAGCATTGCCTTAACCCTCTTGGGCATGGCACTCACCAGAGCTTCACGGGTTGACACTGGAGTCCTCTCCTACTCCTCTATGACAACATCACCGAGCTGGTGGATGTTAGAGACCTTGCGCTCCTCCACCTTCTGTTTGAGGATGCCCCACAGATGCTCAATAGGATTTAGGTCTGGAGACATGCTTGGTCAGTCCATCACCTTTACCCTTAGCTTCTTTAGCAAGGCAGGGGTCATCTTGGAGGTGTGTTTGGGGTAGTTATGTTGGAATACTGCCCTGAGGCCCAGTCTCTGAAGGGAGGGGATCATGCTCTGCTTCAGTATGTCACAGTACATGTTGGCATTCATGGTTCCCTCAATGAACTGTAGCTCCCCAGTGCCGGTAGCACTCATGCAGCCCCAGGCCATGACACTCCCACCACCATGCTTGACTGTAGGCAAGACACACTTGTCTTTGTACTTCTCACCTGGTTGCCGCCACACACGTTTGACACCATCTGAACCAAATACGTTTATCTTGGTCTCATCAGTCCACAGAACATGGTTCCAGTAATCCGTGTCTTTAGTCTGCTTGTCTTCAGCAAACTGTTTGCAGGCTTTCTTATGCATCATCTTTGGAAGAGGCTTCCTTCTGGGACGACAGCCATGCAGACCAATTTGATGCAGTGTGTGGTGTATGGTTTGAGCACTGACAGGTTGACCCCCCACCCCTTCAACCTCTGCAATAATGCTGGCAGCACTCATATATCTATTTGCCAAAGACAACCTCTTGATATGACGCCGAGCATGTGCACTCAACTTTTTTGGTCGACCATGGCGAGGCCTGTTCTGAGTGGAACCTGTCCTGTTAAACCAATGTATGGTCTTGGCCACCATGCTGCAGCTCTGTTTCAGGGTCTTGGCAATCTTCTTATAGCCTAGGCCATCTTTAAGTAGAACAACAATTCTTTTTTTCAGATCCTCGGAGAGTTCTTTGCCATGAGGTGCCATATTGAACTTCCAGTGACCAGTATGAGAGAGCGATAACACCAAATTGAACACACCTGCTCCCCATTCACACCTGAGACCTTGTAACACTAACGAGTCACATGACACCGGGGAGGGAAAATGGCTAATTGGGACCACTTTGGACATTTTCACTTAGGGGTGCACTCACTTTTGTTGACAGCGGTTTAGACATTAATAACTGTGTGTTGAGTTATTTTGAAGGGACAGCAAATTTACACTGTTATACAAGCTGTACACTCACTACTTTACATTGTAGCAAAGTGTCATTTCGTCAGTGTTGTCACATGAAAAGATAGAATAAAATATTTACAAAAATGTGAGGGGTGTACTTACTTTTGTGAGATAATGTATGTACTAGTGGGCTAGTTTTTTAAGGTGATAAGAACATTCAGATTCCAGTTCCAATAGGAATTTTGGTTTTTTTAACCTTTTTGCATAAAACAGCCCATGAAGTCAAAGGGCCCCATTAGATATAAATGCATATTTTTGTGAAGAAATCTCCTACTTAATTTAAGTTGCATACTTGTAGGCCATGTTGGTCTCTCCCGAAGCCTCTCAAATAAACTGCTAGTGGCAGCTCTTCCCCCCATTTCCACAATGTTTGAGCCATTGGGCTTCACCCCTCAGCATCACAGGAGTGAGCGCCATTCCTATTCATGTGCACTGGGCGCTCTCTCTCCCTGTAGCAGCAACATTGAGCTCAGACGCAGCTGCTACAGGGATCAGGAGTGCAACACATTTTTAAATATTTAATTATGTGGTTCAACTTGGATGCCAAGAACAATTTCTTGTCTATGTGCACCCTGCTTGAAAATAGGAATCCGTGGGAGCACAATGAAGCACAGGAAGGTAAGTGAGCACACACATGGAGGAAAAGTTATTTTTTATGCAGGGTTCAGACCTGTTTGATCTCGGTTATTTTTTTTTTTTTTAATTCTTACCAATACGTATGAATGTTAAAGAAACGCTAAAATGTTTAAAATGTTTAAAGCAAGCCAAGTCTATAAAGGAAGACGATACATACTGGCCTTTCCTGCAGCCCATTCTGCTGATTACCACTGTGATTCAATCTTTTACTGAAGTTGGCACTGAAACCAACACTTTTGAAAGTGTAGATCACCTGGGTATCCTGCAACTCATACTGGTTCCTCCTGCTGATCTCCACAGCACTGCTGTATCCTGCAATGGGAAAGGTCGGGGGGAGAAACTAATGAGAGCCACAGTGGACCCAGAAGATTGACACCCATAAGTGTCGGTTTCAGATTTTTCAGGTTCAAAGGGCATTTTGTGGTGCAGGCAAGGCAACAAAATAGGTAAAGGTCCCTTTAAAGTCATGGGCATCCACAAGCAGCAAGCTTTTCTCTTTTTTTAGCGCAACATTTTTTTTGGTCGGTAAAGTGGGGGGAGTCATTAAGTTATATGCAAATAATGCATGTGCAAGAACGTAATATTTTAGTTTTCACTGTCTTTTTCTTGATTCATTATAACACATTTTTTTTAATGCTGTATTGAAAAATACATTTTACTATATAATTTTTGGAGAATCATTTAAAGTCTGTATGCACTGTGTTGAAAAGTAAAGGGAACAGTAATACACTTCTCAAAAGATTGGCTTCCTAATCTTTTTGCAAAGAAGATAATGCCATTTCATCTTGCCTTGATCTTCTTTCTGTGAGCAATAATCTTTGTTTTACTAGCAGAAAGGTTACTTAGCACATATGGAAATCCACCATTCATCTTGTCTTACCTCCTAAATCTTATTGGGATTGACTGTAGCCATCTGTGCTGATTATCACACAGAGTAAATAGCTCCATAATATTAAAGGACCTTTGAAAATGAAATAAATTGTCTCATAAACCATGATTTTGTATAAAATAAATGCCACTATGGGAAATGTTTTATTGTAATGTTTAACAATGTTTATTCTTATAAATCATTTTTTCCCCCAATCTGTGCAGAGATTTTTACAGAGTTCCCACCCAACGGGGCTTGAAATCGAGTTTGGTTCTATGGCACCTGGGACAGCAGGGAACAGACTTCTTCTCTATCTAAATGTCATTTTGGATTATGACAACAACTTTATTCAAACACACGGCATGAGAAGACCTATGAACTCCAATCATTGGAAGACAACAGATGGGAATAAACATGTTACATCTATATTATAATTCATATTAAAGCTTCAGTTCCTATGTGTGATTGTGGCTTAATGTGTATGTAAATCCTAACAATGAACTTCTCTTATTTGCTCCCTTTTGGAAACACATTTTGCTATATCTATTTGACAAGTGCAAACAATAACTTTTAATAAAGAAGTGTGGGAAATAAAGAAAAAACATACATACTCACCTCTATGGCTGCAGTATTGGTCTGATGCTGCATCTGTCCCCTGCTGCCTCTAATGCCGCGTACACACGACCGGACTTTTCGGCATCAAAGGTCCGACAATTTGATCGTGTGTGGGCTTCATCGGACCTTTTCTGTATAAAAAATCTGACGGACCTTAGAAATAGAACAAGTTTCAAATCTTTCTCACGCACTCGATTCCTATAGAAAAATCTGTTCGTCTGTATGCTAGTCCGACAGACCAAAAATGATGCAAGGGCAGCTATTGGCTACTGGCTATGAACTTCCTTATTCTAGTCCGGTCGTACGTCATCACGTTCGAAATGATCAGACTTTGGTGTGATTGTGTGTAGGCAAGTCCATTTCGTTGGAACTCCATCGGAACTCCGTAGAAAAGTCCTTCGCGGTTCAGTCCGACGAGAAGTCCGCTCGTGTGTACGCGGCATAAGACAGAGAATTGAGTGATCACATGACAGTTGATCGCTAAGTTCTCGTCTGCTCTGAGTAGAGAGCAGTGACTGTCAGTCGCCGCTCTCTGTTCTGACGTTCCAGTGCTTACTAGAGTGCTGGGATGGGGTGGAGAGTGAACAGCTGGCTCAGGTTCTTAGCAGTGAGTATTTTGTCTGGCTCCCTCCAGAGCCTGGAATGACAGCAGATGTTAGCCCGCTGCCTTCTGATAAGGGGGTTACAGAAAGTGCACTCCTGTGACAAATCTCCTACAACCTATCCTGCCTACCCTGTATAAAAAAGATATGTATACTTACCTATTTTTAATATGCTCCAATTCAGTGATGCAGTTCTGGCTCCCCTGTGTCAGTAAGTGGCTGCTACAAGGCAGAGGAGGGAGTGCTAACAATGCCTGGGTCATGGGAGCCTATGGGTAATGTCACGGTTCCAGGATTCCAAGCCATTGCCTTACAAAGGGGAGCCGGAGCTGAAGGATCATGTGACCTAACTGAATTAAAAATAGGAAAGTACACATAGTTACATAGTAGGTGAGGTTGAAAAAAGACACAAGTCCATCAAGTCCAACCTATGTGTGTGATTATGTGTCAGTATTACATTGTATATCCCTGTATGTTGCGGTCATTCAGGTGATTATGTAATAGTTTCTTGAAGCTATCAATGCTCCCCGCTGAGACCACCGCCTGTGGAAGGGAATTCCACATCCTTGCCGCTCTTACAGTAAAGAACCCTCTACGTAGTTTAAGGTTAAACCTCTTTTCTTCTAATTGTAATGAGTGGCCACGAGTCTTATTAAACTCTCTTATTAAACAGATCTTTTTTTTATACAGGGTAGACAAGATAGGTAGGAGGAGGGAGGAAGGAATATTTTTATAAATAGTTATAGTTTGACTTTTCTTTTATTTCAATCTTTCCTGAAATCTTATGAGTTAAAGTGGTTGTAAACCTCAGTCATGGAATCTGAGCAAAGCACATATATCTGTAGTGTTTACTTATCCAAAGCTCTGAGTGTTGTTTCTCTCTGGTGCTTCGTTTCTCTGTTATAGAAACATAGATATGTGACGACAGAAAAAGACCTAGTAGTCCATCCAGTTTGTGCATATCAGCATGAGTCACTTCTGAGAAGTTTTTCCAAGACATGAGATCCATTTGTGTCTGGAGGGGCAGGGGAGAGCTCAGCAGACATCTTGTCTATTCAGAACACAGTCCTTCTGCTTTGTAAGGGGGATGTGTGCCTTTCCTCCAATCAGCTCTCATATACTGTTACTGCAGCCTTTCTGCCCCCTCCTCTGTGCTCCTGACAGATGAAGAAAGATTTTAACACTTTTCTGCCCTTTGGAAGGGGTGTAGGGTAGAGAAGACTGCAGATAAACAAGTAAAAATGTAGGAGGATTTGTTTCATCTCTGTGTACCATCTGAGGCTATTCACTTCACTGGGTATATGTGATGGTTTACATCCACTTTGATAACTGTTTGAGTTGACTGTTATCAGTTAGTGTTATTCCCAGCTATCGCTGTGGCCAACAGAACACATTCCCCCTTACTGGGGGCATTCTGTAGCCCTAGCACACTACCAATCCTAGGGTGGCAATGATGCTCTTCCATAAATACAGTATTGTGAGTGAGTGTTGTCAACCTAGGATAGGAAGTGTGTATCATCAGATGAAAAAAATAAAATAAAAAAGCCTGAAATAAAATCAAATGCACCCACCACATGTAAGAACTGGTAAACTGTAATTTGTAATATAGCATTTTTTCCTGAGTTTAGATATTATTAGCTATGAGGAACAAAGCTGGTGAAATGGAAACAAAATCATTGCCTTGCGCATAACAACCAATCAGGTTTTTAATTTGTTTTCAAGTTGCAAAAATATATTAATCTAATTTGCCTTTTGTCATCGTAAGTACCAGCATGTATCTGATGTGCTTCCTTGAGTGTTTTAGAATGGATATTTACCAGATGATTCCATATACACTCACCAAATCTAAAAAACACTCATGCTAAATGTCTAAAGCCTCATACACATGATCGGATTGTTGGCCAACAAAACCGTGGATTTTTGTTTGTTGGCCCAAACTTGTCTTGCATACAAACGGCCACGAATTGTTGGTCAACAAATATGAATGTAGTGATGTACAACATTGTTTTTCAGCTCTTTTGCGCCACCCTTTGCGCTCCTTCTACTAATTTCTATTAGTAGAAGTTTGGTGAGCGTTGATTCGCGCTTTTCATTTTGCTCTTTTCATTTCGCATTTTTCATTTTACGCTTTTCAGTTCGTTTCTGAACGGCCGATCGTCGACCAGCCATGTTGCGGAATCGGAGGAGATAACGTGTCATTTATTATTGGTCTTGGAGTTATTGCTTTGACGCAAGTCCAGTCCAGGAACAAGAGGAGGAGGATTTCTTGGACCAAAAATTGGTTGCTTTATTAACCGTGACCAATTATGTCATATGCCTTTGCTGCTGGAGCTCCAGGAGAATAATTCAGATGTTTTTCAGAATTATCTCCGGGTGACGGATCCCTGCTTTCACCAACTCTTGGAATTGTTGATCCCCTATATTAAGAAGCAGGACACATGCATGAGGCTTTTATTTTATTCTTTGGTTGAATAATGATTTGATTTGGTATATTTTCTATATTTTTGGATGCATAGAATGCACTTAATGGTTAAGTTCTATTGGCAGATAGCATGTCTAACTGTATTTGTTTTCTTTTTTTAATGCACAATAAAAAAATTGTGGAGAATAATACATGGGCTATGTGTTTTACATCAAATGACAGTTTGGGAGTAGGCAGTTACATTTAAAAAAATACAATGTAAAATTGACAAGGGACACCAACACGGGATAATGGTGTTGTGGTAACTTGCCCAAAAAAAAAAAAAAAGCATAATAATATTATTCTTGATATCACTAGAAAAAAAAAAGCTTTTGAAAATTAGTTTGCAATAACTCCATCAGTATCACCAGCAAGCAGCTTCATTATTATCCCATTAAAGAAGAAGAGAATGTGTGCTGCATTTGGAGATTTCATAATTTGCCATATCACGAATTTTAATTCTCCATTACGAACGTTAGTTTACAAGACCACTTCTGGCTCGTCCTTGCTTCCGAGCATGCGTGTTTGTACTTTGGTCTTTTGTCCGACGGACTTGTGTACACACGCTCGGAAAATGCGACAACAGATATTTGTCCACGGAAAATTTTAAAACATGCTATCCAACATTTGTCCACGGAAAATCCGACAATTGTCCGATGGAGCATACACACTGTCGGATTTACGGCCAACAGCAGGCAAACCTTATCTAAATAACAATCTCAATATCAGGATTTACTTTATTCACACACAAAAAAATGAACAACAGGCGATCAGGTGCTCAGAATGGCGATGTGACTGCATGTGTGACTGTATGTGTGTATGTGGCAAGGTCGGGGGGTGCAGTGTTCAGTTTTTTCCACCAAGTGATAAGCTCTCATAGTTAGATATGTTAACAAGAATTCATATCCTATTAGATTTTTGTTTTACCGTGTACATTATAAAATTTGGCGGAATGGATCAATGTTTGCTTTTCATTTACTTTGCATTAAAACTACAAGCTCTAACAACATGAACTAGTATATCCCAGGATTTTTACGAGTTCTAAACTAATCAATACAGCTGAAAAACTAGACACTTTTGAAACATCAATAAAATGTCAAAAATCATAATTGAAAAATATCTTGATCTATATAGAAAGGTAATATCAACTACACTAAGAACTTGCAGACGTATAAAAACTAAAGCTTGGATCCTTTTTCACATACAAATTACCTAAAACAATGGCAAGCAATTATATCCTAAAAAGCTGTGCAAAGTAGGACATTTTAGTCATAAAGGAGAAACAAGTGATATTTTAAACAGTAATATTACTGAGAACCACAACTAACACTTAGCAGAAACAGTCTCTAATTGCTACCTGTCAGGCTTTCAACATAGTTAAGTTAACTGCATGGTGAATAAAATAATTTCTTCTACTCAGTGTTTTATTGTATCGTTTTGATGGCCTTTCCTTACATGTGGGTGTTCATGGTTGCTGAACATGGCTTAATATTGTTTCATATCAGTTCATTTATTTATATATTATTTTCTTTTGAGAAATATATTCTAGAGTTAAGCTATCCAAAACTAAGAAATGTATATATTGTTGGAAAGATAAACCTCCTAAGGTTTTATCCACACATATACATGCATTAGTGCATGCATCTTAACACATTGCACTGACATACATTTAGTTAATATTCACACCAACAGATTCAATAAACTGATTTGCAAGGCCAGTGATGTTGTTGGATTGGAGTTGGTGTCTTTACCAACAGTGTCAGAGAGAAGAAGGTTGTCCAAAGTACCTTCAATTTTGGAAAACTCTTCCCACGCCCTTCACAACATGCCGGTCAGTCTGAGGAGTACCTTCAGTGGTAGATTATTACCACCACGATGCACCACAGAGCAACACAGGAAATCATTTTTGTCTATGGCCGTCAAATTATATAATTCTTCTCTATGAGAGCTGGATGTGAGGATTTTATCTGGTCTATGATCCAGATTTTTATGTAGTATTTTTTTATTATGTTTGTATTAGGTATTAGAATAACTGAAGTGTAATGAATGTTGGTTAGAGAAAGTGGTGTAATTTGCATGTTGGCAATTTGATGTTTTAGTAATTTAGTTTTATGTGATATTAATTGATGTTTTTGGTAATCTTATTGTTGTTATGCCTTGTTATTGTGATCTTTGTGTTGTCTTGTTGAATGTTATTGTATTTTAGTAATTTCCCCTTGGGATTAATAAAGTATTCTGAATCTGTATGGGCACCCCAAATCACCAAAAAACACACCTGCACAGTTTTTTGAGATGCAATTTTCACACCTGTGCACTGTGGTTCAACATTTCAGGTGCGTTTAGGGCTACTGTATATGTGTGTTGAGGTGACATTCAGAAAGTAGGGAACACACATACACTGTGCGTTACCACACATTGCAAAAATGCGTATTCAAATGTGGGTTTTTAGTTTGCATTACCACAACATAAACACAGTTTCTTGTGCATAAAGGGTTCAAGCAGTGAGGTCCTAATCCTAAATGCATAACGAGAGCCAGAAACTATGGCAGGAATATCTTGCCATGTGAGAACTTAAGTGTCACTCAGTACTCAGTCAGTAACTAAGGCCTTCATACTCCACATATATAACTAAAACATCAGTTGTAATGGCTAAGCCTTTATTTAGACTTTGATGAGTTCAAAATGGAAGTTTCACATGCTTTATATAAATATTTAGCATTTCCTGATCGTGTTCCAGATACTCCAGAGAGCTTCCGAAATAATAACTTGCAGTACTCATTCCTCATGGATCTCCTTTTCACATGCTGTGCACGAGGGGTCGCCAACCCCTGAGCCACAGACCAGTGACAGTCTGTGGCCTGCTTGGAGCCGGGCCGTGCAGTGGGGGTTGGCGACAGGCAGAGCAAGCCGGCACAACCTGCACTGCCACCCTCCGGCCACCAGAGGGTGCCCACTCCGCTTCTCCTAGTACCACTACTGGGAGGGTGGGCATCCGGGACAGGTCCTATAAGCACTGGTGAGACCCAGGCTGCACCCCCCCCAAGGTGACAAGCAGCAATACCCCTCCCCCCAGTTGACAAGTTGCAAACCCTCCTTAGCCCAACCTCCCCTCCCATGAGGTGACAAGCTGCACCCTGCATCTCCCCCTTCCACCACATAGCTATCTCATCACTCGTGGGACTCAGGGGGATGGGAGGGATTTACAGAGTTAGTTCACCTTTTCACTTTTTCTCAAAAAGGTGAACTTACACTTTAAGGTACACTTAAAGGTACAATTTTAATGTTTAGTACAGTAGACCTCTAAACTGTTTCATATTTATACTTTGAAACATAGAAATTAATCATTCCAAAGAAAAATGATTAACGCAAGCACAAAGCAAGCATTTAAAATCCTTAGTACATAGATTTGTATAGCAGAATATATACAGCAAAAAAAAAAGCACAGTGGGAATGAGTGCCCTGATTTTAAACAACATGAATTTACAATCTAGAAATACATAAACGGTAGAGTAATATTGAACTCTATATAATATAGGTAAATGTCTTGCTAGATAAATGGGTAGCCAATCAATGAACATAGTCAAAATATGTAATGAGTACACCGGTAAACTCAAGGCACAGATCTCATTTAGTAAAGTCAATTACTTTAAGCCTTGTCTGGGTAATGTGAGTTCTGTTAAAATAAAGGGAAAGGCTAAAGGAAATTTTTAAAAAATTTAAATATTGCCTCCCTACTACTGTACTCCCCATACATTTACACATACAGTTCACAGAGGAGCTTTAGCTTTGCAGTCATGTGGCCACATAGAAAAACCTGAAAAAAAAGGTATTTGCAGTAGGTTTATTATTTACCATTTCCTTCTGCTTTGAAATTTCACCCCAGCAGCCAGTCTCACAGTAGGAAAGAACCCCTCTAAGATGCTCTCCTACTTCTTACTCTAAAAGGCCAAGTATTTGTTTCTGTCATTGTGGTATTAGATAAAGTGTATATATGTCAAACTCCCAGAAAAAACATCAGTTACAAATTTATTTAAAAAAATACCATGAAACTGAATGATATCCTAAAATCACAGATATTTTTATTAGCACAGTGGAGCTCCACCCAAAAGGGGAAGTTCCGCTTTAAGGACTTTTTTCCCGCTCAACAATTGAACAATTGCCACTTTTGAGGAGCGAGGGGGGAGCAGGTAACTGATTTTGACAGGCACCCGCTTTCTACTTCCGTTCCGACCACCACGGCGCTCTGAAACTGATGTTCTCCTCCCTCCCTTCCCCTTGCAGTCTTCTGGGACGCTGACGGTCCCAGAAGACTGCATCCACCATTCACGATGCACAGTGCGACTTGCGTATGCGCAGTGGGCACCCAACTGTGAAGCAGCAAGCTGTCACAGTCGGGTGCCCATAGTGAAGATTTTGTTGCCGGGGATCGAAGACAGCAGGTGAAACCGACTGGGGTGAGAACATCGCTGGACTGTGAGACAGGTGAGTAGCTGTTTTACACGTACAGTTAATGCCAAAGGCAAAATAACAAAAATATTTACGCAGAACTACAGATACTGATATACATTCCAGACAAGTCATAATATATATATATGTATATATATATATATATATATATATATATATATATATATATATATATATATATATATATATATAGTATAATAGCCAAAGGTGCACAAAAAAGCCCCAGAATCACAGGACAGATTATATAGCTCAGCATCACAGGACGGAGTATATAGCTGAGCCTCACAGATCATGGTATATAGTGCAGCATTACAGATCAGGGTATATAGCGCAGCCTCACAGATCATGGAATATAGCACAGCCTTACAGACCATGGTATATAGTGCAGCCTCACAGATCATGGTACATAGTGCAGCCTCGCAGATCATGGAATATAGCGCAGCCTCCCAGATCATGGTATATAGTGCAGCCTCACAGATCATTGTATATAGCTCAGCCTCACAGATCATGGTATATAGTGCAGCCTCATAGGTCATGGTATATAGCGCAGCCTCACAGATCATGGATATAGTGCAGCCTCACAGCTCAGGTTAAACAGCGCAGCCTCACAGATCATGGTATATAGCTCAGCCTCACAGGACAGAGTATATAGCTGAGCCTCACAGATCATGGTATATAGCGCAGCCTCACAGCTCAGGTTATACAGCGCAGCCTCACAGATCATGGTATATAGCTCAGCCTCACAGGACAGAGTATATAGCTGAGCCTCACAGATCATGGTATATAGCGCAGCCTCACAGATCATGGTATATAGCACAGCCTCACAGATCATGGTATATAGCACAGCCTCACAGATCATGGTATATAGCGCAGCCTCACAGCTCAGGTTATACAGCGTAGCCTCACAGATCATGGTATATAGCACAGCCTCACAGATCGTGGTATATAGCGCAGCCTCACAGATCATGGTATATAGCGTAGCCTCACAGATCATGGTATATAGCACAGCCTCACAGATCGTGGTATATAGCGCAGCCTCACAGATTATGGTATATAGTGCAGCCTCACAGATCATGGTATATAGCGCAGCCTGACAGATCATGGTATATAGCTCAGCCTTACAGATCATGGTATATAACGCAGACTCACAGATCATGGTATATAGCTCAGCCTCACAGATCAGGGTATATAGCTTGGTGACTCAGAGCGAGCTGGGGCATTGCAGTGCTAGAGTTCTGATTACAGTTTCCACCAGGGCTGCCTTCATGGTTTCTCCATAGTGACATACAGCAAACTGTAATTTCCTCAGGGACGGATTTAATATTCTCCAATAACTACTAAAGAGATAGTCAGAGCTACTGTACTTTATAAGATTAAATAAATCAACCTACAGTTTAATGTAGAATAAGTAATAGAATCTGTGCGTCACATGATGGGAAAAATATAATCATCACATTATAATGATTGTATTCAAAGTGATTATAATCATATGACAAGCCGTGCATCCGGATTTAAATTCCTCAATACTGCCACTATAGCACTCAAAGCTGAGATCACTTACCACAGCAGCAGCATACCAATTCAGGATTCTGATTAAAAAAAGTACTGCACGGGCCGTGCGTTCCAACCATGGAGCTGCGGACGTCACTTCCGGTTTATCACTGCACAGACAAACTGGAAGTGATGCTGACGCTCTGTGGGAAAGCACCGTCCATGTCTAGGGCGGTGCAGTGGCAAGCGTTTACAAGGCAAGCCTAACACTATGGGAGGAAGTAATCAGGCACACTGCATTGCGCCACAAGGCAGGGCAAAACAAGGAAAATAAAGCGTCTCGTCTGCAATCACATGATTGGATAGACCTCACGCTTCCCATAGTGCACCTGGGTCCCAGAGAAAAAGGGTGCAGTTGGGACCATTATTCTTCTCTCCTGGATATATTAAATGTTTTTGCACATTTAAAATGTGCCGAGGAGAGTCACTTCATTACACAGCATCTGTCCCAGCAAGCATGGAAGCAAAAGAGAGCAGGGAAACAGACACATACATCCAGTGTATCTACTGTATATTGCAAGACATTCTTGTGACGAAAGTTCTGATTTTAAGTACCAACAAGTATGTAAATCTGTCCCAGTGTTCCATATATGCTAAGAAGTATTCATATACATGTCTGTCTCACCCCCCAGGAATCCCGGGAATTAGCTGTACAACTGATCCATATTGACAAAGCAATATTGATTCTGTTAATTTTCTACTTTCTGATTATCAGACAATAAGTATGGCTTCAATTTGCTTATTGCAGTGGATTGGAGATGAGTACATACCATCTGGACAGTGTAATGAAGATAAATGCTCATTTGAATACAAGGTAATGATATGCATGATAAGTATGCTGAAAGTCAATATACAAATGTTCATTAACAATCATTTACATAATCCCCTGTGACAGCAACAAAAACTTACTGCAGCTGTGAATGTTGCTTTAATACTGCCCTACTCCCACTACTGCTACTATATAGTCCTTTAATCTGAATATGCCTCAGTAAACCGATCACTTACAATTCAAACTACACAGTTGTGATTAAAGTAGTATTAAATGCTAACAGTTTTTTTAATGAATGCCTTTATAGCAACCTGTTCTCTATTCCCCGGTGCGTAAATCACTAAATACCTCCACTACTGGCTCCACATTGTGCAGTGCTGCTTCCCTGAACTTCCAGGAAAAGAAATGCTGAGTATCCCACATGCACTGTTCAGAAGGGACAGCACAGGCGCAGTGAGATGGGGTAAGCAGGGAAGAGGTTTGCTTCGATACTGTGTGTGTTTAAGTTGATGCACACAGCGTCTGCACTAGTCTTGGCTTGGAGCATACACAGAAGGGTGTCCATAGAACCCCACAAGGAAAAGAAGCCACCCTAAATATGGAATGTATGCAGGAGTTAAATTAAATTTAGAGGCTAAACTTTTTTTGTTCATATTGGATGCCTCAAGGGAGGGGCATAACCCCTGTCAGATTTTTTTTTCTGAGTCATACTGCAGAGATTTTCCTTCACTTCCTGTCCCATAGCCAAACAGGAAGTGAGAGGAAACTAGTGTTCCCATTGGAAGATTTCTCCTCTATTACTTTTCTGGGAACAACCCAATATTTGGGATTTTCTTTCACTTTCAACTTTCAACGATAATGGTAAACAGGACAAATAGAGAGGGTGAATCCCCTTAATCGAGACACTGACAGAAATTAAACCTGAAAAGTGTTCTAATCCCTCCCCACAAAAAAAAGGTTGCCTTTAATTACACTTTAATGGGACCAGGTAAATGTCAGGTAAAGGGTCCATTTAATAAAAGAAGAAGCAGCATACACTGTAGATACATTAATCAGCATAAGAAAAAAACATAAGGCCTTAATGTCACTTTGAAACCAAACTCCAAGACAACAACTAAATACACAGATGACATAAACATATGAGAGTCAAACTGCCAAATGATTTGTGTTTCTGTCCACCCGGTCCAAAGATTTACAAAGCCCTTCCACACTGCAGAACCAGCCTTGTGTCTTGACTTTTCTGTAATTTCTGTAATAAGGGGCTGAACTGGGTGGTACTCACGGGTAGGGCTGGCGAAAAAATCTATTTGAATCTTGAATCGAGTTGAGAAGACAAATCGATTCAAAATTTCAGCAAATCGACTTTTTTATATTTTTTTTTTCCACCAGGATCAGCGCTGACACCACGCCGGTCCTGCGGGCAGGAGTTTTTAGGCGAGGCCACAGCTTCGGCCTAGTCTGTGAGGCCGGACGCCACGGACTGGGTTGAAGCCGCGGCCTCGCCTAAAAACTCCTGCCTGCAGCTCCTCAGGACCGGCGCGGTGTCCAAAAAAAAAAAAACTCGATTCAAATTGTGAATCAAGTTTTTTTTTTTTAAATCGCTGATTTTTTTTTTTTAATCGTCCAGCTCTACCCTGTACCACTTGGTACAAGGTTTAGCTCTACCTAGCTGCAGCGTGCTTTAGACTTTGACAGATTGACTGCCTGCAGCGGGACTGGACGCTATACCTATTCCTCCCTGGTGTACTAAAATGCCAGAAGGAACACACTGCTTCTAGAAGGCTCCATGTGCAAGGGACCTTATAGGAAAATTCAGGTGAAATATTTGCTTTGCACTTACACCAGGGGGAGAGTCTGCACCAGCAATACAGTAATGGAAATATGGTACAGAATTAAAGTGTTACTAAACCCAGGACCCTGCATTCACTATATTTCGTCTCCCACAGTACACAGAACATGGAAATGCATTTATTTTAGTAAATATAAACTGATAAATACCTTTTGTCATCAGCATTATATAGCAAACCTGTCGCTTCTATCAGTGTCTGGCCGGGCACTGGTAAAGCTTGTAGGAGGAGGTTTTCATTCTCCTCTGACTGTCCTATGTGGCTGCATGACCCCTGACCCTAGACAGTGCTGATTGGCCCTGTGCTGATCACATGCACCCTCCCAAGAAAAAAAAAAACTCTCTAGCAATACACACCAAACTGAGCATGTGCAACTTTCCCCCAAGGCTCTGTACTGTCAGGAGATGGATTGGGGACTGTGGAAGAAGGAGAGGATTAGAGAAGACAGGATCAAACAGCCTTTTTATACAATGCACAGGATTAATCCCTTAGGTTCCACAGTGAGTATACCAAGCATGCTTTACTGCATATACAGACTGATTTTACTGTTGTGGGTTTAGTAACACTTTAATGAAAGAATGTGAATTTAACAGTAAACTGTACAATTATGTACACAATAAATATAAACCATGATTATTTTAAGCAAGTCTGTACAACTCTTAACACAAAAATGTAGCTATATCTTAATATATAACTATAGGCAAAACCTTTTTTTTTTATTTTGGATAGAGCGAGAGAGGGTAGTAACCCTTGTCAGATTAATTTTCACCATCTGTGTCCCATTGCGGAGATTTCCCTTCACTTCCTGTCCCATAGCCAAAGAGGAAGTGAGAGGAAGTCCCTGCAAATTATGGGAATTACTTGAGGACCCCCAGGCCACCAGAACTAGTTCCCCCATTGCAACATTTCCCCTCCATCACTTTTCAGGGGACAAGCCAAAAATTTGGGATTTTCTTTTACTTTCACTTTCAATGATAATGGTAAATAGGACAAATAGAGAGGGTGAATCTCCTTAACGGGGGCACAGACAGCAATAAAAACTGACAGGTGATATAATCTATCTCTACTATATCCAAAACTGAAAAAAAAGTTCTGCCTTAAGTTACACTTTAAGGCAACAACAATAGTATGCCTCAAAACTCACCTCACTAGCACAACAAGCACAAAATGGACATACAGTTATGGAAATGCATTTATTTTAGTAAATATAAACTGCAAACTCACCTCACTAACACAACAAGCACAAAATGGACATACAGTTATGTAACTGTTATATAACCTCCAGTAGATTGCATGGTTGTTAGGTAAAGCAAAGCCTGGGACAAAACATACAACTTAGTAATACATAAAGCATAACTATCCCTCCAATCCTTTTCAGCCCATGAGACTGTCATCTCGGCTTCTGTTTTATCTGTAATTATCATGAAGCCATTATACAAAGTCACATAGAACATAGAATGCATTAAGGTAAAAAAATATTGAGTCTTTAGAACCACTCTAAATAATGCTACTCATGACGGACCTGAGTCAAGTGTTATAAATGATGTAATGGTGTGTAGGCCTTGAGGTCCAATTTAGCGAGACAAGGAAAAGTCATCATAGAAGGAAGGCAAAGTATCATGGAAAAGAGGACATTATCAAGAGTAGGGGCTACAAGTAAAGGCATCAATACAAAGCCAGATCTGCATGGGATGTAATCATATGTAAAGTGCAGTTTACGTCTCATGCTGTGTACACACAGGCAGACTTTTCGACAGGACTGGTCCGACGGACTGAATCCGGCAGACAATCCAACCGCGTGGGCTCTATCAAACCTGCAGCGGACTTTTTCGGTCAAAAATCTGACGGACTTTAGATTTGAAACATGTTTCAAATCTTTCCGACGGACTCGAGCCCGGTCAAAAAATCCGCTCGTCTGTATGCTAGTCCGACAAACGAAAACCCACGCTAGGGCAGCTATTGGCTACCGGCTATCAACTTCCTTATTTTAGTCCGGTCGTACGTCATCACGTACAAATCCGTCGGACTTTGGTGTGATCGTGTGTGGGCAAGTCTATTCGTTCAAAAGTCCGTCGAAAGTCCGTCAAAAGTCCGTTGAAAGTCCTGTCGAAAGTCCGTCGGACCAGTCCGGTCGAAAAGTCCGCCCGTGTGTACGCGGCATTAGTCTAAGAAATCTAAGAGGTTATCCTTTCTAAAAGATAAGTGGAGGACAACAAGCACAAGAAAAATTTAAATCCTCAAGTGTTTGCGTACCTGGTGTCAAACACATCACCAAACATTGGTATAACAGTCATTCATTCATTAGTCATATTCATTAGTAGATAAGCTAATACATATTTAAGTTAAAAAATATATAAGGGCCAAGAAGTTATGTGCATAAGGAGCTAACACAACATCTCCAGGCGTCAAAGGGCAGTAGCACTAGTGCTTAGGGACTAAAACAGCACAAAAAGTTGACAGGAGAGGATTTATCTCCTAATCTTTTGCACTTGATGTTTTATTCTTTTTCAGATAAAATACCCGCCAAAAAAAAATGAAACGAAAAGAAAAAAAATGACAATATACAACTTATAGAATATCTTCATTTTTTATCATATTTTAATGCTTTGTTGTTGCCATCTTTGAGCAGATAGATGAGCTGTTTCTGGTGGAAAGATTCATTCGATTTCGGGAAAACATTAAAGTTCTAATGCCGTCTGCATCGCTGAACACTGTTCTGTTAATGAGAAATCCTTAGCTAAAGTTTCTTCGACAACAGACACTTTTGAGAGTGTTGATTTCCTGGTACCCCGCAGCACTCAGTAGTTCTTTCAGCTCAACCCTACGTTTCTCCAGCCCAGCCCAACCCAACTCTACATCACTATAAAAGCCACACCAGCGCCTGTCTGATTGCCATCCGGTTTCTTCAGTATTAATGGGTGGTTTACACGCATACCAAGCACACAAAGTCTAATACTTTACATTTGTTTTAGTATGACCCCCTGTCCTTCAGCCCCTAACACCTCTTTGCTCCCTGTTTTTATTCCAGCAATATCCATTAAATGTTCCAGTTTATAGGTAGTGTGAGTTGCAACGCTTTACTAACTAGACTACAGCTTAAATCAACCAAAGTTTGGTATAATACTACACGGATGTAAAAAGGTGTTAGTAAGAAATTATCGGTCTTCTGAACAGGTGGCTTAATTGGATGGATAACTATACATCTAGGCTTTTTTTTGTATAATGTCTTGCTGGATACTCCTACATCAGTGCTACTTAAATTGCTCTATATTTGTACTTTGTTTTTTGCTATCAATAAATATAGTCCAGCTGTTGCCAATGACGTTTCCAGTTTCAGCTGTGAAAGCTGAGCAGTAATCATTATGCAGATAATCTGCCATGGCTTTGTCTCCTTCAATACATCTTTGTTTTTGGAGGAATATACAAATCAAGGTTTTTAAATAGGCTTCATTACTGAAGAGCCTGGCTTTAGCAGCAAAGTAATTGGTGCCAGTTTTTTTTTTCTTAATTATAATCTGTCTAAATAAAACACATTTATAAGAAGCTGCAAGTCATTACAAGTTATTATTTGTGAATGTACCAAAATGTTTAGAAGCATAAGCATGGACTAAACATTATAGGGGTAAAAAAGTTGTATTCTTCTGCCAAATTTCCATGCCACCAAAAGGCCTTAATGTAGCAACTTTCTTCTAAACTCTGCTGGGAAGCCGATGCTAAATCTCCTGGGTCCCCTGCAGCTCTCACCTCCTGCTGAATTTCCGACCACTACTGTATCCTGTACTTGGGTGGAGATCAGCAGAAGGAACCAGTGAGCGCTGCAGCAGACCTAAGGAGATCTACACTCCTGAAGGTGTTGGTTTTCTTTCTTTTACAGGTATGGCTGGGTTTATGACTTTTATTATAGTGAAAGGATTGTTTTTAAAAAGAGCCCTTGTTAAACTCTGTAGTTTATTCAGACAGTTCAACTCACCCTGCCCCCCTGTTCTAGAACACTTATTCTGCATTTACATTAGAGATTAAAAGCTTTGAAGGCTGCTGCCTCACTGCTAAGGGGAGGGAGGAGATTGGAGCTGCTGCGAGATCAACATCAGTGCTTCTACTGTAAAATGTGAAGCTGAATTGCTCCACAGTGCCTGCAGCTACAGAGGTCGGTGAGGGCTTGCCTTTTAAATTACCGCTTACTTAAAGTCGTATTGACCTCAAAACAAAAAATGTAATATATTGCAGCTTACCAATTATTAGACATGGTAGCTGCATTCATTTTCTTTTTTAGGCTTTTCCCCCTCTGTTTTTACCTGGTGATCTGGCCAGTAACACACCTCCTGTATTAGAGTGCCTCCACTCGGAATGGGGCACATTTGGACAGCGATATTGTCAGTCTGGGGGGGAAGGGAGTGTTAGATAGACTAGCAGATATAGATACACTAACAAATTGAAGCTAAACTCCAGCTCACACTTAATCATTAGTTACAGCAAACAGGTTTTTTTCACCTTTTGGGATAAAGGTTTTAATATATATATAAATAAAAGCTGATCATTGTAAACACGCTTGTCAGTGCTAAAAATGGTTTGATTCATCCCTGTAACTACTACATCAGCAAGAAAAACAACAGACCTACTGGCTAGATCACCAAATGAAAATAGAAGAAAGAAATTCTAAGGGCCCTTTCACACGGGTGCCTTCGTTCGATCAGCAGGGGATCTGTGAGCTGATCCCCTGCTGATCGGAGCAGAGTGTGCAGATGACAGTTCTGTGTCCACTCATTTAATGCAGAGCAGACAAGAACAGAGCCCGCTCTGGTCTATGGGGGGTCAGAAGTAAAGACTCCACTGTCCATTTACACCTGGGTGCCTTCAATCTGGTCCGCCCAAACGGAAGAGGACTCAGTCTTCCTTCATTTTTTTTATCAGACCTAATTGAACCCATAGGTAGGCGGGCGTAAACGGACACAAGTCTGTTTACACCCACAGGTTTATAGGCATGCATAGACCTTCTGATCAGGTCCGCCTGAAAAACTGACAGGTGGAC
The DNA here is from genome assembly GCA_037952925.1 of Lithobates clamitans. Lineage (NCBI taxonomy): Eukaryota > Metazoa > Chordata > Amphibia > Anura > Ranidae > Lithobates > Lithobates clamitans. The sequence goes on along the minus strand of JBBGZY010000377.1, from coordinate 909,165 downwards.
CTGATCATATTGTCCATGTGAAAAGGCCCTGAAAAAGGACATTGTTACATAGTTACATAGTTAAACATATTGAAAAAAAGACACAAGGCCAGTAGGTTCTACCAATAGAAAAAAAAAATAATAATAAATAAATGGAAAACCCACAATCCTATACCCACAAGGAAGGCAACCCAAAACTCAGTAAGCACAATCCAATTTGCTCCAGTGGGACAAGATAATTCCTTCCTGATCCCTAGAAGGCAACAGGATAATCCCTGGATCAACTATCCCTGGTATTAAACCTATAAATGTTAGTATCCAGTTAGTATAATTGTGACAATTACACTCTCAAATCCAATTCAAGCACCAGCAGTTTGAGAGAGGTCATCACTGGAGCTGGTTAACAGAACAGTTAACCCTTTACACAAGCACAGTAGCTGCCTCCATGTGTTTTAATGGAAACACACTGTTCATAGCATCTACGGTTGCCATCGTGATCTTTAAAAAAAAAAATGTTTGTATCACTTGCTGCCACACCCAGACAGGAATGTAACTGAGTTTACAAAATGATAGCTTCTTCAAAGTGGCATTAAGTTCTTTATTATCTGGTTAGAGCATTCAAAGATTTAGCTTAACAATTTTTAAATATCATGTTAAGGAAATATAAGAAAAACAGTGCAAAAATAAAAATTACAGAAAATTGTTTCATACTTACCGTAATTTTCTTTTCCTGGTGCCTATCCATGGCAGCATACCTGTAACAAGCTCCTTCTTGGCTCCTCCCTCAGGACCAGTGAATATTATAAAAGAAAAGGATTAGTGTACTCCCAGCTATGAGTAAGCACTAAGCCTAAGTGCGAAACGCATTAGCTGATTGCCTGTACTTTTATTCACAGTGTCTTGTCACTGTATGATCCCTATTTTACAATAAAGATTTTTTGGAATTTTTCCCGGTGTGCGGCTGTCCGGACTTTACTGCACATTTCCAGCATGACTCAGCATTAGCCAGCACCTGGGGCTCTTTAACTTTGGAGACAATCATTTGGTTTACACCTGGTCAGAATCCACACCAGTGCAGTGAAGATTTTCTCGCTACATTCTACGTAATATAGCACACTATGGGTTGGATTGTATGCTGCCATGGATAGGCACCAGGAAAAGAAAATTACAGTAAGTTTTCCTGGTGCCTCCATGGCAACATACCTGTGACAAATAACTAGCTGAAATGGGTGGGATGATGCATAGTAAAAGATTTATTTGAAAAAGAATTTAAAATAGACAAATGCCTGGTCTACTCTGTAACGTCCCGTAAACACATGTTGAGATGACCATGATGCTACCCTTTAGATCGGGGGTCTCAAACTGGTGGCCCTCCAGTTGTTGCAGTTCTACAAGTCCCATCATGCCTCTGCCTGTAGGAGACATGCTTGTAACTGTCAGCCTTGCAATGCCTCATGGGACTTGTAGTTTCACAACAGCTGGAGGGCCGCCAGTTTGAGACCCCTGCTTTAGATAGTTTTAATGGCTACGTCTGCTCTGGCCGTGCAAGAAACAGAAAACAACCTTGTTGTACAGCCCAACTGAAGAGGGGGTTCCAGGCCCCTATCCCTGTACACCTTCTTAACCAACTTGATTATCCATTAAACTATTGTACTAGAGCAAGGATCTGCAAAATATGGCTCCCCAGCTGCTGCAGAACCACATGTCCCATGAGGTATTGTAAAGCTCTGATATTCACAGAAATGACTAGACATGATTGATACTGTAGTCCCGGAATGGCCAGAGGGCCCCAGATGATGCTTCTTTGCCCCTGTCTTTTTTTTTTTGGGTATTACAAAAAGGTTAGATGAAAGTCTGAAGGGAGTTGTGGCTTGAAGATAGTGTCCTAGTACCGAAGTAAAATTGTCTTTGTGAAGAAGGTCAAAATTGGATCTGGAAAGATTGGCAGGGCCCAAGGCTCGGAGATAGTAGAGGAAGAAGAGAGGGATGAATCCATGTACCGTTCTAAGTTCCACTCTATCCGAGCACAAAAAATAATATTATTGTCTTCTGATCCCAGAGCCTGAAGTTCTGATGCTCCCCAGCCCGATGCCATCGCCACAAAGAAAAATAGTTTCCAAGTGAGATTCCACAAGGATGCTGAATCAGATGGGGCATAAGGCTGTTTGGATAAGGGCTCCAGAGTGATAGAGAGATCCCAAGTGGGAAAGATTTGTTTTAATGGTTAATGGGTGGGCTTATCTTCTTGACTGTCTTGAAGAATTTGTTTATTAAAGGATCTTCGGCCCATCTCTTGTTGTCACAGCAGAGATTGCCACCAGCTGTACCTTTAAATTGCTTAATCCTAATCCTAAATCAAGGTCTGCTTGCAGGAAGTCAAGGAGTTGGGAGGAAGAGGGTACATCAGGATTGAAGTTTTTATGATCGTGAAAGATCTAAACTTATTCCCAACCTTCTCACACGTGGTGTTCCTTGAAGGCTCCTGTGCTTTGAGCAGAGTTGAAACAACTCTGGATGAACATCCTAATGATTCAAGCCTCTGTTTAAACATTCTAATGTGAAAGTTTAATCTGTGAGGATTCTGATGGGTGTGATGCCTCAAGCCAGAAGAAAGGATATCAGAGGAATATTTACCGGAGGCTGGACACTAAGAAATATTGCCCTAGGGAATCATGGGTCTCCCTGCAAATATGGTCAGACTGTTATCACCATTTATTGAGGTAGGAGGCCGGAGGAGGCCTAATTTAGATTGCATGCCCAAGGACTTGACAGAGCATCTATTGCTTCTGCCCAAGGATGAGGTAGATGTGAAATAAACCTCCGCAGCTTGGTAATACTTGCTTTAGCAAAAAAAAAAGGTTGCAGTTCAGGAAAGGTCCACTGGCCCACAATCCAACTGAATAGCTTCGGTTGTAGGGGCCATTTGCTGGGATCCAGGAATCCTTGGGATAGGTGATCGGCATCTGTGTTTAAGTGGGCTGGAAGATAGACTACTCTTAGGTCCTTCAGATTCCCCTTTGCCCACATGAAGATGGGTTCCACTTCCCTTAGTAAGGAATTGTTGTTGGTTTCCGCCTTGGTGATGTATGTATAATATATTTCTCTATTGTCTATCTGAATCAGAACTGATTTGTCCTTGATCTGAGAGAGCAAATGCTGTCGATGCGAGATAAGCCGCCTGGATTTCCATGATATTTTCAATGATGTCTGCCGCATTGAACGCCCATCTCTCTTGAACCAACATCTGGTTGCAATGTGCCTCTTAGCCTATTGCATTGGCGTCTGTGGTAACTGTGGTCCAGAAGACATGCCTTAATGGACGTGGCTTTACAGGGATTTCCCTCTTTGTCCACTAGTGCATAACCCTGTGCATCAAACCTGTTTGATATATGGACTGGGATAGACGGTTTGCTCCATTGCTTCAGGAATTCTAGCTAAAAGGTGCCTGAGGTATCCATGTTACCATGGGACCATCTGGATACAAAAAAGACAAAAATCCCTATTAAGCTGAGTTAGCTTGAGGCTGTTATGTAGGACCATGTCCTCATTCTCCTTACTTTCTGAATGATCGCCCACACTTTCTGAGATGGCAGGGACACCGTCCCTTTTGCTCTGTTGAATAAGGAGCCTAAACTGGAGAAAAGATGACTAGTTTGATGATTTACCATCCAACTTTATCTTGATAGTGTAGGCCACAGCATCCACCTGTGTTCCACTAACTGGACTGGATCTTTTGATAAAAGGAGGATATCGTCTGGTTAGTTATAAGAACTGAGACCCAGCTCTCATAAAGAAGCTTGGATAGTGATTGGAGTCCTCGTGAGGGCTCTGAGGGAACTGCAGGGCCTGAAGGGGAGACTCTGGAATTGTAGATGGGCCTGGTCGACCAAAAAAACCCAAATACTTCTGTAGCAGTTGTAGTATTGGTGCATGCAAGTAAGCATCCCTGAATCCCCTGGTACATCTAATTCTGCAGTTCTGGGGAATCAAGTCTGACTTTCCTCTTGTGATGTGGGAAATGGCTTTCTTTAACCCTTCTGCAAAGAGTGATTTACCATCAAAATAAGAGTATTTATACTAATTTTGTTTTGACACCGTCATCTGCCCATAGTTCTGACCAAAATACCCATATGGCTATCACAAGTAGTGAGATTGATTATGCGAAGTAACGAATTGTATGCATCACCGTCTCACCAGTGAAGTCTGCTGAGAGCCATAATTTGTCCAAAGTGTTGACTATATTTTCCCTAGGAACATTTTGATGAATCACTGTTTCCATGTTTTTGGTCCATGCCCACAGGCCTTTGGATACAGATAAGGCAATTGGTGACTTCCAGGCGTTTACCCGCCATTTTGTAAGCTCCTTTAAGTTGTGGCCTATTCATCTGTCTAAAGGATCCTCAATTGAGGCTGAATTATCGATTGGTGAGATGAAATTCTTTATTATACGAACCACTGCCATGTCTAATTCCGGCGGACCGCCTGGCATTGCAGAATCTTGTTCTGACTGTGGACTAAGTTTTCCTAAGCAATTGAGAGGAAAAAAATTATTTTTTCTTTTCCTCTTCAACAATGTCTCTGATATCATCCCTCAGAGTAAGCCTGAATGTTTCCACTATTGCAACCTGAAAGTCGCACGATTTTGCCATGATTTTGATGCGACTTGAAACAATGCCTGTCTATTCTTGACCTCAAGTTGCATCAAAGTGGGACCAAAGTAGTGCAGGGACTACTCTGAAGTCACTGCGATTTGAAATTGTACACATAAACGGTACTCATTGGAAATCATGGGGTACGACTTTGCGGTCCCAAGTCGCATGACAAGTTGCACTAGTGGAAACTGAGCCAAAAGAAGGAAGCCTGCTTCTTTTGAAATTGGAAGTATATCTTTTGACTACTCAGATATAGTGTCGGCTTTCTTCCAGCCTATAGCTGCCTTTACAGGCTGGACATAGAGCTGAACTAGGAAAAAGTTGAAGTATTCTCAGATGGCCCCTCATCATCCAGATGTCTAGGAGGAATACTTGCTGCGTAGTGAGAGGATTCTCTCGAGGATGGGCCGGGAAGAGTTAACTTCTCTGGAGGAGATTGAGCTAATTGCTGCAATAGAACTGCTGTTGCTTGTTCCGCTATGTATCCCCTACCCATCTTTGAGTAGGACAGCTTACCTGTTAAACCTCTGACTCTCTGTCTGCTGCATAAACTCTAAAACAGCTTTTGCAGACCAATTGGTTAGTAATGGGATGACCCCGCATGCTTGGCATTTAGGGATTTAAGAGTTGATGAATGTGAAGAACTATGTCTTTTCACGGATGAACTCTCGCCGCTTGCATGGTTTCCTGACCTGGTTGGGGCCATCATAGGTTTGTTATGTCGCCTTGATGTCCACTTTGACTTCTTCTGGCTGAAATACATAAACGTACCAGCATAAATGCTCTCTCTTTTTTTTTTTTACTGACCTGGACAACAGTCCCTACCTTAAATGTTGGAGAGGGTGTTGTTCGGGTGGCGTACTGCTTATTTTAGGCAACAGACCGAAAAAGCAGCTAGGGAAAGATAAAGGAGTTAGCGACTGGTATTTCAGCTGGAGCAAGGAAACAGTATTCCCGAGTAAAGAAAAAGAAAGAAATTACATTTTCTGTTGGCAAAAGACAGGGTCCCCTCCAGGGACTCCCTGCATAGGCAACCTTCTCAGATGAAAACAGACTGCCATGCTGAAAGCCCCCAGTAATAAACAATGGAGAGGGGAGGGGCATCTGTGGAAGATACAACCCTCTAAAAAAAATGATTTTGGCAAACAAGGGCAAAAAATGTAAAATTTGCCCCTATTCAAGTTGGCCACCACAGCCTCAGGCCAAACCGCGCATGGGACTAGGACCTCTGCGGGCCACCCGGCTCCTGACATCCACACATGCGCAGGAAGACGCTGAGGAACTCAGAAAAGCTGGTGCAAGGTGCGCGCCGCCCACTATAGTAACCAAGAATGAAGGTACAATATCACAAGGATGGGAAGGTGGTGGGGGAGGAAGAAAGCAAAAAAGAGAGAGAAGAACGCAAAGAAAAGCGAGAGGGAATGGATGACAGGAGGAAGAAATGGAAGGGTAAGACTATGTGAAAAATAGATATAGCTGCTTTCTCTGCTGCAGGCTTGAGCGAATGGCAGTATATAAATTCAGATATGAGCTCTTAGTTAAGAGACAACTGCTATACCAAAAGACCCACAGAAGGGACTCCCTATCTTATCAGCGCATTTAGCTGCCCAAGAATAAGGAATGCACCTGAGAGAGGCTTGAACCCAGCTGGAAGCTGCCGACTGCAGAGGTAAGAGACGTTCGACCACCATTCACTGACCATGAGGTATGAGGAAGAAAAGCTGGGAGTGCCCTAATCCTTTTCTTTTATAATATTCACTGGTCCTGAGTGAGGAGCCAAGGCAGAGCTTGTCACAGGTATGCTGCCATGGAGGCACCAGGAAAAAATATTACAAGACAAGCAACATTAAATCAAAATGGGGTTAAAAGTGAATAATAATTCTTAAGCAAGGTTTGCCGGGTCTATGATCCTGTGCAGAGACCCATTTGCTTACACAGTAAATACAATCGAATGTATCAGAGTCATTGGTGTTCAGAAACATGGCTCTCAGTATCCATAGCAGTGTTTGACGTCAAAAGAACACTGCTAAGCTGCAAATGCAGCCATCATTTCTGGTTCTTGAGTATGGCAAAGTCAAAGTGTGTGCTGAAAGGTTTTAATATGTTCTCATGGACAGTTCCTTATTCCTTTCCATCCAATCCTGATGAACAGCTTTTTCTCTGCTTGCAGTTAAGCAATATAAGCTCATCACCACCCTGACCCTAGCCTGTGAATGGATAATAAAGATACAGCTATATCCGCATCTGTGTCTGTTCAGGTTTGGTGGATCACACACAATAGGTTTATGTATAAGTTTGATTTTCCTAACTTGATTGGATGTGGGCAGATATAGGCGAACGCACGTTCAATCACATCTCATCTCACCCATAGGGATTATATGGGGGTTTTTTTTCCATCTCAAGATGCAGGAAAAACTTGAAAGAACACATCACATATATTGTATCTTTCTGTTCTGAATCATTGTTGGATCCCCTGTTGAAAGAAACAGACGGTGCCAATGTTGAAGGGGCCTAAGGCTTACCCTGCCTAGGTTGAGGCTTTTGAGGCCTTTCCATGTTATATTGGTATAAGCGTTATTATAATAATTTTTACTTTACATTTCACTACCTTCTACCAGATAGACACTCTTAAAGTATAACTAAAGGGAAAACCTCTTTTAGTTTTGGATAGAGTGGGACTATAACACCTGTCAGTTTTTTTATTTTTTTATTATTGCTGTCTGTGCCCCCATTAAAGAGGAACTTCAAGGGCCCCTTTTTTTCACCTTAATGCTTTCTATGCATCCTATGCATTAAGGTGAAAAAACTTCTGTCACTGACCAGCCCCCCCCCCCCCCGTTTTACTTACCTTTGCTCGTTCGTTCCTACAACAGAGACACGCTCACCCTGTCTGCCCGTTGTCACTGCTTTTGATTGGATAGATTGATAGCAGCACAGCCATTGGCTCCCGCTGCTGTCAATCAAATCCAATGACGCGGGCGCCGGGGGGTGGGCCTAGTCTGGCATTTTGTGTCTATGGATGCAAATGCTGGACTCGAGAGCGTGCCCGCACGGTAACCCCCCAGGAGAGCACTTCTCCTAGGGGGTTTACCATTGAGGGACACCAGATGAGGATGATCGGGGCCACTCTGTGCAAAACGAACTGCATAGTGGAGGTAAGTATAATATGTTTGTTGTTTTACAAAAAACAAAAAAACAAGGGTTTAGTACCTGTGTCACTCTTCTAATCAACATCGATTACTTTTAATCCTCATGCTGCTAACATTAGTAAATAGATAGGAAAGTATATCAGATTAACTTGTTTTAAACTTTTTTTTTTACATTTCTTCAGTTACTTCCTGGGTTTCTTGCCTAAGCAAATTATGTCATACGTCCCAGGAGTCTTAAGGAGAGAAGGAGGGGCTTTCTCAGCTAAGCACACTCTCCTGTATGCATAACTGAGCTAAGGGTAGATGGATTCCAGGAAGTAAATGCTACATGAATCATTTGCCCTTACTCAAGATCACCACGGCCAGAAATGAATGCTAGATTGGTATTTTTCAAAGTGATTTCTCAACAAAATAAAGCATGGAGACATGGATGGACAGGGGAGTTTGTTTTGATTATTAAATATTTATTAAATAGTGTTTTTGATCTGTGGTGCTCAGATGCAGCAAAGATACACTTCAACCTATTTATTTGTCCTGTTTACCATTATTATGGTAAAAAGTGAAAGTAAAAAAAAATCCCAAATTTTGGGTTGTCCCCAGAAAGTAATAGAGGGAAAAATATTCCAATAGGGGCACTAAATCTGATGACCTGGAGGTCCCCAAAGAATTCCCTTAATTTGCAGGAATTTTCTGTTTGTCTATGGGACAGGAAGTGAAGGGAAAGCTCTGCAATGGGACACATGGTGAAAAAAATCTGACAGGGGTTTTAATCCTCTATTGCTCTATCCAAAATGAAAAAAAAAATGTTTTGCCTATAGTTCTACTTTAAGGAGGCCTTCAAAAGTGATAATGTCCAACTACTAAGTTAGGCTGAATTATGACATAAATGGGAGACTAATAAATCGTTAGAGCTTAAATGATAAACCGTAGCTCATTCATAGCGCTCTATGGTTCAGAAGGCAGGCTCTGTGAAATGTGTGACACAGCATTGCCTACTCACAAGGCATAATAAATACGTGTCACAGAAGTAAATGTGTGCGGATATTCTTACTACCTAATTCAAGATCGTTCAAATTAATAGGAGTAGGCTAGAACAAATTGAAATACAATACGGAAATTAATATATGATTTTAAATTTTGACCATAAATAAGCTTTAAACATTATCTCCACCAAGGTACGTGTGCTCCACTACAAAATAAGCCAAGGAGTTCCAAAGTAATAAATATATCCATCAAAGCCCTAAAGAATATATAATCCAAAAGAAGACACGGGCCTGGTTTATAATATATTTTATATATATTATATGGTTTATAATATATATTATATATATATATATTATATTATATTATATTATATTATATTATATTATATTATATTATATTATATATTGTATATATATATATATATATAATATATATATATTGTACATTATTTCCTGATAAAGGATAACAATATAATATATTGTTATCCTTTATCAGCAAATAATGTACAATCTGTACATAATGATTTACAGCAGAGCTCATCCTGCATTCATAGTAAGTATAGCAGACATTGTATGGTTATCACATATCTTTTGTATTCTATTTTTATAATCCAAAAGACAAAATAACTTTATTTTTGAATTGTCTTCAACTTTATTTTTTCCCAAAATGGTTAGGGGCAAGAAAGAAATTCACATTATTATTTGCTAGTATCAATCTAATTTTATAAAAACAAAATTCAGTTTGTCATCAAAATTTCCCAATATTTCTATCAACTATACTAGCAAAAGATAAGGCCAACTTTGGCATTCCTTATGTATAAGAAAGTTTATCTTGCAATACTGCAGGCAAAACTGTCTATTTTATTGTTAGCAATAATTTCCCAGTAGTTCAGGGCATTTTATTGTAATCAAGTGTATTTATTTCAGTACAAATGTGATTGCATGCTTCTCTAAACTGTGTCTTGTTAAACCTAGTCCCCTGTTCACATCTGTAAGCCTATACATGACAACACTCAGCAATAGGAAAACCATTCTTGTAAATACATGCTGTTCACACCTCTGTGCTCAATTGCTCAAAGCCAAAATTTGAAAAGATAAGCTTTTTTAGGAGCTGTCACCTGTTTTTAGCCCCTTATGCCGCGTACACACGAGGGGACTGTCCGGCAGACTTGGTCCGGCGGACCGGACTCCGTCTGACAATTCGATCGTGTGTGGGTTCTAGCTGACTTTTTTTCCCCAAAAGTCCGACGGACCTAGAAATAAAACACGTTTCAAATCTTTCCGACGGACTCGAGTCCGGTCGAAAAATCCGCTCGTCTGTATGCTAGTCCGACGGACTAAAACCAACGCTAGGGCAGCTATTGGCTACTGGCTATCAACTTCCTTATTTTAGTTTGGTCGTACGTCATCACGTACGAATCCGTCGGACTTTGGTGTGATCGTGTGTAGGCAAGTCCGTTCATTGGGAAAGTCCGTTGGAAGTCCGCCGAAAGTACGTCGGACCAGTACGGTCGAAAAGACCGCTCGTGTGTACACGGCATTAGACTTAAATGGAAGGACCTGTTTACACGTGACAATAGTGTTGTCACGTGTTTTTGCGCCTGAACAACTGTTCTCCTCTGCTCTTATCCTCCTCACCTCCCACCCAAGAGCTTGCATACACATGACTTAACCCCTTCCTGAGGCCTATACACATATAAAGTTGTGTGAAAAAGTATTTGCCCCCTTTCTGATTTTTTTTTGCATATTTGTCACACTTAAATGACTCAGATCATCAAACAAATTTTATTATTACACAAAGATAACCCGAGTAAATACAAAATGCAGTTTTTAAATGATGGTTTCATTTACTAAGGCAAAGCTGTCCAAACCTGCCTGGCTTTATGTGAAAAAGTCATTGTCTCCTAAATCTAATAACTGGTTGTGCCACCCTTGGAGCAATTTTGGCCCACTCTTTTTTGTAGAATTGGATTTAAGTCTGGGCTTTGACTAAGCCACTCCAAAACCTAAATTGTGCTTTGGAGGTGGACTTGCTGATGTGTTTCAGATCATTGTCCTGCTGCATAACCCAAGTGCACTTGAGCTTGAGGTCACAAACTGATGGCCCAACATTCTCCTTTAGGTTTTTCTGATAGAGCTCAGAATTCATAGTTCCATCAATTATGGTAAGTCGTCTAGGTCCTGAAGCTGCAAAGCATCCCCAGACCATCACACTACCACCACCATGTCTGACTGTTGGTATGATGTTCTTGTTATAAAATGCTGTATTAGTTTTATGCCAGATGTAATGGGACGCAAAACTTCCAAAACATTTTGTCTCATCAGTCCACAGAATATTTGCGTAAAAGTCTTGGGGATAATCAAGATGTTTTTTGGTAAATGTGAGATGAGCCTTTGTGTTCTTTTTGGTCAGCAGTGGCTTTGGCCTCAGAACTCTTCCATGGACGCCATTTTTGCGCAGTCTCTTTCCTATTGTTGAATCCTGAACACTGACCATACCTGAGATAAGTGAGGCCTGCAGTTCTTTAGATGTTGTTCTGGGTTCTTTTTTGACCTCCTGGATGAATTGTCGTCATGCTCTTGGAGTCATTTTTGTAGGCAGGCCACTCCTGGGAAGGTTCATCACTGTTCCAAGTTATCTCCATTTGTGGATAATGGCTCTCCCCATGGTTCACTGGAGTTCCAAAGCCTTAGAAATGGCTTTGAAACGCTTCCTAAACCGATACATGTACATTACTTTGTTTCTAATCTTTTCTTGAATTTTTTTAGATTGTGGCATGATGTGTGGCTTTTTGTGATCTGTTAGCATGCTTCACTTTGTCAGACAGCTTCTATTTATGTCATTTCTTGATTCAACAGGTCTGGCAGTAATCAGACCTGGGTGTGGCAAGTGAAATTTAACTCAGCTTTTCAAAAAATTGTGGTTAATCACAGTTCATTCATGATTCAGCATGGGAGGGGGCAATTACTTTTTCACATAGGGCCAGGCAGGTTTGAACAGCTTTTTTCCCTTTAAAAATAAATAATAATTTAAAAACTGCATCTTGGATTTACTCGGGTTATCTTTGTATAATATTAAAATTTGTTTGATGATCTGAATCATTTAAGTGTGGGAAATATGCAAAAAATAAATAAATAAATAAGGAAGGGGGCAAATACTTTTGCACACAACTGTATGTGGCCTCATGAAAGTAGGTCTTTATCAGTTTGGGTGGATATATGTGTACCTGTATTTGTGCTGGGAGTGTTATCTCGAGAGCCCCGGGTCTTGTCCTAGCGATCGGGGGCCAGGAGGCCCTGTTCCCAATCATCTGATCATTGCAATAGCCTCTGATTGGATTTCACAGTGATCAGTCCCTGTACAGGACACCCTACTATTTTTTCTCCCCTTGAATGGGGAAAAAGATACATTGTATTTTTTTTTCCTTGCTAGAGGAAACAAATGTAAACAAGCAAAAGTGTGTGTAAAATAAATAATAATGTTTTTTTTTAAAAAAAATAGCTAGATCAGGGTTTGTTCTAATTCAGGGACAGGGTTAGGGTGAGGATCAAGGTTAGGGTCAAAGGTCATGGTCAGAGTCAAAGGTCAGTGTATTTTTGGTAGGATTATAAAAAAAAAGCATTTTTTGTTTCACTTAGTATCGGTGTCGGTTAATATCAGTGTGTTTTAAGCAGGATAAAAAAAGCTACATTTTTCTGGGCCCTACTACGGGTACAAACAACAGATAACATCAGCATATGTGGTATCACTGCGATCATCAAGAGCAGGGGAATTTATATTGGGTTGTTCTTTGGTAGTAAGTTATGGTAATTGCAAGAAATATACAGCTAAATATTTTTTTTAAATATGTTTTTTTTTTGTTTTGTTTTTTACTATTTTGTTTATTTTTTTATAATAAAAAATTAGGAGATATCTGCTACAATTTACCACCAAATCAAAGTCCAATTTATCCTTAAAAAAACAAGCACTAGAAAAAAAAGGGTTTATGAGATTTACTAGATAGAATACGGTAATATTTAATATTTAAAATATTTAATATTGTGGATGGTTTACTAGGTTGAGAAAATGTAAAAAAAAAAAATAAAAAATGTAACATTAGGTATTTTATAATAGTGCTGTACAAAGAGTAACAAGGTATAGTAACCTGCCTCAACAAATCATAAATCAGCTTTATGATATGTTTATAAACTCAGTATTGTTATTGTCTAGCCCTTCCAATCCAGCCCTGGTGACCCAATGGGTCTATGCACCCAGTGGGCCAGACTTACATCCCAATCACGTGACCACTGACACCTCGGTCATGGTACTGGGGATGCACAGTGAGTGCACTCTCAGCACTGAAACTTTGACTGTCCATTGGCACATTTGTGTGCCATGTGGGCATTAAAGCCCATTCTCTTTGCCACCACACATATGTGCTACATGAGCAGCAAGAGCTCAAATTGTCTCTAAACCCAGAAAGCAAAAATGCTGCTTTTGCAATTGCCCTTACCTAAATTATCTAAAATACCTGTTGATCCTGCCAGTTTCCTGGTGATTCCTGAAATAGGGATACAATGCTATCCACAGGCTCCTAATGCTGTAGTTTCATTGTCACCCCGCCATGTGTGCTCCTGTTTGTGGACTACCGCATAACCTGCCATTAGGGTCCCATATTCATTGTATTTCAGTGAGAAAAGCAGCAAAGGAACCTGGAAGCCATGAGTGACATAACCAGCGAACCAGTGAAAAGGCCAAAGTGCGCCCCCTTCCTATATGAGCCACAAACCACATTGACAGTATAGGTTGCAGGCCTTGTTGTTTTTGCACCCCCCTCCCCTTTGCTGAAGTGCCCAAAACACATGCCCATTCTTCCTACCCCTCTACCCAGCCCCGCTTTAACCAGCTGCAGCTTCATCCAGCACCAGCTCTGGCCCCACAGGTTTAAAGGGCAGCCCAACAATCATGTGATCATTAAAGTGTTACTAAACCCACAACAGTAAAATCAATCTGTATATGCAGTAAAGCATGCGTGTTATACTAATTGTGAAACCTAAGGGGTTATCATCTGCATTGTGTAAAAAAAAAACGCTGTTTGATCCTGTCTTCTCTGATCCTCCCCTTCTGTCACTGTCCCTAATCCATCTCCTGATAGAACAGAGCCGTGGGGGCACTCTGCACATGCTCAGTTTGGTGTGTTTGGCCAGCGAGTTTTTGTTTTTTTTCCTTGGGAGAGTGCATGTGATCAGCACAGGGCCAATCAGCACTATCCAGACAGAGGGTCAGGGGTGCTGAAGCATCATAGGGCAGTCAGAGGAGAATGAAAACTCCTCCTACAAGCTTTAACCAGTGCTTGGCCAGACACTGATAGAAGTCTGCTGATGAGAAAACACATTTAGCATTTTATATTTACTAAAACGATTGCATTTCCATGTTCTGTGTACTGTAGGAGACCAGATATAGTGAATGCAGGGCCCTGGGTTTAGTAACACTTTAAGGTATATGTTTAGATTTTTTTTTAATGCCAAAATTGACATACAACACTTACTGAATTTCTTCCCTGCAATAGCAATGTTTTAGAACAAGAGTGTCCAGATGCTATTGGGAATGTACTTAACAGTCCAGTAAAATATTACACAAAGATGTTTGTTCAAATGCAGCGCTAGACACTAAAGTAGTGCAGAAAACGGTAGGAGAGGAAATTTTATATAGTCCCCGATGAGTTTCTAAATGGACTTTCAAACTTGGCATACAGGGATAATATATTTCTTTGGTCGCCTCTACTGTTACCAGCAGCAGCCCGAGCCAAAATAAAACAGTTTATATACTCCGCTGAGGTCCTTGTGGAAACATCTGTATTTTTCCTGCCTCCTCTACATCACAAATGGCACCACACAGCTCTGAGAAGTCAATCCAGAGCTCGGGAAGTGAATGGATGTTCACATGCGGGCAGCTCTATCCACTAACACCTATGTGCTGCATTCTACAGCTCACACACAGTCTACCGCGGACAGATCATTCCATGCATCAGCCATTCACTGAGCCTTTGCTCGGCTGTGCACCCAGCATCGTCATCTCAGCCATAGGCTCAGTGAAGCAGGGCAGGCAAGAAGTATTTAATAAGAAAAAAAAAAAGCCTTGTAAATGTAGCCATGCAGAACAGGCCTAGAAATGATGCTGTAATACCCACTCGCTGGGAAAGGTTAATAATGCAAAGAAATAAAATCATCAGTTCACCAATGGACTACGGCAGATGTATTTGCAGCTAAATGCATTCCCACATTAACACTCATTAGGCGCTGATCACTCCAGGTAAAAAAAATGCTCGGGTGCCACCAATCAGGGCATCAATCAACACCTCTGCAAGGGGCACCAATTAGCTCTCTTTTCCCAGCTGGCACCCAGACAGAAAAAAAAGCCTAAAATAGGGCTGGGTGAGTTTGTTGGGTGATCTCAGTGGTGCTGAAGTTTTTAATTGTGTTGCGAAGAGATCATTTCTTCCCATCTGCTATAGAAATGGGCACCTAGCGGCAGAACGGCACCAGGTAATATTAAAGTTACAACCATTAATCACGACAATTTAGTAGGGATGGATTGGGGGGGGGGTATGAATGTGGGAGGGGGGGGGTCACTGCATAATCCAAGTTAAAGGGCAGAAGGATAATAGAAGGCAGGTCGTGAACTTACGTCTCGGAATCGATTCCAGTGTCCGGCATCCTTGTCGTACTGGGATATGGTGGTTAGCCATTGTTTATCATCCAGAAAATTGCCTCTGTCTGACCTGCCCGTTGCCACCGCTGCCGCCGCCACCGCTGCTGCAGCTGCTGCCAGAACCCCACTGCAGGCTGCTGCATAGACACACAGGAGGGCTACCTTTGCCATCATCTGCTGGAAAACACAAAGAGGGGAAAAAAGCATGATATGAGAGAAGCCAAGGCTGGCTGCTGTCTCACCTTCATAGGGAACACTAGAGGGATCACACAGCCACCAGTCTAAGTCACCTTGCTGGGGAGAGCCTGCACTGCCTTCTTCAACTCAGAGCTGCCAACTAGTAGGAGCCGCTGCCTGCCGCTGCCTGCGCTCGTCTGGAGCAGAGCTCAATGTGCTCAGTGCACCGGAGTTATATGAAAGCCGGCATCCCCGGCATCCCTTTACATGTGCACTGCCCGTCCCTGGCAGCCGCTGGGTGGTGCAGCCTGCCGATCACTGCTACCTTCTATCAGGACAATGCAGTAAATGCTCACCATCGCCTTCCCCACGTACTATTAACGGGATTTTTATGTCATTTTTTTAGAGCAGTACAGGTAAAAGTTTAACCAAAAAAAATCAATGCAGCCCTGTAATCATTAGAGTGGTAAAAAATTATTAATATAAACTTGTAGCTGCAGGTAAACTTATTTTAATGACCCATACACAATAAAACGAAAAATACCGCTTTTCAAAACAATCGTACCCTAATCCGATAGTTAGTACACAGCTTTTCGAGAGCCGATCGCGACAGTTCATCCGATATAAAATGGGATACACTCTATAAGAAAATCGGGCAAATGATCATCCAATTTTATTTATTTCAGGTACTTATATAGAGCTGTCAATGTATGCAGCGCTTTACATATACATTGTACATTCACATCAGTCCCTGCCCTCAAGGAGCTTACAATCTAAGGTCCCTAACTCACATTTATATATACTAGGAAGAATTTAGACAGGATCCGATTAACCTACCAGCATGTCTTTAGAGTGTGGGAGGAAACCCACGCAGGCACAAGGAGAACATGCAAACTCCAGGCAGATGTTGTCGTGGTCGGGATTCGAACCAGCGACACTTTTGCTGTTAGGTGAAAGTGATAACCACCATACCACCGTGCTGCCCATTTCCTCATTGTTTCACAGCAAATCGGAACCTATGAACGAAAATTTGCACGAAAATTCTTGTACGACAAAGGCTTTTTGTTGTTGTTGTTTATTGCTTTTCAAGAAAAAAAGATCCCCCCTTCGTTGGGACTTTGAAGGCAACAACCACACATAGGTCGATTAGAAACTATATTTATTATGTATATATAAAATCGTTCTCTCATAAAATGATCGTTGGTTTAAAAATACATATCAAAAAATACAAAATCAAAAACAGAAGAAAAAAAGAAAAGACAAAAAAACACAACAGGTTACATAATTTGCATGACAAATAATTTTACTCTCCGGGTACAGAGTGGTCTCAGGATATCGGAGACCACTCTGTACCAGAGAGTAATGCCCCGTACACACGATCCGACTATCGGACGAATGATTGGCCGTTTTTTTTTGCATGCTGATCTCACGTCGAATCTGATGAGTTTACTAAAGTCCCGAAAATTCCCGTACGACAGCATAAAAATTCGGAAGTGATGTCATGTGTTGTAATGCATTTGTATTGCATTTTCGAACGATAGGTGTACTGATAAAACGAAAATCGTACGATCTGGCATCGTACGAAAAAAATTTCCTGCATGTCCGATAGAATAATATCGAATGAACTGTCCTGATCGGCTCTCGAAAGCTCTGTACTAACGATCCGATTATCGTACGATCGATTCGAATGCGGCATTTTTCGTACGATTTTCGGATCGTGTGTACGGGGCTTAAGATTTATTATCATGCAAATCATGTAACCTGTTGTGTTTGTGTTTTTGATTTTGTATTTTTTGATATGTCTTTTTAAATGAATGATCATTTTATGAGCGAACAATTTTATATATACATAAAAAAAATATTTTCTAATCGACCTATGTGTGGTTGTTGCCTACAAAGTCCCCACGAAGGGGGATCTTCTTTTCTTGTTATACACCAGGGATGTGGCAACAACACACTGACATGGTGAAATCCCATTTTTGTTGTTTATTGTTTCTGATCGTGCGCAGTCTCGCTTTTGTAATTTTTGTTGTAGGAAAATCGTATGAAAACGGTACACATCAAACGAAAATCGTTCATTCTGTTCCCGTTGAAGAAAAATGTGGGAGTTTGCCCCTTCGGGAATTTTTGTATGAAGGGTCAGAATCGGCTGTCGAAAGTACACTATACAAAAATTGTACGCAAATTCTTTGGACGCAAATTCTGCTGTCCTGATTTTCTTATAGTGTGTACGAGCCTTCATCCGATGGGGCAAGCACATGGAAAAAAAAAAAGGTCGTACAATTTTCATTTAACCACTAGCCGACCAGCATACTGCAGCAGGTTGGCAGCGCTGCACGAATCGACATACCTGTACGACGGCTCACGCGGGCGGTGTGCTCTTGCTACGGCTGCACGCTGCAGGAGCATTACTGCTGGTCAGGCGGACGACCCGCGATTGCCTAGTAGAGAGGCAAAACGGGGATCTGCCAGTGTAAACAAGGCGAATCCCCGTTGTGACAGGGGACATCTCGGAGATCTTCTGATCCCAGTGATGGGGAACAATAATATTTGTCATGTTCAAGTAAGCCCATCCCCACTACAGTTAGAACACTCCTAGGGAACACACTTAACCCCTTGATTGCCCCCTAGTGTTAACCCCTTCCCTGCCAGTGTAATTTTTACATTGATCAGTGTATTTTTATGACACTGATCAATGTAATAATGTCACTGGTCCCCAAAAAGTGTCATTTGGGGTCAGATTTGTCCGCCGCAGTGTCGCAGTCCCGCTAAAAATCGCAGATCGCCGCCATTACTAGTAAAAACAATAAAAAATAAATATAAGTTCCTAAATCTATCCCATAGTTTGTAGACGTTATAACTTTTGCGCAAACCAATCAATATATGCCTATTGCAATTTTTTTTACCAAAAATATGTAGAAGAATATATATCGGCCTAAACAGATGAATACATGTGTTTTTTTATATATTTTTTTGGATATGTATTATAGCAAAAAGTTTTTTTTCAAAATTGTCCCTCTTTGTTTGTTTAAAGCGCAAAAAATAAAAACCGCAAAGGTGAGCAAATACAACCAAAAGAAAGCTCTATTTGTGGGAAAAAAAAGGACGTCAATTTTATTTGGGTACAGCGTCGCAGGACCGCGCAATTGTCAGTTAAAGCCATGCTGTGCCGTATCGCAAAAAATGGCCAGGTCACGAAAGGGGCAAATCCTTTCGGGACTGCAGTGGTTAATCAGTACAGTTGTTATTTGACAATACAAATACATTACATCACTTCGGAATTTTTATTCTGTCATGCGAGAATTTTTGTAACTTTAGTAACCTCTTCATTTTCAATATGAGATTGGCATGCAGGCTTTGTAAGATTTTATAAATGCAGGGTTAATATTATGGATGGTTTACTAGATTGAGAAAATGTAAAAAAAAAAAAAAAAAGTAACATTCAGATTTTTATAATAGAGCTGTACAAAGACTAGCAATGTACAGTAAAGTAACCTGCCACAACAAATCAGAAATCAGCTTTGAGCAGCTTAAAATGGGCAGACTGATGAAAGTAGATATCTGATTGGTTGCTAGGAGTTACTGCACACCGATGATTTTTATAATATGTTAATAAACTCAGTATTGTTAACCCCTTCCCATCCAGTCCTGAGGACCCTGTGGGTCTATATTCCCCGAGGGCCAGACTTACATCCCAATCGCGTGACCACTTACACCTCGGTCACAGGATTCAATGCCTGTCCCTGGCAGCCCCTCGGTGGTGCAGGCGGTCGATCACTGCTACCTTCTTTCAGCAGGGCTGCCTTACAATGCAGTAAATGGTCACCATCGCCTTTTCCCACATACTATTAATGGGATGGACATATTTATTCTGAGAAAAGGCAGCACGTCTCATGTCAATCAGAGCAGTACAGGTTCAAGCTGAACAAAAATCAATGCAGCCCTGTAATCATTAAAGTTTAAGTGGTAGAAAATTCTTACTATAAACTTGTACCTGCAGGTAAACTTATAATAATGGCGTGTACACGAGAAAAATCGTAGAAAAAATAGCCCTTTCGAATCGATCATACGATAATCTGATCGTTAGTACACAGCTTTCGGGAGCCGATCGCGACAGTTCATTTGATATTATCCGATGGGGCAAGCTTGGGGAAAAAAAACGGATCGTAAGATTTTCGTTTACCCACTTCAGCCCCAGAAGGCTTCACCCCCTTCCTCACCAGAGCATTTTTTGCAATTTGTCACTGTGCTATTTTAACAGGTAATTGCGCGTTCATGCTACCCTGTACGCCAAAAAAAATTGACGTCCTTTTCTTTTGGTGGTATTTGATCACCTCAGCAGTTTTTATTTTTTGCGCTATAAACAAAAAAAAGACTCACAATTTTGAGAAAAAAAAAAAAAAATACTTTTTACTTTCTGCTATAAAACACATCCAATAAAAAAATGTAAAAAAATCAAATTTCTTCAACAATTTATGCCAATATGTATTCTGCTAGATGTTTTTGGTAAAAAAAATCCCAGTAAGCTTATATTGATCGGTTTGTGCAAAAGTTATTGCGTCTACAAACTATGGGATATTTTTATGGCATTTGAACTTCTATTTTTACTAGTAATGGCGGCGATCAGCGATTTTTAGCAGAGCTGCGACATTGTGGCGGACAAATCTGACACTAAATCACACTTTTTGGGGACCAGTGACACCAATACAGTGATCAGTGCTTAAAAAAATGCACTGTCAATGTACTAATGACACTGGCAGAGGAGGGGTTAACAGGGGCGATCAAAAGGTTAAATGTGCTCCTAGGGAGTGTTTGCTAATTGTGTGGGGGATCCTTTGACTGGGGGAAGAGAGAGATCTGTGTTTCTGCAAGATCTCCACCCTCCCTCTGAACGGTGATCTGCCTTGTTTACATAGGCAGACCGTAATTCTGCCTCTCTCAGTAGAGATCGCCGGGTGCTGCGAACATCGGGTCTGCTGGACGCGCTGATTGGCTCCTGCTGCAACACATCGGAAGCGGGTCGCTGGCGGCGCGTGCCCCAGACCCGGAAGAAGCCGTGATGTACAGGCAGGGCTTTTTTTCTCGGAGAATAGGTGCAGGAACTCCCCCCCCTGTCTCTGCCCCTACCCACCTCTGACCACGTCTCTTGATTCCACCCCCTACCCACCTACCTAGAATACAGAACCAAGTATCATTTTGTGGTGCTAAATAATTTGTATGGAACATGTTAATAATAAAAAGAAAAGCAGTAATATAGATCCCCTGCAGCCAGGAACAATAAAATCCCAGCAATAGATCCCCACACAACAATAGACTCCCCCAGCAACAATGGACTCAATCCCAACAACAATAGATTCCCTGCAGCAACAGTGAACCAACCACAAAAAAATCACACCCAGTAACAAAATATCCACCCCAGCAACATTAGACCCCCCCAGCAGCAACAACAGATCTCCCAGCAGCCAGCATCAATAGATCCTCCATAAGCCAGTAAAAATAGACCTCTCCCTCAACAGTAGATCCCTTCCAGCAACATAAGACCCCCCCCAGCAACAATAGATTCCCCATCAGCAACAATAGAGCCTCACACAAAATCAGATCCCCACCAGTGACAATAGATCCCCCAGCAGCCAACATCAATAGACCCTCCAGCACACCCCACACCCCATGCTATTACATACATTTAGTGCTAGAGGTGCCGGAACTGCGTTCCCCCGCGTTCCCACTGAAAAAAAGCCCTGTGTACAGGTACGTGATTTTGCGCTAACGGACCGCCCTGCCACAGTAAAAAGAAGGTGGGGTGGTCCAGAAATGGTTAATCAGTACAGTTGTCATTTGACAATACAATACAAATATACTACAACACATTACATCACTTCCAAATTTTTATTCTGTCATGCGAGAATTTTTGTAACTTTAGTAACCTCTTCATTTTTGATATGAGATTAGCATGCAAAAAAAAAAGGACAATCATTCATCCAATAATCTCATTGTGTGTACCAGACATTAACCACTTCAATACTGAGCACTTTAACCCCCCCCTCCTGCCCAGGCCAATTTTAAGCTTTCAGCACTGTCGCACTCTGAATGACAATTGCGCGGTCATGCAGCACTGTACCCATATGACATTTTTATCATTTGTTTTTACACAAATAAAGATTTCTTTAGGTGGTATTTAATCACCACTGGGTTTTTTATTTTTTTCTAAATAAACGAAAAAAGACCGAACATTTAAAAAAACAAAACACATTTTTTCATAGTTTATTATAAAATTTTGCAAACAGGTAATTTTTCTCCTTCATTGATGTGCATTGATGAGGCTGCACTGATGGGCACTGATGAGGCGGCACTGATGGGTTCTGATGAGGCGGCACTGATGGGCACTGATAGACTGCACTGATGGGCACTGATGAGGAGGCACTGATGAAGCTGGACTGATTGATAGGTGACACTGATGGGCACTGATAGGTGGCACTGGTAGGCGGCACTAATGGGCACTGGTCAGGGTCACTGATAGATGACACTGATGAGGAGGCACTGGTGGGTTCTGGTTGGCAGCACTGATGGGCACTAATTGGCAGCACAGGTGGGCACTGTTGGAACTTCACTGATAATCAGTACCCTGATGTACATGTCCCTGTTACACAAGCCTGTTATCAACTCTCCTCTCCTCATACTGTCAGTGTGAGGAAAGGAATAAGAGATCTATAAACCACCACTGAGATGCTGAGACTGCAATCAGTCAAGGCAGCTGGCAGATCTAGACTTCTGAAGTTGGGATGACACGGTGACTAATCTGTGTGACCTCAGCAGAGAGTGGGGTTCAGTCCGCTCTCTGCTGAAAATGGGCAAAACGAATTGCACTCCTGAGACCCAGAGGAGAAGCTCAGCCTAAAAAGCTCAGGCTGGACTTCTCCTTTAAAGAAGATTTCCAGGTATGGATATGTTTAGATAGTTGCATTGGTCCAGCTTAGACCAATTTAACTATACATGTATCATACATGTGGGATCCCTCTAGAACAGGGGTCTGCAAACTTTCCAGTTCAAGGGCCATATATATTAGATATTTTACAAATATTCACCCCCCCCCCCCCCCCCCAAAAAAAATCCTTCTTAAATCAGGTGCTCATCAGAGCCTCCCCCTTACATCAGGGTCCCCATCAGAGTCTCCCTCATATATCAGGGTCTCCATCAAAGTTACCTCTTACATCAAGGTCCCCAACAGACTCCCCTCTTATGGACAGTCCACACCCGAGTTACACAGGAATGCAGTCTGCGTTTCTGTGTGATTCCTGTGTGACTCAACGCTGTGTGATTTACAGCCTATTAATTTGAATGGGCTGCAATCGCACTGGATTGCACCAAAAGTAGGGTATGCACCTCTTTTCAAAAACGCACTGTGCCAGATTGCATGGTACTGCAGTACCATGTGATCCAGTACAGGCAAACATACTGTGTTTGCAATCTGCTTTTGGGGTGTCATTAGGATTATGTTGACACCCACAGCAGATCGCACATCCAGTGCGTTTTGAACGTGGGGTGGGAAATGTGTACACAATGCTCTACGAGCTGCGAACAGACCGAAAACTAAGTGATTAGTGCTCATGTGATTGCTCTGTTCTTGATCTTAAAGTCAAGGTGGGACAACTGCATCATCACACCCATACTGCAGCTTAGAATTAAGTATGTGTGTTCCACACTTCCAGGTACTGTATGGATATCTTTACATAGTTACATTGGTCCAGTGTGGACCAATGTAATTATGCATGTACCATACCTGTGAGATCCCTCTAGAACAGGAGTTGGAGGTCCACATTATATAAAAAAAAACCTTACATCAGGATCCCCATCAGAGTCCCCTTCTTATATTTCATGTGTCCCCATTAGAGTCCCCTTCGTATGTTTCATGCGTACCCATTACAGTACCCCTCTTATATTTCATGTGTCCCCATTAGAGTCCCTTTCTTAAATTTCATGTGTCCCCATCAGAGTATCCTTTTTTATATTTCAGGTGTCCCCATCAGAGTCCCTCCCTTACATCAGTGTCCCCATCAGAGCCCCCCTTACATCAGGGTTCCCATTAGGGTTACTTCTTTCATGTGGGTCCCCATTAGAGTCCTCTCTCTTACATCATGGTCCCCACCAGAGTCCCCTCCTATAGCAGAGTCCCTATCTGAGTCCCCGCCTTACATCAGGATTTCCATTAGAGTCCCCTCTTATATCAGAAGATCATAGGCAGCCTCTGCTGACCTTAAGCATCAGTGCACATCCTAGCAGTGGCAAAATCTTGTAATGGGCCAGATGTGGACCATAGTTTGGAGATCCCTACTCTAGAAGCTGGAAATCATTATAGTGGACATGGCTTCTCCGGTCGGTGATCTCTACTAGCATTAGGGTTCCATGCCGAGCAACTGCCCTGCTGCATTATGAACACAGGTGCTCAACATGGGCACCATTCAGAGAATGTTTTGCATTTTCTCAGTGAATGTAAAGCATTCTCAGATTGGACTAGGTATAGAGCAGGACGTCACCGCCCCACCTCTCCACCTGGTCCAATCAGAGAAGGCTTTGCATTCATTGAGAGGATTACTAGAAATCTTCTGTCCTCTGTCCCCCCATATCCCTGCAACAGTAATCTTCTGATACTGCTGGGGGTTAATACAGCCACTAGACCTGTCATGGGCACTCATTAAGAGTGCCAGCTATGCCCTCTCTTTCCACTTGCCTGCTCATTTCATAGAAGCAGTACTATCAGTTCTCGCAATGAAAAGAACTATGTGAATAGAAGAGGCGGACCTTTCATTCTTGATGAGTGCCTATGACAGGTCCAGTGGCTGTATTAACCTCTACAGCACCAGAAGATTACTGTTGTGGGGGTATGTGGTTGAGGGGTAAAGTAGATCAGCAGTAACAACATGTATTTCTCTTAGTACAGGTTTTATTTACAGTGATTCTGCCGCTAAAATAAAAATTGTAAAAACTCTGCCACTTGCGAAGAAGAAAGTTTATCGCAAGACTGCCCGCGTCACCAAGCAAGAATATATATATACTGTATATAGCAAGAAGAAACTACACTGGAGGAATGTTGAACAGCTGGTCCCCTGTTGTGTGCTCTGGTTTCTATGTCCTGTAATTACGTGGTGGCCATTGCAAGATAGAGATCATCACTTCATCACCCCTCTTCTCCACCTCACCCAATCAAAGAATACCTTTTATTCACTAATAAAATACAAGGCTCTCTATAAATGGCGGCAGTGCCAAGCAAATGATTCCCTGAGGTCAGTGTGCGGAAGGGAAGCTACTCACACAGACCCTGAAGATCGAGGCTTTCACTGTAGTAGCGCTGACTACTACAGTTATTATCAGCTTCCCCAATGGCCCCTCGGGTACAAGGCATGCATAATTACACTCTGCCAATGTAAGTATGCAATAAATATCATACCTGAGTTCAGCTTAAAGTGGAACTCTACTCTCCTAATCAGCACTAACAATTTTAATCGCCATGCTGCTAGTCTTAGTAATTAGATAGGAAGGTATATTATATTTACTTGTTTTAAACTTTTTGTTTTTTACATTTCAGTAGCTTCCTGGTTATTGGCCCAGGCAAAATGATATCATACATCCCAGAAGTCCCTGTGGGCATTTTTTTTTTCTATTATTTGGATTAGGGGCTCTCTCAGCTAAGCGCACCCTTCTGCCTGTATGCCTAGGCTAAAAGAAGATGGATTCCAGGAAGTAAAAGCTACACGGATAATCGTGTTTTTTTTAAGTGGTTTCTCAACAAAATAAAGCATAGAAACATGGATGGATTGGGTGAGTGTGCTTTGAATTTTCAAAAATGTTAACTAGTATTTTCAGTTTGTGGTGCTCAGAAACAATTAAAGTATATGTAAATGATCTCCTTGTAAAAGAACCCATTTAGTTTAAAATAGAAATGAAAGGCAAAACATTTGTGTATAGATATAAAAAATATATATAAATATTTTTTTCCCTTTTTCTAAGTGATCTCATTCCCTCTGTTCTCAGATGCATAAGAGCACATGATACTTTCTCATACAAGTACAGCAGGGATATATTTTAGGAACATGAAATGTTGGGTTTACATATTCTTTAACTCCTGCTTTAAGATGTTTGGAGGAAATAATCTTGTGGTGTATAACTAATGCTGATCCAGGGAGTATCTGGTTGCCTTTGGGAAGGATTTTTTTTTGTTACCCCTGGCTTTGAACAAATTGTACCATGCTTTATAAAGGGTTTATTTATTTATTTGTTTTTAACTTTCTCTGGTTTAGCTACAGGTTTAGAATCGCAAGGATGCAAATGTATTTGTTTTATTGGTTGAATTAATGGAAATATGTCTCTTTTCATCCTGGTTAACCATGTAACTATGTTAAAGTAAAATGGGCTGCCATTTCAGTGACTACTGGTGCTGCAACACAAAGGAAAATGTTTGCCAAGTGCAGGTCTCCAATGAGACAATTTGCTGTAAAAAAGCTTCTACACCAAAAGCTGAGGGCTGCTGGAGTGTGCCAGGGATGTGCACTGAGGGCTCTATTTTGGATCAATTAAGTGTACAAAAGAGCAACTCCAGGGATGTAAAACATTAGCTTGCAAAAATGAAAGTTAACTTTTGATACTTTTAAGGTAATTTGCGCATTAACGTACACTGCATTAAAGGCAGCTGAATATAATTTTAAATCGCAACAGATGAAAAAATGTACCTGCTCCATTTTTAATGCAGTGAACCACAACACACAGCATGTTCCTCATGATGTACTGCAATACACTGCACACTGTTGTGTATTAACATGCTAAGTGAAATTTTTTTTTTTTTACTATTTTTTATTAATTTCTTTTTTTTATCATGTAACTGTATCTGACAGTTACGCTATTAGATAGATGGTGCCACAGATGAATGCTGTAGCCTAAAGGTGGCAGTGTTAATCTGCCAGCTGAAGGCCTTTATTGTAGTCAGTGAAGCATGCAGCCTGCATGTAATTGTTATGTCAGAGCCGACATAGTGACCACATGATCAAGAACCACTCTGGTTAGCTCCCGATCATAAACGGGAACCTTGGCTGTGGTTGAGAGCTGAAAGTCTCACTAAGTGTTAGCTGCAGGGCATCTTGCT
The DNA here is from genome assembly GCA_037952925.1 of Lithobates clamitans. Taxonomy (NCBI): domain Eukaryota; kingdom Metazoa; phylum Chordata; class Amphibia; order Anura; family Ranidae; genus Lithobates; species Lithobates clamitans. The sequence goes on along the minus strand of JBBGZY010000377.1, from coordinate 882,403 downwards.
GGGGGATGTTAATAAGCAGATTGCAGACAGGAAGGGATTTATATGCCAGGAACTTTAGAGGACGTCTTCTGAAAGACTGCGGTGGCAGCCATTGCTGACCCCTTTTTCTGCTAGTGCCTTGTCTGTCATGTTGACCTAATAGCGTCAGAAATGTCTGAATTATTAACCTTGAATAAAAAGGCGTATAAGTTCTTTTAGCTTTGCCGCCTAGTGTAAACGTGTTAAGTCACCCAGAAAGTACTGAAGCCAGGGGTTACAATAACATTTGTATTTTCAGATGTAGGTAAACAATATCAGGCAATACAGGTTTCTTCTTTATATTGAAGTTGCCAAATTTGTCAAAGTGATGGTCCAACAATGAGGAGCAAGAGGCAGTAGGGGACAGGACCAAGTGCAGTTTTGGGAGCAAGAGGAGTGTACAAAAATAACCTGTCAATTGTCCCATCAGCAGAGACTCCCAAAGTCATATGTTTAAGAATGGGTTGGAATGGTCGCAAAATGGTGCCATAAAGAAATTAAGTTAGTCAGGAGTTCCAGTCCTCTAATGCCTGTACCCACACAGTACCCCAAACAAATTGTTCCAAACAAAGCATTACTCACCCAGCCAACCTCTGCCTCTCTCAGAGAACATATCTGCCGCTGGGGAGAGGCCTGGACTGGCCCTTCTCCCCGGAGTCCTTTAGCATCCCTGGGGTATACAGGTGGAGACTGGGGTGAGCTTCGATGAGCTGTTCGATCGTTCGCCGAATTGCGAACGTTATGGGTAATTTGTGTGGAGCGTCACGGCCCATAATTCACTGCGGCATAGCAGTGCATTGCTGGCTGATGATTGGCCAAGCATGCACTATGACCCACATGCTTGGCCAATCACAGCGCCTTCGGTAGAGAGAGCTGTAATTGGCCAAAGCCAGGGTGGCTTTGGCCAATTATGGCTCAGGGGGTTTAGAACACGCCCCACACTATATAAGGCCGCCTGCACGACGGCCCTGTGTAGTGTGTTCCGGCTTGCTTAGATAGAGAGAGAGAGACAGTGTCATTTCATTTGCGTTAGCTAGATTAGGCAGGACAGTCAGTGAGTTAGCTGCACTTATAGTGTATTGTGTATATATATGCATCCCAGGTGTTGCATATATATATATATATATATATACACTGTATTCAGTTTAGCTGATGACCCCAGACGAAGTCCTGTGTGACGAAACGCGTCGGGAGGACTCCACTGCCGCCATTTTTATTTGCAAGCGCTTTTTACTTTGAGATGTAAGTGTTTCTCCTTTTAAAAAACTTAATATGGTTTACGGAATTACACTATTAGCCCCTTCTTCATTACATGTGGGTTATGGCAGTTGATATCTGAGCTTCCGTATGGAGAAGACTGCCTTGGGATAGCAACGTTACAACCTTACCATCTATCAGCCCTTGGTATCCTACCTCCATTGCCAGTGAGCAACATAAGCCTGTTTGACCCATATAGCGTATGCTCTGTGGGTCCCAACTTTCTGGTAAGCCTCCAGTCATTTCGGGTGGTGGTTCTGCACAAGTGTCTATCAGCACACGTTGGATTATATTCAGAAATTTTCATGATTATATGTCTTGGAGTTCATCACCATTGCATTATCTATGTTCACTTCACCTGCATATTTAGCTTTGGACTATATTGCTATTATTGCTTCTCGTCATCACGGTTGGTGATCCTAAGGGTTTATAACATGAGTGACTTTTATGTATGAACTTTCACGAATATACAAAACACCATTTTTTAATTTTATATATTTTTATGATTGTATGTGTTATAGCAACATTTTTTTCATCTATTAGCGCTACACTTGGTTTTTTATATGATTTATAGCAAATTTTCTATTTGTCGTGGTAGCTGCTTACATATATGATTTCGTTGGAGTAAGCGCAAGGTCTACAGGTTTTTTTTTTTTTTTTTATAAAGCTACAAGTTAGTTTAGTGTGACCTCTGCACAGTGTTCAGCTAAAGCTACAAGTTAGGGTAGTGCGTCCTCCTCACAGTGTTCAGCTAAAACTACAAGTTAGTGTAGTGCGACCTCTGCACAGTGTTCAGCTAAAGCTACAAGTTAGTGTAGTGCGTCCTCCTCACAGTGTTCAGCTAAAACTACAAGTTAGTGTAGTGAGACCTCTACACAGTGTTCAGCTAAAGCTAGAAGTTAGTGTAGTGAGACCTCTGCACAGTGTTCAGCTAAAGCTACAAGTTAGTGTAGTGCGTCCTCCTCACAGTGTTCAGCTAAACATACAAGTTATTTTTTTGCGAGCTCTGCACAGTGTTCAGCTAAAGCTACCTGTAGAAGGTTGGTGGTGTCTTCCTGATCCTATCAGTACCACGGGCAGCTAAAAAAGCTACAAGTTAGTGTAGTGCGAGCTCTGCACAGTGTTCAGCTAAAGCTACCTGTAGAAGGTTGGTGGTGTTCTCATACTACAGGCAGGCAGTTGATTTTGCTAGGTGCAGTATCAGTACATATATATATATATATATATATATATATATATATATATATATATATATCCCAGCTTAGTGCAGCTACAGGCCATTAGTATGTCTGGAAGGCCAACAAGGAGAGGCAGACAGTCACAAGCCAATAAAAGAGGGTAAGCAGGCTCTGTGTCTAGAGGCAACAGTGCTGGTCGTGGAGACGGTGCATCCTCATCAGCACGTGGCTGTGGGACACGCTTGGCCTTTTTTTGGCAGCTGGCTGTGTTGAGCCGCAACATGCAGTAGACTTGGTCGAGTGGATGACCAAGCCGTCCTCATCCTCCTCATCCTCCTCATCCTCTCTCACCCATGCTCAGGGTACTTTGTCTGGCAAAGCAGCGGCCTCTTCCCTCGGCTCAATGTCATCAGTGACTCCTTCCCTAGCCCCACCATGTCCTCCTGAGGAGTCCCTCAAACTGTTTGACCACGGTGTTGAGTACATGCTCCAGGAGGATGCCCAGCGTTTGGAAGGCTCTGATGATGATACTGAGCTAGATGAAGGCAGTAACGTGAGCACGGACAGAGGGGGTGCCCAAGAAGGACAGCAATCTGGCAGTCATGCTCCCCCTGCTGCAGCATACTGCCAGGTTTGTTCCAGTGATGAGGAGGGAGGGGATGATGAGGTCACTGACTCAACGTGGGTGCGTGATAGGAGAGAGGAGGAGGAGGCGGCACATCACCAACGAGGCAGGATGCCCTCCAGGGGCCAGCCTAAGGGCAGCACACTGACTGCATCACACCCCAAAGCTCCGCATGTGCAGGGCACTGCAGTATCTGCACGTTATTCAAAAAGTTCTTTGGTGTGGGCCTTTTTTGAGACGAGTGCATCAGATCGCACCGCTGCTATTTGCAACATATGTCTCAAGCGTATCTCGCTTGGCCAAAACATCTCCCGCTTGGGCACCACATGCTTGACCAGGCATATGTTGACCTGCCATGCAGTTCGTTGGCAAGCGTATTTAAAAGACCGACACCAAAGAACAAAGAGGACCTCTCCTTGCTCCTGATCAGCTGAGATCTCCAACCCCACTATACCTTCAGTCCTCTCTGAGAATTGCACTGAGAGGAATGAAGGTGTAGAATTAGGTGTGTCACAGCCAAGTACTTGTGGGCAATCTGCTTTCGGTACACCGACGTCAGATTGTACCAGGCAAATTTCCCTGCCCCAGCTGCTGCACCGCCGAAAGAAGTTCGCTCCCAGCCATCCACATGCCCAGCGGTTGAATGCTAGCTTGGCAAAATTGCTAGCACTTCAACTGTTGCCTTTTCCTCCAGCAACCATCGCCAGCATCTGTTTTACATGGTGCAGGAATACCTAGGGGCAAGATCTGACTTGGACACCTTTCCCACTGAAAATCCTCTGGGTTACTGGGTCTTGAGGATGGATCACTGGCCAGGGCTTGCACAGTATGCAATTGAGTACTGGCCTGTCCTGCATCCAGCGTTCTTTCGGAACGCACATTCAGTGCTGCTGGAGGCTTTGTACTCGATCACAGGGTGCGTCTGTTCACCGACTCGGTCGATCGACTGACCTTCATAAAAATGAATCAGTCTTGGATCACCACCAGCTACCAAGCACCTGATGCTGATGTAACCGAATAATTTTTTTTGAAATCTCAGATCCCTTCAAAGACTGCCTATGCTGATGCTGAGTGACTATCCTGAGTAATTATCCTCTTCTTCCTCAATGATCACGCTGATAGCTTGTAAGAACGTTTTTGGTTCTGGGCGCCAGCACCAGTGCCTAAGGCCCAATTTTTCAGCCCCTGTTTAACAGGGGCGTGTAATTACAATTTTTGATGCAATACTTTGCAGCAGGGCTCGTTTCTGCGCTCCAACTAGAGTATCTGTGAGGGGTTGCAGTGTTGTGGCACCAGCACCAGTGCCTAAGACCCAATTTTCAGCCCCTGTTTAACAGGGGCGTGTAATTACAATTTTTGATGCAATACTTTGCAGCAGGGTTCGTTCCTGCGTTCCAACTAGAGTATCTGTGAGGGGTTGCAGTGTTGTGGCACCAGCACCAGTGCCTAAGGCCCAATTTTTCAGCCCCTGTTTAACAGGGGAGTGTAATTACAATTTTTAGATGCAATACTTTGCAGCAGGGCTCGTTTCTGCGTTCCAACTAGAGTATCTGTGAGGGGTTGCAGTGTTGTGGCACCAGCACCAGTGCCTAAGGCCCAATTTTTCAGCCCCTGTTCAACAGGGCCATGTAATTACAATTCTTGATCTAATATTTCACAGCAGGGCCCATTTCTGCGCCCACCAAGAGCGAGTGAGGACTTACAGTGTTGTGGCACCAGCACCACCACCACCACCACCAAAGGCCCAATTTTTCTTCCCCTGTTCAACAGGGGCATGTAATTACAATCCTTGATCTAATATTTCACAGCAGGGCCCTGTGAGGGCTTACAGTGTTGTGGCCACAACAACACCTAAGACCCAAATTTAAGCTGAGTATATAGGGCAGGCCCCTACTTTCAAACATCCAACTTACAAATGACTCCTACTTGCAAACGGAAGGAGACAACAGGAAGTGAGATGAAATCTACCCCTAGGAAGGGAAATTCTCTCCTGTAAGAGTTAATATGGGAAAAACGTTTCTCCTTTCCACTGATGCTTTATCACCAATCCTTGTTTCACAAAAAAACCCAAATTTTCAAGAAACATTTGTCATTGGGACAAAAAATGAGGTGAAATCTTCTGACGAGGAGCACAGACAGCAAAACAAATGTCACAGGGGTGATAACCCTTCCCTATGTTTTCCAAAAAGCTTAAAATAGATTTTTTGGCTGGAGCTAAACACGTTAAAAATGTACCAGTTCAAAATTACAAACAGATTCTACTTAACAACAAACCTACAGTCCCTGTCTTGTTTGCACCGCCTGTATACTGCAGTTCAGAGTATATAGGGCCTGGTGGCCCCACGCCTTTCCTTTTTTTAATTTAGGTGCGGGGTTCCCCTTAATATCCATACAAGACCCAAAGGGCCTGGTAATGGACTGGGGGGTACCCATGCTGTTTGTCTCACTGATTTTCATCCATATTGCCAGGACCCGACATTACATTAAAGCTGCAAGCAGTTTTAAATGACTTTTTTTCCTTTAAAAATGACATTTTGTGCAGGGACTGTTCTAAGCCCGGGAAACACGCGCCACTTTACAGGCATACTATAAACACACCCCAGGTACGATATTTAAAGGAATATTTCACTTTTTTTTTACTTTAAGCATCATTAAAATCACTGCTCCCAAAAAAAGGGCCGTTTTTAAAAGTTTTTTTTGCATTTATCCATGTCCCCTGGGGCAGGACCCGGGTCCCCAAACCCTTTTTAGGACAATACCATGCAAATTAGCCTTTTGATTTTGAACGTTCGAGTCCCATAGACGTCAATGGGGTTCTAATGTTCGTGTGAATTTTCGGTCCGTTCGCAGGTTCTGGTGTGAACCGAACCGGGGGGGTGTTCGGCTCATCCCTAGTGGAGACTGAAGTCCCATCCACCTTCACAGGAAATCCATCCTCTGTTAGTTGAGGACAGAGTCCAGCAGTACTCGGCCCTGTTGCCAGCCCTTCTGCTGGAAACCCCACACCATCTGCTCTGGCTAACTGTTGGGGAGGGAGGCCGACTGCCCTGCCTCCCTGGAACTCTGTAGTTTTTGCCGGTGCTGGGCAGAGGTTGGTAGCCCTCTGCACTGTTGCCAACACTTCTTCTGGGGACTCCACATCCTCCACTCCAGCTAACCGTTGGGGCAGGGGGCTGGCTTCCTCCACTCCCAAACTGTGTAGCTGCCATTGGGGAGGTGAGCCAGCTGCTTCCATTTCCATTCCCTCATCTGGATGTTGGGACGATATGTCTGTGGTACTGTATCCCAGGTGCACGGATCTTTGCTGGGGAGGAAAGACTACTTCCTCCACCCTGACCAACTGTTGGGGAGGAACGACGAACACCTCCTCTCCCTTCTCCCCCTGTATCCTGATCTGCTGCTGGGAAGTGACCACCTCCTTCTCACCCTGAGCCTCCGGAACCGCCGCAGGTGTAGGGCAGAGATCTTGGACCCTCTGTCCGGTTGCCAGCGCTTTAGCTGGGGAAGTTCCTTGTAACTTCACAGATACTTCTGTTGGTGCTGGGCAGAGCACAGTGAAGTTTGGCCCTAATAACAGCTCTTCTTCTGCTGGAGGCTCACCAGGTTGTTCTTCCTCAGCAGAAAAGTCTATCAAATCCCCTGTCTCTGCAACTGGTGTCTGGGGATAAAGGTTCATCATCTCCTCTCTGTGGAACCCAGAAGATGCTATCAGTACTGGGCAGAGCACAGTGAAGTTTGGCCCTAATAACAGCTCTTCTTCTGCTGGAGGCTCACCAGGTTGTTCTTCCTCAGCAGAAAAGTCTATCAAATCCCCTGTCTCTGCAACTGGTGTCTGGGGATAAAGGTTCACCATCTCCTGTCCCTGGAACCCAGAATATGCTATCAGTGCTGGGCAGAGGTTAGCAGAGCTCTGCCCTGTCGTCAGCACTTCAGGTTTGGGGACAGCAATCTTCAGATTTTCCACTGCCGATTCTCTGGCATGCTGCTGGACAGGCACATTCCTCCATCCTAGATCATCCAATGCAGAAACAGGTTCATCAAGGTCAGTCAGCACTTGCTGCATCCGCCATAAGACCTCCGCCTCCATAGCTGCGGGGCCAGGTTGGCAAAGCACACTGTTACTCTGCCACATTGTCAACTCTTCAGCCAGGATTTCAGAGTTGTCAACTGGTATTTCCTGATAGTCCCAGGCAAAGGGAGCACCACTCTGCTGCTGAGCAGAGTCTAGCAGCTGTCTGTAGGCCATCTCAAGCTCCCATTCCTGAACGGCCAGAAACTCCAAATCTTCCTGTGCCCAGTGCACTTCCGAGACATTCAGTCTTCGCTCTCTGTGCTCCATTATTTCCTCCAAACGCCACTCCTGATCACTCCCAAAATCAGGGTGCTGGACAGCCTCCAGTACAACAATCCCAAGCCATCGTAGTCAAAGCCTTCCATGGGGCTGTCATCCCCTGTCCACGGGCACACTTGGGCTACATACCACTGGAGGGCTCTGTAGCTCTCGTCCAATCGCATTCCTGCCCGGATCAGCCTGCTTAACTCAACTGTCCACTCCTGGTTCGGCTGTTCACCCAATAACAGCATTCGCACTTCATACTGCGACCAGTACCTTACATGGATGGAGGGGAGAAATTTTCCCTGGTTTCGCTGCTCACGGGCTAGCGCTTCCTTCCAGAGTTCGCAGCGGATAGAATCAAACCATCCTAGCAGGACTTGCTCTGATACTGGTCCTCTGTGCTTTATCTGCCTCTCTCGCAACCTCCTTCTGAATTCCTCTTCCATGGTGGCTGGTATCTGTACCTCTCCTCTCCTGCTATCTGGACCTTGGATCCAGGTGATGGTTTGGATGTGTTCACGGCAAGGAAGCACGATCCCACCATTCCCTCCACGGCTCTCAAGTAAGTCTTTCAGTGTGGCTCTCCTGCAGGCTGGTTTGGAGTGTCCCAGTAACTGGAGAGCAAATCCCACCGCTGCCACCAATGTAACGAGCCCCTGCTCGCTCGATTCCACTCTCCCGACACTCCTCTGTGGCTATAGAATCAGATTGCAGATCACAACATCTGATGGTTCGGTCATCCGATGCTCCGGGACTAGAACTACAGCTATGTGCCGTTCTAACCCAGTTGTGTAGCTCAGAACAAACACCAGGCAGGCTGTATGTAAATTCAAACAGGAATCTCTTTTATTTAAAAATACAGGCTCTTTTATACAGTAAAAGAGGAGGTGTATACCTCCTGCTCATATTACTCTGAACATACATCTGTGACCAGAAACCTAATTAACATGGGCTAATTAACTAATCCCTTTAGACAAGCTAGATGACTCAGACATGACCTTTAGGCCAGACTGGCCGTCTTGTAGCTCAGAAAACCCAATCAACATGATCACAATAGCAGAGTTAATTAACACAAACAACAATGGGGATCTAATGACTCTTAGATCCCATACTAGAGACTTATTTACAATACAAATTCTAGCAGGCAACAGACAGACAGGTGGCTGGAATTGACATCAGCATCTCCTAACAGTATTTGTCCCAGCATTATAAATCAGCTACTATTTCTAATATGGCAAATCCAGGGTCCTCAGAGTCTGTGTGTCCTGGGGGACCAGGACCCGAATCCACAGTAGTACCACCTCAAGGGTCCCCAGGCATACAGCTCACAAAGAGCACTGTTCCCCCAAATGCCAGGGCCCAGGATCGATCGGCAAGAGGCTAGCATTCAGTCCCCTCCAAAAGTCTCTCTCCCGGCTAGGTCTGTCACAATGATTAACACAAATAAATGGGAGGAACATACTGAAGCCTATTCCCAGGAGGATCTCAGCCCCTGGAGGGAAAAAAAGCGCTTTTTGACCTACCTGTAAAAAGGGGTCAAACACCTCTGGTTAATGTACATCCATCTTTTGAGCACAAGGAAATGAAAAATTGCGTTGGAAGATATCTTTGGTGCTGGGAATTATGTCACATTGGACTGATTGTTTTAATCCAATTTTTCACTATTGCAGATATGTTATAAAATGATTGTATGTAAGTGCCACACCTTTTGCTTTACTTTCATGTCACCCTTATCCTGTGTGGAAACACACGTGTACTTGGAAGATTGCGTGTTCCCACCCCTTTGGAGTGATGGCAACTTCAACAGATGTACAATAAGTTATATTTATTTTCTCTTTTCCTCTTTTGGGAGCACATTTCAAGTAACTTCTAAAGCAATTTATCCTTTTTGAAGCAATTTGCTATGCTGTATGAACTTTCCTGCCACCCTCTTTACTTTTTTGATGGACACCATGAGCAACGCCAGAGACCACTGGCCACCTCTTCAGGATTGAACTCTTCAGGCCACAGTTGACCACCACACCCTAGATCCAGTTTCAGGAGCAGACATTTCAGCATTAATTAAAAATTTAACTGTCTATTTCTGCCCCCCCCCCCCTTCTAAAATTGCTGCTTTTTTATTTGTCATTTATACAACATAGGGACAATTTAAAAAACAGCTGTGAATTTGATCTGAAAGTTGAATGGTCTTTTTAAAGTCACTACTGTTTGCAAGCACCTGGGAAGTTGTACAGTGTGGAACATGTGTAGTCATTTAAATGGATGCATAGAGATTATAAACTCTAAACTGAAAAAGTGCAAAGGTCACTGGAAGGGTGTACCTTTAATGAAGATTATTAGGCTGTATGGATATCCACAAACAGATGAGCAGTGTTTTTTGGGAGACAGTCTGCTGTCTGGGGCTGCTTACAAACCACTGATTTTCCATTCCTTATTGTTTTTTGGGGGACAGACTGCTGTCTGGGGCTGCTTACAAACCACTGATATTCCATTCCTTATTGTTTAGCAATGATAGTTTTAATGTTAAAAAAAATTGAAGAGCAGTGTCAGTGTTTTGACTCAATAAAAAAAACAAAAAAAAACAACAATTTTTTTCTATGTACAATATCTCACAAAAGTGAGTAAACCCCTCACATTTTTGTAAATATTTTATTATATCTTTTAATGTGACAATACTGAAGAAATTACACTTTGCTACAATGTAAAGTAGTGAGTGTACAGCTTGTATAATAATGAAAATTAGCTGTTCCCTCAAAACATGTGGCGGCAACCAGGTGAGGAGTACAAAGACAAGTGTGTCTTGCCTACAGTTAAGCATGGTGGTGGGAGTGTCATGGTCTGGGGCTGCATGAGTGCTGCCGGCACTGGGGAGCTACAGTTCATTGAGGGAACCATGAATGCCAACATGTACTGTGACATACTGAAGCAGAGCATGATCCCCTCCTTTGCTAAAGAAGCTGAGGGTAAAGGTGATGGACAGGCCAAGCATGTCTCCAGACCTAAACCCTATTGAGCATCTGTGGGACATCCTCAAATGAAAGGTGGAGGAGTGCACGGGTGCTCAAAACAACGTACCCATACGTCGCTGCGTCATCCGCGGCTAGCGGGCGCGCGCTGCATGGGAGCGTGCCCGCGGGTCCCGCGGACTTGATATCTGCCGGTGGCCTGCGATTGGGGCATGGAGAGGCAGAACGGGGAGATGCCTATGTAAACAAGGCATTTCCCTGTTCTGCCTAGCAACATGACAGGGATCTAATGCTCCCAGTGATCAGGAGCAGTGATTTCTGTCATGTTCTAGTGGGCCTACAGTTAGAACACGCTGAAGGAACACAGTTAACGCCTTGATCGCCCCCTTGTGTTTAAAACTGCAGAGGTGATCAAATACCACCAAACGAAAGCTCTATTTGTGGGGGAAAAAGGACGTCAATTTTGTTTGGGTACAACGTCGCATGATCACGTAATTGTCAGTTAAAGCGACGCAGTGCTGTATCGCAAAAAACTGCCTGGTCAGGGGTAAATCCTTCCGGGACTGAAGTGGTTAAACATGCAGGTGTGAGAGTGCAGTCCCTAAAGCTGATACACAGATCAGAGGTAAGCAGACAGATGGGGCATGAAACATTACTGCAGATTCATAACAGGGCTGCAGTGGAAATTAACAGGTTCTTCCCCAAACAGTGCAAAGGCAGCCAGGCACACAGCAACGGTCTATTCACTCCAGCTTAGTAAACAGTCTAGGAGACGTCTTTATTGCTGAAGAAACTTGTAACAGGGGGAAGATAATGGGGAATGGGATACTCCAAAACACTTGAGGACACTTCCCTCTTAAAGCAGCAGTAACATAGTCTGTTATGTGAAGTGGACGAAAAAGGAACGGCTGCACTCCCAATCTGATACAATACATTTATTTCAGATCATAAAAACAAATACATGAGCATATGGCAAAAAGGCAGAAAAAAGGTGATGTGTTTCACACGGCTAGCGTGCTTCGACAAAACCACATAAGAGTACAATTACCAGCATACTAATATACAAAAAATCACATGGTGCAAATTAGCAAAAACCAGGTGTAATCAATTCAGTAATTGGACCCATACTTCTCGTTCTCTGTTCTCACTAGAACTCACATAACAATTGATAATGATGTTTTCCCCAAGTATAAATAAAATAGTATCTAAGGAAGAAAAAAAACATAAAACATCAATTCGATACATATTACCATAATACTGGGGGAAAAGAAACAAAAAAGAAACAAAAAAGTAAAAACATAAAAACTTTAAAAAATATAGCACTTCAATCAAAACTGAAAAAAGGAACATATCCTGGGTATGAGAACCCTGATCCAATGTGCTTGCTGTGTCACCATAATCAATAAATATAAACACACAGATGGTAATTAACGCAAGATATTAGATCAGTAATAGAAATGAGTCAAATCCCATTCATAATTCAACCCTCCTGGTATTCTTGTCTGTAAGAAAAATATCCAGAATACCTCTCACTTGCAAAGTGTTATAAAATTATCACCACCTCTCCTAGGAGTGTAAACTTTTTCTATACCTTATATTTGCAAGAGAGAGGTATCTCCCCCATGTACCTCATTAAAGTGTCTTGCTACATTGGTCCCATGTTGTTTCTCAATATCACGAACATGACCTTGCAAGTGATCAAGTAAATGATATTTTTGGTATTACAGTTCACAAAAGTTTTTATCTTAACCACCTTCCCTTCCGTTCTCTAGCCGAATGACAGCTAGAGCGTGGACCTACTTTGCTGGGAGGCCGTCATATGATGTCCTCCCATGCTCGAGCGGCCTGCACGCCCCCTGCAGGGCGCGCACGCAGCGCGCTCTGTGATCAGTGAGTTAATGAGACTCGGCTGATCAAAGATCAGAGTAAGGGGTAGATCCCGACCCCTTACCATGTGATCAGCTGTCAGCCAATGGCAGCTGATCATGTGATGTAAACAGAGCTGGTAATCGGCTATTTTTTCTCCTCACACTGATAGTGTGAGGAGAGAAGAAAAAACCTGATCACCGGCAGCTGTCAGACGGACATTGGTCCCGATCCAGGAGAGCATGCGCCGCCTCATCTGTGCCCACCTGTGCCACCTGCCAGTGCCACCTACCAGTGCATAACAGTGCCACCTATCAGTACTCACAGTGCCACCTATCAGTACTCACAGTGCCACCTATCAGTGTCCACATTGCCACCTATCAAAGCCCATCAGTGCCACCTATCAATGTCACCTATCAGTGCTAATCAGTGCCTCACCACCAGTGCTGCCTATCAGTGTTAGCTACCAGTGCCCATCAGTTCCACCTATCAGTACCCATCAGTGCCACCTATCAGTGTCCATCAGTGCCACCTATCAGTGCTCTTCAGTGCTACCTATTAGTGCCCATCAGTGCCATCTATCAGTGCTACCTATCGGTGTCATTCAGTGCCACCCATCCGTGCCCATCAGTGCCGCCCATTAAGGCCACCCATCAATGCCACCCATCAGGGCCCATCAGTGCCGCCTTATAAGTGCCTATCAGTGCCGCCTTATCTGTGCCTATCAGTGCAGCCTATCAGTGCCCATCAGTGCAGCCCATCAGTGCAGGCTATCAGTGCCCATCAGTGCCCTTCAGTGCAGCCTCATCTGTGCACATCAATGAAGGAAAAAATGTACCTGTTTGCAAAATTTTATAACAAACTATGAAAACTGTTTGTTTTTTTTTTCAAAATTTTCTGTCTTTTTTGTTTGTTTAGCAAAAAATAAAAACCCCAGTAGTGAATAAATATCACCAAAAGAAAGCTCTATTTTGTATGAAAATAAATGATAAAAATTTCATTTGGATACAGTGTTGCATGACTGCGCAATTGTCATTCAAAGTGCGACAGCGCTGAAAGCTGAAGATTGGTTTGGGCTGGAGGGGGGTTTAAGTGCCCAGTAAGCAAGTGGTTAAAGGACCTGTGATTTACAGTAGAAACAAAATGGTCACCCTTAATTATCTGAGGACAATAGGGACAATTGTTAGCTCAACATTTAAACAAGCCTGTGAAATCTAACCATGTCCTACTGTGAGTGCGAGAACCAAAATCGCTGGTGGATAATGCATTAGCTAAAGAGGTTTTGAACTCTTGGGAAAGAAACTTTTGGTAATGTTCATCTTCATACAGAGAAGAGATATGGCATTCCATAATTTTCCTTATTTTAGTCAATTCCAAACTGTAAGCAGTGGAAAAAATGGGAACATTAGTTGGTTTAGATTTTTTCTTTTTATGTAATAAAACCTTTCTAGGTGTCTTGTCGGCGATATTAATCGCTCTTCGCAATGTATTAGCCCAATAGCCTTGGTCATTAGACCTGTTATACTTCTCCTTCTTTTCTTGCTGGAACTCATCCTCATCACTGCAGATCCTACGCAAATTCAAAAACACAGTCTTTCACTCACAGCTGGGGACCATGAGATAGTATGCAGAGCAGTCTATTTGCTCACGGCTAGGGACCATGGGGTATTTGGCAGAATAGTTAACGTCTCATAGCTAGGGACCATGAGATAGCTTGCAGGATGGGTGTAGCTAAACTGGAACAAGGTATAGGTTCATGGCTGACCATAACGTAGCTTTATGTACAGCACAGAAAGGAGGTTCTACTCACAGAATCCTGGAACAAGATCAGTCCAAAGGCAGCCCCTTGTAAAGTAACCCAGCATCCAGTCCCCAGGGATTGGCTAGGCCCTGCTCAATATTCATGCTGGTCATTTGAATTCTCCCTTCCTAAATCAAACTCCCAGCCTGTGAAGACCTGACCAGACCAGACCAGACCAGACCAAACAATTACTGCGCCCCTGGTTAGAGCAGGAACCAAAAACTAAATATACCTAGCAACCTAACTAGGAGGGTGCTACAGCTAAAATATATTAAAATAGTCCAATGGTGCCTCTAGGTTCTGCCATCAAATATCATTGGGGTTCTAGAACAGCTTAAGATGGCAATTGTATCACAGGTCCTAAATTGTGAAAACGTCTCTAAAATCAGTAGTATGTGTATCTCAAGGGTTTTTTTAATACTTTTTTTAGGGGATACTACTGCTACTTAGCAATATTTTTGTGATTTAAAACCGTGTGGATTGCTCAGATAAAAATTACATTTATATTGAGGGTGTTCCTACTTTAATGACGATGTACATCACAACATATAGAGTACAGCTATTGTATGTACAACATAGCATATAGAGTGTAGTTGTAAGGACTGTATAGTTATTGCTTCATTGTGTAACATACAACATGGTTAATAAAGTGCAGGGTTTAGGACTGTGCGACATACAACATAGTGTTCAGAATGCAGAAGTAAGGATTAGGCAATTGCCCAGCACAGATAACAGAGTGCACTAGTCAGAAGTGCCTTCTTGATTGGTGGTCCGTGTGCCCCCTTAAATTTTTGGCCAGTGTCTCTCCTTACACTGATGGTCAGTGGGCTCCCTTGCATTGGTGGACAGTATGCTCCTTTTATTGGTGGGCAGTTTTCCACCTTTATTGGTGGTCAATGCTTAGGGTGCCCCAGTACATTGGTGGTCACTGCATGTCTTCTTTATTGGAGTTCAGTTTACCCCATTAATTGGTTGTCGTGTGCCATTTATTCCATTGATAGTCAGTGGTTTTTCCCTCCCTTATACTAGTGGTCAGTGGGAGATTTATTACTTAACTCAGAGATAATGCAGAGCTCCCACACTGTTTTCTCTTAAATCCATTGGCCAGTTTCAAGTTGGGTATCCTAGGGCTGTTTTCAGAGAACAAAGCAAGTTGTTCTGACAGTCAGAGTGATTTGTTCTATTAACAGTTTCTCTAGACAAGGGGCACTGGGCAGGAGGTGCAGGGCACATGTCCAAAGTGCTGGAGTCTAGTGACACCTATGGTTGTAAATGTGTTAGGAGGAGTTGGATTTCAGGAGCTGTGTTTCTCTATCAAACTAGCTTGTCCCCTACTATATGAAGTAAATGACCACACTCTTATCAGAAGACAGGAGGTGGAAACACTGTACATCAGTACCCAGCCACTATACAGAAAGTTGAAGATATGGCTTCAGCCTAGGCTCTTCCTGACTACACTCATCTGACATGTTTCTCCTCACCCATTGGGCTTAATCATACAGATATTTAGAGAGTGGCTGGGTTCTGGTATGTGGTGTTTTCACCTTCTGTCTTCTGATTTTCTTCTGCTCACCTGGACGAGCTTGTTTGAATGCTGGCACCCATTTTGTGGTTTGGACTGCAGGGGGAGGCTTCATAGTGCTTTCAGCAGTCCTCAAGTTCTTTGCATATACTGTAGGTCACACTCATATCATCATCTATATTTCTTTTTCCACTTGGTGAAAAAGTTTTGTGAATCAAAGTAAATATCCCAAGTGGACAATTTAAATTGATAATAATGCTTGAAGTATTTCCTTTGCTTTCACCTTTGATGAATCAAGTGGTATTATCACACACTATAGTTGGATGATGACACTTGAAAAATCACATTTCATTTGCAGTTTAAAACACTGGAGCTTTTGCAGCATATACAGTATATTCAGTGACTCTTCTCCCTGAGGTTGATATTGATTAAAGAAGTTGAACATCCCTGATCAGCTTGATTATGTCCACCTTTGAGATGGGTTAGATAATTTACAGATACACTATGACAAAATAATAATTAAATTAATTATGTACTCTTGGTTTTTCATCCTTATGGTGGCCACACATGCTTCAATTGTATTATCTAATCAATGTGCAATACGATCAATGATGGAATCTACAAACAATTGAATAACCATAACTTACCTTCTGACTGGTTTAGACTTAAATTGGATCAAACTGCGTCAATGAGCCAGGGTGGAAAATTATCATTTTGCATCGATTGGCAGCACTGAGATACTTTGTTCATAAATACTATCATTTTTTGATTCATTCGATTATGGGATTACATGGTGGAAACAGAGGCATGATCGCTAATTCATAAGTTATGATTGTATCTTAACTATCAGTCGAAATCCACTTCCCCCATGTGTAGCATATTGATCGAATGGGGGGTCGTCTATAGATCGATTATTCCTATCAGAAGAGATTGATCGAAAAATAAATTGATCATTTAACCACTTGCCGATCGCGCCATAGCAAAATGACAGCTACAGCGTAGTTTCCTAGTTCTGGGAGGGTGTCATATGATGTCCCCCCAGCTGTGCGCCCCCCGGGTCTGGGGTAAGGAACCAATCACATTGGCTCTTTACCACCTCTTTGTCCAATCACAGCTGATCATGTTGTAAACACACTTGCCATTTATCGGCATTCCTTTTCTCACGCTGTCACAACGTGAGGAGAGAAAAGAGCCAGTAACCAGCTAGTGTAAAAGGGGACATCTGCACTGATATTCAGGGCACTGATCATCTGTGTTCTGATTATCAGGGCAGCCACAGCAATGCTCATCAATGCTGCCTATCAGTGGCCATCAGTGATGCCAATCAATGCCCATCAGTGCTAATCAGTGCTGCCAATCAGTGCCTCATCATCAGTGCCGCCTATCAGTGTCCATCAGTGCCACCTATCAGTGCCGCCTATGAGTACCCATCAGTGCCACCTATTAGTGCCCTTCATTGCTGCCTATTAGTGCCTATCAGTGCTGCCTATCAGTGCCCATCAGTGTCACCTATCAGTGCCCATCAGTGCCGCATATTAGTGCAGCATCATTAGTGCCTCCTCATCAGTGCTGCCAATCAGTGCCCATCAGTGATAATGAGTGCTGCCAATCAGTGCCCATCAGTGCTGTCAATCAGTGCCTCCTCATCAGTGCCGCCTATCAGTGTCCATCAGTGTCGCCTATCAGTGCCCATCAGTTCTGCCTATTAGTGCCCTTCAGTGCAGCCCAACAGTGCCAATCAGTGCCCATCAGTGCCACCTCATCAGTGCCACCTCATCAATGCCCATCAGTGCTGCCTATCCGTGACCATCAGTGCTGCCTCATCAGCACACATCAGTGAAGAAAAACAGAAACTAAGAAAATTGCGCTGAAGGATAAACATTGGCCTAGGCAGGAAGGGGGTAAAAGTGCCCAGTAGACAAGTGGTTAATGAAGTGTGTATGGATACCATTAGAAGATGTCATCAGTTCAGACTTGATTGGCAAGCAAGGACCACATCTTGCTTGAAATAACCATGACTAATGGTTTTTGCTTGTTAAAGCAATGTTTTACTTCATTCTGTTTTCCTTCCATTTTTTAGTTTTAGGTTGAAAGCTAAAATGGGACAGACATCTAATTAAAAATAGATATTGTATATGCAATCTAATTCAAGTAGAAGAATCAAAGGTACAACCTCACATATCTGCATGTTTTAAAAAGCAGAAATGGATAAAGTAGGCAGGCAAGATTGTCCATGCACACATAGTACTGTGTAATTGATAGGCACGTGTACAGCATCGCCTAGAGGTGGTACCTAAGAAGGAATTTCTTCATCTGAGGGGATACTGGGGATGCCTTCTATTACAGAACACTGGCCAAGTGCCTTTGCCCTGTTCCCCCAGCCTCCTCCTTTCTCTCCTGCATGAGCTGGCGCCAGGGGTGCAACCACAAAGTGAAATTTGGGGAGGGGGTGATTATAAGAGGTGTATTAAAATGTTCAAGTACTACGGGGACAGCTTGGTACATTTACAAGTGTTACTGTAAAATGGGATACGAGTTGTCACAGTGCTAGGCAAACAGTGTGTTGTATTCAGCAGCTTTATTGCATTTACTGCATTGTGTTTGTTACAAAGTATGTCACTTCAACTTCCAGACAACTCCCTAAAACTTGCTTTTATACTTACATGTATATCATACTTCAATCAACAAATATCTAGCTTTCTTTTCTCTAGTTTCCTTTATTTATTTATTTTTTTCTTTCCCTTTCTTATTATGCCTCTCCCTGTCTATTTCCCTCCAGAATTTATTAACAAAGTGATGCAAAAAGTGCTGTAACCTATATGGCGTGGCCATGCGTTACAGTGCTTTGCTTTTACACAATTTAAGATGAACTACAATTAACAAGTAAGCTTAAAGCCCAACTCCGGGCATTATTTTCCCATGCAGCTGGGCTGTGCTCACAATGCATGGGTCAACTGCTCCTTTTTTTTCTAGGGGAGCACAACGTTTTTTACCCACCTGATCCGCTAATCCTACCCAAAAACGCTCTCCCCTGTGGTCCAGTGGTGGACTCTTCCTGTCTATGGAGTGTGCTCTGAGTGTGCTGACATGAGGAACAGTCCATTTTGAAGACTGTTAGAGCATGGGGGTACAGTTAACTTGTGCAGTGTGGGCATAGCACCGGAGAAATTTACCCGAAGTTCAGATTCAAACACTTGCCTACTGGACACTTTTACTCCTGTAGCGGTACCCCCATAGGGGCTGCTGGATATTGTGGTCCTCCTGTCACCCTGCTCAGCCCAGCATTCACTTCCCAGTCACTCTTGAGACAATGAACAGTCCATATGTTTGTTTTGTATTTTATTGAGGGATTGTAATGGCTTACCTTGGTTGGAGTCCATAATGCAGAGATGTGTGCTCACACTTGCAAATACACACAGCCCACGGTAACTAGGTAAAAGGCTACCTGGGCTGTGAATCTGTGCACAGGGGCTTGACAGGGAATTTACCAAAGCATTGTCGAGGTGAAGCCGTAGTCAGGGATTCCAGAAGTCAGGGTTATCGATAAACAGAGCCAGGGTCAGAAGCCGGGTCAGTCTTGGAACACTGAAACTTGAAAATAAGAACACAGGAAAGCCTTTGGCAATACAAGAGACAATGAACTGACACAGTCCTCCGGGTGAGGCAGTGTTTTATACCCAGCTGATTAGATAAACTGTCTCTTCTGAACCAGGAGTGACAGGTGCTAATTGCAAAGCAGGATCCAGAGTATAGCCCTCAGTGCTGCATGCAGGACAAGACATAGCTGGAAACCAGGCTGAAAATTGAGCTGAAGTGTGGCTCAGAGGCAATACAGCAGGAGCAGTACACAGAAAGTCATGGGTTCAATACCTCCTTGAGCCACTTGGGGCATGGCCACGCCTGGCCGTTTGCATGGCACGGTAGGAACTTGGATAGGGTAAAGGAAATTATGGGATGCCCAAAGTCAATAGTAGAAGCTATTGAATGGCAGGTTGGAACCTCTATTTAAACTTCTAGAGCTCCAGTCTCCTCTCTCTCCTGTTCAATACTTGGTATGCTCAACTCTAACTCAGTCAAGCCTTAGCAACTGCCATTTGCAGGCAGGTACTGCAGGCCCCTTTTTGTCTAGCGACAAAAGTAAGAAAGTCTTTAGTGCTAGCTGACCTTTTGGTGGACTTCTGTTCCCAGTCAGTCCACTTCAGGCCCTGCCAGCCCTTCTAGCTGCAGCTGCCCAAAGCCACTGCCCATGACATCACAGTCTCTCCTGCTGGCTCTACATCCATCTCAGACTGCACTCTCCCAGGCCACTCCGGCATGTCACCCCAGCTCTCCCAACTGCACCTGTCACTCACCAGCCCTGCTGGCTGCACTCCGGTGGATCCCTCCTGGAGACTTGACCGGCAACACTAGCTCCCGTTGTCCTTCTCGGTCCCTCCCTGTGCCTCCTGTCCAGATCCTTCTTTGTTACTCAGAAAGGCTCCAACTTGCACCTGAACCACACAGGCCCAAGGTCACCCCCCCAGACTGGGGGGTACCTCAAAGGCCCCGACAACCGAGTGCTCCATCTCCAGCTTTTTCCACCCGATAACTCCTCCCCAGCAGGGCTGACCCTAGGTATTTAAGGCTGCCCCCTGCCAAACCAAGTTGGGGATTGGTCAGGGTTCCTTAGAACACTCCAGGCAGCTCCACCTCTCTTCCTCTCCTTCCTTCTAGAATCCTCTAGAAGCCAGAGGGAGGTAACCGAGAAGTGATGCTGCGTGTGAGTCACCTGCTGCTACTTTAGGCCACACCCAGCCCACACAGATCAAAACAGCTCCAGCTAGGCCTGCCTAAATTCTACCTGCTCTGAAAAAACCTTTCTTTTAGCACCTACCTAAAGTAGAGGATGCTACACCCCCTTCCTGCCAAGGCCAATTTTCAGCTTTCAGCACTGTCACACTTTGAATGACAATTGCACAGTCATGCAACACTGTACCCAAACAACATTTTTATTTTGCAAACAGGTAATTTTTCTCCTTCACCGATGTGTGCTGATGATACTGCACTGCTAGGGAAAGATAGGCGGCACTGTTAGGCACTGATGAGGCGGCACTGGTGGGCACTGATGAGGAGGCACCGATGAGGCTGCATTGATAGGCGGCAACGATGAGGTGGCACTGATCGGCACTTATAGGCGGCACTGATGAGCACTGATATTTGTCACTGATGGGCACGGTTAGGTGGCACTTCTAGGTGGCACTGATGGGCACTGAAAGGGGCACTGATAGGTGACACTTATGAGGAAGCACTGATGGGCACTGATTGGCAGCACTGGTGGGCACTGTTGGGACTGCACTGATAATCAGAACACTGATAAACAGTGCCCTGATTATCAATGTAGATTTCCCTTTTAGAGAAGCCAGTAATGGGCTCTTTTCTCCTCTCCTTATGCTGTCAGCATGAGGAAAAGAATGCCGATAACTGGCATCTGTTGACATCTGTGATCAGTTGTGATTGGACACAGCTGATAACGTGATAAAGAGTCGCTGATTGGCTCTTTACATCAATATGTGATCAGCAGTGTCCTCCGAAAAATTGCGATCACAGAGCGTGCCGCCCGTGCCCCACAGCGGGCGCGATCACTGGACGCAATCATATGACGGTGTCCCAGAACTAGATGACCATGCTATAGCCGTCGTTCAGCTATAGCGCGGTCAGCAAGTGGTTAAAGTGCACTAAACAATATCTTTTCTCTAAAAATTACCCATACACTCCCACAATCAAATGACCCTGTAATCTATGTTTCATTAAATTCTTTACTGTGTTTTCGTTTCTCCTTATATTATCATCCGTCAGCTCCCAAATCCTTTACTTCTCCCTCTAACTTCTATTTGTTTGGAATGAGCAATGTACAACCATTGCGTTTATGTGCATTTCTCTATGTACACTACAAATCCCATAGTCCTTAGTCCATCTCTGCAGTGAGCAAGAGACCATGGTTATGTTCTTACATACAGTGGGACTATGAAAAATGAATGTAGCCACCCTCTAACAGGGAATTATATCATATAGGCAAAAAAATTATATATATATATATATATATATATATATATGCGGAGAGCAATAGAAGGTACTTTTTTTGAGATAAGAATACATACTTGGATAGAATGTTATTTAAAAATCAGTGTCCCTTTATTAGGTGAGTTAGTTTTGGCACCTGGAAAAAATTGGCACTTTTCAGTTAAGTTATGTTAGGGCACATTCACACTGTACAGATATAGGCACACACCAGCTGAGGTTGCAAATAAAGGGTACTATTATGACTGTTGCACCATGAGGATACAGTCCATTCAGTTCATTAAAGTATCAAGTCCATAAAAATCAAGTCCATATAAAAATGCTTTCCTCGATGGCTGATGGCTCATGTAAGAACTAGAAGAGACTCTGAAACAGGAAAGGAAAAGGAAAGCAGCGCAATCTAAGTGTAGCAATAAAGTGATTTATTAAGTAAAAAAAGTATCAGATACACTCACAAGATAAGGATAAAATCCAACATGCAGAGCCTGAGGAAGGAGTACACATGCTCTGAACGCACATCACGCTCCTGACCCTGTACCCGGTAGTGATGTCATCTCAGCTTCCAACTGGCTCCAAGCACCGCCCAGTCCACTGGAAGCGCTGGGAGCCACCAGCGTGGCCGGACCCCCCGGCAGCATCTGAACAGATGAACCACATATTTTCATGCTCGTTTTTATCCTTATTTTGAGAGAGTATCTGATACTTTTTATACTTATTAAATTGCTTTATTGCTTAACTTAGATGGCACTGCTTCCCTTTTCCTTTCCTGTTTTAAATTATCCACATGTTTTGCAGCGCTAATATGACCTACATGATTTTTTCCATTCTCCAGCATTGTGTGTTGTGTGGAACAGTGTGATAGCGCATCATAACGTGTTACAACGCGCACTGAAAATTGCAAAGGTCATGCAGCTGAATTGCAGATTCCTAGGTGTTAATTGGCCCTCTTTTTTGATGTTTAGCTCAGGGACCAGCATTGCATCTCCACACACAAAATTTCACCATTTACTTAGCATTAATCACTTAAGAACTTTTACATATATACAGTATGTCCCTGATATAAATAACATAAACTCACACTCAAATAGTGGACCGGGTCCGGGTTGTTTTTTTAGCATGTTTAATGATTCCTGGCATGTAACCATTAGAAAATTATACATTTACATATATATACTTAAACCACTTCAGCTCTCGCACCTGTAAATTAGGGTCACAGCTCATCAATGCAGCCTCACCAGTGCCCATCTGCGGCCACTAAATTGCCCAACAATGCACCCTGCTCAGTGCCCATCTGCAGCCATTAAATTGCCCAACAATGCACCCTGCTCAGTGCCCATCTGCAGACATTAAATTGCCCAACAATGCAGCCTGTTCAGTGCCCATTTGCAGTCATTAAATTGCCCAATAATGCAGCCTGTTCAGTGCCCATCTGCAGCCTCACCTTTCCCATCATTGCAGCCTCGCCAGTGTTGGATTATCCCTGCTGTCTCCGAGGGAAGAGGAGGAGCGAGCGCCGCTGAATTACACAGAGCCGTAATCTCCTGTGTACCCGGCGCTCCGTCACTCACAGCCACGCCTCCTGGCCCTGCTCATATTATAGACAGAACAGTGGCCCATTGCGGGGCCAGGGGGCGTGGCTGTAAGTGACGGAGCGCCGGGTACACAGGAGATCGTAATTCAGCGGAGCACGCTCCCCTTCTCTCAGAGACAGCAGGGATCAGCGTATAACACGCACCCACGATTTTCCCCTGATTTTCAGGTTGAAAAGGTGCGTGTTATACGCCGATAAATACGGTATATCTTAAAAATAGGAAGTATTTTAATTCATAATGATGCTAAAATGGCATTTCCATTAAAAAGCAAGTTTGTGAAAAATTTTTTTTGTGAGAATGGGAAAAAATAACAAACATAATGGATGAAAAAAAAAATAAAAGTTTAACTATTAACCGCTTGTCGACCAGCCGCCGCAGTTATACTGCGGCAACATCGCTCGGCTGCGTGAACTGCCGTCATGTTATGTTGGTTCCCTTTTTGTCCACTAGCCCCCTGCTCGCCCACGGAGCTGATGCGAGTGCCCGGTCGCGATCACACCGCCGGGCTCCCACAATCACACGGGGCACACAGAGAACCGGGATCTGTGTGTGTAAACACACAGTTTCCGATTCTCTGAGGGGAGAAGTGACAAATTGTCTGTTCATACAGAGTATGAACAGTGATCTATCTCTTTCCCTACACAGGCCACTCCCCCCTTCAGTTAGAACACACACTAGGGAACACATTAACCCCTTGATCGCCCCCTAGTGTTATCCCCTTCCCTGCCAGTGACATTTTTACAGTAATCAATGCATTTTATAGCACTAATCGCTATATATATGCTAATGGACCCAAAAATGTGTCAAAATTGTTCGACGCGTCCTCCATAATGTGGCAGTTCCAATAAAAATCTCAGATTGCCGCCATTACTAGTAAAGAAAAAAAATAATAATAAAAATGCCATAAAACTATCCCCTATATTGTAGACGCTATAACTTTTGCACAAAACAATCAATATATGCTTATTGCGATTTTTTTTTTACCAAAAATATGTAGAAGAATACATATCGGCCTAAACTGAGGAAAAAAATAGTTTTTTATATATATTTTTGGGGGATATTTATTATAGCAAAAAGTAAAAAATAATGTGTTTTTTTCAAAATTGACGCTCTTTTTTTCTTTATAGAGCAAAAAATAAAAACCGCAGAGATGATCAAATACCACCAAAAGAAAGCTCTATTTGTGGGAAAAAAAGGACGTCAATTTTGTTTGGGTGCAACGGCGCAGGACCGCGCAATTGTCAGTTAAAGCGACCCAGTGCCGAATAGCAAAAAGTGCTCTGGTCAGAAAGGGGGTAAAATCTTCCGTGGGTGAAGCGGTTAAAGTGATTGTAAATTCTCATCATGTAATACAACCCATTCAGTTTAAAATATAAATGAAAGGCAAAATATTTGTGTATAGATATAAAAAACATTATATACACCATGTTTTCCTTTTTTATAAGAGGTCACATTCCCTCTGTTCAGCAGCATAAGAGCTGGGGAGAAACAGCGGTACACTGAATTTTCCACTGAAAGGCTGTGCGGTTGGAGTGGGGGGGGGGGTCAGAAGTCTGATTATTGAACAAGAGCACACTGAGTTCCCAGCACAGCTCGCTTACAGGGACACCAGGTATGTCACACAAAGGAAGCAATGCAAAGAAAACAGGATACAATTTTATACAAGGACATGGTACAACAGGCACATATCAGAGATTCAGGGATATGAAAGTTGGGTTTACATATTTTTTTAATTCAGTGGAAAATAATAAGTAATGAAAATATATAGAACACTATACAGTAAAGTTACAGCCCCCCCCCCCCCCAAAAAAAAAAATAATTAATCAAATACTGTAGCTGCTGAGTTTTAATATAAGGACACTCACCTGGCGCAGAATCCAGCACTGTTGTCACCTGAGCCAATTCAATCGGCTTTGGGTCAAGGCGCCGGCATCTTAGCTAAGGTTAACTGTCAGTGAAGCCTTGCGGTTTCACAAAGGGCTTCCCAATGCACATGGGTTTTCAGATAAAATTTCTGCACTGCATTTTGTATATGGTTCCGCAGTATGTGTACCTATCATTAGTTTGTCCCTCTAACTGAACATGGAAATTTTATTTGAAAACCCTGAAATCTGAAAAAACTGCCTATAGTGTCCGTTATATAATCCTGCTCCAAAGAAACAGCTAAAAAAAAGGTAAGAAATAATTAATTAAATTATTTTTATGTATAATGTGTGAATGAAAACACATATAAATATAGTTTGGTTTCTTAAAGAGTAACTCCACTTTTGTTGAGGAGAAAAAAGCTTTCCCCTCTGGGTGATCTATGTACATTGCAGGGATTTTAACAAATATGGTTGCAGATTCCTACCTTTTTTTATCATTACTGATCAGTTGTTGCACTTGCAAAGTTCTAATGGGGAAAGTGTCAGGGTCCGAATGCCTTAAGACATGATTAACCCTTTGGGAATATCTCATCAAAAATGAAATATTTGTTGCAGAGGATGCCCAAAATCAGATTTGCATCTTAGTGTGAACTTCTGGGAAAATCAGTATGCCCATCAAACAAGCAGGAAATTATATTTCTGGGGGGTGTTCTGTACAAAACGCCTCCAGGTTGCCAGATTGTTTTTTACAGAAAATTACTGTACAGCGCTGCAGATTGAAAAGGAAAGGTAATTTTTAATAACATTATATTAGAATATATCTTGTGTTGCAGTTGTATATGCCATATATTTTTTTTTATTTGCAATATTTTTTTTCCCACCAAAGTGGAGTTTAAATTTGACTGCAAAAGAGAAAATACTTTTTAACCAGTTTCCGCCCACTAGCTGAAAGACGGCTACAGTGCAGGTTTACTTTGCAGGGAGGGTGTACATGGATGTCCTCCCGTGATCGCTCAGCCTGTGTACCTCCTTTAGACTCAGCTGATCAAAGATCGGGGAAAAGGGAAAACTCAGCCGCCCTTTTCCATGTGATCAGCTGTGTCCAATAACAGCTGAACACAGATGTAAACACAAGCCAGTTATCAGCTTGACAATGTGAAGAGAGAAGAAGAGAGCCGATAACCGGCTTGTGTTAAAGGGACATCGGTACCGAAAATTAGGGAACTGACTATCAGTGCAATCCTAACAGTGCAAAACTGTGATGCCAATCAGTGCCCATCAGTGCCTCCTCATCAGTGTCACCTATCAGTGCCCATCAGTGCTGCCTACCAGAGCCTATCAGTGCCCATCAGTGCTGTCTCTCAGTGCCCCTTAGTGCCACCTATCAGTGCCCATCAGTGCTGTCTCTCAGTGCCCCTTAGTGCCACCTATCAGTGCCCATCAGTGCTGCCTATCAGTGTCACGTATCAGTGCCCCCTATCAGAGCCCATTAGTGCCCCCTATCAGTGTCCATCAGTGGCACCTATCAGTGCTGCCTCATCAGTGCTGCCTCATCAGTGCCTACCAGTGCCGTCTCATTAATGCCCATCAGTGCCGCCTAATTTTTGTAATTTTCTGCCTTTTTTTGTTTGTTTAGCAAAAAATAAAAAACCCAGTGGTGATTAAATACTACCATAAGAAGCCTATTTGTGTGAAAAAAATGATATAAATTTCATATGGGTACAGTGTTGCATGACCGCGCAATTGTCATTCAAAGTGCGACAGCGCTGAAAACTGAAAATTGGCCCGGGCAGGAAGAGGGTAAAACTGCCCAGTAGGCAAGTAGTTAAGTTAAAATGTCAGTTTACATTAAAGCTTAGTTTAGACTTGTGTTTGGAGGTGGCAAAAATGCATGGTTGAGCCAAGTTTTGCTGCCTCCCAATTGCCCCCTTAAGCTGCAATAGACAGTGGATGGTAATGTTTACATGCCGTGGCCACGATGCTTTGCTTCGTGCTCAAGGCAAAGTTCACCCTCCTGCCGAATGCTACACATTCAAGTAAATAGCACCACAAACACCCTACAACCGCTTGCAAAGAACTCAGTTGTGGTGCATTTGTCAGCAAAAATGGAATTAAAACAGCTGGTGAGGAGGATTTGCATTGCTTCCTCACCAAATTTGAGTAGCCTCTGCAGTGCAATCAAAACATGGATAGGGCTTCAGAGGCAAGGGAGATTTAAACACGTGTCCAAATCCACCCTAGGAAAATATACTCTTACGGTACATAATCCAAATTTATATCTGTCCATTTATCATTCATATGCAAAAAATTATTTGAAAGAAGATCCATGGCACTTAATAGAAGACCTGGGGTGCAGGTCCTGAGGACCAGGGTCTAGCAAGGCCCCTGAGGGTAGCCCAGTTAGCACCTTACAAAGGCAAGCATTTTTCCTGTTTAACAAAGCAGGGATTGTGAATTACAATTTCTCTTACCTTGGTCAATGCTCCTTGAATAGACCAGAGCAGTCTCTAGGTGGTTTATCCTGTTTGATTCACTAATGTTAGTCATCTAACAAGGATCTAACATGGATGCCAATTGCATCTGACATACTGTGGAAGGAAAAGCATGAAAACACAATACAACGTAAAAAAAATCATAATAGTGTGAAGGTTAAAATGGTAGGAATGAACACACGCTTTGCCAAGAACTAAAATACAACAGTTTCCTATTGCTCACACTCAATAGTTAACTGTGACTATAAAGTATACAGTTACAGTTCTGATATCAGCATAACTACGCCATGATATATCTTCATGTTTTACTTTATTTCCCATATTTACAAGATTCAATAAAAGCAAGACAAATCTAGCTATGGCTAACGGCAAAAGAGTAGACAAAATAGATGTGAAATACATTGCCTCCGATCTTCTTGTCTGCTGTGACTATTTCTTCTAATATAATCTATATTTGTGTTTAATACAGTGTAGTCAGTTCAAAGGAATAAACGTAAAAAAAAAAAAACTGTACTTTGGCCATTTACGGCAAAGAGACAAGTTTGCTTTATACCCTACCCCTTCCCAGCATACTTGCCTTTTCTTTACTTTTTTCACCACTGTATGTGCATGTGACAGTGCTGGGCTGAGGGCTCCATACCCATTTTAAACAAATCTTCCTGGCAACTTATACCTTAACTCCTTCCCAATGGTTGCCAGTGGCCTTTTTAATGGGCAGTAATGTTGGGAGGCAAAGAGGCTTGCTGATCATATGACCACCATAATTGGTTCTCACAGTGGTCACATGATTGGGAGCCTTTTAAATTTAAATAGCTCTGTGATGTCAGGCTAGGGTTAACATTTGTCACCATTGTGTCTGTCTCTGGAAAATGGGCATCCCCGTATTCATGCCTGGGAACTGGGTACCGTAGTGCATTGCAGTGCACAACCTCCAACCTAAAGTTTTAGTTTACCTTTACAGAGCATCTACAAAAAAAACCCAACCCACACACCCCTCTGGTCCCAACTGTACTTACCTCCCACAATCCTGAGCAGTCAGCCTCTTCAATGATCCAGGGATTTTAATTTCCTGCTGCTTTCTCTTCTCTCTGTCCAGCACTGCCAGTACGGACCAGGCAGATTCTAATTGGTTAGTACCATCAAATGGACAGAACTTACACTTTAAGGCATATTGCGCAATTGTCAATCGAAAATGGCGCTGCTAGAAGGTCTATGTGTGCATAGCTGCTCCAGCTATGCCATTTTAAATTGACACTTGCACGGTGTGCCTTGAATTGGAGACTGTGCACTGCAATGTTTACACCATGCTACCCAACTGCCTGGGATTATGCCAGGGGAGAGCTATGAAGTCGGGCACACCTAGGAATCTGTGAGTTATTTGCTCCTGACTTTACCCCTGACCTTGTGGTCATTACTTAATCCTGACCCCCTGACCTCTCTGTGTTACTTAACCCTGACCTCTGAACTCTGCATTATTTAAACCTGACACTCTGGGTGCTACTTATGCCCTGTACACACAACCGGTTTTGCCGTCAGACTAAACTCCGAAGGTTTCTCCGACGGAACTCCAACGGAATTCCATTCAAGCGCTCTTGCCTACACACGGTCGAACCAAAGTCCGACCGTCCAGAACGCGGTGACGTACAGCCAATAGGAATTGGTTCCCTCGGAAATATTTAGAACATGTTCTATTTTTAGGTCCGTCAGAATTTTCGAAAAAAAAAAGTCAGACGAGGCACACACAAGCTGAATATACGATGAAAAGCTTCCGTCTGACTTTTTCTGTCGGACATTCCGCTCTTGTGTACGCGGCTTTACTCCTGTATTCTCTGTGTTGCCATACTCCTGTCCCCTGACCTCTGTGTGTTATTTAATCCTGGCCCCTGCACTCCGGGCTTTACTTACATCTGACCCATAAACTCTGCACTACTCAATCCTGACCCCTAAACTCTCTGTGTTACTTAATCCTGACCCCTGAAACCCTATACTTTACACTCTTTTGACCTAGAGCAGCATAGGTTTAGGTGTTACTTACTATACCTTTTCAAGCCCTGCTCGCTGTTACTGCAATTTAGCTACATCCAAAATTCATAGCTGCATACTGCACCGTTTCCCTTACCATGGTGCCCAATGTATTTTTCTGTTTATACCGTCACTGTCTGCCTCTTGTCCCAAAAGTTTGTGACCAGTTGTTTCAGCATGTTAAAAATGGTGGAGTGATTTTGCGGGTGTGGTTACAAACAAGGATGTGGTTTTGGGTCATAAGGAATAAAGAAGGAATGGAACTTCAGGACTAAGTAATGTCAGCAAAAGTTACGCACTCATGAGAACGCTCACTGCCCACTACCCCAACAAGAGTTCTATTTTTATCTTTCATACCACTAAGTACTATACTGTTACTACTACTACTAATAAAAATAATATTAATAGTATCAACAACAACAATAATGTGACATGCATTCTGCTAATTCATATGAGAAATGAGCTTTAATTGTAAGTGAAATTTGCTAAGCATGGTGCATGGAATGCAAACGCCTCATATGACTGAATGAAGGGTATGGAACACATGTGTGAGCCCAACACAGTAAATTCAAAGTGGCTATGTGCAGCCGATTTCCTGCTGGATCGAGGGCAGGGAGGAGTTGCTGGGTTAAGAGGACAGCCAAAACTTGTCATAGATGGCTGATCCAGCTGTTGAAAGGTAATTTGGCATAAATACTTTTATTCAGTGAATAAGTGAATGAGAGGGTTAAGTATTGCAGGCATCCTCCAGTGCCATTCTTATCTAAGGATCATTGACATAGTCAAATGACTGCCGTGTTGTCTATAGGTTAGCTTTGTAGGCCCACTGCCTGTCAATGTACACTTTATTGTCAAAAGTATTATGACGCCTGCCTTTACATGCACATGAACTTTAATGGCATCCCAGTCTTATTCCGTAGAGTTCAATACTGTATTGGCCCACCCTTTGCATCTTTAACAGCGGCAACTCTTCTGGGAAGGCTGTCCACAAGGTTTAGGAGTGTGTCTATGGGAATGTTTGACCATTCTTCCAGAAGAGCATTTGTGAGGTCAGGCACTGATGTTTAATGAGAAGGCCTGGCTTGCAGTCTCAAATTCATTCCAAAGGTGTTTTATTGGGTTGAGGTCAGATCTCTGTGCAGGCCAATCAATTTCCTCTACCCCAATCTCGCTCATCCATCTTTATGGACCTTGCTTTGTGCACTGGTCCAAATCATTTGGTGGAGAGGGAATTATGGTGTGGGGTTGTTTTTCAGGGGTTGGGCTTGGCCCTTTAGTTCCAGTGAAGGGAACTTTTCAGGCATCAGCATACCAAGACATTTTGGACAATTTCATGCTCCCAACTTTGTGGGAACAGTTTGGG
The DNA here is from genome assembly GCA_037952925.1 of Lithobates clamitans. Taxonomy (NCBI): domain Eukaryota; kingdom Metazoa; phylum Chordata; class Amphibia; order Anura; family Ranidae; genus Lithobates; species Lithobates clamitans. Next base: position 851,443 of record JBBGZY010000377.1, on the reverse strand, counting down.
GATGGCCCCTTCCTGTTCCAACATGACTGCACAAAGCAAGGTCCATGAAGACATGAATGAGGGAGTTTGGGGTGGAGGAATTTGACTGGCTTGCACAGAGTCCTAACCTCAACTCGATAGAACACTTTTAGGATGAATTAGAGTGGAGACTGTGAGCCAGACCTCACAAATGCACCTCACAAATGCACTTTTGGAAGAATGGTCAAACATTCCCATGAACACACACCTAACTTTGTGGACAGCCTTCCCAGAAGAGTTGAAGCTGTTATAGCTGCAAAGGGTGTGCCAACTCAATATTGAACCCTGTGGACTAAGACTAAGATGACATTAAAGTTCATATGCATGTAAAGGCAGGCGTCCCAATACTTGACATTCTACCTATCTATCTATCTATCTATCTATCTATCTATCTATCTATCTATCTATCTATCTATCTATCTATCTATCTATCTATCTATCTATCTATCTATCTATCTATCTATCTATCTATCTATCTATCTTTATGTTTAATGTAAAAAAAAAAAACGTTAAAGTGCTATATTTTAAATGTAACTCAAAAATAATTGCATGAAATGCTTTTTTTAGTTTTACACTCCTAGAATTCCCTGTATGCTAAGCTGATATTTCAAATACAGTGGAAATGCTTAAAATGAGAGGGGGGAGTACTAATACTAAGGAATGTGTCTGGATGTGAGTCTGTGACAAAAGGAGTTAATTGAAGGCTCTGGAAGTGTTGTCACACCCTTCAGGTTAAATCAACTATATTGCACAGGGATGATATTAGAACAAAGTATTGTCTGCACGAAAGAAATTATTTTGCAGTTAGACAGTGTCAGTTATACCTTGAAAATGCTTTTCTTTATTAGCTATTTACCAGTGTTCCGTCAAACAGTGTTAGTGCAGTTTTATATATACTATCTCTGTCTAAATTATTTTCAGATCAAGATTTTTGAAAAATGAGTATAAAAGTCTTTCAAATAAAATGTGTTTCTTTTTCATCCTTAAACAAATAATGGAATATCTAACCAGTTCCTGTATGAACCTGTCTCATACACAACCTTCCATTTAATTGTTCTATTCAAACCTCTGTCTGTAGAATGTCTCCATAAACAAAATGGCAGTTGAGTGTTAACACTGCAGAGTAATTGAGGCCTGGAGGCAATGCAATGTGTTGTATGCCATTTTGGAACATAATGTTGCCATTATGTCATATAAAAATAAAGACGGTAAATTAACTTTGTCAATAAAATACTGTTGATCATTAAGTTTTCAATGGCACAACTGTTTTTTCTTCAGCTACTAAATTCGTCTACACAATTGTACATTTATTTTCAGTATATGGAATACATTTTCTAAGCATTTTGCCATTTCATATTAATACCTTGGCAAGTTAAAGGGGTTTTATGTTACACAAGAATAGAGAAGTAATCAGAGAGATTCAGAACGGCTGTAATTTAAATACTGCTTTATTAGCCAATAATGTATAGTTTTAAAATAACTTTGGGGCTTTTGCAAACTGTTAGTGCTCTGTAACTCAAGCCGAAACAAAAGCTTATACAGCAGTGCAAGATTCTGAATACAAACTCTGGATTATGAGTGTGAATAGACTTTCTAAGTACAAGGCAGGATACAACAAATACAGCTTACTGGATGCTTTTCAAGTTATAGGTTAGTAAAGCTTTCTTGTAAAAAGTATTTTTTATAGAATGTTTAACAAGACAAGGCTTATTTGTAAGAGAAATAATTAGCAGAAGCAAAATTACTTGTATTGTTTATAAATCTAAGGCGCAAATCAACAGACATATATACTTTTATCAGTATTATGTTGCCCTAAATAGCAAAATAGAAGCCGAAGACCCAATAAAAAACTAAGAGGTTATTTACTAAAAGTAAAGCACAAAACAACACTAGGTTGACCAGGAAAAATCTCCATGGCACTGCATCCCAATAGCAATCTGCTACAGGAAAAATTCTCCCCAAAGGAGAGCAGGGATTTTTAAGGTGCCAGTAACTTGTGCCACAGCATCAATTGAAATTTATATAGTTGATTGAATTCATGTTAAAAACATTAGAAAAAATATTAAAAACCTTTAATCATAATGGGAATAAAAGTCCACAATATCATTTATCTACAATGAGTTCAGCGTGTAGCAATCCTGACATGTTTCGTCGATTTGTAGACTTCTTCGGGAGATATATGCTACCACATCAATCAATTGTAAATAAAGAGAACCAACTTAAATTGACGAATTCAAATCCACAATAGACTCAGCAGGGGGACCCTCACCCAGGGAAGGGTATGGTATATGAGTGGTCGCAGGAGGGGCATGAAAGACAAGTAATAACTTAATTCTCCAAATGGAGGCTTAAGCATAGGTATGCAAGATATTATCAGACCACATAATATCACACAGGGGTTGCATCAGAGGCTTCAGACAGGCCATCACATCACTTTATACCCCCTCTCTCTTATCCACCCCCCCTTGCCCCCTCGTGTATGGCTTTCTTTACTTCGCTGCTATGGGCTCTACCCCGAGATCTTTTGTAGACCTAGCAATGCCCCTGAAAGGATCTATATTACCTGCCAAATCATTTTTGTTCTATCCGGTCCTAAGATTTACACACTTGTAACACAGCACAGCCCTGTCTGTCTGGACAAAAGACCTGGATTTACTCTGCAGCAGCAAGTAACACATACAGGCTCCCACAGCTTGTGTATTTTATATCTGCCTGGACTTTAGTTTTAAAGCAGAACTAAACTGTATCTGAGCACCACAAACTGAAATGCTATTTAATACATTTTTAATATTCAAAGCAAACTCACCCACCCATCCATGTCTCAATGTTTTATTTTGTTGAGAAATCAGTTTGAAAAACAACCCCCTAGCATTTCTAGTCATCTTGAGGAAGGGCAAATGATTCATGTAGCATTTACTTTCTGGAAGCAAGAGGGTGTGTGTAGCTGAGAAAAACCCCTCCCCAGATGAAAGGTAAAATTGCCCATTAAGATTCCTGGGATGTATGATGCCATTTTGGCCTAGGCCAGAACCCGGGAAGCAACTGAAGAAATGTAAGAAAAAACATTTTGTTTTTTTAATTCTTCATCTATGGTTTATTAGTCATATACAGAATGCTTAACTAGTTATAAAAACAATTGCAAGGCAAGCAAGAGACAAAAATAAATTCTGAGAAGAAGTAGGGAAGCAAGAACTTCAAACTATCCATAATACCAGATGACAGTAATATATTATTCACTTGACAGTCTACTTCTTGTGATAGTGTCTCCTCAGTAAGTGGCAAGCATTTACTGTAAGTATGATGTATGACCATTTAAAACTAAGGGAATAAGGGAGAGAAAATAATACCCTAACAAAAAGAAAAAAAGTAAGGAAAAAGAGGGAGAAATGTGGAAAAGGGGGGAGTGAAGAGGGGAAAAGGTAGGGGTATGGGGATGCTGTACTAAGTCTCCCATAATGAACACCTGACTTCAAAAGTGCAGGAGGTATCTACTTACTAGCAAGACGGTGGACAGTAGAGTTTGGTAATTTGTGTGTGGGTGGGGCCTACTCGCCCTGTAGATGGGAACTTTGCCAGCCTGTGAGACTGGGGCCCCACTAACGGGCACAACTAACGGGCACAACTCTGTGGACACGCTCACTAATGCCTGGGACTAGGCGTAGACCATGGTCATATGAGAATCAGCATTCGGATGGTACCCTGTGAGCCATTCACCTTGCACAATAGCACATAAGCTTGAGGATCTTCACTGTGAGACACTTTTTCCGTGACCTGGTACACTTTATCTTCCTGAATGCAGTATTTTGAGGGGGACACCACAAAGCCTGTGTCCTGATCCACCAGCCAGCTAGTCTGTCACCTCTTTCCCAGTGGAAGAACAGAGAACCGTGAACTAAGTGCGGATCAGTACATGTGCACAAGTTAAATTCTTACAGTCCCGTAATTGCAGATAGGTCCGTGGGGTCTCTGTGCCGTGGATTAGTTCCCGGATACTATGAGACACCAACCGCTAGGGAGGGAGTCGGAGTACGGACCTCCTCGCTATTCAGAGGACCCATCACTTATGCCCGGTACCACCTTCCTGTTGGCTGCTCTAGCATTCCTATTAGTCCTGGTTACTCATAGCAACAGCATGTTATACATCTTCCCGCCAACTCCACTGTATGATTAACCCCTTCATAGTGGCTCTCTTACTTCTCCTCTTCATCCCCATGCATGTGTTCAGGCCCCGTTCCTTTGATACACCATATACCCTAATGCATCCCTTTTTAATGACTTTAGACCAAGCTTTCAACAGTTAACAAGGCTTTTCTGAACATTTCAGCGGCACAATCCATAGGACACAGTTCATCCTTAACTACCTAATGTTGGCTGCCCAGTTCATACCTTGCCCAAAGGTATAAAGTCCTTCCCATCGATCCATTATTAGTGGTTTTCTGATTTTAGGTGAGATCCCATGTGGGGGACCCAGTGGTGGGGAACCCGGCGCACCAATGGGACTACACATCTCATGCCTTCCCCTACTCAATATATCCACCCACTCCAGGGGGCACAACCCAAGAAAAACATGGGTAAGAGTCCAGTTACTACTAACCCCTTCCCATTCTGGGCAGCCCAGACTAACTACACAGTTACATAGTGCAATACCTTAGCAGCAAAATACATTCAATGGCACCCCAAAAGCACCTGCTTACAAGTGGAAAAGGTAAACTAGGTCCAGTTTTGTGAAACTGTTCCTCTTTAATATTAAATTTGGCTATCAGTTCCTCAATCATGAACTGATGAATGTAAATGTGAATGTAAAATATATATGTAAAGTGTGTAAATTGATGGTGCTATATAAGTACCTGTAATAAATTATAATAGATAATAAATTAATAAGAGGGGCAGAGGATGATCTTTACTGTATACGGTAAATGTGAGAGAAAGTGACGTAACTGCATAGCCTTCCAGAGAGGTGGACTGAACATATTTGTAATTCCAAAAAAGGTCTTAAGCTTCCATCTGCACTGAAATGCTGAAGTCTATATGTCTCAAGGTAAAGACAATATTTGTATACCCTTTCTTGAAACCTGGTGGAAACTGAGGATGCCCTAACCTTGGGGTCTTACGAGAAGGCATAATGTCAGAAAAGACAGGTCACCTGTCCTGTTTAAACAATTTAAGTGTGGAGTCTATCACTGGGAGATTATAGAAGGATCAGAAAAGGTCATGAGACAACCAGAGGAGACCCCAAAGGGGTTGATTTACTAAAACTGGCAAGTGCAAAATCTGGTGCAGCGCTGCATAGAAATCAATCAGCTTCCAGGTTTTTGTCAAAGCTTAATTGAACAAACTGAAGTTAGAAGCTGGTTGGCTACCATGCACAGCTGCACCAGATTTTGTACTGTCCGGTTTTAGTACATCAACCACAATCTGTCAAGTCAGAAAGCTGTCATACTATCCACAGAGTGATCTCATGAGGTATGTCTTTTGCACAAAGGCACATTTGAGCCATAACACTAGTAATTTATTAGTTCGTATTATTTCTTTATTATATGCTGGATACTGAAACAATAGTAAAAATCTGATGTAGAGATACATATTTCCAAGACTTACAAATTAGCAATTACAACATCTTTTTCTGTTGTAAGAGTTTGACTGTGATTTTAAAAAAGTGTTGCCTAATTAAATACAAACATAAAATGTATCATAAGCAGTTCAGAGACAGAAATCAAAACCTGTTTAATAACAATGTGGGTTAAAATATTCATCTGCTATGGTGAATGCTCTCTACACTGAACTATGACATGTGAAGATATTTAATTAAAAGCAAACACAAGGATTTTGTTTTGCTATTCTACAATACATTTATTCAACATTTTAATTATTTCTGTAGGAGTTTTACAGCACAAAGTTATAAAATGTGATTGTGAACCAGCTAATCTCCATTACCAAAAGCATATTGCAGAACCTTTTTTTAGTACTATTGTTGCATCACTTGCACAGAAATCTCCTATCATAATTCAGAAGCCCCTACTGTTTTAGTGCCCCTTTCCTGAAACAAGAAATTAATCAGTGCTCTGTTAATGCTAGCCATAATACAAATCAGCTGTCCTAAGGCCAGTATATCCACTTAGTTTACCTTTCTTTTTCCATATGTACAGCACTTCAGTCAGATTCAAGAGAGCTGTTAGGTTGTGGGGAGAGTCATTCTACTGCCCATTTCTCTGTCTGATGTTTCACTAATCAAGTTCAAATTTCCAAGGCATTTAATTGACTCTATAGTCATGAGCCAAAGGCACACTTACCAATCGCTCGCAATAAATTGCTAGGTGTAAAGATCATGTGTCCATATAATATCACAATGAAGTGGCAGTAAAGGTGTGGTGGGGTCATTCACAGCAGACAACACATACCAAACGGCCTAAGATAGAGGGACTTGGGTAGATCCAAGGGGAGGCCACATGAAAATGGCTAGCTCTTTGTATAAATCAGATCAGAGAGGAGATCTGTGATTCACGCAAAAGAAACAAGGTTGCCAAGGCACTTAATCAGTAAGACATATCAAAATTTATTACCACAACACATATTCAAACTTACACTGAGGCAAGGGGAGAGCGGCTCAAAGGTAGAGGGTGATCATCCACTCCACAGCAGCAAGGACCAATGGATCGATGAGCTGGGTGATTGAGAGCCGAACCCGCTAATAACCATACCACTGATGGCATCTGTACAGGCCTCCCTCAGACACTCTCTGCTACAACTGATGCCAGAGAGGAAAGTGGTAGGTATACGTGTTTCAGGGCTCCGCCCTTTGTCAGGACCAACCCACCGATTGGTAAAAGACTGGCTTTAAAGCTGGTGGGGAAAGGAAGGGTTTGGTGCAGCTGTGGGTCCCCCACAGCTGCACCAAACAATGAAAAAAAGCACTACAATGAGAAGAAGGAGTCAGCAATAACATATTTTAAAGAAGGGGAACTAAAGGAGGAGGCAAAAGAAACAACAGCAGGAGCCAAAAATATGGGCACTATATATGAGGATCTACACAAAATCCATAAAATAAAGCCAATAAAAGAACATCAAAAGCTGGTGTCTGCAACAAAAGTAACAATAACATTTTTTTTAAATAATAACTGTCAGGAACCATAAACCAGAAAAAGCAGTTAAAAAAAACACACTTTTAATGAAATAGCAAAAAATAACACAGTACAGGAACGTAGTCAAAAAATTAAGCCAGGGTTTGGATGCCAGAACAGGTAATCAGATGAGCCGGGGTCAGGAAGCTAAAAATCAGCATAATAAGGAGCCAAAGCCGGAATGGGCATCGGCAGAGAAGTCAGCCAGGCCAGGTCATACACAGGAATACAGACAGGAACACACTGGATATCGTTGACCACACAAGGGCGAGGAGAGAATGAGCTAAGCTGCTTAAATAGCCAAAAAGGGCTGGACTAATGAGGTAGGTTAATGGTAACAAGGCGAGTCACTGTGTAAACAACGAGTGGCCCATAAGTAGCAGAAGCCAGCCCTGACAGTACCCCCTCCTCAACAATCCCTTCCCCACCCCTTTAGGGGGGCCCTAGGCTTGAGGGGAATGCATCTATGGAAAGCCCAGAGGAGAGCAGAGGCATGTACGTCCGAGTATGAGATCCATGAGCGTTCCTCTGGACCATAACCCCTCCAGTGAACTAGATATTGTATGCATCCATGAAACCCATGGGACGCAATGATAGATTTTATCTCATATTCGTCATGGTTGTCAACCGGAACTGGGTGAGGGCATGGTACCGAGGTGGTATATCGGTTGCACACCAGGTTTTAATAAGGAAACATGGAATACGTTGGAAATACGTATGTTGGAAGGAAGATCTAATGTGTAGGTCACTGGGTTAACCTTACGGACTATGCGGAAAGGCCCAATATACAGAGATGCCAGTTTTAGTGAGGTAACAAGGAGTCAGAGGTTACGAGAAGACAGCCAGACCCTCTCCCCAATTTGGTAGGAGGGTGCAGGTAGGCGTCGGCGGTCAGCATGGAATCTGTCCTCTCTCTGCAGCATTGCAAGGATTCTTGGACCTACACCCAAGTGGAATTGAGTTCCCAAAGATGTTCTTCTAACACAGGAATTCTCTGTAGAATGAATGTGTCAGGCAATAGGGATGGCTGGAACCCATAGTTTACCATAAATGTAGATGAATGGGAGGCAGCATTGATGGCGCTATTGTGAGTAATTTCTGTCCAAGATAACAGGTTGTTATGGTGGTCAGAAATAAAGAAATGTAGGAAGTGCTCCAAAGGCTTGGTTGGCCCCTTCTGCGGCCCCATTGGACTGCGGGTGACATGCCGAGGTGAAGGAAAGCTGAATTCCCAACTGTGCACAAAAGGTTTGCCAAAATCTGGACACAAACTGGCTACCTCTGTCCGAGATGATAACTTTAGGTAACCCATGTAACCGAAAGACCTCCTGAGTGAAAATTTATGCCAGTTCTTAGGATGTAGGCAACTTCTTTAACGGAATACAATGAGACATTTTCAAAAAACAGTCAACCACCATAAGAATAACTGTGTTGGCCTGGGAGTTGGGCAAATCCACAATAAAATCGATAGGCAAGCGGTCCAAGGCCTCTCTCCACTGGGTATGGTTTGTAGGAAGCCCACTGGAGCGTGTCGGGGTGTTTAATTCTGAGCACATATGGGACAAGTGGCTACAAAGGAGATTACATCAGCGTAGAGACTAGGCCACCAGAATTGTTGAGTTCATTTAGTCTGGAGCAAACTAGTGCGGAGATTCTCGGGGACAAAGCAGCAGTCAGGAGGAGAATGTATCTGAGAGGCCAGAATTCTCTCACTCAAAGGTGAAGTGAGACTAGTGTGAATAGTGGCCAAAATGCAGTCAAGAGGTATCACAGGAGTAGGAATAGACTCCATCTTGGAAGAGGAGGAAAACTGGAACGACAATGCATCTGCCCTTATATTCTTCGTACTTGTTAAGAATGAGACTATGTACTGTAATTTAAGCTTGACAGAAAAGGGGCCCACCGTGTCCTTCTGGGAGATAAGTGTTTAGCCTCAGACAAAAATGTGAGATTCTTATGCTCAGTCAAAATGAAGACAAGCACCGAAGTACCCTAGAGGAGATGCCTCCATTCTTTAAGAGCTAAAATAATGGCTAATAATTCTCTGTCCCCAATTTCATAATTGCATTCTGCTTGAGACAATTTTTTAGAAAAGTAGCCACAGGTATGCATACTTCAGTCTCAGACGCATCAACTTCAAGAATGAATGGTAATTTAGAATCAAGATGTGCAAGCACAGAAGCTGTAGCAAAAGCAGCCTTGCGAATTCAAAGGCTTTAGTGGAATCCGGGGACCAATTCTGTGGGTTGCAGTCCTTCCTGGTCATATCAGTCAGGGATTTTACCAGAGAAGAGAAATTACAAATACATTTCCAATAATAATTGGCAAAGCCAAGAAAACATTGCACAGGGTGTAGACCTATGGGTCGAGGCTACTGTAAGACTGCATATAGTTTCTCTGGGTCCATCGAAAACCCCATAACCCAAAAATGTAACCTGTTCACGATGGAATTAGCATATTTCCAACTTGCCATACAGGTTGTTTTTTCTCAACTTCTGAATGAACATCAGAGAGACATCTGTGTGGTGGTTCTCTTGGGATTTAGAAAATATAAGAATATCATTGAGGTAAACTACCACAAATTGCTTTAGCATATCTCAGAGAACATCGTTAATAAATTCCTGGAAAACTGCAGAGACCAAGGGAATTACGAAGTATTCATAGTGTCCAGTCCTAATATTAAAAGCAGTTTTCCATTTGTCGCTCCCTTTTTAATCCTCATAAGATTGTATGCCTCTCTCAAATCGAGCTTAGTGAAGAATTTTACTCCCTCGAGGCGGTCAAATATTGACATAATCAATGGGATTGCATAAGCATTTTTAATACAAAAAGAGAAAGACTAGGGACTTTAAAGGTGCGAATCAACACAAAATTCATAAAATGTTAACATTTAAAAAAAAAAAAATTGTATAAAAATCAAGATCATAGATCATAGACAAATTTGTTTGTTCAACAGCCATAGGGGTTGATTTACTAAAGGCAAATCCACTGTGCACTACTTGGAAGTGCATTCGCTGTAGATCTCAGGGGAAGATCTGAAATGAGGGGAAGCTCTGAGGACTTCTATCATCCAATCACGTGCAAGCAAAAATGCTGTTTTTTATTTTCCTTGGATGTCCCCCTCAGATCTACAGCGACTGCACTTCCAAATGCACTTCCAAGTTCACTTGCAGTGCACTTGTAGTGCACAGTGGATTTGCCTTTAGTAAATAAACTCAAATGTTTACATATTCCATGTTACAGTGGATGCATCAATCTCTGCATGTTTCGCCAAATGATATTCGGCTTCTTCAGGAGTTTATGCATCAATCTGAACTGAATGACAAACTGTCTATAGAGAAAAAAATATACAGTTGTTCAAAAATCTCTTTTATATTCAAACAATTTGATTAATTAAATATACATAAGATAGAAAGGATAGAAAACAAAATAGCAATCAATATACAATTTGGTATGTTATTATCTGTGTTGCACATCCGATAACACTCTGGTTGCTTTATAATTTTTTTATCTATTGTAAATACATACCTTTTTTAATTTTGATTCGAATATTATCTATGCTTGTAGTAACATTTGGAGCCCATGGAGCATATGCTGGATAGCACACATTACTCTCTGGAACATAACTATTTAACAGTTTTGGGTGAGTTCTTCCTCCCGATACAGGGCACTACCATGGGTGCAACTTTTGCGCCCAGCTATGCCAAACTCACCATGGGTTGATGAGAAGGAGTGCTGTATTTGGAGGAACAATCCCTTTGCCAGACGTTTTGTATTTTTAGGAAGGTATATATCGATGACATAATCGTCATGTGGGACGGCTCTCCTTCTGAGACTAAGGCCTTTGCTCAACATTCTAATCCCAATAACATAAGTTTGTCATTTATCCATCCATGTCTGTGACATCCTGATATTTTTTGATCTTGAGTGGGATAACTACGATAAGAAAATCATATCTGAAACTAATTTCAAACCAACATCTGGTAACTTTTGTCTCCATTTTGATTGCTGTCACCACCCTAAGTGGAATAAAAATATTCCCAAAGGGCAAAATAATAGGCTTGGGGCAAACTGGACGGGGCCGACTGATCGGGGACTGAGGACCCCCCTATACCCGTGGAGGGACTGAGTTCCTGTATGAGGCTGCCGGTCATAGAATAAAGGTTGTCGCCCCTATTTCCTGGTCTGATGTTGGTATACCACCACTTTGAAGCATCTAGCCCCTGCACCAGGAGGAAGGGCTGTTATTCCTACTATTGATTTATGCTGTTGCCCCATTACCCGAGGGTAAGGGGCCACTACTTACAAGTGTGTGGTGTGTTGCACGGAGAAGAAACATCACTATATACCTGTCACCTCACCCCTTTTAAGAAGATTGCTATATGTGCACTTGATTTTGGACATTTTATACTCTTTCATTTGTCACATAAGATTTTTATATTTTGTTTTGCATGAGCCACTTTGTTCATTTGATGCTTGTCATCTGGCATGCACATTACTTATATACGCCTAGTGTGCATTTACTTTGCTTGATTTTACCAGCCCAGCCTAAGATTCAGTTCACTTTTCTTTCTTTTATTTTACCTATTGATTGGGGCTGGTTTTTGATTCACTATTAGTTTGCACATGTTTTTGGTCACATGTGAGTTGTTTAATTTACCTGCATGCTTTATCACAGTCATAGCTATTTATTAATTTTAGCATGATACCGTGAGCACTGTCACTTTGTTGATGCTGTGTACTATTTATGTTATTGCATTACTGTATAGCACCGTCACTTTTGGTTTTATAGTCATTTATGTTGATGCACTTTATTTACTGTGTCCTTGATGGATGAGCCCCACACCACGTTTTAATCTGTTCTCCTGGCTATAGAGTTGCCCAGCTGGGGATATGCAGTACAGGCTTCCTGCCTGTTCAAACACCTTCTTTTACTGTAGACATCAATGACTAACTCACTCCTCTTCGGACAGCTATTCTGGTTAAAACAATTATTTTCTCTCAGACCTTGACATACACTCTGTGTGTCTGGCCACACATTCTCACTGCCTTCTGTAGCACAAGACTCCCCTAGGAGAGGGAGGGGAAGGGCCTGTTTCGGCTGCACGCATTCTCTTTTCTGAGTCAACACTCACCAGGCAATCAATCTCACACCCATCTCAGGCACTTTTTCACTGTTTTGTTGTGAACAAGCAAGCTATTGCTTGCGAAACATGTCAACTGCTTGTCCTGTGTTTGTCTGATACACTTGTGACAATAAAGGTACATCAAGCAAGCTTTTTGGAAATTCGGAGTGCGACCATTTCTTTATTTTCTCTTTCACTGTTGAACCAGTGATTAACTGCTTCTTTAAAGTGACATAGCACTAGTCTGTCACAATATACCCTATTAGATTGTAAGCTCTGATGAGCAGGGCTCTCTTAACCCTTTTGTATTTTATTGTATTGTAACTGTACTGTCTCCTTTTATATTGTGCGGCCCAAACTGTTGGCAATATACATTTTAAATCCTGTAATATATATATATATATATATATATATATATATATATATACACATACACACACACACACACACACACACACACACATACACACACACACACACACACACAGTATCTCACAAAAGTGAGTACACCCATTATATTTTTGTAATATTTTATTATATCTTTTCATGTGACAACACAGAAGAAATTAAACTTTGCTTCAATGTATAGTAATGAGTGTACAGCTTGTATAACAGTGTGTTATTCCCTCAAAATAACTTAACACACAGTCATTAATGTCTAAATCGCTGGCAACAAAAGTGAGTACACCCCTAAGTGAAAATGTCCACATTGGCCCCAATTAGTCATTTTCTCTCCCTGGTGTCATGTGACTCGTTAGTGTTACAAGGCCGCAGGTGTGAACGGGGAGCAGGTGTGTTAAATTGGGTGTTATTGCTCTCATACTGGTCACTGGAAGTGCAACATGGCACCTCATGGCAAAGAACTCTCTGAGGATCTTAAAAAAGAAAAATTGTTGCTCTACATAAAGATGGCCTAGGCTATAAAAAGTTTGCCAAGACCCTGAAATTGAGCTGCAGCCTGGTGGCCAAGACTATACAGCGGTTTAACAGGACAGGTTCCACTCAGAACAGGCCTCGCCGTGGTCGACCAAAGTAGTTGAGGGCATGTGCTCAGCGTCATATCCAGAGGTTGTCTTTGGGAAATAGACGTATGAGTGCTGCCAGCATTGCTGCAGAGGTTGAATGGTTGGGGGGGGTCAGCCTGTCAGTGTTCAGACCATACACTTCACGCTGCATCAAATTGGTCTGCATGTCTGTTGTCTCAGAAGGAAGCCTCTTCTAAAGATGATGCACAAGAAAGCCCACAAACACTTTGCTGAAGACAAGCAGACTAAGGACAAGGATTTTCTGGAACCATGTCCTGTGGTCTGATGAGACCAAGATAAACTTATTTGGTCCAGATGGTGTCAAGCGTGTGTGGCTGCAACCAGGTGAGGAGTACAAAGACAAGTGTGTCTTGCCTACAGTCAATATATATAAAAAAATTCTGCGCTGCTCACAGGAAAGACAAAAAAGCAGCTAACACAACCAACAAAGTATATATAGAAAGAAACAACAAAAAAGTGTAGCGCTAAACAATATCATAAATGACAATAAATTGGTAGGTATACAGTGAAAAGGATCGCCTATGCAAAGAACTATTCATAGGTAGGAAGTTCTGATGTGGATGTTATGAATAAAAAACAGTGATTTGTCCTTGTGAAGACATATTATAGACAGGTAATTCCAGTGTCCCAAAAAAACGCAAATCAGCTCACTACCACCAGGAGAAGAAAAGGCTTACCAGATGAGGTGGACCCGACAGGGCATACGCCGAATTGGGTCAGATAAGGCTTGGGTGGTAAGTGGCTATGGATGTCTGTGATCTCACGGATTGCTGGATTCCTCCAAGTGGCACCCGGGTCCTGTAAGGTGTGGGTAGTCACAAGAATGTAGATGATCCTATGGATCCTAGGGAGGATGAGGTATTCTGTGGATGATTCCTTTACGGAAGTTTTGCAGACCTAGAACTTGTTTGTGTACCATGCAAATATTCTCAGCTCTTGTAATTACCAGGACACAATGCAACTGAGCTAATCAGGGACTCAGGGATAGTCATCTGTGACTAAACAAGACCTCACGTTCACTGACTAGACTACACCAATGTTTCTCAACTCCAGTCCTCAAGTACTCTCAGCAGGTCATGTTTTCAGGATTTTCCTCAGATGAAACGGCTGTGGTAATTACTAAAGTCTAAAGTCTAGCCACTGCCTTAGTAATTACCACAGCCGTTTCATCTGAGGAAAATCCTGAAAACATGACCTGCTGAGAGTACTTGAGGACTGGAGTTGAGAAACATTGGTGTAGTCTAGTCAGTGAACGTGAGGTCTTGTTTAGTCACAGATGACTATCCCTGAGTCCCTGATTAGCTCAGCTGCATTGTGTCCTGGTAATTACAAGAGCTGAGAATATTTGCATGGTACACAAACAAGTTCTAGGTCTGCAAAACTTCCATAAAGGAATCCATCCACAGAATACCTCATCCTCCCTAGGATCCATAGGATCATCTACATTCTTGTGACTACCCACACCTTACAGGACCCGGGTGCCACTTGGAGGAATCCAGCAATCCGTGAGATCACAGACATCCATAGCCACTTACCACCCAAGCCTTATCTGACCCAATTCGGCGTATGCCCTGTCGGGTCCACCTCATCTGGTAAGCCTTTTCTTCTCCTGGTGGTAGTGAGCTGATTTGCGTTTTTTTGGGACACTGGAATTACCTGTCTATAATATGTCTTCACAAGGACAAATCACTGTTTTTTATTCATAACATCCACATCAGAACTTCCTACCTATGAATAGTTCTTTGCATAGGCGATCCTTTTCACTGTATACCTACCAATTTATTGTCATTTATGATATTGTTTAGCGCTACACTTTTTTGTTGTTTCTTGCCTACAGTCAAGCATCTTGGTGGGGCTGCATGAGTGCTGCCAGCACTGGGGAGCTACAGTTCATTGAGGGAACCATGAATGCCAACTGAAGCAGAGCATGATCCCCTCCCTTCAGAGACTGGGCTGCAGGGCAGCAACATAACTACCCCAAACACACCTCCAAGATGACCACTACCTTGCTAAAGGAGCTGAGGGTAAAGGTGATGGACTGGCCAAGCATGTCTCCAGACCTAAACCCTATTGAGCATCTTTGGGGCATCAAACGGAAGGTGGAGGAGCGCAAGGTCTCTAACATCCACCAGCTCCGTGATGTCATAATGGAGGAGTGGAAGAGGACTCCATGCCCAAGCGGGTTAAGGCAGTGCTGTAAAATAATGGTGGTCACACAAAATATTGACACTTTTTAACCCAATTGGGACATTTTAACTTGAGGGGTGTACTCACTTTTGTTGTCAGCGTAGACATTAACCACTTGACCACTGGGCACTTAAACCCCCTTCCTAACCATACCAATTTTCAGCTTTCGATGCTCTCACACTTTGAATGGTAATTACGTCATGCAACACTGTACCCATATAAAATGTTTGTCCTTTTTTTCACACAAATAAAGCTTTCTTTTGGTGGTATCTAATCACCACTGGGTTTTTTATTTTTTGTGCTATAAATAAAAAAATACTGAAAATTCTGTAAAAAAAATTAAAAATTTCTTTGTTTCTGTTAAAATTTAGCATTTTTTCTTCATAAATTTTGGCCAAAATTTATACTGCTGCATATTTTTGGTAAAAATAATAAAAATTGGTGTATATTATTTGGTCGATGAGAAAGTTATAGAGTCCACAAGCTATGGTGCCAATCTCTGAAAATTGATCACACTTGAAGTACTGACGGTCTATCTCATTTCTTGAGACCCTAACATGCCAGGAAAGTACAAATGCCCCCCAAATGACCCCTTTTTGGAAAGTAGACATTCTAAGGTATTTAGAAAGCGGTATGGGGAGGTTTTTGAAGTTGTAATTTTTTCCCACAATTCTTTGCAAAATCAAGTTATTATCTTTTTTTTTTTTTTACAAAATTGTCATATTATCAGGTTATTTCTCACACACAGCATATGCATACAACAAATTACACCCCAAAATACATTCTGCTACTACTCCTGAGTATGGTGATACCACATGTGTGAGACTTTTACACAGCGTGGTCACATACATGGCCCAACATGCAGGGAGCACCAGTAGGCGTTCTAGGGGCATACGTTTCAAGTCTAATTTGACTTTGAGGCACTGTAGTAGCATGAATGCGAACTGATGTAGCATGGATGAGCCCTGGATGTGGATGGCTGAGTATGGCTGGGTGGGTATGGCTGAGTGTGGGTGGGATGGCTGGGTATGGCTGAGTATAGCTGGGTATGGCTGAGTATGGATGGATGAGTATTGCAGAATATGGATGAGTATTGCAGAGTATTGCAGAGTATTGGCAGAGTATTGGCAGAGTATTGGCAGAGTATTGGCAGAGTATGGATGTGACTGGAATGGGCACTGAGCAGCACTGTGGGCACTACACATCCAGCCCACAGCGCTGCTGCAAACAATCTCCCCCCCTCTCCCCTCACACTGTACCGATCAGTACAGAGAGGGGAGAGAGGAATCGGACGTGACGCCGGTTTGTTGTTGTGATCGCTCTGTCATTTGACAGAGCGATCATGTGGTAAACGGCCGATATCAGCGGCCATTTACCGTGATCAACAGTCATGGATATTTCCGGGTGCACGCCCCAGGGGGCACGCGGGAGCAAGATTCTGGAAGGCAAGTCGTAAAAACAAACAAAACAGTAAAACAAATCCTTGCCATCCAGCGCTAAACTAAACAGTCCACTGCTCTCTCTACAGTGTGGGGCTGGTCCCTGTCACCCACAAAACAAGAGGTAAAGCAAACCTTCATTTTTAATCCAAACAAACAGGGCTTCTCTCTCTCAGATTCCCTTCTGAGTCTCAGGCCAGAGCACTGCTGTACTCTCTTCCTGGTCATTTAAAGTCCACCTGAGAATAGACTCAAGTGGACCAGAAGACCTGGTTCGGAACCAAGCCTACCACAGAGGCTGTAAAAACGCGGGCCGGATTCCGGTTCAGTCTCTGACAATAGAACAAATGCGTGGTGAAATATACCAATAATTGATGACCTCACCTCGCATACCGATACATATCCTCCCCCTCTGCTCAAGCCCCTGCAGCTAAGCAATTGTCCCAAACATATAGTGTATGCGGGAGAGGACATCTGCATTGTTTTGGAGCTTGCCCGGCCTATGCTCTACTGTAAATTTAAAGGGCTGTAAAGCCAGGAACCACCTTGTTACGCAGCCATTTTTCTCTTTGTTGTCACACATCCACTTTAGGGGAGCATGGTCGGTGACCAGCTTAAATGACCTCCCCAACAAGTAATACTTCAGGGAGTCTAAGGCCCACTTAATAGCAAGACATTCCTTTTCGACAATGGCATAGTTTTTTTTTCGTGCTTGTTCAGTTTCCTGATCAGGTATAAAAGGCAGTCTTCTCCTTGGCCGATTCAGTTAGCGGTATTTGCCAATAGCCTTTTGTTGGTCTAGGGTTGTTATGCAGTGAGCCTGTCTCAACCTGTCCATGAGTTCGTCGTCCCGAGGCATCAGGTATGCATCAAACTTAGACACACTGTTGAGTTTCCTAAACCAGCACTATTGGGCTTGACCACTCACTGTGGGACTCTTCTATCACGTCCAACTCTAACATATTTTTGATTTCCTTCTCGACTGCCTCTCGCCTGGCCTTTGGGATTCTATATGGCTTTACATTTACGCGAACCCCGGGTTCCGTCACTATGTCATGCTGGATCACGTTGGTCAGTCTGGGTAAGGGGGGTAAAAAGTCTCTATTTTTTGTACACAAATGCCTTAACATCACTTTGTTGTGCCACGGACAGGGAATCCGTTATGGGGACATCAGGTATCACCGGTACCCAGTCTGTGGAAGGTGGGGATGCGGTCAGTAAAGTCTCTCTGTCCTTCCAGATTCTTCTCTGAGCCTCTTGTACCAGGGGCAGGACAGCTGCGATTCGATCCTGCATCAAGGAGACATGCTCTATGATGCTTCTATATGTGGTGGCCTCTCCTTTCCACATTTCTTTGGCGACATCTAGTAGCCCCCTGGGATGTCTACCATACAAAAGCTCAAAGGGGGAATAGCCTGTGGATGCCTGCGGAACCTCACATATGGAAAACATGAGATAAGGTAGCAAAAAATCCCAGTTTCTCCCATCTTTGTCGACCACCTTTTTCAACATACTTTTCAAAGTTTTATTAAAACTTTCGACAAGGTGGTAGACAGAGGTACGCAGATGGGAGATTTTGTATAAGTTACACAGTTCCTTGGTAACCCTGAACATAAATGGGGTGCCCTGATCGGTTAAGACCTTATTTGGGATCCCCACTCGACTAAACACCTGGACTAGCTCCTTGGCGATAGCCTTAGCCGAGGTGTTACACAAGGGAATGGCCTCAGGATAGCGTGTCGCATAGTCCAGGATTACTAAAATATGCTGGTAACCCGGGGCAGACTTCATTACTGCCTCTCCAGCCATGACAGGGAAAGGAAGAGGATCTCCGGCTTCCTTGATCCCAAAAACAGCATCCCCTTCCTTTTGGCAAAAAGGGTCTGATGAGAGTTCCCATGTTTCCCCAGCAGGGGGAGCTCTACCTACCAGCATCCCTTTGCTCTCCCATAAATTAAAAAATGGGGAAAATCTCTCCCCACTAAAGCTTCATGAAGCAGTGAAGGTACCACCCCCACTGAATGTTTTACACTGCCCCAGGGGGTATCAACCTCAACCGCCGCTGTCTGGTAGTCCCGGGTGTCCCCATGGATGCAAATTACCCCAATAGTACTGGGGTGTAGTTTTGTGGGGTTTACACAATCATCCCTGTCTAGGGTCACCACATTACCAGAGTCTAGCAGGGCTGTGAGTGGCTTCCCGTCCACTGAAATAACACACATTTGCCTTTCAATGCGAGTCTGACATCATGCAGTACGTGCGACCTGTGCAAACAGGGACATGCGTCTTTTCATAAAAGCATAATTGCATTGCATAGGTTCATCATTTATAGGACAGTGTGCAGCAATATGCCCTAATGCATGGCAACGAATACACCATATATGCTCTACCCCCAGTCCTCTTAACGGTCCCAAAGACCTTCCTGGCTTCTTTGGCCAGTCTCCAGGTCTAGGACCCACAGTCTCATCAGCCGTAACAACAGTCTTATCTAACTTCCCCATGCTCTTCAACCCCGGAACAGTCTTACCAGAACGGCTGGGCGATCTTGTACCCCTAAACACAGCGAAGTGGGGCGTAGACGGGTTCACCAAGACCTCAGTAGCAATGTACCTCTCTACTAGATCCACCAACTCGGTTGCAGTTTTGGGGTCCCCCTGTCCGACCCACTTCCTCAGAGCAGCAGGGAGCGCATGCAGGTACCAGTTCATTACCACACGCTCCACGATCTGAGACCCTGTCAGTGACACCCAAGCGTGCGAGTATCTCTGTCTTCAGAGTCTCAGAGTCCTGGGCCTTATTTGGTTCCAGATCAAAATAGGCCTCTTGAGGTTCTCCTGTCAGAAGACCCATCCACTATTCTTTTGGCCATCCTTCGCGGACAGCAACGCTCTCAAAAGTCGCAAGGTATGCCTCTTCATCATCGGCAGGTGTCATTTTCTGTAGGCGATAGGAGGCACATACCATCTTTGGTTCCACTGGCACAGGAGGTGCTGACCTCTTTTTCAGTACCACTAGTGTCTCTGCGAACTGCCGGTTCATCTCCTGCTGGGCTGCAGCGACCGCCTGTTGTGCTGCAGCCGCCTGTTGTGCTGCAGCGGCCTCTGCGACTTGGCGGTTGATTTCCCACTGAGCTGCATTGGCCTGTAACAGGGCCTTTATCATTTCCTCCATCTTCAGAAATTTCCCACTGCATCCACCACGTGTGGGGTGATTAGCTTGTGGGGATCACCTTTTCCTAAAATAAAGGTCGGCGTACAGGCAGTTTCTTTAAAATATGGCGGGTTGCCAGCTTCATTTACAGGTGGTTTGCAAAGTCATAAAAATAAACAAAACAGTAAATAGACATGTGCAATTAGTTTTGTACAAATCAAAAATTTGTACGAATTTCCGTAAATGCATACATTCGGGAGGATCCGAAATACGAATTGCTATGCTTCCAAATTTTGTACAAAATTTCGTTTACGAATTTCGGATCCAAATTCTGTTACAACGGAAACGAGAATGTTCGCTAATTATGATTATTCGTTATGATGAAGTTAAAAAACCCAGGAAGTCAGCACAGCACAGGGATGGTGGGAGCCCCTCATAATGATAAATTCATCATAAGGAACATTCGTAATTGTTACGAAAAGTTAACCAACCTAAAAGTTAAAAACCCGGGAAGTCAGCACAGCACAGGGATGGCGGGGGCCCTCATAATGATAAAATCATCATAACGAAAATTCGTATTTCGTACGAATCCAAATTGAATTTCAGACACGAATTACGAAATACAAATGAATTCTAATACGAAACGGAACGGAAAGAAACAAAACAAATTTATTGACGCCGCACATGTCTAACAGTAAAACAAATCCTTGTGTCCGGCGCTAAACTAAACAGTCCACTGCTCTCTATACGGTATGGGGCTGGTCCCCGTCACCCACAAAACAAGAGGTAAAGTAAACCTTTGTTTTCAATCCAAACAAACAGGGCTTCTCACTCTCAGATTCCCTTCTGAGTCTCAGGCCAGAGCTCTGCTCTGCTCTCTTCCTGGTCATTTAAAGTCCACCTGAGCATGGACTCATATGGACCAGAAGACCCGGTCCGGAACCAAGCCTGCCACAGAGGCTGTAAAAATGTCAGTCTCTGACAATAGAACAAATGCGAGCTGAAATATACCGATAATCGATTACCTCACCTCGCATACCGTCACAACACAGTGGCGGGACTACCAGGGTCACAAAGGCAATGATGGATGGGAGAGTGTACTATCATTTTTACTAGTGGCGATCAGCAACTTGTAGCAGGACTGCGATATTGCAGTAGACAAATCGGACACTTAACTGACAATTTTGGGGACCAGTGACATTATTACAGTGATCAGTGCTAAAAATATGCACTGCCATTGTACTATTGACACCAACAGGGAAGGGATTACCATCAGGGGCAATCAAAGGGTTAAATGTGTGCCTAGGAAGTATTCACTAATTGTGGGGGAGGTGCTTTCATTGCATGAAGACATAAATCTGTGTTCCTGCTTCACAGTAATACAGGATCCATGTCCTCTGTACTCGTAGAATGACAGTCTGCCTTGTTTACATAGGCAGACTGTCATTCTGCCAGAGTACCGAACAATCAGTGGGTCCTGGCAGGCATCGGGCCTGCGGGACCCGCTGATCGACCCAGGCTTTGTAAAATCACAGTGGGAATGAGCCAGGAAGGTGGGGCAAATTTTACATAGGGGGCACATTTTTGTCTGGCCTAGGGCAGTACAAAACCAAAATACACCACTGTAGCTGACACAGTAGAGTGAAGGGGGAGGAGCTGGACGAGGTGAGGTCTCCGCTATGTGAGGAGATGTGAAGCCTGAGTGGCAATGGCAGCTGGTGCTCAAAATTTTTTGGGGGGCGCAAACAAACTGAAAAATTCTGAAAAAAAAACAACAATTGCAGCCTCACTATGCCCATCAAACGCAGCCACTGTGCCATCAAACGCAGCCACTGTGCTATCAAATGCAGCCACTGTGCCCATCAATTTCCACCACTGTGCCCATCAAATGCAGCCACTGTACCCATCAAATGCAGCCACTGTGCCCATCAAACGCCGCCACTGTGCCCATCAAACGCAGCCACTGTGCCCATCAAATGTTGCCACTGTGCCATCAAACGCTCCCACTGTGCCATCAAACGCTCCCACTGTGCCCATCAAACACTGCCACTGTGCCCAACAAACGCTCCCACTGTGCCATCAAATGCTGCCACTGTGCCCATCGAATGCAGCCACTGTGCCCATCAAATGCTGCCACTGTGCCCATCAAATGCTCCCACTGTGCCATCAAATGCTGCCACTGTGCTCATCGAATGCAGCCACTGTGCCCATCAAATGCTGCCACTATGCCCCCCTGCCCGCTTACCATCTGCCCGGCATTTACCCTGTCTCGGTGGGGCAGCAGGTGATGGCGGCAGGTGGCGAGCGGTGGCCTCCATGCTTCTCCATGCTCCTCCATGTCCTCAATGTCTTCTCCCATCCTCTCCTCCTGTCCTCTCCTATAATTGGATGCCTGATAGGCATCCAATCACAGCGCCTGTCGTTTCAACCAATCAGATGACGGGTAACAGACCCAAGCACCTGATTGGCAGAGATGCAGTTCAGTGTTAGGAAAGTGAATATTCATTCGCTTTTCTAGCACAGCTAGGTGAACTGCGAGCGAGAATCACGTATATAAACTTAATTCTGCAAACAGCGGCCACCATGTAGCAGTAAAACTGCTACATGGTGGTCGCAAAGCTGTTAAATAGGAAGGGGGGGGCAATTTTAGTCTTGCCTAGGGCAGCACAAAACCAAAATACACCACTGCAGCTGACACAGTAACAGAGTGAAGGGGGAGGAGCTGGAGGAGGTGAGGTCTCCGCTATGTGAGGAGACGTGTGAAGCCTTAGTGGCAGTGGAGGCTGGTACTCAAAATTTTTTTGGGGGGTGCAAACAAGCTGAAAAATTCTGGAAAAAAAACATAAATTGCAGTCTCACTGTGCCCATCAAACACAGCCACTGTGCCATCAAACACAGCCACTGTGCCATCAAACGCAGCCACTGTGCCCATCAATTGCCGCCACTGTGCCCATCAAACGCAGCCACTGTGTCCATCAAACGCCGCCACTGTGCCCATCAAACACAGCCACTGTGCCATTAAACGCAGCCACTGTGCCCATCAATTGCCGCCACTGTGCCCATCAAACGCAGCCACTGTGCCCATCAAACGCAGCCACTGTGCCCATCAAATGCAGCCACTGTGCCCATCAAAAGCTGACACTGTGCCATCAAACGCTCCCACTGTGCCATCAAATGCTGCCACTGTGCCCATCAAATGCAGCACATGTGCCCTATACATGAATCTATCTATTGGTGATAGATGGGGTAACTGGAGAAAGGGGGCGCCCTTGTGAATGCACCGCCACTGCTGAGTGGAGCTGGAGAGTTAGCGAGCATAGAGTTCCAAGTCCACACTAAGAGCAATTGAGTGCCGCTGATTGCAACCATGCCCACCACTTCTGCCACTGAACAAAAGCCCCTCCCACCACTGCTACCACTGATCACACCCCCCAACACTGCCACTCATCCTATTCCCCCCAGTGCTGCCACCGATCCCACCCCCCCTAGCGCTGCCACTGATCATCCCCCCAGCACTGCCACTGATCTCATTCCCTCTCACCACTGCCACTGATCTCATTCCCTCACACCACTGTCACTGATCCCATTTCCCCCACCACTGCCACTGACCCCATCCCATCACCAGCACTGCCACTGTCACACACCCCCAGAACTGCCACTGATCCCATCTTCCCCCAACACTTCCACTGATCCCATCCCCCCCACCAGCACTGCCACTCCTCCCATCCCCCGACCAGCACTGCCACTCATCCCCCCCCAGCATTGCCACTGCTCCCATCCCCCACCACTGCCACTGATCCCATTCCCCCTACCACCATCACCACTGTCACTGATTCCATCCTCAGGAGGGCCCTTTCATGGTCTCTTGCATCAGGGCCATAAAGGTTCTAGTTACACATCATTGATAAAAGTCATCATTGAACTCTGTGGAACAATGTGGTTTGAATTAATTACATGACTTTGTGAAGCCATAGCTATGTCTTTTTGTAAAGCCATAGTGTGGAGTAGCAATGCGGTGTCCAGTGGAGAGCTAATAGGAAGGATCAGGGAATGAACCTTCTGTAAAGCAGCATGCTTAGGACAGTTAGTTTATAGTGGAACTACAACCACAAATGTATAATGTTTGCATAGGGGTATGGATAGGACAGCAAGTGAAGGGAAACCTTATAAATGCAAAAAGAGACAGCAATGAAAACCTTCCAGAGATTCTAACTTTTCCCCACTCATTCCAACACTAAACAAACTGTACATACAGTGAGTATAGAAAAGAATCACACTTAAAATAATCCAATTTTGTTACTTTGCAGCCTGAAATGAAGACAGATACAGTTTTTGTTTTATCCAGCAGTGTTTACTCAATGCAATGTATAACATTCAAGTGAAAGATATAACACCAACATTTAAAAAAAAAAGTCAAAAACAGAATCACTGAGTTGGAACAGGGATCACCCCATTGTGACAGTATTTTGTTGAACCACCTTTTGCTTTAATTACAGCCTTTAGTCTGTTGGGATATGTCTCTACTAACTTTTCACATCTAAACTTTGCAATATTTGTCCACTCTCCTTCGTGGAACTGCTCAAGTTCAGTTAAATTTGATGGTGATTGTTTGTGGACTGCAGTTTTCAAGTCATCCCACAGATTTTCAATTGGGTTTAAATCTGGGCCCTGACTAGGCCATGCAAGGATATTCACCTTTTTCTCCACCAACCACTATGTGGTCATTTTTGCTGTGTGCTTTTGTCATTGTCATGTTGGAAGGTAAACCTTCTTCCCATTGACAACTTTCTGGCAGAGGGCAACAGATTTTCCTCAAGAATTTGACAGTGTTTTGCCCCATCCAATTTTCACCCCCATAACAAACACCCCCATAACAGGATATTAACCACCTCCATGCTTTACTGTAGGAATGATGTTATTTGGATGTATTTTCACCAGACATATGGTTAGGCGTTGAGGCCAAATTATTACATTTTAGACTCATCTGATCATAACACCTTTTTTCATGTGGCCTCAGAAACTTCAAGGGGGGTTTTGGCAAAGCTCAGTCATGACTACGTGCGGCCTTTCTTGAGGAGTAGCTTTTTTCTTGCAACCCTCCCATACAAGCAACATTTGTAAAGAATTTGTGATATTGTTGTCACATGCACACAATGACCACTCTTTGTTATAAATTCCTGCACCTGCTTCAGAGTTGTTGTAGGTCTCTTTGTAGCCTTTTTGACCAGTTTCCTCCTGGCTCTTTCATCCAATTTGGAGTGACATCCTGATCCAGAGAGGGTCTCTGTTGTCCCAAATAACTTCAACTTCTTGATAATAGACTTCACTGTGCTTCTAGGCATTGATAAAACCTTTGTAATTTTTTGTATCCATCTCCTGATTTGTGCCTGTCCACAACTTTATCCCAGAGATCCCGGTGACAGCACATTGCCACCCATAGTTGATTGTTTGCTTCAGTTGCACTACCAGGGACTGAAATACTCCAGGAAAGCTCTTTTCATGCTGGGCTATTCAAAATGACCACTGCTGATTACAGTTTAATGTCAAATGGCTTTGTGAGCCATTGAGAAGGTGATTAGCTACACCTGATTGAGTTTAAAAGTCATTTTAGGAGGGGGTGATCCTTTTTCAAACTCAGTGATTCTGTTTTTGATTTTTTTTTCTGGCATGTTGAAGTTATAGCTTTCACTTGGATGCTATTAATTTCACTTTTCTTTTCTATACCCACTGTATACCTTATATATTATTGAACAAATATAGTGATTCAATCTACAAGAGATGAAAAGGAAATGTAAAAAATGTGAAAAGGTAAGTTCTAATTACCTCTTATTTTGTATCCACCTGGGAAAGATGCTGAAACTGTAGAAAGTACATCTGTTGACCTCAAATTAAGCAGCTTGGACTGCACACTCGATTTTGATTTGCATAAAAATAATTTTGTGTGTTGAAATTTATAAATACATGGATCCCTTGCCTTGACAAAATGACATAACAAACACCATGCCATCTGCTCTAGGTATATTATTTACAGATTTATTACATAAGTATTGCAGTGTACTTATTGGATATTAGAACGCATTCTTAGACTTTCTGTTGTTCATTTATAACTACATAAAAGTCACGATCTGGAAACTGAAATATAATATACTGTATGAGGTATGTCTAAAAAGTTTGGTGAATGGTCTGATATATCAACGGCAACATGGACCGGGTGCGTGTGTATGCACATGGCTATCCAGAGACACGTGGAGAAGCACCACCTAGCATGAAGTACACGTCAGGGTAAACACGCTGCGGGCAGTTGAATGTAGTCAGTGTCAGAGGGAGGGTCACAGTGCAATGAAGCAACGGAGTAAACATCAAGTTTTGCTACAAATTTAGGAAAACGGAGACAGAGATGCAAGAAATGTTGGTGCAAATTTACAGGAAGGAAGCTGTGTACAGAATTTTTTTTTTACGATTCAAATGCTTTCACGACGGGAAGTAATCAACTGAGGATCAGCCATGTTCGGGTCAGCTATCAACAAGCAGAACCCTAGAAAGGATCGAACGAGTTTGACAAATGCTGGCAATAGATCGGCAACTGATTCTTTGATTGATGGCGGAGGAATTGGGCATTAGTAAGGACACGGTGCGCACCATCATCTGCAAAGATTTGAGTAAGCGGTTTGTGCCGCACAAGCTGACAGACGATTAGAAAGCAAAACGGATGGAAACCTCTGGAGATTTCATTACCATGTGTGATCCATCCTTTTTGCAAACCATCGTCACAGGGGATGCGACCTGGTGTTACCAGTTAGATCTGAAATCCAAGCAGCAATCAATGAAATAATGTAACTGTTTTCCCCACAACCCAAAAAGATTCTCCTGCAAAAGTCCAAGGTCAAGACAATGTTTTCGTGCCGACAATCCAAGAATGTGTGACAGCAGTTCTGCGATCAATTCCTAAAGAGGCCTTTGCTGACAGTTTCCAGAAGCTATATGAACATTGCTAAACATGTGTTGTGAAGGATGGCCGTGATTTTGAAGGCAAATAAAGGTAATTTGTTTGTATCTTCTGTTTTGTTTGTCTTCTGATACTAGGGATCTTACCCGCTGACAGCTAAATGAAAAATAAAAACATTGCAGAATTTATCCGCAATAGAAATTTAAAAGGGCGTAACCAGATTCTCATAAGCCCCCTGCCCACTGCTCAGGGTTGTCGGGAAGAGGCCTTTGTACCCATTAAAATCAATGCTTCTGTAAAAACTATTTAAAAAAAAAAAAAAACTATTTTGCTTTGATACATGTGCCCCAGGGCAGTACCTGGGCCCCCATACCCTTTTGTATGGCCAATAACTTGCATTTAAGCCTTCAAAATGGGGGCTTTTGATTTTTCAACCTTGGGTCTCATAGACTTTAATAAAGTTTGTAGCTCGGGTACGAACTTTTTGCATGTTTGGGAGTTCTGGTGCGAACCAAACTAGGCAGTGTTTGGCCCATCACTATCTGATACCATTCACCAAACTTTTTAGATATACCTCGTATATACCTATATACTATATACCAGGCCTTTTTTTCTCTGAAAATAGATGCAGGAACTCAACCACGACCCCCGAATCCCCTTCTCCCCCACACACACCCTCCATCAAATAGTGGATGTGGTCAAATTTCACAACCGGCGGATCTTAAAGAGCATTACATACCAGGAGTGCATTACGCACAGTTCGGGGGGGGGTTTACACATAGAGTGCAGAGTTCAGGGTTGCACTACGTGCAGAGTTCGGTGGTACACTACCTACATAGTGCAAAGTTCAGGGGTGAGCTACACAGAGTGCAGAGCTCAGTCTTCTTCCACAGCTGCTTACCTCTACATCCCTCCTCCACATCTCACTTTCACCCCTCTTAAGCTCTAAACCTCTGCATGCAATCCCCCCACTGCCTAATTATCCCCCCTCCTTAACAGCTCCACCATCTTCCACATGTCCAACTTTTAATGCTGTGTTTAAGTTGAAATACCCAGCCGACTCTAGTACCGTCCCTCACACTGTAGTTTGCCCCGTCTTTCTCACTTGCAGGGAGATCATCCAGTGGGGGTGTCAGCATCCACACTGCACCCTGAACACCTGCATCCCCCTTTTCCCCATCCTGCGCTCAGTGGGAGCTGCTCAGGAGATCAGATCTGTGGGAGCCTTTGGGAGACAAGCTGTCACTTGTAAACACAGAACCTGGACTTCTGTGTTTACAAAGGATGGTGGTGAGCAGAGAGCAGAGTGCCTGAGCCAGAGGTGGTGGAACTGAGTTCCACCACATTCCAGCTGAAAAAAAGCCCTGCTATATACTGTATACACTATATACACTGTGTGTATATTGTATGTATAATCAAAAAAGTTCCTGCACTGTGTGATGCTTGCTAAACCTTTTTAAAGTTTTATTTATGGTACATAAGTATCACCCATCAAGTACATGTGTAATCAACAGAACATTATATCTATATGTATATAAATACGAATGCTACAGAAATGCCATTGCTCTGGTTACTTTTCACTATGTGAGCAACATCCATTGATAAATCAATTAAGACCTAGTATTGCAAGGACTGGATATAACAAGTAACACATCATCCAATAAGGCTGGGTTCACACTTATGCAAATTGGATGCAGAGCAGTTTGCAGAAGAGTCCTGTGCATCTTCTGGTCTCTTTCAGGTCCTAATCCAGCAAAAAATTCATGCCTGAAACAGAAAACAGGGACGCACCAGACCCCTGCTGTGAGCCTCTCCGCACAGGAGTGTGAACCCAGGCTAATATACTGAAACAAAGTATATGTACAAACTCCAGGTCCTGACAGCTCGTAACACAGTAAACCCAGTGTAGACTTCATAATAGATAATAATAAAGTAACACAGATCCTGTGTTTTCTGTTACCTAAAAATCAAGAGGTAAACATTATGGAAACCACATTGCATAAACAAATGTAGTCCCCCTGGATGTAAGTAGGTCAATTTGTTAGTCCACCATATCTCCATATAGTTTGTGGCTTAAATCACCCCCTCTTTTTTGCGTGGGTATATCATCACGTATTATGAATCAGAGGTCAGTGTTCAAATGACACTATATCAGCAGCAAAGCAACCCTGCCTCTATCATTATCACTGAAGATTCTCTTGCAATGATCTAGTCCCTGGCATGAGCAATTCTAACATCCAGAGAAAAGTCAGTACATGTATGAAATGAGTGGATGGGTGGATGAATGCATAATTGGTAAACTGCTTGCTGGGTAAGCTGCAATGAGTTGTATCACCACAAGGATGTGAAGAAAAACTCCTTCCAGATCCCGATTGTCTGATCTTTTTAAACAGCAGTCTATAATACCATGGGAGTGTATAGTCCACCAGCCATAGACCAAACAAAGAGAGCTATGGGGCTAACAGGGGAGTGCAGGGGAAGCACACAAGCAATATATAATGCAATGTCCTTAGCATGGGCATCCGCAGAACTTTTTTGTCAGGGGGGGCATCATTTTAAGGTCACCCATGCTCCGCCCCTTTTTCGACAATGTAAGCTAAAGGAGGGGGTTTAGTATAGCCCATATAACCCATATAGGTCCCCCTTTAGAGCAGGCCAGGCCAGGGAAGGTCTCCCATAGAATAGATCCCCCTTGACTTAGTCTTCTTACTCTTACCTTTTTTTCACCTGTATATAGAAAATAATCCCCAGGTTTTCCTGCAGCACCACACTCCAGGCTCTCTGGCCTCTCCCCCTGCAAAGAAAATATTATATATATATATAAATTTTCCACTCCATGAGTCCTCCTTGCTTCCTCCTCCTCTTTGGTTCAGGCTGCCTGCCTGTCCTCTGGTTCTCTCTCCCGCACTGGGTGGCCGCTGCACAGCACAGACAGTCCCCCCCAGACATTTCCACACATCACTCCGCATGCAGGCAGGACTCCTCAGTGCCGGCGCACATCTCTCACTACACAGTACACAGGAGGGACTGGAGCCGAGCGGCCAAGCCGAGGCCCGAGCCAGTATCGGGGGTGAGAGAAGGATAGTCTCAGTCAGTCAGAGAGCAGAAGACTACGGAAAAAGTCAGCAGCGGTCCCTGCAAGGACTGCTCATGGACACCAGTGTCTGTGTGTGGACACCTTGCCGTTCCTTGATTCTTCTGGGGGGGGCGCTTTCCTCCATTGCCCCCCCTTGCATATGACCATGGTCCTTATGCAATCCTGCAAGGCTATTTAAAAACACCTGAACATATTCAAAAAAATATGGGGATTTAGTCACACTATATGGTCATATAGTGCTAAGCCTACTTACTGCATCAAAATACTCCATTATGAGAGGGTCCTACCCTAGTAATAGAATGAATTTTTAAGTGAATTGAAAAGAATCCCCAGGTTTACCTGCAGCACCACACTCCAGGCTCTCTGGCCTCTCCCCCTGCAAAGAAAATATTATATATATATATATATATATATATATATATATATATATATATATATATATATATATATATTTTCGACTCCACGAGTCCTCCTTGCTTCCTCCTCCTCCTTGGTTCAGGCTGCCTGTTTGTTCTCTGGTTCTCTCCCCCGCGCTGGGTGGCCACTGCACAGCACAGACAGTCCCTCCCCCAGACAATTCCACAGATCACTCTGCACGCAGGTAGGACTCCTCAGTGCCGGCGCACATCTCTCACTACACAGTACACAGGAGGGACTGGAGCCGAGCGGCCAAGCCGAGGCCCGAGCCATCGCACCAGGGGTGAGGGAAGGATGGTCTCAGTCAGTCAGAGAGCAGAAGACTACGAAAAAAGTCAGCAGCCATCCCTGCAAGGACTGCTCATGGACACCAGTGTCTGTGTGTGGACACCTTGCCGTTCCCTGATTCTTCCGGGGGGGGCAGGGGGCGCATTCCCCCATTGCCCCATTGCCCCCCCTTGCATACAATCATGGTCCTTATGCAATCCTGCAAGGCTATTTAAAAACACCTAAAAATATTCAAAAAAATATGGGGATTTGGTCACACTATATGGTCATATAGTGCTAAGCCCACTTACTGCATCAAAATACCCCATTATGAGAGGGTCCTACCCTAGTAATAGAATGAATTTTTAAGTGAATTGAAAAGAATCCCCAGGTTTTCCTGTAGCACCACACTCCAGGCTCTCTGGCCTCTTCCCCTGCAAAGAAAATATTTTATATATATATATATATATATATATATATATATATATATATATATATATATATATATATTTTCCACTCCACGAGTCCTCCTTGCTTCCTCCTCCTCCTTGGTTCAGGCTGCCTGCCTGTTCTCTGGTTCTCTCTCCCGCGCTGGGTGGCCACTGCATAGCACAGACAGTCCCTCCCCCAGACAGTTCCACAGATCACTCCACACGCAGGTAGGACTCCTCAGTGCCGGTGCACCTCTCTCACTACACAGTACACAGGAGGAACTGGAGCCCAGTGGCCAAGCCGAGGCCCGAGCCATCACATCGGGGGTGATGGAAGGATGATCTTAGTGAGTCAGAGAGCAGAAGACTATGGAAAAAGTCAGCAGCGGTCCCTGCAAGGACCGCTTATGGACACCAGTGTCCGTGTGTGGACACCTTGCCCATGGTCCTTATGCAATCCTGCAAGGCTATTTAAAAACACCTGAACATACTCAAAGAAATATGGGGATTTGTTTACACTATATGGTCATATAATGCTAAGCCTGCTTACTGTGTCAAAGTACCCCA
This sequence comes from Lithobates clamitans, assembly GCA_037952925.1. Lineage (NCBI taxonomy): Eukaryota > Metazoa > Chordata > Amphibia > Anura > Ranidae > Lithobates > Lithobates clamitans. The sequence continues at coordinate 819,634 of JBBGZY010000377.1, read as the reverse complement.
TTATCAGTGAGTGAGTCCCTTCAGTTCTCCCATAAAGGGAAGTTTGTCTCCCATGGTTGAGACGCAGGATCTTTCATTCTATTACTAGTGTAGGACCCACTGATAATGGGGTACTTGGGACACAGTAAGTGGGCTTAGCACTATATGAACATATAGTGTGACCAAATCCCCATATTTTTTAAAATATGTTCAGGTATTTTTAAATAGCCTTGTAGGATTTAAATGTCATTTTTGTATGTGTGCGCTGTAATCTATTTTGTACTATTTGTTGGCCTTATAGCAGCACCATCTTGAATGTAAATGCATTTAGGGTGTGCCCCCCAAGTATGATTTTGTACACACATGCACAGCCGATATAACCAATGTCCAAGACACAGTGGTGTCTCTGGTACTCACAGTTCCTGATCCAAGGATCCGGCTCCCTGATGCATAGAGTCAGCTTCCAAACTGCTTCTCTAAATCACCGTATGGCTGTCACTCTCAAAAGCTTCCTGTGCGTGACAGGTGGCTGCAGCAGCTCCAGATATCTTTCTCGGCCCGGCTCAGGCAGGTTTGGCTGTATGAACTAGTAAGCCATGCAGTGCTGCAGGAGGTAGGGTGTCTGTCCCCACATCGACATGTCTCGTTCTGGCCACCGGAAATTCTTTTATTAATGCTGCTGTACCCTTGGCACTATCTTCCTTTTTTTTGTTTAAAACTCTTTATGCCATTAAAACTGTGAATAAATGAAGCCCCCGTGTGTGTGTGGAGTCCTGCACAGTTGCACTGTTTTTAAATTGTGACAGCGTGTGTGCGGGGAGACATTATATTTTCTAAATATAATGGCAGCTATGAGGAAAGGCCAGCATTGTCTGTTTCAGCAATTAGCGTCTTCTGCAAAAAAAAAATACAATGGGCATTGAGCAGTGGCGTCTCCAGACTTCATATTTAGGGGGGCCACATGGGGGGACAGGGACAAAAGTAGGGGGCCAACTATAAAATGCATATTATATATATATACCGTATATACTCGAGTATAAGTCAAATTTTTCAGCACATTTTTTTGTGCTGAAAGTGCCCCCCTCGACTTATACTCGAGTCAAGCACTTTTCTGCAGCAAAAAATTTCATTTTCCGAACCGACTTTGGGGCCTAAGGGGCCCCGAGATACGGAGCCCCAAAATCGGTTCGGAAAATGTCATTCTCTGCTGCAGAAAAGTGCTTGACATTTTCTGAACTGATTTTTGGGGCCCTGTATCTCGGGGCCACTTGGTGCTAGAAACCCCAGCTTTGGAAATTTTATGGTGCTAGTTCCACTGGGTTTGCACACCAAATTTGGGGTTCCTAGCACTAAGTGGCCCTGAGATACGGGGCCCCAAATTTGGTCAACTGTGTCCATCTGCAGCAATGTCATTTCGGGACCCTTTGGGTTCAGAGACCCCAAATTTTGGCTGCAGCTAGGGGGCATCTAGGAACCCTTAACTACCGAGTTTAAAGTTCAGGGGACCTATGGCTGCAAATGGGCACAGTGAGGCATGCAAATGGGCACAGTGAGGCTGCAAATGGACATTGTTGACCCTCTTTTCCACTTACAGTAGCTGTGCATTTCTCACCCTCATCTTATACTCGGGTCACTAAGTTTTTCCCATTTTTTTTGTGGTAAATTAGGGCCTCGACTTATACTCGGAACGACTTATACTCGAGTATATACGGGTATATATATATATATATATATATATATATATATATATATATATATACTGTATACTGTATATATAGATAGATAGATAGATAGATAGATAGATAGATAGATAGATAGATAGATAGATAGATAGATAGATAGATAGATAGATAGATAGATAGATAGATATACTGGGGCCCTTTGCTAGGACCCCACAACGGCCCTTTCACATGTTCTGCAGTGAGCTCCCTTCCTACTGTATTGGCCCCCCCCCCCCCCAGGGTCGCAGAAAACAAGAGATAAATGTCACCAGCCTACCAAGAAAATATAAGGATCCAAAGCAGTTGGAGAACTATCAGGGTTGCAAAGGTTGTCTTGCCACCGGGCCCTGGTGTTCTGCCACTATGGGGTTCCCCAGCCTCCTCTTGCTGTCCTGCCCCTGCTATTGACAGCGCTAGTCTGGCATCTCTTGGAATTTATAGGCTGGTTCTTCTGCCCTAAGGACGGGAGAAATCAGTCTGTTTTTTCAGTAACTGAGAGTCCTGGTGGAGTCCTTCCTGCAACTCGCTCTTCTCCCTGCCAATGAGGATGCAGGGGAAGGAGCAGATCGGGCGGCCATGGTTGTGTGAGCGCTCGCATTATGCAGTGTCAGCAAGCAGAGGGAGGGGGGAGGAATCACCCGCAGGAGCTGACTGGGGACTCTCTCCCTCTTAGACATTGATTTTTTGTAAAAAAAAAATTTTTTTTTATTGGGGGGCACATGGTGGGGCACAGCATAATGTTGGGGGGGGTCAGGGCCCCCTCTGGCCCCCCCTAGGGATGCCATTGGCATTGAGTGATTTGAAGAATTTCTTTCTTATGCTTACAGCAGCACTGCAAAGGTCTGTGGAGCGACCCTGGGGACAGTAGACCAAAAATTCCACTGGCTCTTCATAGCCTGTTGGCAATATGGCAGGATGTAGAGAAGGAGGAGCAGCATTAGAAAGGCCAATGGCAGCTCTGCGCCTTGAGGAGAAGCAAGGAAAGGTGCATGATCAGCAAGCTTAGCAACAGCACTTTAATAGAAAGTGACTACTAGGTGTCTCTGACAAGGAGTGGTGCATCATTTTTACTGCTTATATGTCTTACTGAGGTGCTGCGCATACTGAACTCTCTGATGCATAGTTATGTGTTTCCTTATGCATGTGGTATCCAAATCACTGGTACTTTTACCATGGCTGATACGCTGCATGCAGAGGGTGCAGACCACAATGGTGCTGTCAGCATCAGATATACACTATGTTGTCAAAAGTAATGAGGCACCTGCCTTTACACACCCATGAACTTTAATGACATCCCAGTCTTAGTTTGTAGGGTTCCATATTGAGTTGACCCACCGCAGCTATAACAACGCTTCTGGGAAGACTGTCCACAAGGTTTAGGAGTGTGTCTATGGGAATGTTTGACCATTCTTCTAGAAGCGCATTTGTGAGGTCAGGCATTAATGTTGGAGAAGGCATGGCTCGTATTCTCCACTCTAATTCATCCCAAAGGTGTACGGTCGGGTTCAGGTCAGTAATCTGTGCAAACCAGTCAATTCCTCCACCCCAAACTAGCTCATCCATGTCTTTGTGGACCTTGCTTTGTGCGCAGTCATGTTGGAACAGGAAGGGGCCATCCCTGAACGGTTCCCACAAAGTTGAGAGCATGAAATTGTCCACAATTTCTTGGTATGCTGATGCCTTAAGAGTTCCCTTCACTGGAACTAAGGGGCCAAGCCCAACCCCTGAAAAACAACCCCACAGCATAATTCCCCCTTCCACCAAATGGTTTGGACCAGTGCACAAAGCAAAGTCCATAAAGACATGGATGAGCGAGTTTGGGGTGGAGGAACTTGATTGGCCTGCACAGAGTCCAGACCTCAATCCGATAGAGCACCTTTGGGATGAATTAGAGCGGAGACTGCGCGCCGGGCCTTCTTGTCCACATCAGTGCCTGACCTCACAAATGCACCTCTGGAAGAATAGTCAAACATTCCCATAGACATACTCTTAAACCTTGTGGACCGCCTTCCCAAAAGAGTTGAAGCTGTTATAGCTGCAAATGGGGGGGCAACTCAATGTTGAACCCTACGGACTAAGACTGGGATGCTATTAAAGTTCATATGCATGTAAAGGCAGGCGTTGCAATACTTTTGACAATATAGTGTATAAAAAAGGCCCACACTACAGAGCTTTTTCTATTTGCTGCCCATTCAAGTGAATTTGTACTAGCCTGACACTAGCCAAGTTTATCAAACACATAACTAAAGTCTATATTTTGAATATTTGGAGAATAATTGGCGATACCAGGATTGGAGAGGGTTTGGGGAATCAGGGGTTGTGGTTAAAGTGTTTTTGTGTACTCTGCTTTGACATTTTATTAAAACTTCTAAGATGATTCAGTGTGGTACTGCAAAGCAGCTCACAAGCTATATTGTTAAACTGTTGTGCCATTGGCTGATTTGTATGAAGTTTAGCTTTCCTATTACTTTTAGATACTGTATATTGTGGCTCACAATTCCACCATTCAATTCAACCCTAAAAAAGGTGTAGAAAAAGCAACTGCTGCTGTATTTAACTAAAATAGTGATGTAACAGTAAAAAAAAAACAATTACACAGTGCTGACACTGTGCATAAGAATTGTACTATTGCATACTACCAGATGCAGCTTAAAGTGGTTCTAGAGGCAAAAGGTTTTTTTATTTTTTTATCTTACTTTATACAATGCATTAAGATAAAAAAAAACCTTCTGTGTGCAGCAGCCACCCTCAACTCCCCTAATACATACCTGAGCCCCATCTCGATTCAGCGATGTTATACGAGAGCCTTGGCTGTCCGGGACTCTCCCTCCTCATTGGCTGAGACAGCAGTGGCCGCCATTGGTGCCCGCTTCTGTCATTGAAAGCCAGTAAGCCAATGAGGAGAGAGAGGGGGTGGGGCCAAGCCACAGCTCTATGTCTGAATGGACACAGAGCAGCGGCTCGGCTCAGGTGTCCTCATAGCAATCTGCTTGGTGTTGGGGCAGGAGGGAGGGGAGGGAGGGGCCAGGAGCCCTGGCGAGGGTCCTGAGAAGAGGAGGATCTGGGCTGCTCTGTGCAAAACCAAATCACAGAGCAGGTAAGTATAACATGTTTGTTATTTTTAAACAACAAAAAAACAAGACTTTAATATCACTTTAATGGCATCTCCCAAGCATGTAATTTAAAAGATTGGTATTTTTACCACATCACATTCATTAGTACAATACTCCCAGGGCAGTGCACAGCTCCGCAGCTCCTCCATTAGTGTTAAAAAAAGGCCCAGAAATGATTTTCAAAATTTGTTACCCATTGACCTCGATGATGTCTGGAATAAAGTTTGCATTTTTCAAACTTGATGGTGGGGTCTATGAATGCTCCTCAAACCAAAGGGTTATAAGGGTTAAAAAAGGTTATTATTGTGTGGTAATCTGATGGAAACCTGAGAATTTTTTTTAGTTGGTGCTTCCTGAATTGTAGAGAATCTTTATTTTTATGTTATACAACACAACTCTTTAATGTGATGCAAACAGGCTTAAGTACTACTTGTGATAAGGAAATAAGTTTGCAAAGCTGGCCTGGCTGTACACGTTTTAAGCCCCTAAAGATATGCATGGTGATTTGACCAATCTGTGTAGAATTATAAAATGCAAACAATCATCCTAGATTACAAAATTGCATGATTCTCTGTAGATCAGGACCTGGACCTACATGAAATATGTATACAGAAAATTGTGTTCTGATTCAGATTCTTCAATGGATTATCATTTATTTTTAAATACAATATCTTCTTTGTTGGAATGGCAATATATTTTTGAGGATGTCAAGCCAATATTGTTAGATGCACTTGTTTTCTACATCAATTCATCAGAAGAGCTGTCATGTGTGCCCAATGCAAGCGATCTAAAGTGTTTGTAATAGGCAATAGGAACTGGATAGAGGGCATGAGGGTGGGGAAGGGGTTAAACTATGTAATGGAGCACAAGCATCTAGTAGTCATGGCAGACACCGTATTTTAAATTTTTATGTTATAGGGTTGTGTCTGAGGTATGTATCCCAATTGTTACCCGAAAGTTATATTTTGAGATTTAATATCTCTCATATATGATTTGGGTTAATGAGAGTTCTTTGACCATGAGTAAAAGCTTTAACACAATAACAAAAATGTGTTGGTAAGTAGTAAGAAGGTCTAAACTAGTACACAGCAATCTATCTATTGTACTCAAAACATTTAACTAGTTGTCGCCCGCCCCTCGTCAAATGACGGCGAGGCGGGTCTCGTTCTGGGATGCTGTCATATGACGGCATCCCAGAACGGCCGCTCTCGCGTACGCGGCTCTTTAACCATGTGATCGGCTGTGTCCAATCACAGCCAGTCACATGTAAACAAGGAAGTGCCGATGATCGGCGCTCCTCGCCTCACACTGACAGAGTGTGTGGCGAGGAGAGCTGATCAGCGGCATCTCCACGCAGAGGGGCATGTAGGAATGTAATCAGGGCACTGATCATCAGTGCCCTGATTACAGTATAGTAAAACAGTGTCACCATACAGTGCCCACCAGTGCCCACCATTGCCAGCAATCAGTACCCACCAGTGGCAGCAATCAATGCCCACAAGTGCCACCAATCAGTGCCCATTAGCGATGCCAGTCAGTGCTGGCAATCAGTGCCGCCTATCACTGCTGTCGATCAAAGCCTATCACTGCTGTCGATCAATGCCCATCACTGCTGTCGATCAGTGCCCATCAGTGTCGCTCATCAGTGCCACCCATCAATGCCCATCAGTGCCCATCAGTACCGCCTATCTATGCCGCCTATCTGTGCCCACCAGTGCCGCCTATTAGTGTCCATCAGTTCCACCCATCAGTGCTCATCAGTGCCACATATCAGTGCCAACTCATCAGTGCCCATACGTGCCACCTCATCAGCGCACATCAGTGAAGGTGAAAAATTAGTTACAAAATTTACTGACGGAAAAAAAGTAAAAAACATTTTTTTTTCAAAATTTTTGGTCTTTTTTTTGTAAAAAATAAAAAAAACAGCAGTGATTAAATACCACCAAAAGAAAGCTCTATTTGTGTGAAGAAAATTATAAAAAATTTGTTTGGGTACAGTGTAGCACAACCGTACAATTGTCATTCAAAGTGCGACAGCGCTGAAAGATGAAAAATGGCTTGGGCAGGAAGGGGGTGTAAGTGCCTGGTAGGCAAGTGGTTAATATACAAACAGCAAGACATAGGACAAGCATGTGTATAGGTATATAAGTGTTGATGTCCTGATATTTACCAGTGGTTTAGTATGAGGACCCCCTATAGGGGTTGGGTCTTCTGCCTTCGTCTCTCTCCCTTGACTTAAACTAATATAGACCTATCTTTCATAGCCTGGCATAGGGTCATCCCAATTGGTGGAACTATCTTACCCCTCTCCTCCCTTCCAGGCATATCTAATCCAGTTTTGGACAGTTTAGAAGGGGATAAAGTGTTAGTTCAAAAGACCTGGTCTACATAATTATTTTGGCCCTGTATAGGCTGCGATAAAGATCTTAATTTAGGTGTTGTTCTTTTTCGCATATAAGTTTACAACGGGTAAATAGCAGAGCATCTCCTGTGGCACACACACATCTTATCTAACATTCATGCACTTCAAAAGGAACTGGTACTGTAAATCAATTAATTTCTTATACTAAAGCCTGCACACCATGTTCCCATAGATGTGTACATATAACTATATCAAATCATTAGTAAAAATAAAACCCAGTATCTCATACCATTAAAAATGTGTATATATATATATATATATATATATATATATATATATATATATATATATATATATAGTCAGGTCCATAAATATTGGGACATCGACACAAATCTTTTTGGCTCTATACACCACCACAATGGATTTGAAATGAAACAAACAAGATGTGCTTTAACTGCAGACTTTCAGCTTTAATTTGAGGGTATTTACATCCAAATCAGGTGAATGGTGTGGGAATTACAACAGTTTGCATATGTGCCTCCCACTTTTTAGGGGCCAAAAGTAATGGGACAGATTAACAATCATCCATCAAACGTTCACTTTTTAATACTTGGTTGCAAATCCTTTGCAGTCAATTACAGCCTGAAGTCTGGAACGCATAGACATCACCAGACGCTGGGTTTCATCCCTGGTGATGCTCTGCCAGGCCTCTACTGCAACTGTCTTCAGTTCCTGCTTGTTCTTGGGGCATTTTCCCTTCAGTTTTGTATTCAGAAAGTGAAATGCATGCTCAATCGGATTCAGGTCAGGTTGACTTGGCCATTGCATAACATTCCACTTCTTTCCCTTAAAAAACTCTTTGGTTACTTTCGCAGTATGCTTCGGGTCATTGTCCATCTGCACTGTGAAGCACCGTCCAATGAGTTCTGAGGTATTTTGTTGAATATGAGCAGATAATATTGCCTGAAACACTTCAGAATTCATCCTGCTGCTTTTGTCAGCAGTCACATCATCAATAAATACAAGAGAACCAGTTCCATTGGCAGCCATACATGCCCACGTCATGACACTACCACCACAATGCTTCACTGATGAGGTGGTATGCTTTGGATCGCGAGCAGTTCATTTCCTTCTCTATACTCTTCTCTTCCCATCACTCTATTACAAGTTGATCTTGGTCTCATCTGTCCATAGGATGTTGTTCCAGAACTGTGAAGGCTTTTTTAGATGTTGTTTGGCAAACTCTAATCTGGCCTTCCTGTTTTTGAGGCTCACCAATGGTTTACATCTTGTGGTGAACCCTCTGTATTCACTCTGGTGAAGTCTTCTCTTGATGTTGACTTTGACACACATACACCTACCTCCTGGAGAGTGTTGATATGGCCTGTTGAAATGTTGATATAACTGTTGTGAAGGGTATTTTCTTCAGGGAAAGAATTCTTCAGTCATCCACCACAGTTGTTTTTTTAAGGATGTTCCAAACAGTTGATTTGGCCACACCCAATGTTTTTGCTATCTCTCTGATGGGTTTGTTTTGTTTTTTCAGCCTAATGATGGCTTGTTTCAATGATAATGACAGCTCTTTGGATCTCACATTGAGAGTTGACAGCAACAGATTTCAAATGCAAATAGCACACTTGAAATGAACTCTGGACCTTTTATCTGCTCCTTGTAAATGGGATAATGAGGGAATAACACACACCTGGCCATGGAACAGCTGAGCATCCAATTGTCCCATTACTTTTGGTCCCTTAAAAAGTGGGAGGCACATATAAGAACTGTTGTAATTCCTACACCGTTCACCTGATTTGGATGTAAATACCCTCAAATTAAAGCTGAAAGTCTACAGTTAAAACACATCTTGTTTGTTTCATTTCAAATCCATTGTGGTGGTGTATAGAGCCAAAAAGATTAGAATTGTGTCGATGTCCCAATATTTATGGACCTGACTATATATATATATATATATATATACATATATATATACAGTTGCTAATGGAGACTACACATAAACTCCTCATAAGGCAACACAATGAAGAAGAAAAGTTACACTCTTGGGTAACACAGTGAATTTTAAAAACATAATACTGCTGCAGCAAAAAAAACCCAAAAAAACCTGTAAAACAAATATTTTAATTTAAAATCAGAACACATCTGTGCTCTGTACTGACATTATCCCAGCTCTACTCTACTGCGTGAATGTATTTTAAATTCTAAACTGTAGCATGCCATGAACTAAACAAAGAGTAGGTACAAATATTTTTTTATTTTGTGATCTCAAAAGTAACCCATGCTCTCGTCATTTAAAACATTTTTTGTACTGTACATGAATTTCCATTCCATCAGTAAATTGTAATGCACATAATAAATTCTAGGAACGCAACCTTCACTGCTCACTCAAGGCAAGAACAGAATGTATATTTCTCGTAATTACTTCTTTGTTTTAAATCACTTAAAACTTTTCCGATTTTGTAACTGTTCCAGCATAACAATATAGTTTAATTTCTTTCCTGACCTTGCCAGTTTTTGCATTTCCCCCCTTTTGTTTCTTGGAAAAAGACCTGAAAGAGATTAAAACATAGTAAGGATACAGACCAGGGTAATAAACACTAGCACAATGCAGAGCACAATATATTGAATCCATATGAGTTTTAGAAATCTTCAATACACAGTACATGGAGACTGTCATGTACCAGTTCTAACATTCTTTATTATTCACTTAGAGAAAAACAAGGGTGAGACGGTTATACAGACTGTAAGTTGATATATACATATATTTCAAAAGAGAATTGTTTTCAAACTGAAATGCTCTAAATTTGAAGTAACCTAAGAGAAATCAACTAAGGAAGCGTCTATTGTTAATTGACTTTAAAATATTTAGGCTCAGTGCTGAAATTCTAAGGATTGATTCACTTTTATTAGTGACTTGGTAGCCTTCAAACCTTTTAATCTCTAATGTAAACACAACAGTTGCTCTGTGAGGGGGAAAAGGTAAGTAGAGCTGCTGAGAGAACCAACTTGAAGACTTCAGTGCTTCTGCTGCAAAATTTCAGGATTAATCACTGCACAGTACCTGCAGCTACTAAGGTTAGTGAAGGGTTGTTTTAAGAATATAAAATTACTCAAATGTCCATAATCTGGCCACAGCTACATTTTAGGACCATTAAAAACAACAGATACTGTATTTGTTTCAAACCTAAGTGGATGCTTGAAGTGAATACTGGTTTCCAGTTCCAGCATAAAGTTTACTCTTCTTACATAGTTACATAGTTACATAGTAGGTGAGGTTGAAAAAAGACACAAGTCCAACCTATGTGTGTGATTATGTGTCAGTATTTCATTACATATCCCTGTATGTTGCGGTCATTCAGGTGATTATCTAATAGTTTCTTGAAGCTATCAATGCTCCCCGCTGAGACCACCGCCTGTGGAAGGGAATTCCACATCCTTGCCGCTCTTACAGTAAAGAACCCTCTACGTAGTTTAAGGTTAAACCTCTTTTCTTCTAATTGTAATGAGTGGCCACGAGTCTTATTAAACTCTCTTCTGGGAAAAAGTTTTATCCCTATTGTGGGGTCACCAGTACAGTATTTGTAAATTGAAATCATATCCCCTCTCAAGCGTCTCTTCTCCAGAGAGAATAAGTTCAGTGCTCGCAACCTTTCCTCATAACTAAGATCCTCCAGAACCTTTATTAGCTTTGTTTCCCTTCTTTGTACTCGCTCCATTTCCAGTACATCCCTCCTGAGGACTGGTGCCCAGAACTGGACAGCATACTCCAGGTGCGGCCGGACCAGAGTCTTGTAGAGCGGGAGAATTATCGTTTTATCTCTGGAGTTGATCCCCCTTTTAATGCATGCCAATATTCCGTTTGCTTTATTAGCAGCAGCTTGACATTGCATGCCATTGCTGAGCCTATCATCTACTAGGACCCCCAGGTCCTTTTCCATCCTAGATTCCCCCAGATGTTCTCCCCCCAGTGTATAGATTGCATTCATATTTTTGCCACCCAAATGCATTATTTTACATTTTTCTACATTGAACCTCATTTACCATGTAGTCGCCCACCCCATTAATTTGTTCAGGTCTTTTTGCAAGGTTTCCACATCCTGCGGAGAAGTTATTGCCCTGCTTAGCTTAGTATCGTCTGCAAATACAGAGATTGAACTGTTTATTCCATCCTCCAGGTTGTTTATAAACAAATTAAATAGGATTGGTCCCAGCACTGAACCCTGGGGAACCCCACTACCCACCCCTGACCATTCTGAGTACTCCCCATTTATCACCACCCTCTGAACACGCCCTTGTAGCCAGTTTTCAATCCATGTACTCACCCTATGGTCCATGCCAACGGACCTTATTTTGTACAGTAAACGTTTATAGGGAACTGTGTCAAATGCTTTTGCAAAATCCAGATACACCACGTCTACAGGCCTTCCTTTATCTAGATGGCAACTCACCTCCTCATAGAAGGTTAATAGATTGGTTTGGCAAGAACGATTCTTCATGAATCCATGCTGATTACTGCTAATGATATCATTCTTATTACTAAAATCTTGTATATAGTCCCTTATCATCCCCTCCAAGAGTTTACATACTATTGATGTTAGGCTAACTAGTCTGTAATTCCCAGGGATGTTTTTTGGGCCCTTTTTAAATATTGGTGCTACATTGGCTTTTCTCCAATCAGCTATTCTATTATGTTTTAAGTGTATTTTTGAATATGGCATCATCCTTTAATGCACTTATAGGCAGAGTGAACCCCTCTAAAAAGAATCAGCAGTCTGTCAAGTGTGTGTGTGTGTGTGCTTGCACCTCCACAAATAAATGTGTGTGTTGGGGGGGAGTTTCTTTACATAAAACATTTTGGTCCGCATTTCACTTAGACTAGATTAAAATCTAAATATATCAAATTCAAAGACACAGTACTATCTTGGGATCTGATACATGACCATTATGATCTTTTGGGAGGGGAGGGTACACAGAGGACAATAGGGGGCGACATGATAAACAGGTGTTAATGAAAATATTTGCTTACTTACTACAAGTCTCCAGTGTCCAAGGTACATTTGCTTATCAATTTATATTTTTTCTAGATTCTCAAAATAACTAAATTCCATTTATGTTGGCATTAAAATAATTTAATTTATCAAGTAAATTAGCCTAATGGTTATTGACTGATTAGCATTGAATAGCAAGTAATGCATTTACGGTAATAACCCCAGTTGTTATGTTGTGTCTATGGAATCATTTTTAATAATGTTTACAATGATGCTGTCAATATTAACAATGCAAAACACTAGTCAAAAATCGTACACATAAATAATTCATGGCCAGGCTTTCATCTTTCCGATGTGTATTTTTAAATATAATTAGAATGTGTTACTTTATTCTATGCATACTGGAGTAATACATTGCATATAACATTATTAAATATTGATAATTAAAAACTAAACTATGTATTGAGGTGTGTATATTGATATCAATTTGATAATTATGACATACAGTATGTATGCACAGTTCACTGTATCTTTTGCTACACTGTTAAAAGATTAAAAAGGGGATACACGCAAGAGATAAATCTTAAATCCTACCACTTTACAAAACTGTGGTATGGCCACATCTTGAGTATGTCATCCAGTTCTGGTCACCAGTTCTCAGAAAAGATATGTTAGAATTGTAGAGAGTCAGGAGAAGGGCAACAAAGGACCTAGATTAAGAGGAAAGGCTACACAATAGGGATGAGCCAAACACCCCGGTTCGGTTCGCAGTAGACACGTGCGATTAGTTTTGTACGAATCAAAAATTTGTACGAATTTCTGGAAATTCGTACATTCGGGAGGATACGAAATACGAATTGCTATGCTTCTGAATTTTGTACGAAATACGAAATTTTGTTTACAAATTTTGGATCCAAATTCCTAAAGAATTTGGATCCGAATTGTTGAATTGTAATTTGAATCGTAATTGTTATAAAAAGTTAACGAACCTAGAAGTTAAAAACCCAGGAAGTCAGCACAGCACAGGGATGGTGGGAGCCCCTCATAATGATAAATTCATCATAACGAACATTTGTAATTGTTACGAAAAGTTAACGAACCTAAAAGTTAAAAACCCAGGAAGTCAGCACAGGGATGGTGGGAGCCCCTCATAATGATAAATACATCATAACGAACATTCATAATTGTTATGAAAAGTTAACGAACCTAACGAAAATTCATATTTCGTATGAATTTAAATTGAATTTCGGACATGAATTACGAAATACGAATTAATTTTAATACAAAACGTAATGAAACAAATTTATTGACAGCGCACATGTCTAGTTCACAGCAGAACATGCAAACAGGCAAAAAATTTGTTCGAACACCGTCAAAGTCTATGGGACACGAACGTGAAAAATCAAAAGTGCTAATTTTAAAGGCTTATATGCAAGTTATTGCAATAAAAAGTGTTTGAGAAGCTGGGTCCTGCCCCAGGGGACATGTATCAATGCAAAAAAAGTTTTAAAAATGGCTGTTCTTTTGGGAGCAGTGATTTTAATAATGCTTAAAGTGAAACAATAAAAATGAAATATTCCTTTAAATATTGTGCCTGGGGGTGTCCTTAGTATGCCCGTAAAGTAGCACATGTTTCCTGTGTTTAGAACAATACCACAGCAAAATGACATTTCTAAAGGAAAAAATGTCATTTAAAACTACTCGAAGCTGTAATGTATTTTCAGGTCCCGGCAATATAGATGAAAATCATTGAAAAAAAAACGGCACTCAAATTTTAAAAAAAAAATTGCGTGGGGGGCCCCCAGGCATATATGCTCTGAACAGCAGCATATATACTATACGGCCTGCCCTATCTACTCTGCAGAAAATTGGGGCTTAGGTGTTGATGGTACCAGAGCACTATAAGCCCTCACAGTTACTCTTGGTGGGCACAGGAATGGGCCCTGCTGTGAAATACTATATCAAAAATTATAATTACATGCCCCTGTTAAACAGTGGCAGAAAAATTGGGCCTTTGGTGGTGGTGGTACCAGAACACTGAAAGCCCTAACAGTTACTCTTGGTGGGCACAGGAACGGGCCCTGCTGTGAAATATTACATCAAGAATTGTAATTATATGCCCCTGATAAACAGGGGCAGAAAAATTGGGCCTTGGGTGGTGGTGCCCTAAACCAAAAATATTGTTATATTGTTGGAAGTGAGCATCATCAAGATTGAGGAGGAATAGGATAATAAGCATAGGCAGTCTTCAAGGGATCCCACATCCATAGCAAATTCAATCAGTTACATCAGCATCAGGTGCTTGATAGCTGTTGATCCAAGACTGATTCATTTTTATGAATGTGGACAGGTGCACTCTTTGATCCATTACAAACCCTCCAGCAGCACTAAATATGCGTTCAGAAAGCATGCTGGATGCAGGACAGACCAGTAGTTCAATTGCATATTGAGCAAGTTCTTGCCAGTGGTCCATCCTCAAGACCCAGTAACCCAGTGGATGCTCTGTTGGAAAGGTCTCCAAGTCTGCTCTTGCCCCTAGATATTCCTGAACCATGTAATGCAGATGCTGCCAATGGTTGCTTAACCACTTCAGCCCCGAAAGGATTTACCCCCTTCCTGACCAGAGCACTTTTTACAATTTGGCACTGCGTTGCTTTAACTGCTAATTGCGCGGTCATGCAATGCTGTACCTAAACAAAATTTGCGTCCTTTTCTTCCCACAAATAGAGCTTTCTTTTGATGGTAATTGATCACTTCTGCCGTTTTTATTTTTTGCGCTATACACGGAGAAAGACCGAAAATTTTGAAAAAAAATGATATTTTCTACTTTTTGTTCTAAAAAAAATCCAATAAACTCTATTTTAGTCATACATTTAGGCCAAAATGTATTCGGCCACATGTCTTTGGTAAAAAAAATGTCAATAAGTGTATATTTATTGGTTTGCGCAAAAGTTATAGCGCCTACAAACTAGGGTACATTTCCTTTAATTTACACAGCCTTTAATTTATGACTGCCTATGTCTTTTCTTGAGGTGCTAAAATGGCAGGGCAGTACAAAACCCCCACAAATGACCCCATTTTGGAAAGTAGACACCCCAAGGAATTGCTGAGAGGCATGTTGAGCCCATTGAATATTCATTTTTTTTTGTCCCAAGTGATTGAATAATGACAAAAAAAAAAAAAATTACAAAAAGTTGTCACTAAATGATATATTGCTCACACAGGCCATGGGCATATGTGGAATTGCACCCCAAAATACATTTAGCTGCTTCTCCTGAGTATGGGGATACCACATGTGTGGGACTTTTTAGGAGCCTAGCCGCGTACGGGGCCCCGAAAACCAAT
This sequence comes from Lithobates clamitans, assembly GCA_037952925.1. Classification (NCBI taxonomy): domain Eukaryota; kingdom Metazoa; phylum Chordata; class Amphibia; order Anura; family Ranidae; genus Lithobates; species Lithobates clamitans. The sequence continues at coordinate 804,114 of JBBGZY010000377.1, read as the reverse complement.
CACCGCATTCAGGGTTTCTAAGGGTGTAAATTTTTGATTTCATTCTTCATTGCTTATCACAGTTTCGGAGGCCATGGAATGCCCAGGTGGCACAAACCCCCCCCAAATGACCCCATTTTGGAAAGTAGACACCCCAAGCTATTTGCTGAGAGGCATGGCGAGTATTTTGCAGCTCTCATTTGTTTTTGAAAATAAAGAAAGACAAGAAATTTTTTTTTTTCTTTTTTCAATTTTCAAAACTTTGTGACAAAAAGTGAGGTCTGCAAAATACTCACTATACCTCTCAGCAAATAGCTTGGGGTGTCTACTTTCCAAAATGGGGTCATTTGGTTTTTTTTTTGCCACCTGGGCATTCCATGGCCTCCGAAACTGTGATAGACAGTGAAGAGTGAAATCAAAAATTTACGCCCTTAAAAAGCCTGAAGGCGGTGCTTGGATTTCGGGGTCCCGTGCGCGGCTAGGCTCCCAAAAAGTCCCACACATGTGGTATCCCCGTACTCAGGAGAAGCAACAGAATGTATTTTGGGGTGTAATTTCACATATTCCCATGGCATGTTTGAGCAATATATCATTTAGTGACAACTTTGTGCAAAAAAAAAAAAAATTGTCTCTTTCCCGCAACTTGTGTCACAATATAAAATCCATGGACTCGACATTCCTCTCAGCAAATAGCTTGGGGTGTCTACTTTCCAAAATGGGGTCATTTGGGGGGGTTTTGAACTGTCCTAGCATTTTATGCACAACATTTAGAAGCTTATGTCACACATCACCCACTCTTCTAACCACTTGAAGACAAAGCCCTTTCTGACACTTTTTGATTACATGAAAAAATTATTTTTTTTTGCAAGAAAATTACTTTGAACCCCCACACATTATATATTTTTTTAAAGCAAATGCCCTACAGATTAAAATGGTGGGTGTTTCATTTTTTTTTCACACAATATTTGCGCAGCGATTTTTCAAATGCATTTTTTGGGGAAAAAACACACTTTTTAAAATTTTAATGCACTAAAACACACTATATTGCCCAAATGTTTTATGAAATAAAAAAGATGATCTTAGGCCGAGTACATGGATACCAAACATGACATGCTTTAAAATTGCGCACAAACGTGCAGTGGCGACAAACTAAATACATTTTTAAAAGTTTTTAAAAACCTTTACAGGTTACCACTTTAGATTTACAGAGGAGATCTACTGCTAAAATTACTGCCCTCGATCTGACCTTCGCGGTGATACCTCACATGCATGGTGCAATTGCTGTTTACATTTGACGCCAGACCGACGCTTGCGTTTGCCTTAGCACGAGAGCAGGGGGGACAGGGGTGCTTTTTTTTTTCTTTATTATTTTTTTTGCTTTTTTATCTTATTTTTAAACTGTTCCTTTCATTTTTTTTTTTTTTAATCATTTTTATTGTTATCTCAGGTAATGTAAATATCCCCTATGATAGCAATAGGTAGTGACAGGTACTCTTTTTTGAAAAAATTGGGCTCTATTAGACCCTAGATTTCTCCTCTGCCCTCAAAGCATCTGACCACACCAAGATCGGTGTGATAAAATGCTTTCCCAATTTCCCAATGGCGCTGTTTACATCCGGCGAAATCGAAGTCATAAAATGCTCGTAGAAAATTGCATACCTGAAAAGCAAACATGATAAAACATAATAACAATAAAACATTGCAGAATAGAATACAGTAAAAAAGAGCAGAACAATAGAGAGAAAATAGAGAGAGAGAGAACAATAAAACGACAACTATTTTTTTTTATTTTATATTTTTGTTTGTGTTTTTATTTTTACTTTTTTACACTTTTTTTTGTAACTGTAACTTTTATAACTGTAACCGGTTCCAGGTTCGGATCTCTCAAAATGCGATGGCATCTTGGGAGACCCTGTGAAAGTGCGCCTAGTCTGTGGAATGCTGTACCCTCAACTATTGAATGGTAGCATTTAAAACATTCACCAATGCAAAGACCAGGATTGTCAGGACAGGAGGGACAATAATAGCGGGTGTCACGCCTAAATCCGCGCTTGCTGCAGACACGACATCTTTTTTGGGGGGGTTCGTTGGGTAGGGGTACTCGGGAGGACATAAAAATGCCTCTCATGCAGCTGACTGCATTTAGTTGGGGATGTAAATGGGGGAAGTATGGGCGCTGCAGAAGCGGTGGGTTCCCAATTAGGATTGGCGAATGCAGCAGGAAGGGCACTATGGGCACGACGGGCCTGTGTTTGTCTTTTTGGTGGCAGCGGGACACTACTTGTGCTTGCCACCTCACCAGCTTGAACTGCACTTATGGGACTCGCCACGTCACCAAGTGTTACTGCAGTGCTGGTTTGACTACGACCGGGGTGTACTAGGCTGCTGGTGCTTGCCAGTTTACCAAAACGCTACCAAAAAAACTGTTAGCGATCGCAGGGATCAGGCCTGACTCTGTGAATGCAGCAGTTATGCGTTTACTGTTTTGTAAGTGACAGTGATCGATCGATACTGCACTTGGGTGGGCTGGGCCGGGCCAGGCGGAGGGGCAAAACGCAGGTGCTAGCAGGTATCTGGGCTGATCCCGCTAACACTGTGTTTTTGGGAACCCTAAACTGCTGGGGACGCCAGTATAGATCTGATTGGATCATATATTGATCCGTTCAGATACTACACCACTAAGGGAGGTGTATGCTGCGTGTGTGGGTGTTAGCGGTACTGGCTCTAACCTGACGCTGCCTGGGGCAGGTGCTTGTCAGTTCACCAAAACGCTACCAAAAAAACTGTTAGCGATCGCAGGGATCAGGCCTGACTCTGCGAACGCTGCAGTTATGCGTTTAGTGTTTTGTAAGTGACAGTGATTGATCGATACTGCACTTGGGTGGGCTGGGCTGGGCCGGGCGGAGGGGCAAAACGCAGGTGCTAGCAGGTATCTGGGCTGATCCCGCTAACACTGCGTTTTTGTGAACCCTAAACTGCGGGGGATGCCAGTATAGATCTGATCGGATCAGATATTGATCCGTTCAGATACTATACCACTAAGGGAGGTGTACGGTGCGTGGGTGTTAGCGGTACTGGCGCTAATCTGACGCTGCCTGGGGCTGGTGCTTGCCAGTTCACCAAAACGCTACCAAGAAAACTGTTAGCGATCGCAGGGATCAGGCCTGACTCTGCGAACGCTGCAGTTATGTGTTTAGTATTTTGTAAGTGACAGTGATCGATCGATACTGCACTTGGGTGGGCTGGGCCGGGCGGAGGGGAAAAACGCAGGTGCTAGCAGGTATCTGGGCTGATCCCGCTAACACTGCATTTTTGGGGAACCCTAAACTGCTGGGGACGCTAGTATAGATCTGATCAGATCAGATATTGATGCGTTCAGATACTATACCACTAAGGGAGACGTATTCTGCGTGCGTGGGTGTTAGCGGTACTGGCGCTAATCTGCCGCTGCCTGGGGCGACGCATATCACCGCCGGGCGATCAGGGGGCTAAACCTTTATTCGGTAATAAACGGCGGGTGCCCTGACACTATAAAAAATAAACAAACTAACCAGCGTCAACCGTAACGGTTATACGGTGATCAGTGGTGAAAGGGTTAACTAGGGGGCAATCAAGGGGTTAAAAGATTTATTAGATAGTATATGGGGGTCCCTGACGCTATAAAACGCCGACGGCGAACCTAAATATTTACCTCCCTAACTAGCGTCACCAGCAACACTAATACAGCGATCAGAAAAATGATCGCTTAGTGACACTGGTGACAGGGGGTGATCAAGGGGTTAAAACTTTATTAGGGGGGGTTCGGGGGGTACCCTAGACCTACAGGGGGCTAACACTCACTGCCCTACCACAGTAACTGTCACAAACTGACACCATGCAGTAATCAGAAAAAATAAAAAATAAAAAATACTGCTTGGTGTCAGTGTGACATGGGGGGGAGGGGTGATTGGGGGGTGATCGGGGGCGATCGGGGGGGGGATCGGGGGTGTAATGTGTGCCTGGCATGTTCTACTGTGTGTGTGTGTGTGTTGTGCACTCACATGTCTTCTCTCCTCGGCGCCGGAACGGAAACTGTCGAGCCGAGGAGAGATGACATCACATCCTCTGCCTGTGTGTACTCCACACAGGCAGGGGAGGATTCCCATTGGCTGGGAGCGATCGCGAGGGGGGGCCACGATCGGATGGCCTCCCCCTCATCTCTAAACGCTCCCAGTCAGAAGCCGACCGCCGCTGGCACCGGGGGGGGGCTCCGATCGGACCCCCCGCCCGCGGGAGGCAGATCACGTATGGGTACGTGATTCTGCCTGCCCGTGCCATTCTGCCGACGTATATCGGCGTGAGGCGGTCGGCAAGTGGTTAAACGATCAAACATTGGCGATGAGGACTGAAAAATTGTTTAAAGGCATTGGTCAACCGGGGGCGCGGCCTGGACAGTGATATGAGAGGACATGAAAGATCGGAGCTCCGCGCGTTGTAATCCTTATACCCCCATCCTGCACCAAAAACGGGCTAAAATCTTACCCAAACTGTGGGAACCAGCAGCACAGACAAGCCAGATCATGTCCCCTCCAAAAAGAAACACCGCTGCCTCCTCTTCTTTGGAAAGATATCGGAGGATGGAGCGGGACACGGAGGAGCAAGATGGCGCCGCGCCAGCAGCACACAAGGCCCCTCACACAGATCCAGCAGCAGATGGAACAGCTAAGGTACTGGAGGCTATCTCACTATGTCAATCCACCCTGACGACTAAAATTGAAGAAGTAAAGGTGGACATCTCACTAATTAGGCATGACATGACCAAACTGAGAGAACGGGTCACTGAAGCTGAGACCAGGATAGGGCGGGCGGAGGACACACTATACCCCCTAGAGCATTCCTATGAGGATTTGCAGAGACAGCTGCAGCAACTTGCACAGAAACATGACGACCTCGAGAACCGGTCTCGCAGGTCAAACCTGCGCTTCATTGGGTTACCTGAAGGCTCGGAAGGTGCACACCCCGCCACCTTTCTTAAGCAGCTCCTGATAAATGCATATGGCAGAGACGCCTTCTCTACTACTTTTGTGGTGGAGCAGGCTCACCGCATGCCGGCACGCCGTCCCCCTGAAGGAGCACCACCTCGCACCTTTATAGCGAAACTACTAAACTTTAAAGACCGTGATGCTGTACTTCGAATGGCCAGGCTCAAAGGTAACATCCCTTTTCAGACCGGATTCATTTCGCCATTTTCAGATTTTTCTGCTGAGGTGCAGAGGCAGCATGCACGGTTCACAGAAGTTAAACGCCGCTTAAGAGCCCACCACGTCAAATATGCAATGCTGTTTCCAGCTCGCCTCCGGGTAGTTGGAGAGGACTGGGTGCATTTCTTTGAGGACCCTACCGTGGCTTCGGAATGGTTAGACCAATAGGATGCTGCAAGAAATTGCCCAGGCTGACCGTCTTCTCGTCCTACTAATATTGTAAGTGCCTGCTTTTAATCCTCTAAGACGATTTTCTACCTTATCCAACATGTTTACTGTCCTTTATTACATATGGCTTGCACATACAACATTTATACTTGGGTAGCCGTGTTTTGTATCTGCAACGGTTAAGGCCCAAGGTCTGCATACCATTGGCCCCTTTGTCCAACTTTGATATGCCTTGACATCCGCCATTATGATCTTTTAACTTACAGAACGCTTGGAAGCCCACACACCCGGCCTTTATGACACTATCAGCAGACGGATTTTACAGTGGCCATGTCACAACCGGTGACATCACATAATTTTGAACTGCTCGTTTCTTCCCCACACCCACACCATTAGAATCAGGCATATTCTTCTACGACCACCACAGAACCCTGGATTCCAACCTTCTTGGTGCCAATATGCTAAGACTTGACGCCACAGTGGAGCACAGGTTCAGGTTTATGCGACATACCCACGGTTGTGAGTCGCTGAGGTCACACGTTTTCCGTTGCTGGACTTACCTCCAGAACTTGTTCGCACCCAAAGATTATTAGTTACACCGCCACCGGCGCTGCCAAATAGGCTCCCGCCGCTGGGGTTATGTTCAAAAGTGCATTACTTCATTTTTGATTGCTATATGAGATTAATATTTCGTAACTGCACTAGTTCTGGGATTCATGCCCCAGTCAAGTTTGGGAGACTGAGGGCAGGGAGGGGGGTAGAGGGAAATGTTAAGTTAAGGAACATGTCTAATGATATACCATGTCTTAATGCGATTTTGCACAGTTGTTATCCTGTGGGAAAGGTGACAGAGCTATTTTTATCTCAATGCGAAGTGTGGGGGTGTGTATGCTCCCATAACGTTCCACGCTCATCTTTTCATTACTTGTTACTGGATCAGTATGGCTAACATTAAATTTCTTTCCTGGAACATCCGGGGGATCCGGGATAAAATCAAACGCACAGCGATATTCAACAATCTTAAATCATACAGAGCGGACATCATAGTTCTTGTGGAGACACATGCTACAGGTCAACATGCGTTGAAGCGCCCCTGGATTGGCTGGGCATTCCACACCACCCACACTCCGTATTCCCGTGGAATTTCGATCCTCATAGCTAAAACTACCCCGTTTGCAATTATTTCGGTACGCACCGACCCACAGGGGAGATACATTTTCCTGCACTGCACACTAAACGGACTACAATACTTAATAATGGCATTTTATATCCCCCCTCCATGTAATTCCACTTTAATTACAGAGGGAATGTTATACATGGCGCAACACCCCAACATCCAATGTATTTGGCTAGGGGACTTCAATATGGTTCTTAACCCCCATAAGGACAGATTACAAACACATCAAAACATCTAGCACCCCGACACCACTAAATTTGGATGTACACTAGCAGAATTTCCGCTAACTGACACATGGAGGTACAAACATCCAGACACCACGGCATATTCATGCTTTTCGGCGACACACTCCACCATGTCCCGAATTGATCTCATCTTAATATCAGACACCCTAATTCCTCTACTAACTGACTCAGGCTACCATACGAGATCTCATTCCGATCACGCCCCTTGTTGGGCTACGCTACAACTAGCCCCAAACATAGGACCTCGCACCTGGCGCCTGCACCCCTTTTGGCTAGCAACATTAAAAGACCAAGAGGACATTCACAGAGAATGGCAATTTTACTTTAATACCAACAGGGACACAGCCCCGGCGGGCATGGTATGGGAGACATTTAAACTTCACGCATGCACTATTTTATCTTCCCGAATAAACAGAGTCAAAACCTCTTCCAAAGCTATTCTGTGTCAGGCCTCTGACAAATTGGATTTGATTACTAGGGAGTTCCAAAATGACCCTACACAGGAAAAAGCGTCTGCACTCAAACTCCAAACCCGTCTCGTAGACCAGTTGCAGTTTGAGAAAGCTAAGCAAAAACTTTTCTTTATGAGGCAACGGATTTTTGAGCAAGGAGAACGTGCGGGTAAATTACTAGCATATCTCGCCCGTCAAGACATGAGCCCACCAGTAGTGGTTACACTTCTGGGCCCTAACAATGTCACATACTCAGACCCTCCAGCAATTGCAAAGGCTTTTCAAACATACTTTGCTGATCTATACTCCTCTAAGGTACGGACCACCGCACAAGAGACCCAGGCCTTTCTTAAAGACATCCCCTTTCCCCAATTATCAGAATCCCAATTTACAGACCTAGAGGCCCCCCTTATGACAGATGAAATAGCACTCGCCATAGCATCCCTTGAACCAGCTAAAGCACCTGGCGGGGATGGTTTACCACTTTACTTTTACGCAGCCTACTCGGAAATACTTATCCCTGAATTGTTGGTACTTTACAACCATATATTCGAGTCCGGGGCCCTCCCTGAAGCCCTTCGTCAGGCAGTAATTATAGTTATCCCCAAACCAGGCAAGGACCCCCACCACCTAGAATCCTATCGCCCAATCTTGCTCCTTCAAGCGGACATATTACATGGACAATACTAGCCAAATACTAGCCAAAATATTGTCCATGCGCCTCAATCACATTATTCTCTCTTTAATACACCCGGATCAGACGGGGTTCATGCCTGGCAAGAACACAGCCATGAACTTACGGCGATTATACATGAACGTTCAGGCTGATCATGAGAATACAGGAGATAGTGCGGTGGTGGCGTTAGACGCCGCAAAAGCTTTTGATTCGGTGGAGTGGGGGTCCCTGTGGGAATGCCTTAGGGGGTTTGGATTTGGGCCCAACTTTATTAAATGGGTAAAATTGCTATATTACTCCCCTTTAGCTAGAGTGGTAGTGAATGGGTGCACATCTGACCCTTTTCCCCTGGGTCGAGGAACCCGGCAGGGATGTTCGCTGTCTCCCCTGCTTTATGCCCTGGTGGTGGAACCCCTTGCTATCTCCCTTAGGCTAAGTCCAAATGTACGAGGGCTGAACATGGGATCCCTGACAGAAAAACTCAGCAGACGATATGCTTCTATATTTAGAGGACACTGGTCCTTCTCTCCAAAAATTCCTTGAGATCATTGGGGAATTTGGGAAACACTCGGGATTGAGCATGAACTGGTCCAAATCACAGATTCTTCCTCTTGACCTCTCATCCCCTTCCTTTTGTGCGGCTTCCCTCCCGTTACAAAGAGTTGCCTCTATCAAATACCTGGGTGTGACAATTACAAGAGATCCTCTTGAATATGTAGCCAATAACATTGAACCACTTTTCCCCTACTTATAATCCCGTACACAATCTTGGGCAAGGCTTCCCTTAGGAGTAATGAGGAGAATTAATTTATTTAAAATGATCCTTCTGCCAAAATTTCTATATATGTTTTGGAACTCCCTGGTACTAATCCCACTAAAGGTCTTTAAAAAGATGGACCAAATCATCAACTCCTTCATATGGGGGTCCAATAGACATAAACTGGCTTGGAACACGATTAAAAACCCAACCTCGTCAGGAGGAGCGGCCATACCAGACTTATACACCTACTACATAGCTGCATAGCTTTCACATTTCTATCATATCCACAAGACTGACGAAATTAGATACCAAACACTGGTATGTGACAGGCCAAATAACGATATGCATTCCCCGTTACAAGTTACAAGGGAGCAGGAAACGGACAACTATAGGACAGCACTCACTGCTGCTTCAGCATCGCCACGTATGGGAGAATGCGATAAAAATGACTGGTGCTGATTTTTTCCACTCACACACACCCCTATGGCACAATCCCCTTCTGGGGGAACTGCTGTCCTTACCCGGGGCCACTAGGTGGGCCACTAAGGGGATAGTGTTCCTTTTCCAGGTCGTCACTATATTTGGAGTAAGACACTTCCAAACACTTTGTGAAGAATTTGACCTCCCCCCTCACATGCAATTTAGCTACTTGCAACTGAAACACGCGCTCCAGACCCAATTTGCAAATGGCTTTCCTAATCCACAAATGCTCCCATTGGTAGACGTCATCACAGGCTCCACTCCAGAAAAACTCATATCTACTCTTTATACCATGTTAAGCACTAGAGCAACTGCCAGAATAATAGACACAGCAGTCAGAGTCAGATGGGAGGCAGACATAGGCCAAATAGACGATACTGATTGTGAAGGTATACTGGAAAATGTACGGAAAACCTCACCTAAAATATCTGAACGTCTGACTCAATTATACATAATTCATAAATTCATAAATCTTACCTTACGCCCGCCAGAATAGCCAAATTTTCCCCAAACCAAAATCTAACCGGCCAATATGTCTAGGCACTCCATGTTCCTTTTTCCATTCAATTTGGTCATGCCCAGTGATAACTGACTACTGGACACAGATTGTAAAATTCCTCCATGATCACATGGGTTCACCAATACAACTAGACCCCAGGCCATGCCTACTGGGCTTACTCCCAGACACCATGCCTAGGTCTATGGCTACACTCCTTAGTGAAACACTATTTAGTGCTAGAAAGTTAATAGCCAAAAATTGGATGAGAACCACCTCTCCTACTGTCCAGGACTGGTTGAGGGATGTAAATGTGTCCTTGCCATTTAAAAAACTACTATATAGACACAGGGGATGCCCAAAAAAATACCATAAGATATGGGGCAATTGGCTAGCCAATACCAATACCTGTACTACATGATTGACACTAGATAGTTGCAATATTGGGGAGGCTAACGTACTCAATGTCCTAGGAACTTATCCTGGGGAAATGCTCAGATTGGTATAATAGCATAACGTAAATGGCTTATATCTTTCTAGGTATATTAAGATAGCGTCGGAAATGTATGCTTGAATATAAATAATGTCCGTCACTTTTTCTGATTATTGTATGACATGTATTTTATATGTATGATGTTTTTGACAACAATAAACATGTTCTTTGGTTTAAAAAAAGGCATTGGTCAACCGGCCACCTTCTCCACAGCTCTCCCCCTGATTGAACGAAGCCTCAGCAACACGTTGTCCAGCACCAGGAAATTGTAAATTCCCAGGGTCTGAAAATGCGTTGCACAAACCTTCCTTCAAGGCCTCCTGAAGATGTTTTATCCTCTTCTCCCTCTGTGAAGGCAGGATCAGTTCTGCAACCTTACCCTTGTAACGTGAATCAAGAAGGGTTGCCAGCCAGTAATGATCCCTCTCCTTGATACCACGAATCCTAGGGTCCTTTCGCAGGCTTTGCAGAATCAGGGAGGCCATGAAGTTTGCAGAGGCATTCGATTCTGAGTCCACTGGGTCACTAAGGATCACATGATCTGTAACTACCTCCTCCCAGCCACATACAACTCCTTGGGTATCTGGGGACTGAAAACCATCCCTTGAAGACTACTGCTAAGTGTTATCCCCTACATCCATGCTGACACAATCCTCTTCCTCCTCTTCTTCCTGTGTGTTTGGCAGGCCCGCAGGAATGCTATCTGGATAAAGGGGGCCTTGAGAGGTAAGGAAGTCCTCCTCTTCCTCGCTCTGTTCTACCTTGTCCATGAGTCCATGAAGCATGTGCTCCAACAGGAAGACTAGAGGGACAGTGTCACTGATGCATGCATTGTCACTGCTCACCATCCTTGTGGCCTCCTCAAATGGTGACAGGACAGTGCGTGCATCCTTGATCAGTAGCCACTGGTGAAAAGAAGCCAAGCTCACCTGACCCTGTCCTGGTTCCATACTCGCACAGGTACTCATTGATGGCGCTCTGTTGTGTGTTCAGCCACTGCAGCATTGCCAATGTTGAGTTCCACCTGGTGGGCATGTCACAAATGAGGCGGTTGGTGGGCAGGTTGCATTCCCTTTGAATGTCAGCCAGCCGAGCACTGGCATTGTATGACTGGCGGAAATGACCACAGACTTTTCTGGCCTGCCTCAGGAGATCCTGTAAGTTTGGGTACCTGCTCAAGAATTGCAGCACCACCAAATTCAGGATGTGTGCCAAACATGGAACATGGGTCAAGTGTCCCTGTCGGAGGGCGGAGAAAAGGTTGGTGCCATTGTTACATACAACCATTCCTGGCTGAAACTGGCGTGGCGACAACCACCTCTGAGCCTGCCCCTGCAGAGCTGACAGAATCTCTGCCCCAGTGTGGCTCCTGTCATCTAAGCAAACCAATTCAAGCACCGCATGGCATCTTTTAGCCTGACTGCTTGCATAGCACCTTGAATGCTTACGGAGCACCGCTGGTTCAGAGGACAAATCTGCAGAAGAGGCCATAGAGCAGTGGTTCTCAACTCCAGTCCTCGGGACCCACCAACAGGCCAGATTTTAAGTATAACCTTAGGGGGTTTGCAGACTAGAATACTGCAATCACTGAGCAGCAAGTGATATCACCTGTGATGTATTTCAGCTATCTTGCAAACCTGGCCTGTTGGTGGGTCCTGAGGACTGGAGTTGAGAACCACTGCCATAGAGGAAGAAGAAGAGGAGGGAGTGGAGGAGAGAGCTGTGGCAGAATCACCACTAGCACTTTGGAGGCGTGGTGGCAGAACAAGCTCCATAAACACTGAACCCTGTCCTGCATCCTTCCCACTGCCAGCAGAGTTAGCTTTCCTGTGCCGTGAAGGAAAGGTAACCTCCCTGCCCATGTCTGCTGGCCATGAGTCAGCGTTATTATGCACCTTACTGCTGACCGCCCAGTCTAACGAGGCCAAAACATTGCCTTCCACATGCTGGTAGAGAGCCAGAATAGCCTTCTGTGAAAAGAAATGCTGTTTTGGAACCTGTCACTGAGGTACAGCACATTCCACAAATTCACGAAAGGGGGTAGAGTCTACCAGCTGAAAAGGCAGCAGTTGCAGTGCTAGCAATTTGGCCAAGCTAACATTTAGACGCTGAGCATGTGGATGGCTGGGACCGAATATCTTTTTACGGTTCAGCAACTGGGGAAGGGAAATTTGCCTGCTAAAATCAGATGGTGGTGTACTGCTAGCAGATTTGCTGCAAGTACTTGGGACACCTATTCCTATACCTTCATTCCTCTCAGTGCAGGTTTTTGAGAGGACTGAAGGTATGGTAGGGTTGGAGATCTCAGATGAGGAGCAAGGAGAAGTCCGCCTTTTTCTTTGATGTGGGTCTTTCAAGTGCTGTTGCCAACGGACTGCATGGGAGATCGTCATTTGTCTGATCAAGCATGTGGCGCCCAAGCGGCTGCTGTTCTGGCCATGCTTGATCCACTTCAGACATAGGTTGCAAACAGCAATAGTTCAATCTGCTGCACATGTGTCGAAAAAGGCATGTAACAAACAAGGAAGTTGGGACTTTAAATGAAGCGGTTGGATTGCGGAGGGTTGAAAAATATTAATTTAATAGTCATAGTAAATATAGTAACAAGGATTTCACATATATCAACACACATATATGTTTTTGCATAAAAATGAAGCATATGGTATGGAAAAATACATGCAATAGGTATAAAATCATACTCGATAAATGGTAATTGAAAAACTAATGGTACAACAGTAACTGGAATTAATCACATAGCCATCATAATATTATTCATAATCATGATCATGATAAGTGCCAGAAGTGGCATGCCTGGAACCTGGTAGCTGGAGTATAAATAGCATGATAATAATAATGGTCATACTGGGTACCCGAAGTGGTGTGCCCGAGACCTGGTGTGAAAAGTGCACAGTGATATAAAAAGTTAGAAAATAATACTGATGACATCAGAGTACAAATAATTAAGGTTGAAGCATCAAGTGTAGCTCGACGCGTTTCGTGGATGGTTTTCTCCACTCATCAGGAGCTGATGCAGTACAAACCTGTAAAATATATACATATAATAAATCTCCATCTTAATAGAGAGGAGTAAAATAGATCTAATCACAACATGGTTGGTCAGAAGACATACACTTACCAACCCTGGCACTGAGTGCGACGCACGGCAAATGGCACGGAGTGAGCCAGAGGCAACAAACCCCAGCACGGGAGCTGAGGCAGCATAATATGTCTGAGTGGCAACGGGTGATGGACTGGCAGTGTCCGGATAATGGGGTGGTGTCCATGTGACAGAAATGATAATGAAGAGCTTGTCAAAATGGAAGGATATCTGGGAACAAAATGTCAATTTATAGATAGTAAATGTTCGTAATATAAAATGAAATTAGTAATATTGAATAATGTGTAGATAATGTACCCAAAGATACCCTTGTATATAATGTCGGTAGATAATATTATAGAAATAGTCAAATTAATAATATTGAGTAATGTAAAAATAATGTATCATCAAGATACCATTGTATATGATATTGATATGATGTAGATGATATTTATGGAATAGATAGTAATGGATACCTTTGTGTATAATCTTGATAGATAATATTGTGGAAATCATGGTGAAACAATTAAGATGGTGACTAGTGCAGATCTAAAAGGTGTGCTTAGTGAAAGAGGGAGTGTAAGAAATAAATAGTAACTGATGGATACAACAAGGTGTGCAGTGAAATAAAGCAGGGGTAAAACAGAGAGAGTGAGTCGAAAAAGGCCAACACCAAGGAACTTTTAAATGTCAGTGGGGAATCAGCAGCACCCTGCACCTGCGGAGCTCTGCGGTGTGATTCAATTGGGTGACTGCCCTTAAGCTGCCCTCTAGAAGACATCCTGCCTCATTGGATTTGTGCCTCCTCCTCCTCCCCCTCCTCCTCCTCTCTTCTCTCAGGCACCCAAGTACAGTCAGTGACCTCATCATTCTCTCCCTCCTCGTCGCTGTAGCAAACTTGCCAGTATGCTGCCGCTGGGGGAACATGACTGCCAGTTTGTTGTCCTTCTTGGGCACCCCCTCTTTCTAGGCTCACGTTACTCCCTTCCTCAACTTGGGAACCAACATCGGAGCCTTCAGATCAATGCGCATCCTCCAGCAGCATGTACCCAACACTGTGGTCGAATAATTCTGTGGTCCACATTCACGGAAGGAGTGACTGTGGACAAGGAGCTGGTGGAATAGGCCGTTTTGGCAGCTACATTGGAAGGCTATTCTGAGCCTGGGTGACAGAGGATGACGATGGCTTTGTTATCCACTCCACCAACACTTCTGCATGTTCTGGCTCAATAACACGGCCAGCAGCAGAAAAAAGGACAAGCGTGCCCTACGACCACCTGCAGAGGATGCACCACGTCCACGACCAGCACTGTTGACTGTAGACAAAGAGGCTGCTTGCCCTCTTTTAGTGGCCTGTAAGCGTCTGCCTCTCCTTGGGAGCCTTGCAGACATGAGGTATATTTTGTTTAGCAACACCACACTACACTGCATTAAATACTGTGTTCACCGCCTGCACTGTATTAGCAACTGTAGTATGGCTGCACTGTATTGTGTACTGTGTACACCACCAGAAGTGTAGTAGAAACTGTACACACTGTATTAGATACTGTGTACATCGCTTTCACTGTATTAGAAACTCTACTACACCTGCACTGTATTGTGTACTGTGTACACTGCCTGCACTGTATTAGAAACTGTACTATGGATGCACTGTATTAGATACTGTGTACACCGCCTGCACAGTATTAGTAACTGTACTATGGCTGCACTTTATTGTGTACACCACCAGAAGTGTAATAGAAACTGTACACACTGTAGGAGATACTGTGTACACCGCCTGCACTGTGTTAGCAACTGTACTATGGCTGCACTGTATTGTGTACACCAACAGAAGTGTAATAGAAACTGTACACACTGTAGGAGATACTGTGTACACTGCCTGCACTGTATTAGCAACTGTACTATGGCTGCACTGTATTGTGTACACCACCAAAAGTGTAGAATAAACTGTACAAACTGTATTAGATACTATATACACCGCCTGCACTGTATTAGCAACTGTACTACAGCTGCACTGTATTGTGTACTGTGTACACCACCAGAAGTGTAGTAGAAACTGTACACACTGTATTAGATACTGTGTACACTGCCTGCACTGTATTAGCAACTGTACTACGGCTGCACTGTATTGTGTACTGTGTACACCACCAAAAGTGTAGTAGAAACTGTACACACTGTATTAGATACTGTGTACACCGCCTGCACTGTATCAGCAACTGTACTACGGCTGCACTGTATTGTGCACTGTGTACACCCCCAGAAGTGTAGAAGACACTGTACACACTGTATTAGAAACTGTATGCTGCCTGAAGTGTATTAGAAATTGTACACCACGGAATGCACTGTAGATATAGGCTACACTGGAGGCTGAGTATATACAGTATCTCACAAAAGTGAGTACACCCCTCACATTTTTGTAAATATTTTATTATATATTTACATGTGATAACACTGAAGAAATTACACTTTGGTTCAATGTAAAGTAGTGAATGTACAGCTTGTATAACAGTGTAAATTTGCTGGCCCCTCAAAATAACTCTACACCCATCCATTAATGTCTAATCTGCTGATAACAAAAGTGAGTAAACCCAAAGTAAAAATGTCCAAATTGGGCCCAAAGTGTCAATATTTTCTGGCCACCATTATTTTCCAGCACTGCCTTAACCCTCTTGGGCATGGAGTTCACCAGAGCTTCACAGGTTGCCACTGGAGTCCTCTTCCACTCCTCCATGATGACATCACAGTGCTGGTGGATGTTAAAGACCTTACGCTCCTCCACCTTCCATTTGAGGATGCCCCACAGATACTCAATAGGGTTTAGGTCTGGAGACATGCTTGACCAGTCCATCACCTTTACCATCAGCTTCTTTAGCAAGGCAGTGGTAGTCTTGGAGGTGTGTTTGGGGCCGTTATCATGTTGGAATACTGCCCTGTGGCCCAGTCTCTACAGGGAGGGGATCATGCTCTGGTTCAGTATGTCACAGTACATGTTGGCATTCATGGTTCCCTCAGTGAACTGTAGCTCCCCAGTGCCGGCAGCACTCATGCAGCCCCAGACCATGACACTCCCACCACCATGCTTGACTGTAGGCAAGACACACTTTTCTTTGTATGCCTCAACTGGTTGCCGCCACACATGCTTGACACTAACTGAATCAAATAAGTTTATCTTGGTCTCATCAGACCACAGGACATGGTTCCATTAATCCATGTCCTTAGTCTGCTTGTCTTCAGCAAACTGTTTGCGAGCTTTCTTCATCTTCATCTTTAGAAGAGGCTTCCTTCTGGGACAACAGCCAGGCAAACCAATTTGATGCAGTGTGCGGTCTGAGCACTGACAGGCTGACGCCCTACACCTTCAACCTCTGCAGCAATGCTGGCAGCACTCAAATGTCTATTTCCCACGTGCACTCAACTTCTTTGGTCGACCATGGCGAGGCCTGTTCTGAGTGAAACCTATCCTGTTAAACCGCTGTTTGGTCTAGGCCACTGCGCAGCAGCTCAGTATCAGGGTCTTGGCAATCTTCTTATAGCCTGGGCCATGTAGAGCAACAATTCTTTTTTTCAGATCCTCAGAGAGTTCTTTGTCATGAGGTGCCATGTTCAACTTCCAGTGACCAGTATGAAAGAGTGAGAGCGATAACACCAAATTTAACACCATTCACACCTAAAACCTTTTAACACTAACGAGTAACATGACACCGGGGAGGGAAAATGGTTAATTTGGACATTTTCCCTTAGGGGTGTACTCACTTTTGTTGCCAGCGGTTTAGACATGAATGGCTGTGTGTTGAGTTAATTTGAGGGGACAGCAAATTTACACTGTTATACAAACTGTACACTCACTACATTGTAGCAAAGTGTAATTTCTCCAGTGTTGTCACATGAAGAGATATAATTAAATATTTACAAAAATGTGAGGGGTGTACTCACTTGTGAGATTATATATATATATATATATATATATATATATATATATATATATATATATATATATATATATATATATATATATATATATACATATATATATATACATACATACATACATACATACATACACACACATACATACACAAGACTGTGTGTGTGTATATATATATATACATATATAATATATACACATACATACAGTGGGTACAGTTAATTTTTTTTCCTCATTAATGTACACACAACACCCCATATTGACAGAAAAACACAGAATTGTTGACATTTTTGCAGATTTATTAAAAAAGAAAAACTGAAATATCACATGGTCCTAAGTATTCAGACCCTTTGCTCAGTATTTAGTAGAAGCACCCTTTTGATCTAATACAGCCATGAGTCTTTTTGGGAAAGATGCAAAAAGTTTTTCACACCTGGATTTGGGGATCCTCTGCCATTCCTCCTTGCAGATCCTCTCCAGTTCTGTCAGGTTGGATGGTAAACGTTGGTGGACAGCCATTTTTAGGTCTCTCCAGAGATGCCCAATTGGGTTTAAGTCAGGGCTCTGGCTGGGCCATTCAAGAACAATCACAGATTTGTTGTGAAGCCACTTCTTCATTATTTTAGCTGTGTGCTTAGGGTCATTGTCTTGTTGGAAGGTAAACCTTCGGCCCAGTCTGAGGTCCTGAGCACTCTGTAGAAGGTTTTCGTCCAGGATCTGCCTGTACTTGGCCGCATTCATCTTTCCCTCGATTGCAATCAGTTGTCCTGTCCCTGCAGCTGAAAAACACCCCCACAGCATGATGCTGCCACCACCATGCTTCACTGTTGGAACTGTATTGGACAGGTGATGAGCAGTGCCTGGTTTTCTCCACACATACCGCTTAGAATTAAGGCCAAAAAGTTCTATCTTGGTCTCATCAGACCAAAGAATCTTATTTCTCACCATCTTGGAGTCCTTCAGGTGTTTTTTAGCAAACTCCATGTGGGCTTTCATGTGTTTTGCACTGAGGAGAGGCTTCCGTCGGGCCACTCTGCCATAAAGCCCCAACTGATGGAGGGCTGCAGTGAAGGTTGACTTTCTACAACTTTCTCCCATCTCCCGACTGCATCTCTGGAGCTCAGCCATAGTAATCTTTGGGTTCTTCTTTACCTCTCTCACCAAGGTCTCTTCTTCCCCGATAGCTCAGTTTGGCCAGACGGCCATCTCTAGGAAGGGTTCTGGTTGTCCCAAACATCTTCCATTTAAGGATTATGGAGGCCACTGTGCTCTTAGGAACTTTAAGTGCAGCAGAAATTTTTTTGTAACCTTGACCAGATCTGTGCCTTGCCACAATTCTGTCTCTGAGCTCTTCAGGCAGTTCCTTTAACCTCATGATTCTCATTTGCTCTGACATGCACTGTGAGCTGTAAGGTCTTATATAGACAGGTGTGTGGCTTTCTGTCAAGTATCAGGTGTGACCAGAGCTGTGTGGACAGCAACAGAGGAACAAACTAAGGTAAGGTGAAAATATATGTTTTATTAAAGATAAGTGAATAAATATAAATACAACCACCTCCAATATCACTCAGTGCACAACAACCAATACCAAACAGAAACCCACAAATAATAATAGTAACAGACAAAAATATATAAGTAAAGGGGAATACTGAGATCATAAACAGAGCCAGGCCAGGGTCGTCAACGGGAGGTCAGCAGCTGGGGAAGGGAAACAAACAGGACAATGAGAGGATGGATGGATCACAGGAGGGACAGGTCAGGTACAAGGCTCAGGGTCCAGGGTTCAGGTAACAGACAGGAACAGGATCGGGTACAGGTACAGGTGCAGGTGCAGGTGCAGGTGCAGGTGCAGAGTTTCACAGGTTCAGGGTCAGGGCACAAGGAGGATACCAAGGCAAGGCATCAGTGTGTCTGCCGTTTACTTATACAGACCTCCTGCAATTATTTAGGTGATGCCTAATTGCAGGAGATGATGTTGGCCCCACACTGCCAGGAACCACCCGCTGGTGGACGCCAGTACTGCAGCCCAAGGATCATAAAATACTAGGGGAAGGCTCCCCAGGCAGATCCAGACTGCCAGGAGACACCTGCTGGTGGACCACAGTACTGCACACCAAATGTCAGATTATATCATCAGCGGGTGGAACTTTTCCTGACAGTACCCCCCCTCAAAGGAGCGGCCTCCGGACGCTCCAACTATCTGCTGCTGAGAAAAGTCCATGATATTAAGCCGGACAACGGATGGAGGTACATCAAGCCGGGCAGCGGGCACATCAAGGCAGACAGCAGGCACATCAAGGCAGACAGCAGGCACATCAAGGCAGACAGCATGCTCTGGTTTATCGAGCTGGGCAGCGGATTCCGGGTCATCGAGCTGGGCAGTGGGCTCCGGGTCATCGAGCTGGGCATCGGGCTCCGGGTCATCGAGCTGGGCAGCGGGCTCCGGGTCATCGAGCTGGGCAGCAGGCTCCAGATCATCGAGCTGTGCAGTAGGCACGGGCACTTCAAGCTGGGCAACAGGCACAGGCACTTCAAGCTGGGCAACAGGCATGGGTACATCAAGATGGGTAGCAGACAGTGGCACGTCAGGCTGGGCAGCAGACAGGAACACATCAGGTTTGGCAGCAGACAGGAACACATCCGGCTGGGCAGCAGACAGAGGCTCGCCAGGCTGGGAAGCAGACAGAGGCTTGTCAGGCTGGAAGGCAGGCACCGAGACATCAGACCGGAAGGCAGGTACCAGGACATCAGACTGGAAAGCGGGCACATCAGACTGGAAAGCGGGCACATCAGACTGGAAGGCAGGCACCGAGACATCAGGCTGGAAGGCAAGCACCGAGACATCAGGCTGGAAGGTAGGCACATCAGACTGGAAAGCGGGCACTTCTGGGAACGACTGGGAAATGGGCACAACAGACTGGAAGGCAAGCACATCAGACTAGAAGGCAGACATCAGGACATTAGACTGGAAGGCAGACATCAGGACATCAGGCTGGAAAGCAGGCACATCAGACTGGAAAGTGGGCACATCAGACTGGAAGGCAGGCACCGAGACATCAGGCTGGAAGGCAAGCACCGAGACATCAGGTTGGAAGGCAGGCACATCACACTGGAAGGTAGGCACATCAGACTGGAAGGCAGGCACATCAGACTGGAACACTGGCAGCACAACTTCAGGCTGGAACATGGACACAAGGTCTTTTAGACCGGTCAGCAGTTACTGAAACACCAGACTGGGTAACAGGCACTGGGACGTCAGACTGGGTAGCAAGCGATGGGACGTCAGGCTGGGTGGCAAGTGATGGGACGTCAGGCTGGGTAGCAAGCGCCGGGACGTCAGACTGGGTAGCAAGCGCTGGGACGTCAGGCTGGGTAGCAAGCGCTGGGACGTCAGGCAGGGTAGCAAGCGCTGGGACGTCAGACTGGGTAGCAAGCGCTGGGACATCAGGCTGGAAGGCAGGCACATCACACTGGAAGGTAGGCACATCAGACTGGAAGGCAGGCACATCAGACTGGAACACTGGCAGCACAACTTCAGGCTGGAACATGGACACAAGGTCATCAGACCGGTCAGCAGGTACTGAAACACCAGACTGGGTAACAGGCACTGGGACGTCAGACTTGGTAGCAAGCGATGGGACGTCAGGCTGGGTAGCAAGTGATGGGACGTCAGGCTGGGTAGCAAGCGCTGGGACGTCAGACTGGGTAGCAAGCGCTGGGACGTCAGGCTGGGTAGCAAGCGCTGGGACGTCAGGCTGGGTAGCAAGCGCTGGGACGTCAGGCTGGGTAGCAAGCGCTGGGACGTCAGACTGGGTAGCAAGCGCTGGGACATCAGGCTGGGTAGCAAGCTCTGGGGCGTCAGGCTGGGTAGCAAGCACTGGGACGTCAGGCTGGGTAGCAAGCACTGGGACATCAGGCTGGAGTGGATTAGCTGGTGCGGAGGCAGGTTGGGTTACTGGCAGGATCAAATGGGTAGGAAAGAACTTCCGTCTCTTTTTAGGTTTAGCTACTGGAGTCCTATAGGTAACTGCAGGACTGTAGGTAGGGAATGAAGCAGACTGGAGAGGAGGGTTTGAATATGGCAGGGAAGAGTTAACAGTAGCTGGGAGAAGTTCTTTGAGGGATTGCAGGCAGCCGAGAAGAGGCAGATGGGTTAGAGGCAGGATAGGTGCAGCAGGAAGAAACAGGGTATTGATATTTGGTGTGGAGTAGAGTATATTGGGCTGAAACTGAGGTTGCCATGGGTGATGGAGGAAAAGACTCTTGGGCAGGCAGGTGTCTGGTAGCAGAGATGGTTTGTTGTGGGCTGGCTGAGGTTTATTGCAAGATATTAGACCATGCTTGGAGCACTGGTTGGACAAACTGCAGTTTACATTCTGCCTGTCTGACAAGGAACTGTACCGCATCAACACACTCTTGTATCACATGTTTGGAACAAGCTACGTAATGTTCAAAAAAGCAAGTGGAGTCATCTTCCAAAAACCATACTAAAGATATGACCTGATTAACAATAAAAGGTGGGGAAAAGTCATCAGGGCCTTTGGGAATACTGGGCAGGGCAAGCTTTGTACATATTTGAATTAAAGGCTGCACATCCCCAAACAGCAAACAACCCTGATCCACCAGAGTGAGCTAAAGGCATGATTTCAAACAGCTGGTCACTATTCCACTCCTTCAGTGTCTGGCGGAGACGTTCACCACTCTCTGATGCCAGCAGAGCATAGTAACTAATAACATCCAAATTCATCTCACAGAAGTAAACAGAACCAGGATGGTTCCTCTGTGCAGCCACTTCTGGTCAGGGATGGCCTTGGTATTCTGTCAAGTATCAGGTGTTACCAGAGCTGTGTGGACAGCAACAGAGGAACAAACGCAGGTAAGGTGAAAATATATGTTTTATTAAAGATAAGTGAATAAATATAAATACAACCACCTCCAATATCACTCAGTGCACAAGAACCAATACCAAACAGAAAACCACAAATAATAATAGTAACAGACAAATATATACAAGTAAAGGGGAATACCGAGATCATAAACAGAGCCAGGCCAGGGTCATCAACAGGAGGTCAGCAGCTGGGGAAAGGAAACAAACAGGACAATAAGAGGATGGATGGATCACAGGAGGGACGGGTCAGGTACAAGGCTCAGGGTCCAGGGTTCAGGTAACAGACAGGAACAGGATCAGGTGCAGGTGCAGAGCTTCACAGGTTCAGGGTCAGGGCGCAAGGAAGATACCAAGGCAAGGCATCAGTGTGTCTGCCGGGTACGTATACACACCTCCTGCAATTACTCAGGTGATGCCTAATTGCAGGAGATGATGTCGGCCCCACACTGCCAGGAACCACCCGCTGGTGGACGCCAGTACTGTGGCCCAAGGATCATAAAATATTACTAACAGGGGAAGGCTCCCCAGGCAGTTCCAGACTGCCAGGAGACACCTGCTGGTGGACCACAGTGCTGCACGCCAAATGTCAGACAGTATCATCAGTGGGTGGAACCTTTCCTGACACTTTCCTAATCAAGTCCAATCAGTATAATCAAACACAGCTGGACTCACATGAAGGTGTAGAACTATCTCAAGGATGATCAGAAGAAATGGACAGCACCTGAGTTAAATATATGAGTGTCACAGCAAAGGGTCTGAATACTTAGGACCATGTGATATTTCAGTTTTTCTTTTTTAATAAATCTGCAAAAATGTCAACAGTTCTGTGTTTTTCTGTCAATATGGGGTGCTGTAAGAACATTAATGAGGAAAAAAATGAACTTAAATGATTTTAGCAAATGGCTGCAATATAACAAAGAGTGAAAAATTTAAGGGGGTCAGGTGCATGCTTTGGCCAATCATCATACAGCAATGCACTGCTCAAATTTACGGCAAAGGCCCCATAATGTTCGCTCTTCAGCGAACGGGCGAACACCCAATGTTCGAGTCGAACTGTCTTGATGTGAGGTGAGCTGTTAGCACACACGGAGTGATCACACCTTCACTTAAGGACTTCTTCATATATGCGCGTCTATCACCACTGGGATCTGTTTGATTTATTTATTTACTTGGACACATTGATATGGGATGTGAAACACAAAAAAGGACACTTTATTGATGAACTTATAATCCTATGAAATTAATTTGGTTTACCTATTCGCCATATTTGCATATACTTTGATTCCTTACGGCACTGGTGCATTTGTTTGCAATAGCCAGCAGGATCATCTTATTTGGATTTTGCTACCGCATTAATGAACTTTATCTGCATGTGGAATTATCTTGCTTTCTTGCACAATTTTTAATATTTGCAGCACTGGTGCTTTTGGTTGCAATATTCAGCAGGATACTATTGATTTTTATGTCTTATTTATTTGTTATTTGCACATTCAATTGAACTTCATTGATGAATTTGATCTGTATATATGGTATTTTTCCTTTTTATGTATTTATTCCACTTTGTTTGCACATTTTTAATTATGTGCAGCATTGGTGTTTTTAGTTGTAATATTCAGTAGAGTATTAAAAATCTCTGTTATTGATGTTCCTTACATTATTTGCTTATTTGAACCTCTTGCAGCACTGGGGTTTTGATTTAGTACCCAATAGGTCTTCTTTTTGTGTTATGTATTTTTATTGAATTAGGGATAGCGCCACACTTTTTACTTTTAGTAAGTGTGGGGACACATTATAGTGTTGGCAACTGCCCTTGGCAGTTTTTTGTCATATTAGTTGGTATTGGTTAGCACAAAAGTAATCATATTCTCTTTATCCACTGCTCTACTGACGCTGTCCTCTGCTGTACTGACGCCATCCTCTGCTGTACTGTCGCCGTCCTCTGTTGTACTGTTGCCGCCCTCTGCTGCACTGACGCCGCCCTCTGCTGTACTGACGCCGCCCTCTGCTGTACTGACGCCTTCCACTGCTGTACTGATGCCTTCCACTGCTCTACTGCCACCTTCCACTGCTCTACTGACACCATCCACTGCTGTACTGACACCTTCCACTGCTCTACTGACACCATCCACTGCTCTGACATCATCCACTGCTCTACGGACACCATCCACTGCTCTACTGACACCTTCCACAGCTCTACTGACTCCTTCCACAGCTCTACTGACTCCTTCCACTGCTCTATTGACTGACACCATTCACTGCTCTACTGACTCACACCTTCCACTGCTCCACTGACTCACACCATCCACTCCTCTACTGACTGACACATTCCACTCCTCTACTGACTGACACCATCCACTGCTCTACTGATTGACACATTGCACTCCTCTACTGACTGACACCATCCACTGCTCTACTGACACCTACCACTGCTCTACTGACTGACACCATCCACTGCTCTACTGGCACCATCCACTGCTCTACTGACTGACACCACCCACTGCTCTACTGACACCATTCACTGCTCTACTGACTGACACCACCCACTGCTCTACTGGCACCATCCACTGCTCTACTGACACCACCCACTGCTCAACTGACACCTTCCACTGCTGTACTACCACCATCCACTGCTCCACTGCTCTACTGCCACCTTCCACTGCTCTACTGACACCATCCACTGCTCTACTGACTGACAACATCCACTGTTCTACTGACACCGTCCACTGCTCTACTGACTGACACCGTCCACTGCTCTACTGACTGACACCATCCACTGCTCTACTGACATCATATACTGCTCTACTGACACCTTCCACTGCCTAACTGCCGCTGTCCACTGCTCTACTGCAACCTTCCACTGCTCTACTGCAACCTTCCACTGCTCTACTGACACCATCCACTGCTCTACTGACACCATCCACTGCTCTACTGACTGACACCATCCACTGCTCCACTGCTCTACTGCCACCTTCCACTGCTCTACTGACACCGTCCATTGCTCTACTGACTGACACCATCCACTGTTCTACTGACTAACACCATCCACTGCTCTACTGACTTACACCATCCACTGCTCTACTGACACCGTCCACTGTTCTACTGTCACCTTCCACCGCTCTACTGACACCTTCCACTGCTCTACTGACACCTTTCACTGCTCTACTGGCACCTCTCACTGCTTTACTGACACCATCTGCTGCTCTACTGACACCATCCACCACTCTACTGACACCTTCCACTGCTCTACTGACTGACACCATCCACTTCTCTACTTACACCGTCCACTGCTCTACTGACACCATCCACTGCTCTGCTGACTAACACCATCCACTGCTCTACTGACACCTTCCACTTCGAAACTGACACCTACCACTGCTCTACTGACTGACACCATCCGCTGCTCTACTGACACGATCCACTGCTCTACTGACACCTTCCACTGCTCTACAGACTGACACCATCCACTGCTCTACTAACACTGTCCACTGCTCTACTGACACATTCCACTGCTCTACTGACACCATCCACTGCTCTACTGACACCATTCACTGCTCTACTCACACCTTCCACTGATCTAATGACACCTTCCACTGCTCTACTGACTGACACCATCCATTGCTCTACTGACACCGTCCACTGCCCCACGGACACCTTCCACTTCTCTACTGACACCATCCACTGCTCTACTGACTGACACCATCCACTGCTCTACAGACTGACACCATCTACTGCTCTACTGACTGACACCATCTACTGCTCTACTGACACCATCCACTGCTCTGCTGACACTGTCCACTGCTCTGCTGACACTGTCCACTGCTCTACTGACACCTTCCACTGCTCTACTGACTGATACATTTATATTTTTACAGTGACATTTTTTAAAGTTGTCCTTACTGTTTAGTTAGGCCTTGCTGGATAATTTCTTTAAAAAGGTGCTGAACCCCAGTGATCTTTGATCTCTTTCATGTTCAGGTAGATCTATACCTCTCAAAGGTTGTCTACCCCTGCTCTAGGGTATTCAAAAGATTTTGGAGAAACTGTCCACATTTTGACATACCTCTCTGTAACGGAACGTCCCACACTCCGCTTCAGTGCTTCCGTCAGTATATCGCTTCCTAAGTCCTGGAACACGAGTCCAATGGATCTGGCTATAGGAACCCCCAAGAACCAGACAACACCAGTCTTGGAGTACATCAGGAATAACCTTTTATTTGAGATCTCACACAAATATATACAGCAGGATGACTAAAACCTAACCTAATTAACATGAGCTAATGATCTAATCCTTTATCCCGCCTAGGTGACTGACCTTTTAGACAGACTTGTGGTCACCGAGCTGCAAACAGTAGCAGAGTTAATTAACACAAACAACAATGGGTGAAAAGACTCTTAAGAGCCCACACTAGACTTATTTACAATAAACACATTATAGCAGACAACAAACAGGTGACTGAAGTTGATGACATTAGCATCAAACAGTATGAGTCCCAACAGTATGAATCAGTCACTATTGTAATATGACAAATAAAGGAGTCTGTGTGTCTTGGGGGGACATGGACTTGAATCCAAAGTAACACCTCCTCCAGGGTCCCCAGGCATACAGCTCACAAAGAGCACCGTTCCCCTAAATGCCAGGGCCCATAATCGGTGGGCAAGAGGCTGGCATTTAGTCCCCTCCAAAAGCCTCTGTCCCGGGTCTGTCACACTCTCCAGTTCTTTTCAATTACCCCCTCAATATGTAAATAAAGATCTGAAATAACTGTTTAGCCAATTGGAGTATCTTGGCGCTTGGTGGAGGTGTCAGGTGACAGGTGGTAGTGGGGAGGCCCCAGGTCAACTTTTGCATCGGGGCCTACAAGCTTCAAGCTACGCCTCTGATAGACACTAGATGGCTAGATGGGTCTTCAGTGTATTCCTAGCTCCATGACCTGATTTGATTTCTGCTCTGTACTTCTGTGCTATCCATTCCTAACCTCGGCTTCATCCCTAAACTTGATTCGACTCCTGATTTGGTACACCATTGTCTGCTTACTGCTGACCTTGGCTTGATCTTGAGTACGCTTCTGCCTCTGATTCTGCTCTATGCCATTGTTTAGTACCTACTTACATGTTGATGCAGCTGCCTACATCTATGCATAGTAGGCTACACACCTGCTGATACCACTGCTGTACTGACTGACACAATCCACTGCTCTACTGACACCATCCACTGCTCTACTGACTGACACCATCCACTGGTACATCATTGTCTGCTTACTGCTGACCTTGGCTTGATCTTGAGTACGCTTCTGCCTCTGATTCTGCTCTATGCCATTGTTTAGTACCTACTTACATGCTGATGCAGCTGCCTACATCCATGCATTGTAGGCTAAACACCTGCTGATATGATCCGTGAGCTCTGCCATCCTGAACTTTCACTTAAGCCAGAGTTCCCATTTAACTCCAGCTAATTATGTTACTGACTCTTTGCCTGATGCTCCTGCCCGTATATCTTGCTGGATCTTCCTGGTCAGCATTTCTAGTTTGTGGTATTACAAGCTACATCTTCTGGCACTGCTGTTTCTCCTGTCCTTTTGCTCTCTCTATTACAACTTCAGGTTTGCTTGAGAGGTAGATACAATAGAGGCTACCCTCATAATTTCAGTCTCTTATCATGTACATGACATGTAGCCCACAGTAAAAAGGCTTCAGTGTCAGTGGTAGTGCTGTTAATTCAGGAAGCAGTTGGCAGTTGATTAATTGTGGACAGGTGCTGATTGACAGGCTATAGGCATGTAAATCAACAGTGGCAATGTTGATAGCCATGCCCCTTGCAACATACACTATATTAAGGTATTGGGACGCCTGCCTTTACACGCACATGAACTTTAATGGCACCGCAGTCCTAGTCTGTAGGGTTCAATATTGAGTTGGCCCACTCTTTGCAGCTATAACAGCTTCAGCTCTTCTGGGAAGGCTGTCCACAAGGTTTAGGAGTGTGGCTATGGGAATGTTTGACCATTCTTCCAGAAGCGCATTTGTGAGGTCAGGCACTGATGTGGATTAGGAGGCCCGGCTCGCATGCTCTGCTCAAATTCATCCCAAAGGTGTTCTATCAGATTGAGGTCAGGAGTTTGTGCAGGCCAGTCAAGTTCCTCCACCCCAAACTCGCTCATCCTTGTCTTTATGGACCTTGCTTTGTCCACTGGACCAAATCATTTGGTGGCGAGGGTTATGGTGAGGGATTGTTTTTCAGGGGTTGGGCTTGGCCCCTTAGTTCCAGTGAAGAGAACTCTTATGCCCTGTACACATGGTCGGACATTGATTGGGCATTCCGACAACAAAATCCATGGATTTTTTCCGACGGATGTTGGCTCAAACTTGTCTTGCATACACACGGTCACACAAAGTTGTCTGAAAATCCGATTGTTCTAAACGCGGTGACGTAAAACACGTACGTCGGGACTATAAACAGGGCAGTAGCCAATAGTTTTCATCTCTTAACTTATTATGAGCGTGCGTGGAACTTTGTACGTCGGATTTGTGTACACACGATCGGAATTTCCGACAACGGATTTTGTTGTCAGAAAATTTTATAGCAAGCTCTCAAACTTTGTGTGTCAGAAATTCTGATGGAAAATGTGTGATGGAGCCCACACACGGTCAGAATTTTCGACAACGAGGTCCTATCACACATTTTCCGTCGGGAAATCTGACCGTGTGTACAGGGCATTAAGGCGTCAGCATACCAAGACATTTTGAACAATTTCATGCTCCCAACTTTGTGGGAACAGTTTGGGGATGGCCCCTTCCTGTTCCAACATGACTGTGCACCAGTGCACAAACAAGCTCCATAAAGACATGGTTGAGCAAGTTTGGGGTGGAGGAACATAAGTGGCCTGCACAGAGTTCTAATCTCAATGTGATAGAACACCTTTGGGATGAATGAGAATGGTGACTGCAAACCAGGCCTTCTCGTCCACATGAGTGCCTAACCTCACAAATGCGCTTCTGGAAAAATGGTCAAACATTCCCATAGACACACTCCTAAACCTTGTAGACGGCCTTCCCAGAAGAGTTGAAGCTGTTATAGCTGCAAAGGGTGGGCCAACTCAATATTGAACCCTACGGACTAAGACTGGGATGCCACTGTAGTGCAAGCAGAAGCATGCTACATGAGAGTGGCAAGCTATGAACTCTAGAGCAGTGCAGCATCACATCACATTACAGAAAGCTGCATTAGGCAAACTTAGCCAGCAGGCTCAATAGTTATTAGAGTACTAAGAGAAAACTGCAGATGCATTTATAATGAAGCATTGCAGCACATATATATATCAGGCCATAGATCTACTTGGATAGAACTGCTTTAAAATTGTCAGCTTCTTCTAAAATAAGAAACACTTTGTGAAATATTTAAAGTGGAGTTCCACCCATATAAAAGTCAGCAGCTACAAAAAGTGCAGCTGCTGACTTTTAATAATTGGACACTCACCTGTCCCACGGTCCAGCGATGCGGGCAAATGAAGCCCCGGTTCTCTCCCCCTCCTCTCCTCGGCGCTGGCATTGTGACTGTGGGCACCCGGCTGTGGCTTCACAGCTGGGCACGCACTGTGCATGCGCAGGCCACTCACAGGCGCAAGCCTGTGATTGGCCGGGCAATCTTCTGGGACCTGTGACGTATCCCAGAAGATTGCACGGAGGGAGGGGGGCGAGGTGGACTTTGTTCCGGCTCCGCGGAGCCCCGGGAGGAAGTGGGAGCTGGATGCCCCTAAAAAGAGGGTATCTGCTCCCCCCACAAAACGACATGCCAAATGTGGCATGTCAGGGGGTCACTTTCACTTAAAGCAGAAGTTCCATTTTTGGGTCGAACTCCGCTTTAAGAAGTAGTATGAGTCCTCTATAACCTGTAAAAATAACTAAGCACATTTACTATTCACAATGTTTATAACACAAATTGATTTATTTTCAGAAAATCTCTGCAGTAAAGAAAGAACGAATCTTGTATTAGAAAACATATAACCCAAAAATGTTATTCCTACTTTTACAAAGTACTGTTAGAAAAGAAATGTTATATAGCATAACCATTTAGGAAATGGCCATCTGACTTAAAAGGTAACTCCATTTATCATGGGAAAAGTAGCAAATAAAAAAAATTATATTGTTTAAACAATTGCTACACAATTCACATTTTAATTGAAGGTATTAAAAATGATCTTTACTTTTCAATCTGCAGTGCTGTATTTTTCTGTAAAATGCAATATGGCAACCTGAAGGCATTCTGTATACAGATGGTGTATAGAAACCCTCAGAAATGTAATTTCCTGCTGGTGTGATTGGCTTACTGATTTTTCCAGAAGCCTGCACTAATATACAAGTCAGGCTTTGGACATCCTCTACAACAAACAACAAAAATTATTTTTTGGTGAGATACTCGATACTCTGAAAGGGAAGTCAAGTCTAAAAGGATAAAGACCATGCCGCTTTCCTCATTAGAACCATGCAAGTGCACCAGCTGATTGATAATTATGAAGTCACTCCTATTCACATTCACTTCGCATATGGACAAACAAATAACAATCTCTTCAGAATAAGAAAAGGTAGGAATCTGCAACAAGGTTTGTTAAAATCCTTGCAATGTACATAGATCACCAAAGGGGGGGGGGGGGGTGTTCAACCAAAGTGGAGTTACTCTTTAAAGCTGGCTTCTGGGCAACTGTAAAATTTCAACTTGCAGTGGCTTCCCCTCTGCAATGTAAGGGTTAAATGCTCATTTAGCCTAGAAGTAAGGAATAAAACTAAATATGTACCTTATTCTTCACCTCCATATGAAAGGTTTCCTGATTTTTTTCACTGCTCAACTGCATTGCTCATATGTTGAGGGTCTGCCGAAGACCTCAAAATGTCAAAGCGTGTTGGAGAGTGTGTGTGTGGATTGGATTGGACTAGATTTCATTTAGCCTCATTTAGCCTAGAAGTAAGGAATAAAACTAAATATGTACCTTATTCTTCACCTCCACAGAGTTTGTTTACGCACCCCCTACACACATTGTTTGCTGGGAGGAGATGGGGGGGTGGGTAAGCAAACTGTAAAGTCACAATTTTACAGTCCGGATGGAAGAGCACTACAGTGACAGGAGTGTGAAGCTGGAGGAGAGAGAGAGAGAGAGCACAGCTTGCTCTCTCCTCCTTTCTGTATTTGGCATATATTATACAACACTAAGCTGACAGAAGTAGTGATGCCGCTGTCACTACTTCTGTCAGCTAATAGTCACAGAAACTCTCCTTGCAGCACCCCCTCCACCTCCTATGCTACCGATGCCCAGGGCAGGCAGAAAAACAGCATAATAGATGTACCGATATTCTGATTGTGTGTGTACAGGGCTTAAGGCTCATGGAATATCTATTGGTCAGCTTCCGCTAGGAAGCTGTCTTTGCACACTAACAATCATAAGCAGCTGAGACAATCCTTGCCCCACAGCCACACTTATTCACACCTCTTGTATACCTGTGGCTGCAGAGCTAGGGAAGGGGACGCTTATGATTGGTAGAGCACTGAGAGGGGAAGAGGGGGGCCCTCTCAGGTAGGCTGTACGGGGCCCCCTTTCTATCGGCAACCCTGTCTGGCTGTGTAACTACTCTATAAACCAGCAGGTAGAATCCTGCCATGTCTATACTTCTCAGTCCCATGGATCAGAGCAGGCTTCTGAAACAAGGTAAGAGATTACATGTGAATAAAAATATACATGGTTGCAGACCAGCTTTACTGATGATTTGTGACAGTACCTCCCTCTTAGTGCCCCCTTTGTAGAAGAACCCTCTGGGTTTTTTGGAATGTCTCAATAAAAGTTCTTTGCACACAGAGTACCATGAGGATCAGAGTGAGAGACCCAAGACATTTCTTCAGGCCCATAGATTTTCCAATCAACAAAGTATTGGAGTGTGCCCCTAAGCAGCCTCAAATCAATACTCAATTTCATCTTGTACTTCTCCTCAAAGTTCACAGGTCAAGAGCAAAAGGAGGGAACTTGTAGGAATGACGTTCAGTTTATCTATTGTAATGTGGATAATAGGATGGTAAGTCCAACTGAACTTCCAACAAATGACACAGGGCTCTCCAAAAGCATGAGGTGACTTAAACTCCCCAGTCAGAGACTATTGGAGGGAAGCTGCTAGCCTGTTGATGATCTGGCCTCAGAGCAATTTAGAAACATAATAAGTTCTTGTTATCAGTGAAAGTAAAAACCAGAAAGAGTGTTCTATCATGAAGGTTGCAACATTCCTCAATGACTATTTTTATAATCAGCAGCTCATGATCATCTATAGAAAAGCTCTTCTCTGGGGGTTTTTGGAAAAAGGCCACAGGTGTTGAACTCCAGGGAAAATGGCCTGGCTGGGTTGGGGTGCAATAATGCAGCAGCAGAAATTAAGTTTTTTTTTTTTTTTTTAGGTGATTAAAGGCATACACTTATCTGACCAGGATTTGGCTCACTTTTTAGTGGGGGCAGCGATGGGTTCTACAATGCTGGAGTAATCATTGATAAACTGTGTAAAATAGTTGGTAAAGTCTAAAAACCTTTAGATCGCTTTCAGTCCTCACAGCAACAATCACTTTTAGACCATGGAATCCATGAAATTCATGTCATGGAAAACATCATTAAGAATATTCTGGATAACTGAAGGTGTATTGCAGAGCCCAAATGGCATGACAAGTATATATAGTGACCATATAGAGTATTGAAAGCTGTTTTTCACTCATCGCATTGATGTGGGTAAAGTTGAAGGTTCCACAACTATTTACTTTTAAGAAAAAAATTATG
This sequence comes from Lithobates clamitans, assembly GCA_037952925.1. Taxonomy (NCBI): domain Eukaryota; kingdom Metazoa; phylum Chordata; class Amphibia; order Anura; family Ranidae; genus Lithobates; species Lithobates clamitans. The sequence continues at coordinate 771,239 of JBBGZY010000377.1, read as the reverse complement.
GAACACTGGAGATGAGTAAAAAAGTTCAGGAATCAGAGGTAGAGGGCATCTATTGTTAACTGCTAACCCATATGATGAGTGGGTTGGTCATAAAATGGATAGGCTATGGAATTGCTGTACCACAAAACATGGGAATTAGTTTCTATCAGCAGAATTTGGTGCTTAGAAGCTATTCTTTGTTCAATGAAATGAGCAGCAGCTCTGAAATCCAGGTAGGCTTCGGCCCAGAAGGTCTGTTTACGGAAGAGCTGAATGGTGTAGGTAACCTTTTTAAAGGGAGTGAGACATGGTGGACCTAGGAAACCCTCCTTATGATGCCATAGGCTAGGGCTTTTGAGTGCTTGAGAAATCAATTGTTCTTGTAATGACTCTAAACTCCACAAATCAGGCATGAGAAAAGACCTCCTCTGGCTCCAGGCTCACCCCTCCACCAAGTGAGTTTCCCCTCAGGGTCACCATGCAGAAAGTGATCCCTGAAAGACTGCAGCCTTGTAGCTGAATCCCACAACTTTAGAGTACATACAGACAGAATAGATCCACTGCAGATGATATGTCATTTGCAGTGGATCTTACTCACTGCTGTTTTTGGGGGAGGGGGAAGTTAGCTCTACCTTCAATACTATAATTCCATAAGCCCTGATAGATAAACTGGCACAAATTAGAATGTGCTCAGTTTTGTGAAACAGAGTGTTGGATTTTTAACAAATAAATCCCAGTCAGATAGAATTCACATGATTTTATCATCTTTCATCATCCTCAATACTGGTTACCCCCAGGGATGCACCATTAGCCCTTCCTGTACACACTGCTGACCTACAATTGCAGTCTGCCACCATCAATAATTTTCACAACAGCAAGTATACAAAGAGGACCCTTATTATTATGAGAGACTTGTTCCATCCCTCTCATGGACTGTTTGTCCCTTTACTTCAGGTTGGAGTTTAGGTAGTATTAGGCTAGAACCATCAGACTGAGGAACAGCCTTTTCCCTGATGCTGTGAAATTGAAACCTCTGCACCCTGAATTATTGTTGCAATTTGAGATTGATAACACTGGAAATTGAGGGAGATGGGGGGGGGGGGGGCTCCAGCACACAGCCTGTGTTTGACAGCCTCAGCTGTGCATGTTTCCCTATGAACTTGTGTAAAGGGGGATTTGTCCCTTCCCTCCATTCAGGTCTCATGTTACATTCAGCTCCCTGCTATGTGCCCTGCAGTATGTGTCAGCTTCCTGCACCCTGCCTGCCAGAACTCAGAGATGCTTTGTAAAATGTATGCTTTAGGAGGCTGTAGAGAAGAGATGGCTGCAGATAGGTACAGTGTATGTGGGAGGATTTGTTTTGTCTCTGTGTATCACCCAAGGCTTGTCACTTGAGTTGTTATATGTAAGGGTTTTACAACCACTTTAATATTATTTTTTATCTTCACACTTTTATCTTTATACGCACATTTACATACTTATTTATTATTTCTTTATTTGTTTTTTCTTGATTTTATTATTGTTCACAGGGACCTCTGTACCTTATTTCGCTCCTTTCATTTGTTTTTGGAATGACAAGAAAAATATCCTTATCTTTTTACTGTGATTGACAGTGTGCACACTCAGAAGCTGAAAACGTATACTGAACCATCTCCATGGGTTCCACTGAAGGTTCAGGAGGCTCTGAGGAACAGACGATTGAGGCAGAATTGAAAGGTACTGGTGGAGATTGTAGATGATGTTTTAGCCAGTTTTCACAGAGGCGACAGTCTACTTAAATCGCAAACTGTATGATGGCATCCAGGTTCTCAGGTGGCGAATAGTGTACAAGAGAATCTTTAACCTCCCATGGGCACCCATAGAAAGGGCCCCTTCTGCTTGGCCCGATATCTGGCCTCTACTAGATCAATGTTGCAATCAATACCCAGACAGTATTAGCAGTACACCTTGGCCCTGAACACCATCACCACAGCAGTCAATAAAGTGGTGCCTCAAGATATACAACAGCTGTGACAAGGTATGCTGGAGCAAGCCCAGTGCCTCATAAATACCAAGCACCACATCTCCACCCTTGAGGACAAACTGGAACACTTCAAAGCAGTAATTAAGAAACATAAAACAATTTCAACAAGTTCTTACTGATAAGGTAGAGGTCTTTAAAAATCATCCAAGGAAAAATATTCTTGGGATCACAGGACTCTATGAGAGCTATAAAGTTGATTAGTGCTCAGGTTGTTTTCTAGAGGCCTTGGGGATTAGAAGCTTTTCATGATAGAAACAGCACATAGCAAGGGTCAGCGGAAAGGTAGTAGCAGAAATTTAGATAAGTGAAACAAATCTATATTGATGTCCACAAACTTTCACTGTTCACAGACTACTCCATGAAGCTTAAAAGCAAGCGCAAGGCTTTCACCCAGATATGCTCAAAACTGTATCAGAAATACTTTTAGAGTCATGCTTCTTACCCTGCTGTCCTTTATCTACAAACACCAGCTGGAGTGAGTCTTAGTCTGTAGGGTTCAATATTGAGTTGGCCCACCCTTTGCAGCTATAACAGCTTTGACTCTTCTAGGAAGGCTGTCCACAAGGTTTAGGAGTGTGTCTATGGGAATGTTTGACTATTCTTCCAGAAGCACATTTGTGAGGTCAGGCACTGATGTTGGATGAGAAGGCCTGGCTCACATTCTCTGCTCTAATTTACCCCAAAGGTGTTCTATCGGGTTGAGGTCAGGACTCTGTGCAGGCCAGTCAAGTTCTTCCAGCCCAAACTCACTCATCCATGTCTTTATAGACTTTGGTTTGTGCACTGGTGCGCAGTCTTGTTGGATCAGGAAGGGGCCATCCCCAAACAGTTCCTACAAAGTTGGGAGCATGAAATTATCCAAAATCTCTTAATATGCTGGTATGCTGATGCCTTAGTGCCAAGCCCAACCCCTGAAAAACAACCCCACACCCTAATCCCCCCTCCACCAACTTATTTGAACCAGTGCACAAAGCGAGGTCCATAAAGACATGAATGAGCGAGTTTGGGGTGGAGGAACTTGGCTGACCTGCACAACCTGATAGAACACCTTTGGGGTGAAATTGAGCGGAGACTGCAAGCCAGGCCTTCTCGTCCAACATCAGTGCCTGACCTCAAAAATGTGCTTCTGGAAGAATGGTCAAACATTCCCATAGACACACTCCTAAACCTTGTGGACATCCTTCCCAGAAGATTTGAAGTTGCTATAGCTGCAAAGGGTGGGCCAACTCAATATTGAACCCTATGGACTAAGACTGGGATGCCAATAAAGTTCATATGCGTGGCGTCCCAATACTTCTGACAATATAGTGTAAATGCAAATGTAATGCATTTAATTGAATCTATATGTATGCATAATGTATAAAGTTACATTCGGGTCTCCTTAGGTACTGGGTGACTTTGTGTTCAGCTCCTGCCTACGTATTAACCCTTTTCATTACAGTTAAACAATTTAATAGATTTATGACAGTATTTCAAATAAAGCAGTGACACACATTGCACTGCATGGGGAGAGGGGATCTGGAACAAGAAGAAGGAGTCCAAGTGTCTGTAGCTTGACAGAACCAAAACACAAGAACACTGCAGGTTTAACAGCCCAGCGCTGACCTACACTTGCAGTTTGCCTTTGTAGAGGAATTCTGAAGGTTTGAACAAGTACACTTCCAAACAGAAATCAACAGGTTATATTGAGCCTTATTTGTACACAGCATGTGCATTCTCTACTGTGGTCACTGTCTAGGTGGCTGTCGAAAATATGCAATGGAATTTAAAATTGTGCTGGGTGATATCCAATCACCCCCCGTGACAAAATTAAATTGTGGCGCTCTCTCTAAACAATTTATCTCCTTCAGTGAGAGATACAAAATCTATTTACTAACTCTAACCCACACCCTAGTGATGGTGTGTGTCAAAATACTAAACGACTGTACAACAGGTATTAAAAAATGCCTGCTGATACCCTCACAATGTGTTCATTGTAAGAGGTAAGTGAAAACAACAATAGTGACACCAAAAATAACTAACGTGACTTAGTGTTAATATTAATCAGATATTGCTATATGAGTTCCCATATAGTAGATAATCTATATATATAAGTGCATAAACACAATGCAAACGATAGTGTCCGTGATAGTAATCAAAAACAACATAAAATGTGCAACGGCAAGTCCTTCTGCTGTAAGCATGTGAATACTTCTACTCGAAATCTTCCACCACACCTTTGTGCTCAGTGACCACTCTCCCTATGGACAGTCACTCACCAGCTCCTCATGCCTCCACTTTCGTGAGAGGCTAACAAGGCATAGATGACTGCTGCTACTGGCAAGGATCAAGCCATGTCCATCCAGGAGGTACGTTCCATATAGAAAAAAAGACTTCTAATAGTGTAATACCGTAAACACTTTAATAACTCACACTGCAAATTACACTACAAAGGTTCCACTCACATTGTGTAAAACAAAAAACAGCACAGCAAACTCCACAGCAATCTGCCCGATTGAATATAAAACCACAGCTGAGATAAACCTTCTGGGGGGTATGCGGTCACAGCGGACCCTCTATTCGCCAGCGCTCAAAGTGTCTCTCACCCTCTCGTCGCTTGCTTCATAGATGGGTATAGCTGTCCTCCCCACTGGGTAAACTAAACCGCCAGCTTCTTCCTGTCACTAGTACGTGGTGTTCCTCTTCTTACGGCCACGCCCCCGACATGTTTCGATACGCCTGTACCTTAATCATGGGATAGGCCGTTTTAGACATCCATCACCCCTTATATTCCCTCCCATTGTCAGTATGACTGAGGACGCACCAGTGCGCATGCGCGCCTCCATATTCGACGGCCAATCGAATGTTCCCCGTCGGAGATAAGGGCACCCTAGTGCGCGTGCGCCTCTCTCTCCCCAGCGTCTGCGCTCTACGAGTGTCCCCGTGACCGCAAAACCCCGCTGATTGGTATAACACAGCTCATATTAGGGCTGCATATTCTAGCGCTGTAACTTAGGTTCTCCCAGCCAGCATAGATGGTGGGTTCCCAGATAGCGCTATTATACCCTGACATGTTAAACGAACCACTTCCTATAATTTTTTACATATTACAGTGATAACCTATACAAAAGCATGTACCCACATAATCTCTATGCTCTTATACACTCTCATGATACAATATATTAAAAGCCTGGTTATAAACTCTTCTAACTATTGCCGTGGTGACAAATTAATGAGCTCTGTATATGTATACATATAAAACCAAAAAAAATTAAAACATTAAATAAAATAAAATAAAATAAGCAAGAATGGCTGAAATACATTATTTTAAATCCCAACCTTCACTGTTAAGTAGAGGATGGGGAATAGATTCTATTAAATCTGTAAACTACTACTAAAATCCGATCCCACAGATTCGTATAGTACCCAATTGGCTGCACTGGTGGATTGGGGTTTTGGGGTGAAGGCCCTAAACTCGAAGGAAAAAAGATATCTCGTACCCAGTGCCAATCGTATACCAGTTATTTACACACTACCTAAAGTGCACAAGAACACCGAGAAACCTCCCCCACGTCCTATAGTGAATGGGATTGGATCTGTAACTGCCAGGCTTGGTGAATATCTAGATAGATTTCTCCAACCCAGCGTAAAGGCGACTAGAGCGTTCCTGAAAGACACCTCAGATTTGCTACGCCAGCTAGAACTAGTGAAATTCAACCCCACAACAACGTCTTATTTAGTAACAGCAGACGTAGCTTCGTTGTACACTAGTATACAACATGAAGATGCGTCACTAGCCCTGAATTGGGCACTAAGCAAAAGAGACGATATCCCCTATATACAGAAGAAATTTGTGGGACATGCACTAGATTTCTGCATGTCCCACAGTTACTTTTGGTTTGATGGACAATTTTATTCCCAACAGGTTGGCGTGGCAATGGGGGCTAAGTATGCCCCCAGCCTCGCCAACCTGTTCATGTCTGAATGGGAGGATAGACAGGTATTCAATACCCATAGACCTCAATTGATCTTCTACCGAAGGTTCATTGACGACATCTTGTTGATATGGGAGGGATCTAGGGAAGCCTTGGTACTTTTCTTGGAACATTTAAATACAAATACGAATAATATCAAGTTGGAATACCAGATTAGTGATAAATCAATAAATTTCTTGGATGTTACCATTGAGAAATTTAATAACTCACTAAAAACTAAGGTGTACTTTAAACCGACGGACCGCAATAGCTACCTGTCTGTAGCCAGCGGCCATCATCCTTCATGGATTAAAAACATTCCGAAGGGTCAGCTATTGCGGATCCGTCGGAACTGTACTCTTATGGAAGATTTCTTGTCTCAATCGGATTTCCTAAAAGAGAAATTTATTCAGAAGGGGTATAAAAATGGAGAGCTCACTAAGATTGTGCAAGAAGTGGCTAACATCCCTAGGGAACAGTGCCTGAAAGAAAAAGAAGCACCCATAGGTGAACCTCAACACCAATTAAGTTTCATCTCAGGTTTCCACTACCAGTATAGGGAAATTGAGAACATCTATAAAAAATACTGGTATATTCTTTGTAAAGATAAACATTTGGGAGGAATATTACCAACAAATCCGAAGTTTATTTATAGAAAGGCTCCGAACATAGGAGATCAAATAGTGAGGAAGATTCTGGATGCACCAAAACCGAGAACTTTATCCTTTAATTTTAAAGGTTTTTTCTGTTGCAGGAAGTGCATTTGCTGCAAAACGGTGAGAGTCAGTAACAGAGGTATCACTAATGTGACCAACAGAGAAGGGGAAAAATTTGAAATTAAAGAGTTTAGTACATGCACTACCACGCATGTGGTTTACCTTATGTGGTGTCCCTGTGGCTTGTATTACGTTGGGAGGACGAAAAGACAGCTAAAGACCCGTATTAGTGAACACCTAACCAACATAAAAAATGGATACAAGTACCACAGTGTATCCATGCACTTTAAGATCAAACATCAACAAGACCCTTCGTTGTTACAATTCTGCGGTATCGATGTGGTCCATCCGTCCTGGAGGGGTTCCAACAGAGTAAGGGACCTATCACGGAGAGAGACGGAATGGATATTTCTTTTTAAGAGTTTAACCCCGAGAGGCTTAAATATTGAACTAGATCTTAACTGTTTTTTAAACGATTTCTAGATAGTCGCTGTAGGTAGACTATATGGTCCAATATTCCATATTTCACTCATGCTGCTACGAGTGAATAATTGTGGGTAAATTTAATTAATTAATTTTATAATTAACTTTATGTCGTGTAGATTTTACCGTTAATATGAGCATTATTTGTCTATCGAATTTGCGAGCAGATCAATTTGTAGTGTAAATTTATGTAGTTTACAGATTTAATAGAATCTATTCCCCATCCTCTACTTAACAGTGAAGGTTGGGATTTAAAATAATGTATTTCAGCCATTCTTGCTTATTTTATTTTATTTTATTTAATGTTTTAATTTTTTTTGGTTTTATATGTATACATATACAGAGCTCATTAATTTGTCACCACGGCAATAGTTAGAAGAGTTTATAACCAGGCTTTTAATATATTGTATCATGAGAGTGTATAAGAGCATAGAGATTATGTGGGTACATGCTTTTGTATAGGTTATCACTGTAATATGTAAAAAATTATAGGAAGTGGTTCGTTTAACATGTCAGGGTATAATAGCGCTATCTGGGAACCCACCATCTATGCTGGCTGGGAGAACCTAAGTTACAGCGCTAGAATATGCAGCCCTAATATGAGCTGTGTTATACCAATCAGCGGGGTTTTGCGGTCACGGGGACACTCGTAGAGCGCAGACGCTGGGGAGAGAGAGGCGCACGCGCACTAGGGTGCCCTTATCTCCGACGGGGAACATTCGATTGGCCGTCGAATATGGAGGCGCGCATGCGCACTGGTGCGTCCTCAGTCATACTGACAATGGGAGGGAATATAAGGGGTGATGGATGTCTAAAACGGCCTATCCCATGATTAAGGTACAGGCGTATCGAAACATGTCGGGGGCGTGGCCGTAAGAAGAGGAACACCACGTACTAGTGACAGGAAGAAGCTGGCGGTTTAGTTTACCCAGTGGGGAGGACAGCTATACCCATCTATGAAGCAAGCGACGAGAGGGTGAGAGACACTTTGAGCGCTGGCGAATAGAGGGTCCGCTGTGACCGCATACCCCCCAGAAGGTTTATCTCAGCTGTGGTTTTATATTCAATCGGGCAGATTGCTGTGGAGTTTGCTGTGCTGTTTTTTGTTTTACACAATGTGAGTGGAACCTTTGTAGTGTAATTTGCAGTGTGAGTTATTAAAGTGTTTACGGTATTACACTATTAGAAGTCTTTTTTTCTATATGGAACGTACCTCCTGGATGGACATGGCTTGATCCTTGCCAGTAGCAGCAGTCATCTATGCCTTGTTAGCCTCTCACGAAAGTGGAGGCATGAGGAGCTGGTGAGTGACTGTCCATAGGGAGAGTGGTCACTGAGCACAAAGGTGTGGTGGAAGATTTCGAGTAGAAGTATTCACATGCTTACAGCAGAAGGACTTGCCGTTGCACATTTTATGTTGTTTTTGATTACTATCACGGACACTATCGTTTGCATTGTGTTTATGCACTTATATATATAGATTATCTACTATATGGGAACTCATATAGCAATATCTGATTAATATTAACACTAAGTCACGTTAGTTATTTTTGGTGTCACTATTGTTGTTTTCACTTACCTCTTACAATGAACACATTGTGAGGGTATCAGCAGGCATTTTTTAATACCTGTTGTACAGTCGTTTAGTATTTTGACACACACCATCACTAGGGTGTGGGTTAGAGTTAGTAAATAGATTTTGTATCTCTCACTGAAGGAGATAAATTGTTTAGAGAGAGCGCCACAATTTAATTTTGTCACGGGGGGTGATTGGATATCACCCAGCACAATTTTAAATTCCATTGCATATTTGTCTTACATATTAAGTGGCAGCTATAGGTAGGTGTCAGTTCACCGGAGGTGCAACACCATCTGGGTGAAACATCCTAGGCGCTGTGGGGGTTGACCTAGTAGAGGTAGGTTCACATCTAGGAATAACCGTTCAGTTACAGGCTGTCGAAAATAACCTACATGCCACTCCCTCTGTTTGATGTTGACAAATAAGTGAGCAGGATTTCTGCCAAGAAATCCCCTCCCTTATGGATGTACGTGACCACACAATAAGGGGGAAAACATATTGCCCCATTACAGTACTATTCTTATCTAAACATAGTCAATAAAATCTAAGTTTTAACATGTTAGTATCATTTCAAAAGTTATTGTCAGTGTTTAGAAATCTGTAGCTTTATTTAACATAATACCTGGTGATCCTGCCACTAAACTCCTGTTTTAATTATGTGCCTGCTTTGTCACTCAGGTTTCTGGGGAGACTACAAATGGTCCTTTCAACACAAATTATGCAGGCCAGTGTCACAAAAAGTAAACCCAATACCATGCAATTGGAGGGCATGCATGTAGATAGAAAGCGGTTGCAAAGGGTCTACACAAGATCATTAATATTAGGATACAAGAAAGGATAAAGAAAAAAGGTGATCCACTTCCAGACATCTACTGAATATTCCCAAACAATATCCTGGTAAAAATATTTTTACTTAAAACACTATGTCGGCCCGCCTAGGAGGATGGAAACACGCTTACAGATCCCATCTCACCCATATCCCTGAATACTCCCGCCCCAACCCATTTAACCCACAGTGATGATATAAACCTACATCACCACCCGCTGATGGGAATAAATTCCACTATCTATACCCCTCTCCTTATATTCCCATCCCCCCCACACTCCCACGCATCCTTAACCATAGATCTCCCTGTTCCCCCCCATATTCTCACGTCATACACCAAGGGGGTTATTTATGAAAGGCAAATCCACTTTGCACTGCAAGTGCACTTAAAAGTGCAGCCGCTCTAAATCTAAGGGGTAGATCTGAAATGAGTGGAAGCTCTGCTGATTTTATCATCCAATCATGTGCAAGCTAAAATGCTGTTTTTTATTTTCCTTGCATGTCCCCCTCGGATCTACAGCGACTTTACTTCCAAGGGCACTTGCAGTGAAAAGTGGATTTTCCTTTAGTAAATAATCCCCCAAGTCTTCCCTATAGTTATGACAGACGATCCTGACCACAAAATAGGCCCATTTACACCACTATACTCGTTAGGGGTTGCTAGTGGTCCGGTGACCGCAACCCTACGAGACTCCATCACTTAGAAACTCATTAGGCCATCTTTCAAGAAATACACACCCACACCAATACCTACTAAGAGGTATCACACAAGTAGATATCTTGTACGCCTTATAAAAAACAGATATTCTCACAGACAACACAACAGAAATGATTCCTAATAAACTCACTGAATAAACTGTGATACCTTGCTTAACCACGTTGCCCGCATCACGCCGGTATTGGTTTTATAATACTACACCTTGAGTTACTCACTTTCACCGTTTAAACTCTACCTTTTCATTAACCTTGAATACACATCATTTTATATGTAAGACTTAACACTGTCACTTTTTCTTCTACCCAATGACAATGTATTTGTAGACCTTATGACTCTGCACACCCATGTATTGCATAAACTGTATACAATAAAAACTTTCTCTTTGGAAAAAAAAAAAGGTGATACACGTTCAGTGATATTTCAAATAATGCTGAGTGGAGGATTCTGAACTAGATTATAAGATGTGAATCAAGGGTTAGAGCAGCAGTGATTGTAGAGATGTTTGCAGTCACCTTATCTGCAGGTATGAGTGCCATTTGTATTGGTGTAAAGTACTTTTTTCAACCGGGTGCTACTAGAACCAAAGACTTGCTACTAAAGATAAACATTTTTCTTAGCAGCACAATTTTATCAGTTTCAAACCATTTTTTCTTTCTTTTTTTTTTTTTTTTTTTTAACTGGATTGGTTCAGAGTCTAAGTTAGAACAGAAATAGAGATGTGGTTGCTTTTCAAGTTGCATTAAATTAGGGCAACGTTTATGAAGTCTTAGTTCAGAACAGTGTGTATATATATAGCAAGGGAAGAACATTCGGCTTTGATACCCCCCCCCAGTAAGAAAATACCATTTAATTCATATTATTAAATATGCTAAATAAATCATTGCCAGTGCACAATATGTGCTTTCCTGTCTCTGAGTTTGAACTTCATGAAATGATATGTTATTTGTTTGATCAGAAAGACATAATATAATTTGGGTGCATATCATTTCTAATTGTACTTGTCAAAAGAAATAGACAATGTAATATCTAAATTTGTCGGCAAAAATAAATTTTCCTCTAGATGAAGTGATTCATGGGGGATCTCTGATTTTTTTTTTTTATCCTTTCAGGCAATTTAGCCAAGCATAACTGAAAAATAAAAAGAAAGAAAAATTACACTATTTAGGCTAAGCGAGAGAACAGCATGGAATGACAATTATGTGCAAAGTTTTCAGCTGTGAGAGTTTCCTGCTGATTGAAATGTATCTGCCACCTTCACAGAAAAAAAACAATGATTTAACGTGTGGTGTTAAAACAGTTTGTTAAGAAAATTATATAAATATGTAATAATTACACATGTTGCGTAGGTGAAATATGTTATAGGCAGTTAAATATGCATTAATTGTGCAAGCGAGAAACATCAATGCTGAACGTGAAGTATAAATGGCATATTTAGTAACAAAGACATGTGGCGGCAGACAAAAACATTCTTGTCAATCTAGTAAGCAGAATTACTTATCTATGGCAGGAATTTGCTCTTAATGCTTCTTCAAATTGATTATTTGTATAGACTGAAGTCTGTATCAAGCATTTTCAGTGCAAAGAGTGCTCAACTATTTCTATAACGAAATTAGAGTAGGGCATATTTAGATGTCATGCTGCCATTAAGAGATGTCGGGGGTTGCATTTAACATTGTGTCAAGTCTATTTTCTATGAATGAGTTACGCTATAATGCCTTAGATCATTAGTATCCTGTCAGACTAGTATTTTAATGTATCATTTTTTTCTAAATGATATCTCAGGAAACAATCTCTCACACATTCAGAATAAATGCCCTGGCCCTGACACATTGAATAACAATATCCACAGATACATTGTTACAAGACCAGGACAGAAGTTGGTTATATGTGATTTAAGGTTTTTAGTCATTGACTCATTATTAATCAGTGTGTTAATGGGTGTTAGAAATTTGCCAATAAGAAAAAAAAAAGAAGGGTGCACAGACCTAGTACAGTGGGGGATGCACTCTTCATTTTATTCTTTGCTACAGTCTGTGAAATACCCTTTTCCACTGGATAGGAGCTGCTGCACCAAGTGCTGTTGTATGATTCTCTCTCCTTTTGACCCTATTGCCCCTTCATTTATTAAGAAAATACTTTTATTTTCTACTCCATGATTCTGAAATTGCCCAGCCTTACCCCACTCTTGGGGTGTGGCTATTTAAGGAATTTTGATTTTGTGCTATATTATTTAACCACTTGCCAACCAGCCTCCATCATTATACTGCGGCAGCTCGGCACTATCTGGCGAACCGTTGTAGCTATACGTCGGTCTCTTTAAGCAGGATAGCAGGCACGTGCACCCGCTGCACAGTGGGGGTTGCCAATGTTCGTTACCGGTGATTGCAATGACCGCCAGCCAGGATCGATCGCGGGCACAAGAGGCAGAACAGGGAGGTGTGTGTGTGAACACACACCTCCCAGTTCTGTGAGGAGAGGAGAGAGAGATTGTGAGTTTCTAGGAGCTGGGAACCACAATCTCTTATCTCCTATAGTCAGTCTCACCCAGTTAGAGCACACACATAGGGAACACAGTTAACCTCTTGATTGCCTCTAGTGTTAACCCTTCTCTGCCAGTGACATTTATACAGTGGTCAGTGCATTTTTATAGCACTGATCGCTGTATAATTGTCAATCGACCCAAAAATGTGTCAAAAGTGTCCGATGTGTCCGCCATAATGTCGCAGTCTCGATAAAAATTGCAGATCGCTGCCATTACTAGTTAAAAAAATAATAATAATAAAAATGCCATAAATCTATCCCCTATTTTATAGATGCTATAACTTTTGCACAAACCAATCAATATACTCTTTTTGTGATTTTTATTACCAAAAATATGTAAAAGGATACACATCGGCCTAAACTGAGGAAAAAAATTTGCTTTTTTAAAAAAAAAATGGGGCTATTTATTACAGCAAAAAGTACAAAATATTGTGTTTTTTTCAAAATTGGCGCTCTTTTTTTGTTTATAGCGCAAAAAATAAAAACCCGCAGAAATGATCAAATACCACCAAAAGAAAGCTCTATTTGTGGGAAAAAAAGGACGTCAATTTTGTTTGGGTACAGTGTCGCAACGAACGTGCAATTGTCAGTTAAAGCATCACAGTGTCGTATCGCAAAAATGACCTGGTCATTGAGCAGCCAATTCCTCCGGGGCTGAAGTGGTTAAATCATCTGGGCTAATATGTGTAATCTCCCAGAAATTTTTTTATCAAACTTCAGGTTATTGCATTGGCAACATATAATCAGACATGCCTATTGCAATATTCACGGTAACTCTGCTGCTTGTAGTTTGTAAAAAAGGTGAGCAAGCTGTAATTAAAAAATAAAATACTATTACTATTACTAAAACAATCACAAAATAATGCAGTGAAAAGAAGAGTACCCCTTTACTAGACATGTGCGCCGTCAATAAATTATTTTTTTTCCCGTTTCGTATTAGCCGTTAATTCGTATTTCGTAATTTGTATCCGAAATTCAATTTGGATTTGTACGAAATACGAATTTTCATTAGGTTCGTTAACTTTTCGTAACAATTACAACGTTTGTTATAATGAATTTATCATTATGAGGGGCTCCCACCATCCCTGTGCTGTGCTGACTTCCTGGGTTTTTAACTTCATCATAACGAATAATCGTAATTAACGAACATTCTAATTTTGTCTGATTCTGAATCTCCCATCGACTACCAGTACCAGTCTCCCACTCCCATATTAAAAAAGGTTATTTTCCCAACCCTCACTCAGCAGCAGAAGAAAACCTCTGATTGGTCAATAAAAACACCAGTCACGTTTCCGTTGTAATGGAATTTGGATCCGAAATTCGTAAAGGAAATTTTGTATTTTTTACAAAATTCGGAAGCATAGCAATTTGTATTTCGGATCCTCCCGAATGTACGAATTTACAGAAATTCGTACGAATTTTCGATTCGTACGAAACTAATCGCACATGTCTACCCTTTACTGAATCTGAGGATGGGACTATGGCTCCTCTTGTAGCATTAACAGGGACCAAACTCACACTAGGGGCATCTCTGCATCTTTAAAAAGACAGATTTGCTAAACCTTTTCTTGCCTTAAAAGGGCCACTGCAACTGCCAATGCAACATTGGCTACACTGGAACTGGGAACAATCCTTGTCCCATGAAGGGCTGCAAAATGGCCAAGGTTAGGTACAGAATCACGGATTGTCCTTTTGTCAAGAACTAATAATTTAACTAATCAACATAAAACGTTAGCTTAGACCTCTAATGTGGCACATATTTTTGCTGATTGTTAAATAATGCAGTGAAAAGTCACATGTCACTCAAAATACTCAGGGTAGTACATGAATAACAAATAGTTTACAGATGTACATTGTGTTACAATCCTTCACAACAATCATCTATTAGACCAAACCCACTTGGAGAGATCCAGGAGGTGCTTTAAAAGTAATTCTAAAGTACGTCCTAAACAATGGGGCTAATTTAGTGTACTGAGCTGAATGAGTTAGTGGTTAGAGTGTGCTGTAGTCCAGCTGCCTGAATGTTTGCAGCATTTGATCATAATTGGACTTGAGAACAGCCACTCAATTACAGTTGAACTGTAAGTGGTACACTTACCCACTGCTTTGTCCATCCTAATAGAAGTTAAAAGGCACAGTTTTGGTTTATGCAGAATAATGTGGGGTATTTAAAGAAAAACATTTTTGGTATAGTGTAGCCTCAACAGGAATGGATGATACCAAACGGAATAGTCATCAAATTTAATGGGCAAATGGGACCTTTATGTTAAAACCAACCCATTTGCCCTTTAGCATCATGAACACAGAAATTTTCTTATTCTGTTTGACACAATGCTTCTTGTCAAATAACGTAAAGGCTAAGTTCACTTCAAGGAACATGTTACACCCGTATTTAGGATTTAATATGTAACATGTTCCTAAGCACTACCCTCTCTCCCCCCTCACCCCCTCATGACAGCAAGTGGGGGCTCCTGTCCCCCTCAACCACTGATAGCAGGTGCAATGCTTTGCAGATGCCTGTAAAAAAAATAATGAATGCTATTTTTTTCCCCTGCAAAATCAAGCATATTGGTTTATTCATTTATTTTGTAAAGGTGAACTTGCCCTTTAATTTATCTTGTATAAAAGACAATTAGCGCCACCTACCTAAAGTGTTATGTACTGTACTATAGATAAACTATAAAGTTTACTAATTAGTACTCCACAGTTGCTCTACTGTACACTTCCAGTGAATTCACCTCACCATACAACATATAAAATAAAATGAAAAATATTAGTGCAAGGCTATTAATTTATCATGTGAAATATCCAGTGATATCAAATTATATTAAAATAAATAAATAAATCTATATAATAATGTGTACAACTTTTCTGCGTTGAATTATTGTAACTTCTCAATTATTGTGACTTCTCAATTCATACATAATCCACCAGTGTGCAAATCGTGTCTTCAGCAGATTATGGGCACACCTTCACCAGCCGTTATACCTGCTCACCTCATACATGAGTCAGATAGGCTCAAAATAATTCCTTTCTTTCTTTCAGCTATGGTCTCATCTCTTCCACATCCGACCAGCTAATCTGTATCCACTTTCCAATCAATAGCCTCCCAGGGGGATCGCAAGAAAGATCTCTCATATATACTGCCCCACTGCTTTTCTCCTTCCTCCACACCAGCGTTATTACTCAGTATTCCTGATAGGATATGGCTCCACATTCATGCAACAATAAATAGAGGATACATAGTGCTCTCCGTTTGCAACATTTATTAAAATGCCCCAATTAAAAAACACTTACAAGATATTCAGTTAAAACCAGCTCTGTATAGTCCTGCTCACCACTGTGGTACCTCACAGACTCAGCTCCTCCCCTCTACACGCGTAGCGCCCTCTGATTGGGCTTTCTCAATAGATCCGTTAATTTGGTTGATTTACTAAAAGCAAAAATTCTGTTCATTTTGTAAGGTACGTTTCACGATGCAAGGGCATTTTCCCCAGAGCTTAGTGAATGTGGAAACATTTTACTAAGAAAAGAATACTTAAGCACATCAACGGAAATGCAGACAGTAATACAAGGCTAATGGGGGTTCTAACCTTCTTCTACTCCATAAAAAAAAATTGTTTTTATTTTTGTCTGTGTTGTTTTTGGAGAGTTACCTGGATAGTTCCTGTCAGTAGGATGTGAAGTGAGGGAGTTCTCTTTGACATAACTGTCCCTGTTTGGTACCAAATACCACATGGTAACATCAGCATAGTTACTTTGGGAGAAGGATGCTTTTTTTTTTTAACCACTTCAGCCCTGGAAGGATTTGCCCCCTTCCTGACCGGGCCATTTTTTGTGATACGGCACTGCGTCGCTTTAACTGGCAATTGTGCGCTCGTGCGACGTTGTACCCAAACAAAATTCTTTTTTTCCCCACAAATAGAGCTTTCTTTTGGTGTTATTTGATTACCTCTGCGGTTTTTATTTTTTGCACTATAAACAAAAATAGAGCGACAATTTTGCAAAAAACACAATGGGGGTTATTAATGAAAGGCAAATCCACTTTGCACTGAAAGTGCACTTGGAATTGCAGTCGCTCTAAATCTAAGGGGTAGATCTGAAATGAGTGGAAGCTCTGCTGATTTTATCATCCAATCACGTGCAAGCTAAAATGCTGTTTTTTATTCTCCTTGCAGTTCCCCCTCGAATCTACAGCGACTTAACTTCCAAGTGCACTTGCAGTGCAAAGTGAGTTTTCCTTTAGTAAGGCCGATATGTATTCTTCTACATTTTTTTGGTAATAAAATCGCAATAAGCGTATATTGATTGGTTTGCGTAAAAGTTATAGCATCTACAATATAAGGGATATATTTATGTAATTTTTATTATTACTATTTTTTTTACTTGTAATGGCGGTGATTTCTATCAGGACTGCGACATTGCGGCAGACAGATCAGACACTTTTGACACTATTTTGGGACCATTGACATTTATAACGCGATCAGTGCTGAAAATAGCCATTGATTACTGTATAAGTGACACTGGCAGGGAAGGTGTTAACACTAGGGGGCAATCAAAGGGCTAACTTCGTTCCCTAGGTGTGTTCTAACTGTAGGGGGGATGGGACTGACTAGGGGAGGAGAGAGATCAGTGTTTATACTTAGTATGAACACCGATCTCTCTCCTCTCCCCTGACAGAACCAAGATTTGTGTGTTTACACACACAGATCCCGGTTCTTACTCTGTCACGAGCGATTACGGGTACCCGGTGGTCATTGCGCCCACCAAGCACGTGCATCAGCTCCGGGGACATGCATCGGGTGTGTGCGCTCCTCTGGTAGTATGCGAGCGCCTGCTGTGATGTCTTAAAAGTGCGACGTACAGCTACGGCTATTTGCCCATCCGAGCCAACCTGCCGCAGTATAACTGCAGAGGCTGGTCAGCTAGTGGTTAAGGGAGAAGACCTCTCAAAGCATTCCCAGTGCTGACCAAGGGATGGTGTCAACATAGCATATGGAGATTCTGGCCCATATGCCTAGAGTGCTGGGCAAGTTCACTCTAGAAAGGCCATTTTTTTCCTAATGCTGAAATCAAGTATAATCACAGTTTCAGTACCATGGAGAGTTTCTGTCAACAGATTCACCTGCAGGGTTTATGTTATCCTTTACTGATAATGTACATGTGAGATTTGATGGCTGTTCACTGGCAGCCGCTTTCGCTTAGTGCATATTCATCCTATTGTAAGTAGAATAAATGTAACTAAGGAAATGAAGGTCAAATCCTGTTGAATATTTCTTAGGTAAATGCCTAAATATTATTAATTGGGCATATAGCCCAGTGAAGCTGTAATAAACAGTACATATTACCAAATGACTGACATAGATATAAATGACAATACAGTGGCGAAGATTTACTAAAGGTGGAGCATGCAAAATCTGCTGCAGCTCTGCATAGAAACCAGTCAGCTTCCAGGTTTTAGCCATTGTTCACACTGAACATGGCTTTGAAATTGTGCAAGTTCATCTGAACTTGCACGATTTCAAAGCCGCATTTCAATCCGACTTTGGGGGCCACTTGAAAGACATCTTTGCGGGTCCATGTACAGATGTCTCTTGAAATTGCCCCCAAAATCATCAAAAGTAGTGCAGATTTTTGGAAATAGGTGTGGCACCGCAGTCGGCTTCAGACCGATTGGGACTTTCTTATTGCCAGAAATAGGCTCCGATTTGACATGCGATTTGACCTGTCAAATTGCATGTCAAATCACACCAATGTGAACAGGGGCTTAGTGCCAAAGCTTCATTGAACAAGCTGAAGTTAGAAGCTGATTGGCTACCATGCAGAGCTGCGTCAGATTATGAGTGCTCCAGTTTCAGTAAATCTTCCCCATTGCATATATATACAGTCAGGTCCATAAATATTGGGACATCGACACAATTCTAATCTTTTTGGCTCTATACACCACCACAAAGGATTTGAAATGAAACGAACAAGATGTTCTTTAACTGCAGACTTTCAGCTTTAATTTGTCGGTATTTACATCCAAATCAGGTGAACGGTGTAGGAATGACAACAGTTTGTATATGTGCCTCCCACTTTTTAAAGGACCAAAAGTAAAGGGACAGATTAACAATCATCTATCAAACGTTCACTTTTTAATACTTGCTTGCAAATCCTTTGCAGTCAATTACAGCCTGAAGTCTGGAACGCATAGACATCACCAGACACTGGGTTTCATCCCTGGTGATGCTCTGCCAGGCCTCTACTGCAACTGTCTTCAGTTCCTGCTTGTTCTTGGGGCATTTTGCCTTCAGTTTTGTCTTCAGCAAGTGAAATGCATGCTCAATCGGATTCAGGTCAGGTGATTGACTTGGCCATTGCATAACATTCCACTTCTTCTCCTTAAAAAACTCTTTGGTTATTTTCGCAGTATGCTTCGGGTCATTGTCCATCTGCACTGTGAAGTGTCGTCCAATGAGTTCTGAAGAATTTGCTGAATATGAGCAGATAATGTTGCCCGAAACACTTCAGAATTCATCCTGCTGCTTTTGTCAGCAGTCACATCATCAATAAATACAAGAGAACCAGTTCCATTGGCAGCCATACATGCCCACGTCATGACACTACCACCACCATGCTTCACTGATGAGGTGGTATGCTTTGGATCATGAGCAGTTCATTTCCTTCTCCATACTCTTCTCTTCCCATCACTCTAGTACAAGTTGATCTTGGTCTCATCTGTCCATAGGATCTTGTTCCAGAACTGTGAAGGCTTTTTTAGATGTTGTTTGGCAAACTCTAATCTGGCCTTCCTGTTTTTGAGGCTCACCAATGGTTTACATCTTGTAGTGAACCCTCTGTATTCACTCTGGTGAAGTCTTCTCTTGATTGTTGACTTTGACACACATACACCTTCTTGATCTGGCCAACTGTTGTGAAGGGTATTTTCTTCACCAGGGAAAGAATTCTTCGGACATCCACCACAATTGTTTTCCATGGTCTTCCGAGTCTTTTGGTGTTGCTGAGCTCACCGGTGCGTTCTTTCTTTTTAAGGATGTTCCAAACAGTTGATTTGGCCACACCTAATGTTTTTGCTATCTCTCTGATTGTTTTTTTTTGTTTTTTCAGCCTAATGATGGCTTGCTTCAATGATAATGACAGTTCTTTGGATCTCATATTGAGAGTTGACAGCAACAGATTCCAAATGCAAATAACACCTTCGAAATGAACTCTGGACCTTTTATCTGCTCCTTGTAAATGGGATAATGAGGGAATAACACACACCTGGCCATGGAACAGCTGAGCAGTCAATTGTCCCATTACTTTTGGTCCCTTAAAAAGTGGGGGACACATATACAAACTGTTGTAATTCCTACACCGTTCACCTGATTTGAATGTAAATACCCTCAGATTAAAGCTGAAAGTCTGCAGTTAAAGCACATCTTGTTTGTTTAATTTCAAATCCATTGTGGTGGTGTACAGAGCCAAAAATATTAGAATTGTGATGATGTCCCAATATTTATGGACCTGACTGTATATATTTATCTGATATATGATATCTATATCTATATATACACATACGGTAGATTTATAATATTTATAATTAACCAAACATATTTAGCACCCATTTCTTCCCAAACAACCCCATTCGAATCCTAGTAACACCGCAGCACAGCTTTTTTTTTCAGCTCTTATTTATTTTATATTAGCATACGAACAAGCTTTCAGCCACATCCTATGGCCTTGCTCAAGTGTGTGGTGTTACTATTGAAGTATAGCAAATGAATGGGTTAATCAAAACTAAGGTTAGGGATTTTCAGAAATAGTGTATTCTTTTTTCAATCCCTTTGCATTTACATTACTATTACTACTCCATGGCCATGCCTTTTTAAGGGATTCATTCAACTTACACATATTTAATATTATACTCCTATTTTTGTTTACATCTACGTAGATTTCCACCATGTACTTAATACATTTTTATTTTTTTGACATATTTAGTGTGGTGAGAATACTTTGTTCATTTGGCTTAGTTTACAAAAAGAGAGCCTGTGGAACATAATCATGCTTTGAAGTATTTCCAAGTTAATTACACAGACAACACTGCTAGTCGAGTAAACACTACTTCTCTTTCATCCTTTTCCTGTCAGCTCTCTTATTAAGATTCCTACAACATTTTGTAACCCTGTTTGCTGCATATCCATTTAAAAAGATTTAAAACAATACTTGGAAGTGGCAGGCTTATTCTCTATTACAAGCCAGCCCTTTTAAGAAATGACAGTATTTAACAGAAATTAGACCTCTTTTGCACTGAAAATATATACTTTGTTGATATAAAATGGTTGGACTTTAAAAGGCCATTAAACCTTTGATAAAGCTGTAATATTATTCACTATTTACGAGCTTGTTAATGAAAAATTTTAATGTTTTGCTTAATTTTTTTTAAGCGTATAAGTTTTTAAACTGATGTTTTATATCGGTATTTCATATACATACAACTATACAGTAAGTATCCGATATCTGTTTTACAAGTAAACATTAAATACATGACCAAAGACATCCCAGTGAACTGTGGGTTATCTAAAGAAACAACGCAGCAGAAGCAGACAACTATCAGGCTCACTTTGACTCATTGTGGTTGAAATTCTATAAGATTAGAGGCTACTTACCTTGCATGGTGAACGCTAGAAAACAAGAAAAAAATTGTGAACACAGGTTTACCTTATTTACTAATATTCACTTTGGGCAAATTGAGCAGCCTCTATTTATTTATCAAATCATATCAAATCATGCTGCTACATGTATTAATAAATTCCTCCTATTACAATGGGTACTTGAAATACATTGTTTCCTTTAATACAGAATACAGAATGTTTTAGAGACGCATTTACTGAACACTGAAATGTTCAGTTAGCATAATACAGCAAATGTTTAAATTACAGCTCGTTAAAATGACAATATCCAGGCTCTCCCCAAGCTACAATAAGTAATTAAAGCAACATTTTTACATGAAAAGAAAAAAAAATAAAAAAAAATCTATGGTTACGTAATACATTATTTTTGGAACAATTATCTTACACACTAAAAACATAGTTACATTTAAATACATAAGACTTAAAGACAATAACTTATTTTCATTTAAATAGACAATGACTCTGCCAAGCTCTAACGCAAGATATGGGTTTTTGTTTGTAATGTTCTTATTAAATATTTCTTGTGGCTGAGGTAGTATTGTTCCCTTGATTGACTTAACTTGAAAAGTTTGCCATTTTTGAACTGAATACATATCCTTTTTCAGATTATTTGAATGTCTAGGATAAAAATCCCAATATAACAGGGTGTAATTGTCAAATAGGAATTGTGTCACCACCCGGTGACGTAAACGGGTGACCCCGCCCCCCTCTGATCATACGGGGAAGCCATGGGGAAGCCCACAGCGAAGACGCGTCAGACTGCGGGAGCCTCCAATGGAGGCGGGTCGGTTGTGGCTTTTTCTTGTCTTTTTTACCATTTTGATACTTTTTTTGAGAAATGGTAGGGGTACATTTGTACCCCGTTGCCAATTCACACAGGGGGGAGGCCGGGATCTGAGGGTCTCCTTGTTAAAGGGGGCTTCCAGATTGCGATAAGCCCCCCGCCCGCAGACCCCCACATCCACCGGACAAGGGTTGTGGAGATTAGGCCCTTGTCCCCATCAACATGGGGACAAGGTGCTTTGGAGGGCTACCCCAAAGCACCCTCCCCATGTTGAGGGCATGTGGCCTGGTAGGGTTGGGGGGGTGCTCTCTCGTCCCCCCTCTTTTCCTGCAGCCTGCCAGGTTGCGTGCTTGGATAAGGGTCTGGTATGGATTTTGGGGGGACCCCTACGCCTTCTTTTTAAATTTTGGCGCAGGGTTCCCCTTAAAATCCATACCAGACCTGAAGGGTCTAGTATGGATTTTGGGGGGCCCTAAGCCAATTTTTAAAAATTTGGCGCAGGGTTCCCCTTAATTCCCATATCAGACCCAAAGGGCCTGGTATGGATTTTAGGGGGACCCCCACGCAATTTTTTTTAAGATTTTGATTAGGGATTCACCTTAATATTCATACCAGACCCAAAGGGCCTGGTAATGGATGGGGGGGTCCCATGCTCTTTTTTTCAATTATCTGTATCTATATTGCCGAGACACGACAATTCATTACAGCCGCGATCAGTTTTAAGTGACAATTTTTCCTTTAGAAATTTTATTTTGCTGTGGTATTGTTCTAAACATGGGGAAAATGTGCCACTTTACAGGCATACTATAGACACCCCCAGGCACAATATTTAAAGGAATATTTCATTTTTATTGTTTCACTTTAAACATTAAAAAAAAAATCACTGCTCCTGAAAAAACGGCCGTTTTAAAAAAAATTTTTTGCATTGATACATGTTCCCTGGGACAGGACCCAGGTCCCCAAACACTTGCATAACTTGCATTTAAGCCTTTAAAATTAGCACTTTTGATTTTTCATGTTAGTGTCCCATAGACTTAACGGTGTTCCTGCAACTTTTGAATTTGCCATGAACACCATATATTGTTCGCTGTTTGGCGAACAGGCGAACACCCGATGTTCGACTCGAACATCGGGCTCATCCCTAATTACAAGCATTACGGATATTATTGGTGAGTTTTGTGTGAATGCCTAGACATTCAAACTGTTTTTTTTTTTTTTTAATAAATAGACCCCTAAGATTCAGTTTAAGGATTAAGATTAGACAGGATGGGCATCTAACCAAGCACTTTTTTGTACACTCGCTTTTTAAAGGTCAGGTATTGAATGAAATATGGCCTTTTATTAATAGTAAACTGATAAAATTGTATTTAGACTTCTTCACAATTTCAAAAAAGATGCTGGAAATCCATAAGGGTAGACTTCCTGTCTCTTGCAATAAATTTAAATGAGATGTCAGGAAACCATGGGATTTTCATACTTTGTAACAATATCATAGAACAGAGAAGGATAGAGAAGACAATGCTCCTGCACCTGGTACAGCAGGCCCTGGGAGTTGCATTTATGGAATGGAAAATTGGGTTTATTTTTTATCTCTTATAGTATGTTCTGCCTTTAGCAATAACTATAAAACTATTTGGGTAAAATTTGGTGATGCATAAAAGGTATTTTACCCAGAAACAATGACACCATGTCATGTATACATGGAGGCTACTAGAGCATCTGGCAAACTCATTACCTACCCAAAAAAGTTTGAAGACTACAATTTATTAGAAGGGGTTGCCCCTAATTGCCTAACTTATGTTGTTAATATTGAAAGCCTTTAAAACAGGTTAGCATTTTTAATGCGGCAATCATTTATGATAAGAAAATGTAAGATGTTTTAAAAGCTTTCATCTTTAATGAGTTGTTAACCAATATAGAGTAACAATGAACTTTCTCCATTCATCAATGGCTAACATGGAGCAACATTCTGCTAGAGAACAGAGCTAAAATGTACATAAACGCTTACAAAATTGGATATTGCAAGAATCAATTCCATGTGAAGGGAATCATGCTTTTCTTTTCATTCTTGAATTTCTTAATAGGGCTTGGCTACAAGAATAGTGCTGTGCTATTAGGTTGCCTCAAACCTGAGTAACAGTAGTCAGTCACTGTAGTATTTAAAATGTGATACCAATGAAGAAAAATTACCATTGTCTTGATCTGAACAGAAAATCAATAGCTATATGTGTAGCGCTCGCTTCCAATAAGTGGCGCCATTCCAGTGTTAGTCTGAATGTGAGACACACAAACAGCTTGCATTTCTCAGTCTGTCATCCTATTATCTTGTAAAAAAAAAAAAGGTTTGAATGAAAGTTTCAATTGCTTTCATTTTCTTTTCAACTTTTATAGCTAAAAACCCCAAGAATGACATAGTGTTACAGCTAATAGTCTATTTTTCATGTACCTTTTATTTGTAACAATTTACAGATAGAAAGAACAAAAAACAATTCATCACATGAAAACTGTGCCTTGTGTAACCCGAGGAAGCCAAGAAAGGACTAAGCATGTTGTTAATACTTGATAAAAGTTTGTGCATTGTCAGGATGTGCCTCCACTTGTCCATTCTCTGCAATAGTGAGTACACTATATCTCAAAACCTGGCACTGCTGATCCTGAAAAATCTTTTAGCATGCTGAAGCATGCATATTGACTGAGCTAAAGTCACTGATAAGAAAAACTCTTGCAGTGATAGTAATGATGGAATTGTAACTGTAAATGTCACTATGATTGATAGGTAACTGATGTGAAATCAGTAGAGAC
Source organism: Lithobates clamitans (assembly GCA_037952925.1). Taxonomy (NCBI): domain Eukaryota; kingdom Metazoa; phylum Chordata; class Amphibia; order Anura; family Ranidae; genus Lithobates; species Lithobates clamitans. The sequence goes on along the minus strand of JBBGZY010000377.1, from coordinate 746,160 downwards.
TTGGGCTGTACAATTTCCTTTGCCACCATAGCAATGCTGATTCTATTCAGCATTGCATTCACATAATCCCTAAAGATCACAAACTGCTATTGGCAGAAAGCTGCTGTAAAATTTTAGATACAGCAAGGGTTCATTTACACCAGGTTCTGCATCACAATGCCTGTGGTGCTGGTTTCAGCGCATCACACTGTTTCCTTTTTTTTAATGAACTTTATTGGGTTGAATTTCAATTGCCAGCCACATGGTGTGAGACAGTGAATTGCCTCATACTACATTGCATGGCAAAAAGTACTTTTTCCTGACAGACTCCATGGCAGCCTACGTGTGGGTTTATCCCGCCTCCTCTCCAATGCTATAGGACCCCATTCCCATAAATGAGTACTCACCACTAGCTACTGCGTTCCTTTTTTGTCCTCCTCCAATGGACCTACATAAGTTGTTCGCGTCCGGTCGGACGGATCATGGCATACCTTTTGCGGTGCAGCTCAGGGCCCAGCCACGGGCGGGCGAGTAGCAGGTAGAGGCTGATATTTACCCTTTTGGTGGAAGGATGGTCGCCTCTGTATGCCGGACATCCAGGGACATCAGCGGCTGGCAAGGTCGGAAGCTTAAAAGTGTTTTTCTCCATGGCAGGTTTTTCTGTGTTCTGTCTGTTTCCCCTAGGTCTCCTGGCTCTGGCTATGACCGTCACGGTCTCTGTTGGGACCGTTTTCCCCCTCATGGCGGCTGGAGCGCTTGTGCGTTCCACCTCGGCTCAGCTCTTCCGGGTTCAGCCGTCCGCACTGCTCGCGCATGCGCGGTAGTTTCCTCGGGTCCGAGGCTTGGCTGGCGCGTGCGCAGAGCGGCGGAACACTCGGCAATCCGCACATGCGCAGTACGGCCACCGTCCGACGGCGCAAGCGCGGGGTCGGGCGGTGACGTCATGGGCGGGGGATTTAAATTCAGCTCATGAACTCCTTCACAGTGGGAATGCCTCACAGTGAGTAGGAGTAGAGCGGTTTTTTCCCCATCTCCAGCCCTGGTCTGCTTTAGGTGAGTGCCTGTTGATACTTTGTACTTAAAAAAAAAAAAAAAAAAGTAAAAGGGGGACTAAAATGCCATTTACATATGTTTAAAAAAAAAAAAAAAAAAAAAGAGAAATTTTTTTTTTTGGTAAAAGATTGAATAAGTTATACGCTTACGTCCAGTTATAAGATGGCTTTTTTTTTTGTCTGAACACACGCTGCAAGTGTACTCTGAATGTATTGGTAGGGCAGAATGACCCCTTTTTCTTACTGGGATTTTGGCCCGTTCAGGCCGCCTTTTCCCTGCAGACTAACCGTACTGTGTCGCTCTTCATATGGAAGTCTCGGACAATTCACCGCCTTTAAGTGGCCAGCCCTCACGCACAAGGTATGTGCTTATGAGGGGAGGGGTTGAGAGTCAGTCGCATTGTGAATTGCGTTATCTGATGTTGGTCTCGCCTTTTTCCCCTCCCTACTGTGTTTTTTCTCCCAGCCCTGACAGATCGGACCCTCAAATTGTGGTCCAGAATGACAGAGACCTTGCCAGGCCACAACACCAGTCACCTTCAAGATCCAGGCATGACTCTAAGTCTGGAAACCACCACCAGGGGAGACGCTCTCATTCCTCCTCCAGACACCGCTCCCAACGCACGACAGCCGCTCTGACCGTAGAGCCTGCTGGGGATGTGGAACACGAGTTCCGGAGGGCAAGTCACTGTGTGACCGTTGCTATGCCCGGGCATCCAGGGAGAAAGAATCGGAGAACCAGCGTCTGGAGACTCTCGTCAAACGAGTGGTGCAGCAGTCCCTGAAGGAGCTGGATCCTCCCCACACATTGAGCCAGTCTACTACACTATCTGGCCCCCCGGCGGATGAATCCCGCGAAGATCCGGGCACTTCACAGCCGTACGTGGCCTCCCTTGACTCCTCGGATGATGATCCTCAGGAAGTAGAGGAAGTCGGAGGCTTTGATTTCAGTATGGTGTCACCTTTAATTAAGGCAATCAAGGAGGCTCTTAAATGGGAGGACCCCTCTACTCCCCCGGCCAAGCAGAAGAAATTCTTCAAACATTTGGGGAAAGAACGCACAAGTTTCCCGCTCCTTTCTGAGCTGAAGGAGATCATTGATGAGGAATGGAGTAAGACGGACAGGAAGTCCTCTATGACAAATAGGACCTCCAGATTATACCCCTTCAAGTCAGAAGAGGTGAAGTGTCTGGAGAATGCTCCCCTTGTAGACGCAGCTCTAATGCGTCTAGCTAAGCATATTACACTTCCCTTGGAAGATGCAGTGTCCTTCAAGGATGGTCTTGAAAGAAGGATCGACCAAGACCTGAAGAGGATTTACGGGTTGGCCGGAACGGCCTGCAAACCTGCTTTTGCTCTGGCAGCCATGTCAAAGGCTATGGAGGCCTGGACGGAGAATGTGGATTCCTTCCTTAAAGGAGTTTCAGAGGAGCTAGCGGGAAGTTCAGCAGCTGCAGAATTTAAGCTAGCGGCGGTGTTCTTGGGGGAGGCATCCATCGACTTGATTCGCCTATTGGCGCGAATTATGCTGTCATCGGTCACGGCCAAACGGGCCTTATGGTTACGTCCTTGGCTTGCTGATCCCGTTTCCAAACAGGCTTGGTGTAAAATCCCCTTCGAGGGATCTTCGCTGTTTGGCAATAAGCTAGACGATGCCATAACACGAGCCACGGATGGCAAGTCGGGGTTTCTCCCCCAGGACAGGCGCCTTCTTGGTCGGAAGAAGCCGCAGTTCAGAAGACGCTCTCCGGAGCGCTCTAGGGAAGCTCGCTCCTACAAGCCCGGTAGGGACTTTAGAAAGAATTGGAGCAGGGGCCAGACATCTTTTCGCAAGTCCACTAAAGGCCAGGCACCCAGTGGCCGTGAACAGGCGAAGTCTTTTTGAGATTGCGCCCGCCCAGGCGGGTCGGGTGGGGGCATGGCTGCGCCTGTTCCGGCACGTCTGGGTGGCCTCGATCTCAGACTTTTGGGTAATAAAGACGGTCTCGTCAGGTCACAGATGGACCTTCTCCAGTGCTCCACCCCCCAGATTTGTCCCCACTCTTCTACCCCGGTCGCAAGATCAAAAGCAAGTGCTTTTGTCCTATGTGGATCTCCTGAGGTCTCAAGGAGCAGTGGTGTGCGTCCCGAGGGACGAGTGGTTTCAGGGAATATACTCCCCTCTTTTCCTGGTTCAAAAGAAGAGTGGCTCTTGGCGCCCGGTCATAGACCTGACCTACCTCAATGAGTTTATAGAGCCAGGGAAATTCAAGATGGAAACGCTGTCGACTATTCAACAAGCTATTCAGCCAGGCGATTGGATGATTTCCATCGACTTAAAGGACGCTTATCTCCACGTCCCGATAGAGGAAGGGTTTCACAAATTCCTCCGCTTCCAAGTAGGGCAAGATCATCTTCAGTTTATCTGCCTCCCCTTCGGATTGACGACATCCCCCCGGGTCTTCTCAAAAATCCTTCTGGCCACGGTAGCTCACATAAGACTGAAGGGGGTACGTCTTTACCACTACCTCGACGACCTCCTGGTGTTGTCGCAAAGCAGGGAACAGCTGCTGGCCCATCGAGAACAGGTGATCTCCACCCTTTCCAGTTTTGGGTGGCTCCTGAACTTGGCAAAAAGTCATCTAAAACCAACGCAATGCCTAATATACCTAGGAGCTCAGTTCGACACTGTAAGAGGCACCATTTCCCTTCCACTACAGAAAATTCCGGTGGTACGAGACAGGATTTCTCGGGCTATACATACCACACACCTAAAAGCCTCTCAGTGTCTGGAAATTATCGGTACAATGGTTTCCACGATGCCCATGGTCAAGTGGGCCCTGTGGAGGTTACGTCCCTTCCAGTCGGGGTTTCTGCAGCAATGGAGAACAGGGGACAAGAGTCAAGTCATCCGGGTGACCTCGTCAATGAGGAACAGCCTCTTTTGGTGGCTTCAACGCAAGAATCTCCTGGCATGTCATTCCATCGTTCCTATCTCCTGGGTCGCGGTGACGACCGACGCCAGCGGGACGGGTTGGGGGGCCCTCTGCGGCTCGAACCTCGCCCAAGGCAAATGGGACCCCTGCCGTGTAGTCCCAGGTTCGAACGTTCTAGAACTCAGGGCAGCCTGGTGTGCTCTACAGGCCTTTTCTCATCTACTGAAAGGGAAGTCAATACTATTAAGAATGGGCAACACAACGGCTGTCGCCTACGTGAAGAGGCAAGGGGGTACCCGGAGTCCCACTCTCCTTCGAGAAGTCGAGCCCATTCTTTCATGGGCGCAGAAGAATCTTTGCAATATCTCGGCAGTGTTTATCCCAGGAGTCCAGAATGCTCAAGCGGACTTCCTTTCACGCACCGAACTGGACAACAACGAGTGGTCTCTTCACATGGAGACGTTCAGTTGGGTCTCCTCACTGGGGATCATCCCCGAGGTAGATCTGTTCGCCTCGCGCCACAACTTCAAACTGGAGAAATTTTACACCAGAGGCCGTTGCAGTCAGGCTCTCGGGTCAGATGCACTGACGGATCTTTGGAGGTTCAGCAAGGCATACGCCTTCCTGCCACTCCCAGTCATCCTGAGATTCCTGCGGAGACTCCGTTCAGAGAAAGCCGAAGTATTGATGATAGCTCCATACTGGCCGAACAGACCCTGGTTCCCTCTCCTTGTCCAACTCAGCTTCAGGGACCCGGTGCCTCTCCCTCTCAGGCCGGACCTTCTTTCCCAGGGGTCAGTCCTACACCCGTGCCCAGCAGTGCTGAGACTGATGGTCTGGTTCTTGAGAGGGAGAGGCTGATTTTGCTTGGTTGCGCTCCTACAGTAATATCAACGCTTATGAGTTCAAGAAGATCCAGCACTAATAGAGTTTACAGCAGAATCTGGTCTAAATTTGTGGATTTTTGCTCCTCTAGCGGCAGGTCTTTTAGACACCCGGGGGTGCAAGATTATTATTATTATTATACGAGATTTATATAGCGCCAACAGTTTACTCAGCGCTTTACAATGTATAAGGGGGACAACACAATTACAGTACAATACAAAAGGTACAGGAGGGCCCTGCTCGTAGAGCTTACATTCTAAAAGGGAGGGGGTGGTGGTACAAAAGGTAATAGCTGCAAAGAATGATTTGATGGGGGGTGGCTTAGGGACAGTTATGTGGGTGTGGGATAGGCTTCCCTGAATAAATGAGTTTTCAAGGATCTCCTAAAGGTGGACAAGGTAGGGGCTGATCGGACATACTGGGGCAGGGAATTCCAGAGGATGGGAGAGGCTCTGGAGAAGTCCTGAAGGCGAGCATGGGAGGAGGTAACAAGGGAGCTAGAGAGCAGGAGGTCCTGGGAGGAGCGGAGGGGGCGATTTGGGCGATATCTGCAGATGAGGTTGGTGATGTAGATGGGGGCGATGTTGTGAATGGCCTTGTATGTTATGGTTAGCATTTTGAATTTTACACGGTGGGGTAGGGGAAGCCAGTGAAGGGATTGGCAGAGAGGAGCAGCAGTCACGGATCGATTAGTGAGGTGTATTAGTCTAGCAGCAGCATTCATAATAGACTGAAGGGGGGATAGCCTGCTTAAGGGTAGGCCATTAAGGAGAGAGTTGCAGTAGTCGAGGCGGGAAATAATCAAAGAGTGAATAAGTTGTTTTGTAGTGTCATTAGTCAGAAAGGGTCGAATTTTGGAGATGTTGCGGAGGTTAAGGCGGCAGGATTTAGCCAGTGATTGGATATGGGGGCTGAAGGAGAGGTCAGAGTCAAGGATTACACCCAGGACTCTGGCATGTGTGGAGGGACCAATGGTTGTGTTGTTGATATTAATGGTGAAGTCACAGGAGGGGGACCGTGAAGGAGGAAATATAACAAGCTCAGTTTTAGAAAGATTAAGTTTGAGGAAGTGGTGTGACATCCATACCGATATGTCATTCAGCAAGTTTGAGATCCGTGAGGAGATAGTGGGGGTGAGTTGGGGAGTGGAGAGATAGATCTGTGTGTCATCGGCATAGAGATGGTATTGGAAGCCATGGGAGGTGATCAACTGGCCCAGGGAAGAGGTATAGAGTGAGAAAAGGAGAGGCCCAAGGACAGAGCCTTGGGGTACCCCAACAGAAAGAGGAAGGGGAGCGGAGGAGATGGAGTTGTAAGTGACGCTGAAAGTGCGCTGAGATAGGTAGGAGGAGAACCAGGATAATGCAGAATCACGGAGGCCAAGGGAGTGTAATTTGCTGAGGAGCAGCAGGTGGTCAACTGTGTCAAAGGCAGCAGAGAGGTCTAAAAGTATGAGTATGGAGTAGTGGCCATTGGTTTTGGCAGTTATTAGGTCATTGGTGATTTTTAGTAGGGCAGTTTCAGTCGAATGTTGTAGGCGGAAGCCAGACTGTAGGGGGTCGAGAAGGTTGTTGTCCGTGAGGTAGCGACTCATTTGGTCATGAACAAGGCGTTCGATGAGCTTGGAGGCAAACGGGAGAAGGGAGATAGGTCTTAAGTTATTCAAACAGGTGGGGTCTAGTGAGGGTTTTTTGAGTATGGGGGTAACCAGTGCATGTTTGAACGGGGAAGGAAAGGTGCCGGAGGAGAGGGAGAGGTTGAAGATGTGGGTTAGGGAGTTGAGGATAGAGTGGGAAGGTGGTCGCAGCAATTGAGAGGGGACAGGGTCCAGGGGACATGTAGTGAGGTGTGCCATGGAGAGGAGTTTATCAACTTCTTCTGTGGTAACTGGGCAAAAGGAGGAGAGTATTGAGTGTGGTGTTGGACCTGACATGTTGGGTAGGGGAGGAATTTTAATGCTGGATATCTCCTTGCGAATTGTGTTGATTTTGCTATTGAAGTGGTTGGCAATATGTTGAGCGGTAAGCAAGTTGGTGGGAGGGGGCAGTGGGGGGTGAAGTAAGGAATTAAGGGTAGAAAAGAGTTGACGAAGTTTGGATGAGAGGGTTTTGATGAGAGTGTTGTAATAGGTTTGTTTAGCAGTGTGGAGGCAGGAGTTGTATTTGAGAAGGACAGATTTGTAGAGGGTAAAGTCTTGCAGGGATTTAGATTTACTCTAGATATACTCAGATATACTCAGCTTCCTACAAACAGGCTTAGATCTTCCATTATCTATCAGCTCGCTTAGAGTTCAGGTCTCTGCACTGTCGGCCTTCTCTGGGTCCTCCTGGGCAACTAATCCACTAATTCGACAATTTTTTCGTGGCGCTTCAAAGCTCAAGCCTCAAAGGAGATCCAGGTTCCCCAAATGGGACCTGCCACTTGTCTTAGACTCAATCTCCGGACTCAGTACTTCGGGGCCTTCCCCGCTCTCTATCAAGGACTTCTCAGCTAAAGTAGTCTTTCTAGTAGCTATCACATCTGCAAAAAGAGTTTCTGAGATTGGCTCTCTGGGTTGTGAAGAACCCTTCTTAACATTCTTCCCGGATCGGGTGGTACTTATCCCAATGCTGGGATCTAACCCAAAAGTGTCCTCGGTGTTCCATTATAATCAAGAGATAGTCTTGCCCACGTTTAGGTCTCTGGAGTCCTCTGAGATTCATCCTCTGGATGTAGGGGAAGCAATTAAAGAATATCTAACAATGACTTCTCCCTTCAGGCGTTCTAACAATCTATTTATCCTACACTCGAGAAGTAACAAAGGAAAGAAAGCCTCAGTTAGGACTCTCACTACTTGGATTGTTCAAACTATTCAACAAGCATACAGGGCGAAGGGCTTGGCTCCTCCACAGGTGGTGACGGCTCACTCCACCAGGGGAATGGCGGCTTCATGGGCGGCAGCTCGACATGTGGCCCCTGACACCATTTGCAAAGCAGCCTCGTGGGCCTCTATTAACACTTTCATGTCTCATTACTGTATTGAGCCCGCTTCGTTATCCTCTGTAGAATTTGGTTTGAGAATCCTATCGGTTGATAGGACAAATTAAAATTTTTGTTTGATTCAGCATACCCACCCGTGTGGTTGGCTAGTTATTTCCCACACGTAGGCTGCCATGGAGTCTGTCAGGAAAAAGGAAAATTTATTGTCAAATACTTACCGTAATTTTCCTTTCCTGATGGACTCCATGGCAGACGGAGTTCCCACCCATTGGTCAAAGAGTAGGCTAGTTACGGAACGCAGTAGCTAGTGGTGAGTACTCATTTATGGGAATGGGGTCCTATAGCATTGGAGAGGAGGCGGGGTAAACCCACATGTAGGCTGCCATGGAGTCCATCAGGAAAGGAAAATTACGGTAAGTATTTGACAATAAATTTTCCTTTTTTTCAGCGTATAGCTGTTTTTTTTTTTTTTGTTTTTTTTTGCATTTTGCCTTGTCATGTGGTGGGGCTGTGCTGGAATAGCTAGGTTTCCTTGCAAAGTAATGTTTCACCATATTCACTGAGCTAAGTGAAAATTCCCCTGCAATGTAAACAGATTATTTGTCTTTCATAAACCAACCCCATTCAAATAAAGAGGTGGATCAGATGCCTTTTCTATTTTCTGTGCTTGTTACGGATAACGAAGAGGCAGAGGTAAGAGGTTATATTTGTAAAGTTGCCAGGTATTTCTATATATTTAACCACCCCAAGTCTGAACACTTTCACTCCCTTCTAGCCCAGACCAATTTCCAGCTTTCAGCGCTTTCACACTTTGAATTATTCAGTCATGCAACACTGTACCCAAATAAAATTGTTATCTTTAATTTTTAGACAGATAGAGATTTCTTTTGGTGGTATTTAATTATTTTAATTTATTTATATTTTGCTATATAAGCAAAAAAAAAAATGTTTTTCTTAGTTTTTATTATAAAATAATATTTCTTCATAAATGTACATGTTGTGTATTCTGCTACATTTCTTTGATAAAAATACCCCAAATCATTGTATGTTATTTAGTTTATGTAAATGTTATAGAGTTTATAAACTATGGTATTTATATATGGAAATTGATCAATCCTGATGTACTTACTGCCTTAATACTTAATGTACTTTGCTTTCCTCTCAAAATAACTCAACACACAGTCATTAATGTCTAAACCACTGGCAACAAAAGTGAGTACACCCCTAAGTAAAAATGTCCAAATTGGGCCCAAGTAGCCATTTCTCCTCCTCGGTGTCATGTGACTCATTAGTGTTACAAGGTCTCAGGTGTGAATGGGGAACAGGTGTTTTAAAATTTGGTATTATCGCTCTCACACTCTCATACTGGTCACTGGAAGTTCAACGAGCAGACTTTTCTATCAGACTGGTCCGACAGACCGAGTCCAGCAGACAATCCTATCGTGTGTGGGCTTCATCGGACCTTCAGCGGACTTTTCCAGTCGAAAATCTGATGGACTTTAGATTTGAAACATGCTTCAAATCTTTACGTCGTAACTCCCCCGGACCCAGTTCCTATCGAGAAATCCGCTCATCTGTATGCTAGTCCGACGGACAAAAAATGACACATGCGCAGAAGCAAGTACGAAATGGAAGCGCTCGGTCTGGTAAAACTAGTGTTCGTATTGTAGGTAGCACATTCCTCATGCCGCAAATTCTGTGATCATTGAATGCAGTGCATTAATTGTCTTCTTTATAATGCTAGAAGAACGAAGTTGTTTTGCTGTTCATATTCACACAGAGTTTTTTGGAACCTCAAGGACGTTGTTGTCCCTTGTTAATTTGAAATTGTCTCTAAAAAATTGATGTTAATAAAAACACATAGGCAAGTATTTTCATAAGATAAAATATCCATTTATTATGGTTAACAAAACAAAGATAAAGTCAACGCTGGAGAAATTTTTCGAATTTGTGAAGACTTTTGGCTCCAGGGCAAAAAGAAAATTGGGATCTTGAGGAGTCCATATAATAGGGAGCACAATCTGGTCCAGGAATCCCAGAGATCAAGAGCAGCAGCAGATGACATATATGTCCCCAGGTTGTGGTACTACACCAGCCTGCGTCTTCTGTCAGACCAGACTGAAGCCAGGTCATCACTTTCTTCTCTTCGTTCCAGCCTTCCCTCCATGCTGCCCTGCACCCTTCCCTGCAGCCTTCCCTGCAGCTTTCCTTGTAGGCTGGGGCTCTGGTGGTTGACTTGTGGCAGGAGGAGGAGGGGGGCTTGCTCATTTATCTGGGTGTTGACAGTTAACTTGCCCTTCAGCCCCTTGTAAAGGAGATCAGAAAAAAGTTTTTCACACAGGAGGCGTTGTCCCTTCTCCATTTTGAGCAACCTGCTGGCTATATAGGAGCCATAGGCCTCTTCAGCTTCGGGGGGCTCTTGAGGAAATTTGTAGCTTCTCTCATGAGGCGCAGTGATGCTAGGATACTAAATATGTCTAAAAATAATATACCTGGCTCCAGATGGTCACATCTGGTTCTTCCAGGATGGAAGGCCCAGCTTGCTCCTCATCAGCCTCTGCTGGGGTGGAGGGAAGGGTGGAGGGAAGGGTTGAAAGTGATGCCCTGGCTTCAGTCTGGTCATCAAGAAAATGTAGTTTATCGTCGTACCACAGCCTGGGTACATACACATCATCAGCTGATGCTCCTGATCTCAGGGAAATCTGGATCTTGTTATGCTCCCTCCTATACATATTTCGCAATATCCCAGTTTTATTTTCTACAAACTTAAAGGTTGCTTCTCCAGCGTTGACTTCCTTATTGTTTTAATATAATATGCAGGGTGTTTGACCTCCCATAGATTTCTCATCTCCCTGTACTTCTCAATAAATTGAGTCAAGAATTCAGGGTCCTTAAACTTAGTATTCATGTTTTCTGTCAAAGATAATACACAAGACAAAAACACTAATGTTAGGCTAAACTCTCATAATCTTACTTATCCCAACATAGGCCTCAATCTTTAAGCAGTATAGGCTGATACAAAGTTAACAAAATTTACCTTCATTTCAGATGCTCGCAAATTCAGTTCCTCTATCCTCTGCGCACAGAAGTTATGTACGTCACATGCGTGAAAGCTTTATACACGCTGCGCATGCGTGAAACTCCACCTGCGTTGCCCGCCCCTGACGTTCTTTATTAATGAATATTCTCCGCCCCTTCTCTCTACGGTGCGCAGTAGGAGTAACAATGGCAGAGACACAGCAAATGTGTACTAACTCCAGTAACGAGGAAAGCCTGAAGCCCAAAATGTCCCGATCCGGGAAGAGGAGAATTAAGGTCTCCAATATGGCCTTTGAAGAGATGGTATCAATTTTGAAAAAAAAAAGATTACGATGGGAAGCATGGACCATATGTCCAGCCTAATTTAAGAAAGGCAAAAATAATGGCAAAAGTGGTGAAGACCCTGCATCATTATTTTGAGGTACGGCGCTCTAAAGATCAGCTGAGGAAACGATGGTCTGACCTCAAACTCAGGGAGCCGGATCAGTACAGACGAATCCAGAAAGTGCTGAAAAAAAGTATTTGTCGTGTGTTCATATTGTGATTATTACCTTGCATGCTGCTCCATGTGGTTATCTTTACTGTACAAGTTTTACTCATTAAACGTTTGTAGGAAACATTGTTTGTAGTAAACATCGTTAAAAGAAATTATGTACGATGTATTTCGTTGATACAGGGTTGAAACAACATTTTGGTCTTGGTAGTTTGTCTTATTAAAAGACGTTTATGACATTGTTGCCTAGATGTCTTTTGAAACTAGAATGAATAGCAAACTTCATTCAGTGGAATGTAAGGAGAGGACACTCAGCAGCTGTTTACACATCTGGACACAGGAGCACTAGTGTGGGACACCAGACTGGTTAACCCACACAGGTGCTCCAGTGGATAATTGTTGGGGTGTCTCTATCTGTTAAACGTGGCCAAAAAAGGTAAGTATTCCAGCTTGTTTGCAGGGGAATTTTAATTATGTCTTCAACTTGGATCTCTGCACAAACAGACAATTGTACATCACTTCAATGGAATGTTTCATATTCCTATTCCTGGACTCAAATATCTGTGTGCTAAGTATACCTTTTGTTTCATTCTCATAGGGGAGAAAAGACTCAGACAACCTGAACCCAGGGACCCCCGACCTCACCAGCCCGTTTGGGAAATCAGCCCAGGCTCCACGGAGGATGTGGAGGAAAGAGAGATGGGCGACATGTGCACCCCACCAGGTGAGGGTCTGACACCCCAGCTTATGTAAATCTATGTATGCCTGCATATTTTTAAATACATATTTTTTGCATCAATTTTAGGTGATGTGGTTGTGGAAGGGGAAGAAGTGGTGGAAGAAGGTCCAAGTGCCAGCGCCCCCCCCGAGGATGTGGACGAAAGAGAGGTGGAGGACGTGGGCGACATGTGCACCCCATTAACACGACAGTGCCCAATGATTAATTGGGCAGATAATGGCCTGGAATGGGGATATAGATGCCATGCACACTAGCCTTGACCTAATGCGTAAATGGCTGGACAATATGCAGCAGGAAATGAAGAACATGATCAATGTTTTGGGGAGAATCTAAATAACTTTTTCACAAAAAAACATTGGTCATGTTCTTCATTTCCTGTTTTACTGACCCCATTCTGGGCTTTGACTTTTAAAGATTTTATGCCTGTTTATAAAAAAAATTTGCAAAAACCAATCTAAAAAATATATAGAGGCCTGGTTGTTTTAAAGAGATTAAAAAAACAAAAACAAAAAATAGAGGCCTGTTTGTTAAAAAGAAAAAAAAAATAGAGGCCTGTTTTGTTAAAAAAAAAAAATAGAGGCCTGGCTGTTTAAAAAAAATATAAACCAAAAAAAAATAGAGGCCTGGTTGTTAAAAAAAATTCTAAATATAAAATAATTTTTTGAATAAAAAAAAATTGATTGTTTGAACCAAAAATTATATCTATTTTAAATCATAACATTTTCACAAACGCACATGTGAATGTGCACAGGTTAAAACATCTGTTATTAAACAACAAGATGTGTGGCTTCTTCTTGCAATGCTCAATATCAGTTTTGGAAGTTATTTGGTATTTACAGTGGCAATGGCTTATTTACTAAAGGAAAATACACTTGGCACTACAAGTGCACTAGGATAACCTAGGAGACAGCCAAAAAAAGGCAAGCAATAAATACAATTCGAGATTTTATCTGATCATTATTTTTTATTCCAAAAAAAAAATAGATTGTCTGGCATTGCAATGGCCCCCCTACCCATAAAATAATCAACACATTGATCCTGAACTTGACGGGTGCTTTGGGGGGCCAAGCCAGTACGGCCATTATCCAGGCCCGTCAGAGGATTCTCTGTAAGTCCCGCCTCAGGCCCAAGTGATGCAATATAATTGCTGGAATGTTTGTTTAAATAATTGTGCAGGATGCAGCACGCTAGGACAGGGTGATTTAGTTTGTATTTCGCCATGTGGGTAGCTGTCTGAAACAGGCGGAACCGGCTGGCCATGATCCAGAAGGCATTCTCCACAACTGTTCTCGCTCTGTCCAGCCGGAAGTTAAATACCCTCCTCTCCGGGGTGAGGGTCCTTTGGGGGAATGGCCTCATCATGTGCTCGCCCAGACAGAAGATTTCATCTGCAATGAAGACAAAGGGGAGTCCTTCCACGTTATCCGCATCAGATGGCAATCCCAGGCCACCTCTCTGGAGACACTGGTAGAACTCCGTCTGGGCGAAGACTCCTCTATCCGACATCCGGCCATTTTTCCCCACGTCCACATACAGAAATTCATATTGTGCCGACACCACCGCCATTACTATGAAACCCCTTATAATTAAAATAGTATGACCCCGAATGGGGTGGTGGCATGATGTGTTTCCCATCTATAGCCCGTCCACAGTTGGGAAATTCCCAAAGGGTGGCAAAATGGGATGCCACAGTCTGCCATTCCTGTGGCGTTGAAGGAAACTGGGGAGTCAAACAAGAAAAAAAATATAAGTATTTGTGCACATAACATTGCAAGCACATTACACAAAAAACATTCTTGCCCAGCATCAGTATAACATTAATTGTAATAAGTATTATTTAAAGACTAAAATATAAGGCCCACTTATCAGATTCATCACCCCCTCTGATGGCACATTGCTAAATTTTAGGGGGGGAGGAGATTCTAAATCAATTTAAGGACACACAGACCATTTGCTGACATTTTAGGGGGGATTGTAAATCAATTTAAGGACACACAGACCATTTGCTGACATTTTAGAGGGGGAGAGGAATGTCAATCAATTTAAGGACACACAGACCATTTGCTGACATTTAAGGGGGGAGGGGATTCTAAATCAATTTAAGGACACACAGACCATTTGCTGACATTTTAGGGGGGAAGGGGATTCTAAATCAATTTAAGGACAAACAGACCATTTGCAGACATTTTAGGGGGGGAGGGGATTGTAAATCAATTTAAGGACACACAGACCATTTGCTGACATTTTAGGGGGGATTCTAAATCAATTTAAGGACACATGGACCATTTATAGACATTTAAGGGGGGATTGTAAATCAATTTAAGGACACACAGACCATTTGCTGACATTTTAGGGGGGAGGGAATTGTAAATCAATTTAAGGACACACAGACCATTTGCTGACATTTTAGGGGGGGAGGGGATTGTAAATCAATTTAGGGACACACAGGCCATTTGCTGACATTTGGGGGGGGGTTGTAAATCAACTTAAGGACACACAGACCATTTGCTGACATTTTAGGGGGGATTGTAAATCAATTTAAGGACACACAGACCATTTGCTGACATTTTAGGGGGGGAGAGGATTGTCAATCAATTTAAGGACACACAGACCATTTGCTGACATTTAAGGGGGGGAGGGGATTGTAAATCAATTTAAGGACACACAGACCATTTGCTGACATTTTAGGGGGGAGGGGATTCTAAATCAATTTAAGGACAAACAGACCATTTGCAGACATTTTGGGGGGGAGGGGATTGTAAATCAATTTAAGGACACACAGACCATTTGCTGACATTTTAGGGGGGATTCTAAATCAATTTAAGGACACACAGACCATTTGTAGACATTTTAGGGGGGATTCTAAATCATTTTAAGGACACACAGACCATTTGCTGACATTTGGGGGGGAGGGGATTGTAAATCAATTTAAGGACACACAGACCATTTGCTGACATTTTAGGGGGGAGGGGATTGTAAATCAATTTAAGGACACACAGACCATTTGCTGACATTTTAGGGGGGGAGGGGATTGTAAATCAATTTAAGGACACACAGGCCATTTGCTGACATTTGGGGGGGTTGTAAATCAATTTAAGGACACACAGACCATTTGCTGACATTTTAGGGGGGGAGGGGATTTTAAATCAATTTAAGGACACACAGACCATTTGCTGACATTTTAGGGTGGAGGGGATTCTAAATCAATTTAAGGACACACAGACAATTTGCAGACATTTTAGGGGGGGAGGGGATTGTAAATCAATTTAAGGACACACAGACCATTTGCTAACATTTTGGGGGGGAGAGGATTCTAAATCAATTTAGGGACACACAGACCATTTGCTGACATTTTAGGGTAAAGCAATGCAATGGAGCTGACAAAATACATTGTTAAGTGACTACACTAGGTGGATATGGGCCCAGCATACCATGCTGGGTAGGTTAGTGAATGCTAATATGCATGCAGTACAAAAAAGATCATTAAAATATTACAGCATGCATGAGGACAAAGGGGACATTCACTCTATATTGCAATCATGGTAATTAGTGTTTGAGTAAAGAAATACGTTACATTAGCAAACATTATATACAATAAAATGTGATGTTAAAGGATAAAAATTCTTACCTTAATATAGTCCTTCTACAGGACCTGGATGATGGCAGAACAGGTCTCTGGGATAATGATCCCCAGAGCCTGGGGGAGATGCCTGTCGAGAACTTAAGGTCCTGCAGGCTTCTCCCTGTCACCAAGTACCGCAACGTGGTGACTTGCCTCTGCTCCGCAGTGATGGCTTGCCCCATGCAGGTATCCTGCCTTCTGATATAAGGGGTCAGCAAAGCCAACAAATGATCAAAAACGGGGTCTGTCATCCAGAGAAAGTTCCTGAAATCCTCAGGGTTATTCTCACAAATCTCATGGAGCAAAGTCATGTGACAGAATTGGTCACGCTGGAGCAACCAATTCTTCGTCCATGAACTCCTCCTCGCCCTGTTCATGGACTGGGCTTGGGCTGAAGAATGAACTACAGCACCAAGCACATACAATGCATGAGGTCTACCACGAGTACGTACATGCAACATGGCTTCAAAACGGTCGGCTGGTCAGAACGAACTTAACAGAACGCACAGAAGAACAGCAAGGCCTGTGAAGAGAGAGCTGAAAATCAGCAACGAGCGGACAATAACACGCTGAATAAATCAATGCGAACTGACTACACGCACTGAAAAGCAGATACAAACCTCACAAGCACAAACTGAACAACAGTTAAACGATCTGAAACACAACAACACAAGTGCGAATCGTCTCTCACCAAACTTCTACTAACACGAGATAAACAAGAGATTAGCAGAAGGGGCCCAACGGGTGGAGCACGAGCTATTGAACTTCCGTTTTATAGTCTCGTCAGACCTGGTGTACGTCACCGCATACTAGACGGTCGGACTTTTGTGTGACCGTGTGTGTGCAAGTCCATTCGTTCTAAAGTCCGTCGGAAGTCCGTTAAAAGTCCGACTAAGGTCCGTCGGAATGGCCGTCGGACTTTTGTTGCTGAAAAGTCTGCTCGTGTATACGCGGCATAACTTCTCGTCCCTGGTCAAGCCCCTGACTGATATGACCAGAAAGGACAGTAACACTCAGAGTTGGTCTCTGGAGTCCACTAAGGCCTTTGAGAGGCTGCCTTTGTTTCTGCTCCTGTGTTGGCACATCCTGATCCTACATTACCTTTTACCCTTAAGGTTGATGCTTCTGAGACTGGTGTTGGCTCTCTTCTGTCTCAACGTCCTACCTCTGAGAGCGCTATGCATCCCTGTGGCTACTTTTTCCAAGAAATTGTCACCTGTGGAGTGCAATTACGAGATTGATGACAGAGAGCTGTTGTCGATCATTTTAGCCCTGCAAGAGTGGAGACCTCTCCTCAAAGGTACCACTGTACCGGTTCTCATTCTTACTGACCATAAGAATCTCACATTCCTGTCTAAGGCTAAACACCTCTCTCCCAGAAGGGCGCAATGGGCTCTTTTCTTGTCAAGTTTCAATTACATTGTCTTATTCTTACTCAGTACTAAGAATGTAAGGGCTGACGTCTTGTCACGACAATTTTCCTCCACTTCAAAGTTGGAGTCGGTTCCAGTTCCTGTGATTCCTCCTGATCATATTCTGGCTATGGTTCACACCAGTCTCACTTCTCTTTTGGGTGACAAAATTCTTGCTGCTCATTTCCATGCTCCGCCTGAGAAACCTTGTGACCGCTGCTTTGTCCCAGAGAGTCTCCCTACTGCTCCAGACTTACCATTCTCTCAAGGCGGCTGGCAACCCTGGGAGGAATCAACTCCTTTGGGCCATTTCCCAACAATTCTGGTGGCCTAGTCTATGTGCTGATGTAACTGCCATCGTAGCTGCCTGTTCCGTGTGTGCTCAGAGTAAGACTCCAAGACACCTTCCAATGGGCCTCCTACAACCCATACCCAATGGAGAGAGGCCCTGGACCCACCTGTCTATGGTTTTTATTGTGGAGTTACCCAACTCCCAGGGCAACACAGTTATCCGTATGGTGGTTGACCGGTTCTCAAAGGTGTGTCATTGTATTCCACTTAAGAAGTTGCCCACTTCTAAGGAACTGGCTTCCATTTTTGCTTGTGAGAATTTTTTGCTTACATGGGCTACCCAAGGTGATTGTCTTGGACAGGGATAGTCAGTTTGTGTCCCTGTTCTGGCGAGCCTTTTGTGCACAGTTGGGAATTCAGCTTCCTTTCTCCTCTGCATATCACCCACAGTCTAATGGGGCTGCAGAACGAGCCAATCAGTTCTTGGAGCAATTCCTACGTTGCTATATTTCTGACCATCATAACAACTGGTCAGACCTCTAACCATGGGCAGAGTTTGCTCACAATACTGCCTTGAATTCTGCTTTCCGTTTGTCTCAATTTATGGCGACATAAATGGAGACTGACGTTCGCACCTCGGTTTATTGGGCCTTTCCGTACTCTTTGCAGGATTAACCCAGTGGCTTACGTATTAGACCTTCGTTCTAATATGCGTATTTCAAATGTATTTCATGTCTCCTTATTAAAACCTTTGGTCTGCAACTGCTTTACTACCTCGGTGCCACGTCCTCACCCTGTACAGGTTGAGAACCATGAGGAGTATGAAGTACAGTTCATTGTTGACTCCTGTAGGTTCCGTGGCACATACAGTACCTGGTGCATTGGAAGGGGTACGGTCTGGAGGAATGCTTTTGGGTCTCATCCTCAAACGTACATGCCCCTGTCTTCCTCCGTGATTTCCATAGACGTTTTCCCCTCAAGCCTGGTGGTCCTCCGAGGGGGAGGGGTCGTTGAGGAGGGTGTACTGTCAGGGCTGGGCACAGCCCTTCGTTTTTCGTTTTCTGAGCTGGCCACTCAGCTTTCGGCTAGTTGCCAGCTCCCATCTCTCTCCACAGTTACTCAGCTGTTGTTCATATCCTGCTCATCAGTCCTGCCTACTTAAGCCATCCAGTCCAAAGGGTCTCTGCCTTCGCCTTGGTCAACATCACAAGAAACATCTCCTGCATTCCTGTTTAAAGACTGGCTTTTCTGACATCCCTTCTGGCTTCAGATCCTGCTTGCTGTTCCACTACTTTGATCCCTGACTTTTGGCTTGGCTGACTATCCGAGCTGGTTACTGAACTCTGGCTATATTTTGACTATGTTTGTTCTTTTTTCTTTTATTATTAAACAAGTGTACGCCTGTCTCGGTCTGATTTCATTGTTTTTGACAGGATGCTAGTATGGCGGTGATCACTGGTACTGGTGTTCAAATAGTCACTGCAATCAGGGACACTGTTCCTAGCAGCACTGGTGACAGGGCACAGGTGGCTGGCAGCAGAGTATGCACAATAAACTGTTGGCAGTGATCAGGGACACTTTGAGAGGGCTGTTCTGTGTAAACACTGTGTGCTAGGCTGTAAGGTACTCACTGTACTGGTAATGGCTCTCTCACTCCTCTCACAGATGTGTCAGGAGAGAGAGCTGGAAACAAGGGCCATGTGGCTTTTATTTACATGTGTGTGAAGTCTAGATTGGACACAGCGATCACTTGGTACAGGACCAATTTTATTGGTTCTGTTCCATGTCATGTGATTGGCTGTGTCCAGGCAACACATCGATCACTGGGCTCATTGCTGTGCACTCTAGGAGCAGCACACAAGCCTCTTATGTGGTAGGACGTACAGGTACATCCACCTGCATTGGCTCTGTTCCCATCCAGCTGTTTTATTACAGTGGCCAGATAAAGGCAGTTAATAACCAAGTTAATGTGTAGTAAAAATGTAGTAGTAGTGTGTGTAGTGGTGTTTAGTAGTTATCATTCAAGGCTTCAGTAATGTTTAGTAGTTATACTTCAGAGATTTTTTTTAATTATTTCAAAATTTCACTTATTGCACTATTTGTTTTTGAATGAGGCTTCATAGATTTTTTTTTCTTTTTAGACCTCTTCAGTTAGTTTTCTTTAGTGCCCAAACCCCACCTTCTGAAAAAGTATCCTGTTTGCTTTGTATTGGTTCCTTTGAGTGAAACATCTGTTGTTCCTGCCAGTCCCCTTGCTTTCCTTTTTCCATGCTGGGCATGAGAGCACATTCATGCCAGTGCGGTCAGGTTTCTGGCTGTGCTGAGAGAACTGCCTGTCCTCCAATGCTCAGACTTCTGCTGACTTGCCCACCCCCTTAGCACAGCCATTCACTGGGAAGATTAGTAACATCTATTCACTGGTAAGATCAGTGTACTGTTGTTTCGACGCCTCAGGTCTCTAAGTCCTTTATGCAGCCAAGAACAGAGATTATGTGATCACTTCTAAAAAAAACAGAAAAATGTGTGTTTATAATGGTTTTTACATCATAATATGTATACACAAAGGTTTTGCCTTTCATTTATATTTTAAATTGATTGGGTTGTGTTACAAAGTAAGGGTTGACATATACTTTAACCACTTCAGCTCCGAAAGGTTTACCCCCTTCATGACCAGGCCATTTTTTGAGATACGGCACTGCATTACTTAAACTCATAAATGTGCAGTCATGCGACGCTGTACCCCAAAAAAATTGATGTTCTTTTTTCCCTCAAATAGAGTTTTCTTTTGGTGGTATTTGATCACCTCTACGGTTTTTATTTTTTGCGCTATAAACTCAAAAAGACTGAATTAAAAAAAAAAAAATCTTTTACGTTCTGATATAAAATGCATCCAATAAAAAAATGTAAAAAGTCGAATTTCTTTATAAATTTAGGCAAATACGTATTCTGCTACATATTTTTGGTAAAAAAATCTCAATAAGCTTATATTGATTGGTTTGCACAAAAGGTTTAGCACCTACAAACTATGGGATATATATACTGTATGAAATATTTCTTTATTTTAATTTAAGAGTAATGGCAGTGATCAGCGATATAGTGGGACTGCGGCATTGGGGTGTACAAATCTGACACTAAGTGACACTTTTGACACGTATTTAGGGACCAGTGACACTAATACAGTGATCAGTGCTAAAAATATGCACTGTCACTGTACTAATGACACTGACAGGGAAGGGGTTAACATCAGGGGGTTAAATGTGTTCTTAGGGAGTGCTTGCTAACTGTGGGGATGCGTTTTTACTGTGGGAAGGCAGAGATCCATGTTTCTGCTTGTACTAACAGAACAGCGATCAGCCTTGTTTACATCTCCTGAGAACAATCGATGGGTCCCGGCAGAAATCAAATCCGCTGGACCCGCTGATTGGCTCCTGGTGTGCCCAATCACAGCGGAAGCGAACACCGGTGGAACATGTAGGTGCCTTAGACCCAGAAGTGCAGGATCACGTACAGGTATGTGATTCTGCACAGCAGAGCTGCCTTGCAGCCGTATATGTACAGTATATATATTCGTTTTCTGGTAGGGATTCACTGGTACAATGTAATCCAGTAAAGCAGTTTGTTTTAAAAAAAAACACTTTTAGCATAATAATTCCAAGTAGAAAAAGCACTTTTTCTTCAGCCTGGCATATTCCACTCATCCCTCCCTCTGAACAATGACACTTACAAAGGCATCAGGGGGCAGATACAAGAATAGCTGCCTGTTGCAGCGTTTCCAGGAATATGGCAGCCTCTTTAAAGTGATTGTAAAGTCTTGTTAAAAAAAAAAAAAAAATAACAAACATGCTATACTTACCTTCTCTGTGCAGTTGGTTTTGCACAGAGCAGTCTGGATCTTTTTCTTCTCTGGTCCCTCTTTGCTGCTCCTGGCCCCTCCCTGCTATCAAGTGCCCTCAGGCAGCAGCTTCCTCTGGGGACACTGGAGCCAAGTCACAGCTTCGTGTTTCCATTCAGATACGAAGCCCAGACTTGACCCCGCCCCCTCCCCCTCCCCGCGATTGGCTGACTGGCTTTGATTGACAGCCGCGGGAGCCAATGGCACTGCTGCTGTGTCTCAGCCAATCAGGAGGAGTGTCCCAGACGGCTTAGACATTTGTGGACATCGCTGGAGAGAGATGGGGCTCAGGTAAGTAATTAGGGGGTGCCGGAGTGGCTGCTACACACAAAAGGTTTTTTCATCTTAATGCATACAATGCATTAAGATGAAAAAAACTTCTGCCTTTACAACCCCTTTAAAGTGTTACAAAACCCACAACAGTAAAATCTGTCTGTATATGCAGCATAGCATGCTTGTTATACTCACTGTGGAAGTTAAGGGGTTAATCCTCTGCATTGTGTAAAAAGGCTGTTTTATCCTGTATGCACAGATCCTCCCCTCCTGCACTGTCTATCTGGAGAAAGCCAGCTAACACAGACAGGGTAGCCGACCTGCACATGCTCAGTTGTGTCTTTTATGCTGGAGAGAACATTTACTCGTTCTTACTTATTCTCAGAGCTAGACAGGTCACATGATATTGGCTTCACACATGTGGGCGTGTATGTAGGGTGAACTTTTAGCACTGGAGAAACTGTGCAGTTTATCACTGACTGTGGTATACAGATCAATCAAAAAGGTATATAGTGGCAATTTTTGAATGCAAAAAGAAGATTTATAAGCTGTGGGCACTATGGGGGGGGGGGGGGGTGTCAGATGAACTATTTTCATATTACTGGGTTTAGTAACACTTTAACCACTAGCCGACCTGCCGCCATCATTTCATTGTGGCAGTTTGGCTCTCCTGGGCAAATTGACGTAGCTGTACTTTGGCCCTTTAAATTGCCCTAGCAGGTGCGTGTGCGTCGCCGCGTGACATAGGAGCTGATGCACGTGCCCGGCGGCTGCGATGTCCACCGGGCACCCGTGATCTCTACTGAAAGAGAGAATGGGGGATCTTTCAATGTAAACAGACAGATCCCCTGTTCTATCAGGGAGAGGTGAGAGATCTGCTGTTTCTAGTGAATAGAAACAAAGATGTCTTTCTACTCCCAGTCACTACACTGTCCCCACAGTTAGAAACACCTCCCTAGGACACACTTAACCCCTTATTCGCCCCCTATTGTTAACCCCTTCCCTGCCAGTGACATTTATACTGTAATCAGTGGCTATTTTTAGCTCTGATCGCTGTATAAATGTCAGTGGTCCCAAAAATGTGTCAAAAGTGTCCGATCTGTCCGCCGCAATGTCGCAGTCCTGACACAAATCGCAGATCACCGTCATTACTAGTAAAAAAAAAAAAAAATGCCATAAATCTATCCCTATTTTGTAGATGCTCTAAGTTTTGCGAAAACCAATCAATATATGTTTATTGCGATTTTTTTTTTACAAAAAAATATGTAGAAGAATACATATTGGCCTAAACTGATGTTTTTTTTTAAAAATTGTCACTCTTCTTTTGTTTCTAGCGCAAAAAATAAAAAACGGAGAGGTGATCAAATACCACCAAAAGAAATCACTATTTATGGGAAAAAAGGACATCAGTTTTGTTTGGGTACAGCGTTGCACGACTGCCCAATTGTCAATTAAAGCAACGCAGTGCTGTATTGCAAAAAATGGCCTGGTCAGTAAGGGGTCAAATCCTTATGGGGCTAAAGTGGTTAAGGATGCTCAATTACACAGAATGTAGGACAAGATGGCAAAAAAATAGGTGAAGGATGCCTATTGTAAGTGCTATGTTATTTACAACTGGCTTGTCCCAGACTGTGTGATAAGATTGCCAGAGGCTAAACCTTTTCCAGGTTAGATTGTGAGAAGCTGCAGTGCCTATATACTGAAGATCACAAATAACAAACTGGCTCTTCTTAGCTAATGAAAAATGTTAATATATGGAATCACTCTGTGTGTAATTGTTGTCTTGAGTGTAAAGGATGGTGCCTGAAACTTACTTGCTGCAGGGCCAAAAATATGTGGAACATTATTTTTTCTAAGGATCCAAAAAATAAAATCACACACAAAAAAAGGGTTATGCGTCCTGCATATTTTAACCTCTCTGGCGGTTTTCCCGAGTGTGGCTCAGGGTTAAATTTCAATACCATTAGCGGTAACCCCGAGCCACACTCGGGATTGCATCTCAGGATCCTGGTGCAGTGTACTTACCTTGTCCCCAGGATCCTGCGATGTCCCCCCGCTGTGTGTGTGGGCTGTGTCCTCCGCCCGACGCCTCTGTGTGCTGGGCTCCGTTCCCTGCGAGCGTCGCGACGCACGTGGCGGAGCCTGGCCGCAAATTGAAAAAATAGAAAATTCATAACACATACAGTACACTGTAATCTTACAGATTACATTACTGTATGAAATCATTTCACATCCCTTTTGTCCCATGTCCTGCATGCAGTTTAATATTATATATACTGTTCTTTCTGCCTGGAAACTTGAGATTGTCCATAGCAACTAAAAAGTGTCCCTTTATGCCAAAAGTGGTTTTAGACCAGCTAGAAAACAGCGATAGTAAATTAGAACACCTGCAGAATTGAGCGATAGTGAATCGTGGGGAAATTCATTTTATTATTATTATATTATTATTTTTTATAATTATTTTTTAGTTATTTATTATATTATCATTTATGATTTTTTGTTTCAAACTTTGTCATACCCGGGATATCTACTAGACTCCTATTTGGACAGATTTAAGTGCTAAGAATTACAGGCCTACAATATAAAACGCCACATTTCTATGCAAAACAATTGTACTGATTTGAGATGCAAAAATCTGACATAATCATACCGGCAGGGTGGCTACGGAAAGTACCTTTTTTTTTTCATTTAGATCTAGCTCAACAGAAGGAACAGCAGGAGAGCAAAACGAAAGGGGTTATGTACAGCTGTGAAAGGAGGGGTTCCAGTTAAGTGGACCTGTTTTTTTATCTCCCATCACTGCCAATTTATAAGAAAACTGTGTAGACTAGATCACTTATTTAGTGGTATGTATTCTTTAACTGTTTTATTCATTGATTTCATTTTTTTGTGGTAGGGCTTCATCTGTGTTCTCATGCTCAACATTTAGAAGATTTTTAGAGGAAGCCTGTACTTTGAGAGAAGCAGAAATTAGAGTGCCTTTAATGAAAATGCTAGTAGCCTGACTGTCATGCTAATCCAATGGCATCAGCACTTTCTCAGCCACTGACCTGGATCATGTATGAAGATAAGTAGCCCTGATTTCACTTGCTATACTTTTTATGGATCAGTCACCCTGAAAGTAAACAAAGTAATTGCATAAAAGCCAGGGAATTTGCATTTTCAGTAAGAGAACTTTAATAGGATGCTCAGCATAGGTTTCCTTTAAAGGACATGGAATATGTTTGCTCTCAGATTATTTATTTTATTTGTACCATTGTCTATCTCTCATAGATTAAGTACGAAAATCCATGCTGTCTCTTGCATCTGTTTTAACCCCTTCTAATTTTTAAATTTTACCCCTGATCCTCACTGCAAACATTTTGGTATGAACGGGTTGTAATAAGAGGATTTTCAGCCACTGATCACAGCTGACAATTACTAAGAAGGGTCCGGGGGACTCTTCCGGTACAAGTTCATGATTGCTAAAGCAACCATGGGTTTGAGGTAGAAGGTTACAAATACTGGGAAATCAAAGAGAGAGGCAAGGGAGACAATAACTTGGGACCAGAATGGTTTAATTTTGTTGCAACTCCAAAATCATGTAAAGAAAATCACTGGTTTCGTTTTGGCATTTATGACAACTAGGTGTGTCTTTGAAAGAGTCATAAGGATATATAACATATTCTGTGGAGGAAGTTTGAGGAGTTTATCTCTGGCCAATATAGTAGTGTTAAAATATGAATTGATATCATATACTGTATATATATATATATATATATATATATATATATATATATATATAGAATATCAGTCAGCCATATGATTTGCAAGATAGAGAGTTTAGTGGATTTGGCTTGTAGAAGATAGCTATAGAAGGTGGAGAGTAACCAGGTATAAGCTGGTTGACGTAAGGCATTTTCCAATTTGGAGTCTCTGTTCCAACGTAAGTCTTACATCCTTTGCAGTGAAAGTGTTAAGTTAGAAATAGATAGACAGGTACGGAAATGAAAATTAAAACGGGAGTCCACCTATCTATCGTTTTTTTTTTTTAGTTCATTCACAAACTTTTCTTCTCAGCATTACATACTCACATATTGTGTGTAATATGTCCGCCTGTGTCAGATTTCGTCGGAAAGAATAACTTATATTATTCACTGCAGGCGGTTTCCATCTTCATTGTGGGCATTTGAAGCCCACAAGCATTTATTTCCTGGATGTGGTGAATGCTGTGCTCCCAGCATTCACTGCTCGTTCCCGCACATGCTCAGTGGCATCCTGGGAAGCCTGAGACTAGCTCCCAGGATTCTGTGCGGAGTCTGGGAGAGGCTAGAAACACGCCTACTCCCACAGGAGGATGACCAGGAAGTGCAAAGAAGAATAGAAAAATAAAAGGTAATTACGGCGATTTAAATTTTTTTAAATGGCATGTCAGCATCTAGGCAAGGAAGAGAATACATACAGATATTGTTCAAAATTTGGGTGGAACCCCGCTTTAACAAGAAGATTCAGAACTCTGAAACATAGCCTAAACAGAGACAAATAATTTTTGTGCTACCATGATTTTCTGCCAGCCATCATTCAAGGCACATTAACACTTCAAAGGGACTTTGCAAAGACTCACCCCACTTGCCATATAGGTGAGAAGTGTGACAGGACAACTCCTATGTCTCACTGAAACACTGATCCATATCAATTTATCATAATTGTTTTAGCACCCAATTCCACTCATGTGTGTTAGGTTGATAACATCTGTATCTCTTGTTGTTTTGTGTATAAAATATCATGTTTCCTACAGTTCATATTGCCTGAAGAAGTGGCCAGCTTGCCTTAAAAGCATGCACCACAGTCTATTTAATTAGCGAATAAATGGTATTACTCTTAATCCAAAATGCCATGTTGAAACATTAGAAGCAGGGTAATTAGCAGACCTTTGCTGGAGATATTCTTACTGTTCTAATGTGTATGTATACATATATATATATATATATATATATATATATATATATATATATATATATATAACTTTTCAAAGTAGAGGAAAGCCACACTGAGTCTTCAACTAGTGCAATGCAATCTGGTCATTCCACTGACCAAATATAAGGAAAAGTCCAGAGGATCGCTGCACTTAAAATTTCATTATTGAAACAACGTTCAAACAAACATTACATGATGTGTAAGTTAATTTCGGGCTTACAAGCTTACGCCCTTCTTCAGATCTAACACACATCTAAAGTATAAGTTACACACATGGCTTTAATCACTTAAAGTGGTGTTCCGGCCGAAATTATACTTTTTAAATAAAAATACTCCTATAATACACAAGCTTAATGTATTCTAGTGAAGTTAGTCTGTAAACTAAGGTCTGTTTTGTTAGTTTATAACAGTAGTTTGTTATTTTATAAACTTACAGCAGGCCGTGGCCATCTTAAGTCTGGGCATCTGAAGCCAGACTGTATTTCTTCCTGGATCTCATCCATGCAGATCTCGCACATGCTCAGTGCAGCACAAGCAGTGTAATAGGTTTCAGGTCAGGTTTCCATAGCAACGGCAGTGTCAGAGGAAGTTTCCGCCCCTTCCCAAAAGGCATTGCAAACAGGAAATGATGCGATGGGCCGCGGCCAGGGAGGAGGATGTGAAAAATGAATACAGCAGATATACAGTAAGTGCGGGGAAAAAAAAAAATATATCTAATTCGTTTACAGTGCACAGTTTAGTGAGGGATGCTGAAGAGTTGTAAAAGTGGGTGGAACTCCACTTTAAGGACCGAGCCTCCTTAAGTTGAAACCCATGCCATGGACTCGAGCAGGGGCCATCTATCCCTCAGTCTGCAGCCACGGAAGAGGACGCGATTGTCTCTGCCACTACCGGCGTTCCCGGTAAGCGGTGGAGATGACCGGAGCGGGGCAGGAGGGGGGTGGGCACCTCTCTTGCCGCCGATAAAAGTGATCTTGTGGCGAATCCACCGCAGTGACCACTTTAACTTAAAGAGAAATGCACAGTGTCATTAAATCTGTCAAAAAGAAATATGGGCACAATGGGGGTTATTTACTAAAGGCAAATCCACTTTGCACTGCAAGCGCACTTGGAAGTAAAGTTGCTGTAGATCCGAGGGGGACATGCAAGGAAGATAAAAAACAGCATTTTAGCTTGCACATGATTGGATGATAAAATCAGCAGAGCTTCCACTCATTTCAGATCTACCCCTTAGATTTAGAGCGACTGCACTTTCAAGTGCACTTGCAGTGCAAAGTGGATTTGCCTTTTGTAAATAACCCCCAATGCATCACTATCTGGCTATCACATCAAACAAATTATCACCTAAATAAATAAATATAAATCCAGATCTGTGTTTAACTCCTTAGGGGTTATAATAGTATCAAGAAAATTAATTCAATATACCTCACACTTTTTTAGAATGGATTCCCGACCACCCCTCCTATTCTTATTAATTACCTCCAGTACCATGCATTTTAATTGGGAAATTGAATGTCCTTTCTCCAAAAAGTGTTTCGCTAGGGGCAACTGTACCAATTTATCTCTGATTGAATATTTGTGCCTTGCTATCCTATCTTTATCTTTCTGAATGGTCTACCCTATGTATAGTAACCCACATGGAAATTGTATTGCATATATTACATATGGCAATTAGCAAGTGTAATAATATTTGATTTTAATATCATACCCCTTTTGTGGATGGGATATACTCTTGCCTTTTATCATGGAGTTACATTGTATACACAATAAACATGGATATGACCCTGTATAACGGGATTCTAAAAGTTACTAATGGGCTGGGAGGGGTATATTGGTCAGATCTGACCAATCTATCCCTTAGTATTCTTCCTTTTCTGTAAGAGGATAAAGGGGAGCTTGAAATTCACTAATATTCGGATAATTCTCTCTTAATAAACCCCAGTGTTGGATGATGCTGTGACACTATAATTTCTATTGTGATGCCTATTCTCTGCTAAATGTATACGTTCCTTCTTAATTAATAAAATTGGATAACCTCGCTTGACCAGCCTGGTTTCCATTTCATTTAATCTTACTTCACATTGTTGTGGATCACAAACGATTCTTTTAGCCCTATGTAGTTGGCTCCTAAGTATCGAATTAAACACCCCATGGGGGTGAAAACTCCTGTAGTGTAATAATTGATTACAGGCTGTACTTTTTATTAACAGATCACTCTCTATGCTCGTACTATTTATTTTCAGAAATGTGTCAAAAAATGAAATCTCCCTATTGCTATACAAGACATTACATTTCAGACCTGGGACTAAATAATTGATATACTGGTCAAACAATAAAAGGGTTCCAATGTCACCAACCCACACTGCAAACATATCATCAATAAATCTGAACCACCCCTTTACAGTGTTCAGTAAACATTTTATTATTATAAATAAATGAGGTCGCAATCATATTCATAAATATATTTGCGTACGAGGGTAAGACATTGGAACCCATCGCTACCCCTTTAAGCTGCAAATAATGGGTCTCTTTAAACAAAAAATAATTCTCTTCATAAACAATTTTAGACAATGCAAGCAGAAAATAAATTTGTTTATCGTTATAACACTGTGACTGTACCAGCAGCCGCCGGCAGGCTTCTATACCTACATCATGTGTAATAACAGTGTAAAGACTAGAGACGTCCCAAGTGTCTAGAAAAGGGTCAGGTCCCACTTGTATATTCTTAGTTTTCTCAAAAAAATCACCAGTATCACGTAAATATGATCTGGTGTTAATTACCAGTGGAGTGAAACATCTATCCAAATATTGCGCTAATGGAGTGGTAACGGACTCTGTTCCAGACACTATGGGACAGCCCAGGAGATTAAAAAAGTCCTTATAAATCTTCGGTAACATATACATTACCGGTGTGACAGGATACTCGCATATTAGAAATTTCTGGGTGTCATTATCAATCATACCATCTTTAAAAGCTCTCAATACCACTTTTTTTATTTTAGACTGAACCTGAAAAATAGGACAAGAGTCCAACTGTTTATATGTATGCATGTCTGATAGCTGTCTAAATACCTCAGCTTCATACCGTGGGGTGTCCATAACTACAATCGCTCTCCCCTTGTCGGCCGGTTTGATAACAATATCTCACCGATAAGGAGGACAGAGCTTCACTTTCTTTGCAAAAAGGAATCAATTTCTGCATTTACTTTTTCAATAAACACCTCAACGGCAGAGCTTGAGGTAGGAGGTACAGTGGTGCTTTTAGTTCCCAAATTAAAATTTTTAATAGACAATGGTAATACACCTAAATCTGGTAAACCTGGTTTCAAAGAAAAATAAGATTTCCATCCAAGTTGCCTATAAAAGGGATATAAATCCTGTCTCAACACAAATTTGTTAATTTTTTCTTTAGGGCAAAAGCCCAAGCCTCTATTTAATACCTCTACTTCAGTCTCTGTTAATGATATAGAAGAGATATTATATACCACGTTGTCCTCTAATTTCCCTGATGATTCTGGAGTCTGGTTGTTACACCTCTGGATACTCCTTTTCTTGTATCATTTGCCTCTCTTCCTGAGCATGGTCGGTATAATTGCTGATATTGAGAAACAACTAGAGGAGTTTTCTAACAGCAATGAAAACACCAGCATTAAAGTAAAAAATTAGGAGAAATTATCTGCCTTTAGAAAGAATGTGGAATTGCGCAAATCTACTAAATTGGAACGAGACAAGGATGATTATACCAACAACCGAGTATACAACTGGTCTAATCCTAATTACCATTACATCAAGACATACAGACGTGAACAACAGAACAAACAAATCTCCACCTCCTCCTCTTCAATTGCCCCTACAGGGTCACCAGCCAACGTATCTACTACTTATTTTTTTACTAAGGCTACAACAGACCACGCATTAGGAGGGGAAGCAAACGATACACGAAAAGGAGTATCCAGAGGTGTAACAACCAGACAACAACCAGAGGACAATGTGGTATATAATATCTCTTCTATATCTTTAAAGTGTAACTCCACTTTTGTTGAGAAAAAAACATTTTCCTCTGGGTGATCAATGTACATTGCAAGGATTATAACAAACTTTGTTGCAGATTCCTACCTTTTGTTATTCTGAAGAAATACACGTGTGTTTCTCTGTGCCTCTGTTGTGAGTAGGTCTAATGGGAGTGGTTTCATAATTAACTGTCAGGTGTGGAGCTAAAGGGCACTAATGAGGAAATCTGCTGGGCCTGCATCCCTTTAGATGAGTTCCTATTGAAAGTAGCTCTCAAAAAATGACATTTTTGTTGCAAAGGATGCCTGAAATCTGACTTGTATCATAGGCAGATTCTGGGAAAATTGGTGAGCCAATCACACAAGCAGGAAATTATGTTTCTGGGGAATGGTCAGTACACATTCTGTGTACAGAAAACTCCAGGTAGCCATATTGCAATGTATTCTCAGAAAATTACATTGACTGCAGATTGAAAAGGAAAGTTAATTTTAATAACATTTAATTACAAAATGATTGGTGTCGCAATTATATGTGCTATATTATTTTTTCTTTATTTGCTTTTTTTTTCCACAAAAGTGGAGTTACCCTTTAGAGTCAAATATGTTTTTATTGTTTTAACAGAATACAACAACATAATATACATAATAGCTGGACGTTTAAGACAGTAAGCAATACAGTGTAGGTTTTATATTGGGCATGCTTTAGATTATAAATCAGTGGAAAATACGGGTGTGATCATTATCCAAAAAGTATCGGTTTAGCCCGTGGTATATTGCGAATCATGATATGAGGGATGAGGAAGGAAACATCCATATCCTAGTGATGGCAACATAGAAGTGGGGGGAGAAGGAAGAGAGAAAAATAGAGAAAGAGAAAGGGGGTTAGGAGGTTGGGAAGTAGAAGGGGAGAATTGAGGGGGATGAACAGGATCTGGTGCAACAAATCGGAAAATCAAAAACATAAGGTATGTTCAGCTTAGCTGTGGGGAGTTAATAGGGCTTTCAGGGAATCAGAGGAAGAATATTCGATCCAAGTGAGCCAGAGAATTTTAAAATTATCGAAGGTATCGTTGTCCAAGGCTATCATCTCTTCCATGCGCATTAATGTTGTTGACCACTGAGACCCAGGAAGATAGGGGAGGGGTGGTAGTGGTCTTCCAAAAAAGGGGTATAAGTTGCCTGGCGGCTGACAGGAAGAAGCGTAATAGAGAACGTTTTTGAGAGGTTATGGAGCCTGGGAGCTAATAGAGCTATCTCTGGAGTAGGTATCGTTGGACGGTCATATAGGCTACCGTATATGGTGAAAACCTGAGACCAGAGGGGTTGCATGGCCTTACACTTTTACTGATTTGAGTTCTCCAAATCTGTGAAATTCTTGCATTAGAGAAGGAAGGGATGTGTGAGGCTGTTGATTGTAAACGAGGAGATCATCCGCGTAGAGTGAAAGTTTGTGGACCGAGGAGGGTGTCCGGATCCCCACTATATTTTTGTTTTGTCTAATGGCTGTTGCAAGGTGTTCCATCATCAAGACAAAAAGTAGGGGGGATAGAGGGCATCCTTGGCAGGTCCTGTTAGAAATTTGGAACAAAGTAGATCAGGAGACATTGACCAGGACAGAAGCCGAGGGATGGGAATATAGTGGCATAACCTTGGACACAAAGGTGGGGTCAAGGCCTGTCTATTCCAAGGAAAGGCATAGAAACTGCCAATTGACTCGGTCAAATGCCTTTTCGGCGTCAAAGGATAGGATACATGCCTTCAGGATGTGTATGTGTGTATGTATGAAATGAGGTGGATCGTTTTAGTGGTATTGTCCCATCTGAACCTTGTGGATAATGGAGGCTAGAAGGGGTGAGAAGTGATTCGCTAAGACTTTGGCGAAAAGTTTAACGTCCAGGTTAAGGAGGGAAATCGGTCGGTAATTACTGCACTGAGAGGGGTCTTTTCCTGGTTTCGGTAGGACTGAAATATTGGCAGATAGGAGGTCTCTACATGGTAGGTGGGAGTCATCTATGTAGTTGAACGCTGCGGTAAGTAGTGGAGTGAGGGGCTGGGCGAACGATTTATAGAATCTCGGGGAAAATCCATCCGCACCTGGGCATTTACCTAATTTCAGTCCCTTAATGGCGGATAAAAAGTCTGACACCAACAAGGGGTTCTCTAATGCCCCGTACACACGGTCGGACTTTGTTCAGACATTCCGACAACAAAATCCTAGGATTTTTTCCGACGGATGTTGGCTCAAACTTGTCTTGCATACACACGGTCACACAAAGTTGTCGGAAAATCTGATCATTCTGAACGCGGTGACTATAAACGGGGCAGTGGCCAATAGCTTTCATCTCTTTATTTATTCTGAGCATGCATGGCACTTTGTCCGTCGGATTTGTGTACACACGATCGGAATTTCCGACAACGGATTTTGTTATCGGAAAATTTTAAATCCTGCTCTCAAACTTTGTGTGTCGGAAAAACCGATGGAAAATGTGTGATGGAGCCTACACACGGTCGGAATTTTCGACAACAAGGTCCTATCACACATTTTCCGTCGGATTCAGATTCAGGGGGATTTATTTGTGGTAGGGCTGTCTCTGAGATATAGTCTTGCATGTTGGGATGGTGTGGGTCTCTCTCATGTGTCTTTCCAGTCCACGTGGGGAGATTATATAGTTAGGAGTAATAATGTTGAAAGGTGCCTGCAATACCTCTGTGATTATTTTTGTTGGTAAGTGGTGCAAATGTGTGATATGGGGCGGCGTGGGGGACGGGAGTGAAGGACCCTAGATAGGTGTTTCCTGCATTTGTTGGCCAAAATGTAATGCCGGTTGCACCCCTTATCTCTATCTATGAGGGAGTATGCATCTAGAATGCAGAGTAGTTCTCTGCGGGTGTTGGAAAGGTCTACATAGGTAGTGGGATCTAGGTCCTTCTTGTGCGCAAGTTCTAATGCATGGATAACGGATAATAGTCGGGTTACAGTGGGGCAAAAAAGTATTTAGTCAGCCACCAATTGTGCAAGATCTCCCACTTAAAAAGATAAAAATGTAATTGTCATCATAGGTATACCTCAACTATGAGAGACAAAATGTGGAAACAAATCCAGGCAATCACATTGTCTGATTTTTTAAAGAATTTATTTGCAAATTATGGTGGAAAATAAGTATTTGGTCACCTACAAACAAGCAGGATTTCTGGCTCTCACATACCTGTATCTTCTTCTTTAAGAGGCTCCTCTGTCCTCCACTCATTACCTGTACAGTATTAATGGCACCTGTTTGAACTTGTTATCAGTATAAAAGACACAACCTCAAACAGTCACACTCCAAACTCCACTACGGTAAAGACCAAAGAGCTGTCCAAGGACAACAGAAACAAAATTGTAGACCTGCATCAGGCTTGGAAGACTGAATCTGCAATAGGCAAGCAGCTTGGTGTGAAGAAATCAACTGTGGGAGCAATAATTAGAAAATGGAAGACATACAAGACCACTGATAATCTCCCTCGATCTGGGGCTCCACGCAAGATCTCACCCCGTGGGGTCAAAATGATCACAAGAACGGTGAGCAAAAATCCCTGAACCACTCGGGGGGACCTAGTGAATGACCTGCATAGATCTGGGACCAACGTAACAAAGGCTACCATCAGTAACACACTACGCCACCAGGGACTCAGATCCTGCAGTGCCAGACGTGTCCCCCTGCTTAAGCCAGTACATGTCTGGGCCCATCTGAGGTTTGCTAGAGAGCATTTGGATGATCCAGAAGAGGATTGGGAGAATGTCATATGGTCAGATGAAACCAAAGTAGAACTGTTTGGTAGAGACACAACTCGTCGTGTTTGAAGGAGAGAGAATGCTGAGTTGCACTCAAAGAACACCATACCTACTGTATGGAGGTGGCAACATCATGCTTTGGGGCTGTTTCTCTGCAAAGGGAACAGGATGACTGATCTGTGTACATAAAAGAATGAATGGGGTCATGTATTGTGAGATTTTGAGTGCAATACCTCCGCCCATCAGCAAGGGCATTGAAGATGAAACGTGGCTGGGTCTTTCAGCATGACAATGATCCCAAACACACCACCAGGGCAATGAAGGAGTGGCTTTGTAAGAAGCATTTCAAGGTCTTGGAGTGGCATAGCCAGTCTCCAGATCTCAACCCCATAGAAAACCTTTGGAGGGAGTTGAAAGTCTGTGTTGCCCAGCTACAGCCCCAAAACATCACTGCTCTAGAGGAGATCTGCATGGAGGAATGGGCCAACATACCAGCAACAACTTTGTGAAGACTTACAGAAAACGTTTGACCTCTGTCACTGCCAACAAAGGATATATAACAAAGTATTGAGATGAACTTTTGATATTGACAAAATACTTATTTTCCACCATAATTTGCAAATAAATTCTTTCCAAATCAGACATGTGATTGTCTGGATTTGTTTCCACATTTTGTCTCTCATAGTTGAGGTATACCTATGATGACAATTACAGGCCTCTCTCATCTTTTTAAGTGGGAGAACTTGCACAATTGGTGGCTGACTAAATACTTTTTTGCTCCACTGTATGTCAGCAGATCTGGCCTTTTTTAAGCGGGATCTGTGCTGAATGAAAGTCCCCCTGGGTACACATTTTAGTGCTTCCCATTTAGTAAGGGGATTAGTGGCGTTAGTACGATGGTCTTGGACAAAGTTGCAAATTGACTTCTCAATAACTGCAACACACCGGGTGTCTATCAGTAGGTTGTCATTTAAACGCCACAAGAATGTTTTGCGAGACTTAGGGGGGTGGGCTAGACTCAAGTTTGCGGGGGCATGGTGAGACCATAGGATGTTCCCAAGGAATGCCTTAAGTGGGACGTCAAGTAGGGATTGGGGGACTAGGAAATAGTCAATGCGACTATAGGAGTTATGGGCAACTGAGTAACAACCTTAGTCTCTCTCAAATGGGTGTTGCACTTGCCAAACATCCACTAGTTGGGCAGAGTGCTTTTATGTGTGTAAGGGTGGAGTGTGGGATGGAGGACTTACAGGAGGAGGTGTCCACGGCCGGAGAGAGGGTCACATCAAGATCTCCACCTAGAATGAAACAGGGACCCCCATAAGAGAGAAATTGCTTCTGAACCATGGATAGGAAGCCCCCCTGGTCTTGGTTCGGTCCATACACGTTAGCCACTATAAAAATAGAGTTAGATTTTAATTTGAGGAAGAGAAAGTGACCTGAAGGGGTTAATTAGGGAGTCTATGACTTCTGGATGGAACGATTTGTGAAAGGCTATTGACACCCCTTTGGACTTAGCTTGCGGATTAGTGCTGTGATTCCATTGGTGGTAGTAAGGGTTGTTTAGGTTCCAAATTGCCGAGCTTCTAAAATGCGTCTCCTGTAGGAGCAAAATTTGAGATTTAGGGTTCCTTCACACGGACGTGTCCGTGTACGGAGCCCGCTCTGCTCAGCGGGGGATCGCTCCGTCGATTCCCGCTGAGCAGGCAGATGACAGGTCCGTCACTGCACACTGTGCAGCTACGGACCTGTCAGAGCGCCGCTCTCCCCTATGGGGGATCGGATGACGACGGACCGTAGAGTCCGTCGTCACCCAATCCGATCCGCAGGCCGATGGAAAAGTAGGTTGTTCCTCCGTCACACTTTTTCCGATCGGAGCGGGTCGGATGTCAGCGGACATGTCACCGCTGACATCCGACGCTCCATAGAGGTCTATGGAGCATCCGTTCAGGTCTGCCTAAAAAACTGACAGGCCTAAACGGATCGTCTGTGTGAAAGACGCCTTAGCCTTATGCAAATGATACAATATTTGGCTCCTTTTCTCTTGAGTGTATGTATTATATTATTTTAGCAAAAAGTTAAAAATATTCTTTTTTCTTTCAAAATTGTCGCTCTTTTTTTGTTTATAGCGCAAAAAATAAAAACCACAGAGGCGATCAAATGCCACCCAAAGAAAGCTCAATTATTTTTTTTTTTAACTTGGGGATATTTATTATAGCTAAAAGTAAAAAAAAAAGATTTTTTTCATAATTGTCGCTCTTTTTTTTGTTTATAGCGCAAAAAATAAAAATCGCAGTGGTGATCAAATACCACCAAAAGAAAGCTCTATTTGTGGGAAAAAAAGTATTTGTTTTTGTACAACGTTGCACGACCGCACAATTGCCAGTTAAAGCGACACAGTGCCATATCGCAAAAAATGGCCTGGTCATTAAGGGACCAAATCTTCCAGGGGTTAAGAGAGAATTATCAGAATATTAGTGAATTTCAAAATAAAAATATATAAATCTTGCGAGCTATACTAGAGCCACCTGAGACTGCAATCAGCGTCAGGTATAAAGTAACCTGAGGGTCAGGTGTGGTATAACAATTCCTGTGAAACAAAGTGCAAATTCACAGCTGCTAATGCACAGCATTAGTCACAATCCCATAATCTGTGAAAACATTTATACAAAAAACAAAAAAATGCAGCGCTGTGTGATACTGAACCTTACAAATGCGTAGATAGTGCCATAAACAATGAAAATCAATATTGCTAAAAAATGTAACTATGAACATAAAAAAAAAAAAAATTTGTGTAACAAGCAAGCTCACAGTGAAAGAAATTTAGTATTATTCCTTAATATCAAGTGTCCAAAAAAAAAAAAAGAGATTTTTTTCTCCCAATTTTCATCAATCCACAGAGACAAAAGTGTAAATTGGGTTATTATATGTATTACTGTCCAAAAAGTGACTCTAGTGATGATAATCCTGATCAGAAGAGGGTGACTTCACACATGTGCTCCCCCCACCGTGTGAATGCGCTCACCTCCAACAGTGTGACCTCATAAGCAGTTGAACCACTCCTGGGCTCTAAGTTAACTGGCTAATCACGTGTCTTCTCTCCCTGAGGAAGACACGTGATTAGTCCTGTGTCGTCACATGTAGGGGAGGGGCCAGGACGGTGGAGGTGCTCGGATACATGCTTGTTTATACAAGCTGCTGACACATACAAGTTTGGAAGTCGTCTGGAGCGTAATCCTATGCATAATGCTTTTATAGTTTGCTGTGCTGGAAGCACCTAAAATGTGTGAGTACCCTGATGTTATGTTTTCAAAATAAATGTGTAAACTAGTGATAATGCACTGTCCAGCCTCTTTCTTGTTTTAAAATTGAGGACAACTTCTCTGGATTTTCCTGTGGGATCCTGCTGGGCCAGTTTCACTTAGAGCCCAGGAGTGGTTCAAATGCTTATGTGGACCAAACTTAAGTGTGTGGTCACACTGTTGGAGGTGAGTGCATTCACACGAAGGGGGGGGGGGGCACGTGCGTGAAGTCACCCTCTTCTGATCAGGATTATCATCACTAGAGCCACTTTTTGGACAGTAATACGTATATTACCCCAATTTGCACTCTTGTCTCTGTGGATTGATGAAAATTGGGAGAAAAAATCTTTTTTTTTTGAACACTTGACATTAAGGAAAAATACTAAATTTCTTTCACTGTGAGCTTGCTTGTTACACAAAAAAAATATTTTTTTATGTTAATAGTTACATTTTTTAGCAATATTGATTTTCATTGTTTATGGCACTATCTATGCATTTATACGGTTCAGTATCACACAGCGCTGCAGTTTTTTGATTTTTGTATTAGTGAATTTCAAGCTCCCCTCTTATCCTGTTACAGAAAAGGAGAACACTAAGGGATAGATTGGTCACATCTGACCAATATACCCCTCCCAGCCCATTAGTAACTTTTTTAGGATCCCGTAATACAGGGTCATACCCATGTTTATTGTGTATACAATGTAACTCCATGATAAAAGGCAAGAGTATATCCCATCCACATAAGGGGTATGATATTAAAATCAAAGGTTATTACACTCGCCAATTGTCATATGTAATATGCAATAAAATGTCCATGTGGGTTACTATACATAGGGGAGACCATTCAGAAAGTTAAAGATAGGATAGCAAGGCACAAATATTCAATCAGAGATAAATTGGTACAGTTGCCCCTAGCAAAACACTTTTTGGAGAAAGGACATTCAATTTCACAATCAAAATTCATGGTAGTGGAAGGAATTAATAAGAATAGGAGGAGTGGTAACCGGGAATCCATTCTAAAAAAAGCGTGCGGTATATTGGATTAATTTTCTTGATACTATTACCCCTAAGGAGTTAAACACAGATCTGGATTTATATTTATTTATTTAGGTGATAATTCATTCGATGTGATAGCCAGATAATGATACATTTTGTAAATGTTTCTTTTTGAAAGATTAAACGAGTTGAAGGCTTCTGTCGAAATATGGGAGGGCTCTACTCTTTGCTAACTATTTCCCCACCTGTGATATAAGAATGTATAAGAAAAGGATCTAATTTGTATTTGATCGATCACTAATCACATAATTGATTCCAAATGTGTAAAATGAAGGTATTTAAGCCATGTGTGTAACTCATACTTTAGATGTGTATTCGATCTGAAGAAGGGCGTAAGCTTGTGAGCCCGAAACGTAATGAACTTACAAACCACGTAATGTTTGTTTGAACTTTGGTTCAATAAAGAAATTTTGAAGTGTAGCGATCCTCTGGACGTTTTCTTATATACAGTATCTCACATAAGTGAGTACAGCCCTCACATTTTTGTAAATATTTTATTATATCTTTTCATGTGACAACACTGAAGAAATGACACTTTGCTACAATGTAAAGTAGTGAGTGTACAGCTTGTATAACAGTGTAAATTTGCTGTACCCTCAAAATAACTCAACAACAGCCATAAATGTCTAAACCGCTGGCAACAAAAGTGAGTACACCCCTAAGTGAAAATGTCCAAATTGGGCCCAATTAGCCATTTTCCTTCCCCGGTATTATGTGACTAGTTAGTGTTACAAAGTCTCCGGTGTGAATGGGGAGCAGGTGTGTTAAATTTAGTGTTATCACTCTCACGCTCTCATACTGGTCACTGGAAGTTCAACATGGCACCTCATGGCAAAGAACTCTCTGAGGATCAGAAAAAAAGAATTGCTGCTCTACATAAAGATGGCCTAGGCTATAAGATGATTGCCAAGACCCTGAAACTGAGCTGCATTACAGTGGCCAAGACCATACAGTGGTTTAACAGGACAGGTTCCTCTCTGAACAGGTCTTGCCATGGTCGACCAAAGAAGTTGAGTGCACGTGCTCAGCGTCATATCCAGAGGCTGTCTTTGGGAAATAGACGCATAAGTGCTGCCAGCATTACTGCAGAGGTTGAAGGGGTGGGGGGGTGGTGAGTGCTCAGACCATATGCCGCACACTGCATCAAATTGGTCTGCATGGCTGTCATCCCAGAAGGAAGCCTCTTCTAAAGATGATGCACAAGAAAGCCCACAAACAGTTTGCTGAAGATTGTGTCAAACGTGTGCAGCAGCAACCAGGTGAGGAGTACAAACACAAGTGTGTCTTACAGTCAAGCATGGTGATGGGAGTGTCATGGTCTGGGGCTGCATGAGTGCTGCCGGAACTGGAGAGCTACAGTTCATTGAGGGAACCATGAATGGCAACATGTACTTTGACATACTGAAGCCGAGCATGATCCCCTCCCTTCGGAGACTGGGCCGCAGGGCAGTACTCCAACATGATAACGACCCCAAACACACCTCCAATACAACCACTGCCTTGCTAAAGAAGCTGAGGGTAAAGGTGATGGACTGGAAGCATGTCTCCAGACCTAAACCCAATTGAGCATCTGTGGGGCATCCTCAAACGGAAGGTGGAGGAGCACAAAGTCTCTAACATCCACCAGCTCCGTGATGTCATCATGGAGGAGTGGAAGAGGACTCCAGTGGTAACCTGTGAAGCTCTGGTGAACTCCATGCCCAAGAGGGTTAAGGCACTGCTGGAAAATAATGGTGGCCACACAACATACTGACACTTTGGGCCCATTTTGGACATTTTCACTTAGGGGTGTACTCACTTTTGTTGCCAGCGATTTAGACATTAATGGCTGTGTGTTGAGTTATTTTGAGGGGACAACAAATTTACACTGTTATACAAGCTGTACACTCACTACTTTACATTGTATCACAGTGTAATTTCTTCAGTGTTGTCACATGAAAAGATATAATAAAATATTTACAAAAATGTGAGGGGTGTACTGACTTTCGTGAGATACTGTGTATATATATATATATATATATATATATATATACAGTATCTCACAAACTGAGTGGAACCTGTCCTGTTAAACTGCTGTATGGTCTTGGCCACCATGCTGCAGCTCAGTTTCAGGGTCTTGGCAATCTTCTTATAGCCTAGGCCATCTTTATGTAGAGCAACAATTCTTTTTTTTCAGATCCTCAGTGTTGAAGTGCCATGTTGAACTTCCAGTGACTAGTAAGATTGAATGAGAGCAATAACACCAAATTTAACACACCTGCTCCCCATTCACTCCTGAGACCTTAACACTAACGAGTCACATGACACTGGGGAGGGAGATTGGCTAATTGGGCCCAATTTGGACATTTTCACTTAAGGGTGTACTCACTTTTGCTGCCAGTGGTTTAAATATTAATGGCTGTGTGTTAAGCTATTTTGAGGGGACAGCAAATTTACACTGTTATATATGCTGTACACTCACTACTTTACATCATAGCAACGCGCAATTTCTTCAGTGTTGTCACATGAAAAGATATAATAAAATATTTACAAAAATGTGAGGAGTGTACTCACTTTTGTGAGATAATGTATATACACACAAACATATCGTATATGGTTATCAAATAGTATAAGTAAGTTCTTCTTTAATTGAAAAAGTATTCCTAGCAAAGCATAAAATAATGACACAAAAAACTGGTATCTGCACATATGCATCTATGACCTTCTACCTGTGGAATACACTCTGTTGGCACCAGGGTGTAATTTAAACATACCAAATTGGCTGTAAACAAAGACAGTCATCTCAGGAAAAATAGCTCAACAACTCAGAGTTCTCCCTTGACACATTAACTGTGATAGTCACTACTGGCAGGGTGCTAATTACCCCAGTGATGTGATCCATTTTCTAAATGATGGGAGCATCAATAATTCAATGGTAGAGGCTGCTAAAAAATGTAATGTCTCACAATTGAAGCATAGCAAATCAAAAAATAATCTTGTGTTGCCTGGTTGACATTCAGATGCTTTCTATTCATTATAAAAAATAAATGTATTGTTCCTACTCCAGGCAGTTTAGATTATAAAAGATGGCAGATGTATAATGTGTCTGGATTTGATTGTTTGCACTACTGAGGCAATGCCCAGCAGAGAAGAGCACAGATGCCGAATTTTTAATGAAAATGAGTTTTACTTGTGGTCTTTTAATGGGGTCTCTTGGATGTGCTGCACTGTTCCCTTCTGTTAGAATTTGAAAATCTTTTACAAAATGAACACAGAATGCACAGTTTATTTTTTACTCAAAGACATATCTGATGTACATAATTCTGCAGCTTTAATTGAATAACACAATGCTTAAAGAAGTTAGGCACTATTTGCAGCTAAACTGATGACTTGTCATAATTCCTGTACAGTTTTAGAAAAGAAACCATCATACCTGTAAAGAAACACGGTCTTATTCAGAAAGTATAACTAACATGTAGTTGACCAAAGTATACAATTAGTATTCAGCTTCCTAGGGTCAGATCACTGACTGTAATCTGTATGTTGACTTTCCTTACTGTGCTTTAGTTATTATGAAGTGTTGGCTTGGGCATGCAGCACAGCTTCCACTGACTCTTGCTGCTATTAAAACAGGACAGGTACAGAAATCATGACCCTCAGTTTGAGGAGATATGCTAATCCACATGTTAGTGGTGTTTTCAGATGCAAATACACATTGTTAATAGGTTCTATCCTTTTAACAAATTTTGTACTAAGATACATTACTGGGATTTTGGTTACTGGGATCTTGGTTTGCATTGCATACTGCAATAAATGTTTAATGTGGCCGGCTTGTCAAAAAGACCTTTCTTTGTTCAATTCCTTCTCTACCAGAAAAATGTCAACTACTGACAATATGTACATAGTATACATATAGAAAAACTACAACGGTTTTAGTTAGGTCAATTTTTTTTAACCTACTTTTAAAAACTGTTATTTGAATATACAGTATGCAAACACACACTTGTATATCTGCAGCACCATGCTGTCAGTGTCCGGGTCCTTATGACCACATGTAAGTGGTTGAGTAAGCATGGGCAATTATCATGGGCTTTAACAGAACTTTTTTCGGGGGGGGGGATCATTTTAAGGTCATCCATGTCCCATGTCGACAATGTTCTCCTGTAGATCCTCGTTTAGAGCAAAAATCTTGTTTTTTTTTTGTTTGTTTAGCAGAAAATAAAAACCCCAGTGGTGATTAAATACCAAAAGAAACTCTATTTGTGTGAAAAAAATGATACAATTTTCATATGGGTACAGTGTAGCATGACCGCGCAATTGTCATTTAAAGTGTGACAGCGCTGAAAGTTGAAATTTGGCCTGGGCAGGAGGGGGGTTTAAGTGCCCAGTAAGCAAGTGGTAAAATAGAGTCAGGAACATATATATATATACCAAGCCAGCAGTGGTTTATGGCTATGGGAGGTGGTCCCTAACCACTTTTGCAGTCACTGTTGGCAGTGGACAGGTTGATCCTTTTCTGCTAAAGCTTCAACCAATCCAAGGATAAGTATGGTTTCATACTATGCTGTCACTCATGATATCACTAATGACTCCATAAAGCAAAACACTTCTCCTCTTCTATCCCTTCATTTTCAATTGCCAGGGCAATATTTGAGCCATGAACAGAGCTTTTGGGTAACGGGAAAAGGCAACCCAGCACCAAAAGTATATGTCCACGGGGTGGTTATAGGTGCTATTCTCTTAGTCCAGATTGGAAGATTATGGTAGTGAAAAGACAGAATGAAAACAGGAGATTGATTGGGGAACAGAACGGTATTGGCAAGCATATGCAGATACAGTGTAAAAACTTAGCACCTCCTGCTTACATGCTTCTTCTTACCTATGTTTGCATATTTATTCCTCTTTTCAAAGGTGTAACTATAGCCATAGCAGATCAGGTAACTGCTATGGGGTTTATAAGCATGGTGTCCGACTCTCTGCTCACTCCAGTCCAGTACATGGCTTGGCTATGGAGTTCATAGCCAAGCCATGTACTGGACTGGAGTGAGTGGACACCATGCTTATGAGCCCCATAGCAGTTACCTGATATGGTATGGCTATAGTTACACCTTTGAAAAGAGGAATAAATATGTTATGCAAACATAGGTAAGAAGCATATAAGCAGGAGATGCTTAGTTTTTACACTGTATCTGCAACAACCCCTGTGGACATATATTTTTGTAAGCACTGCTTACAAAGTGGGGCCGAGCAGAAGAGGAGAAGGAGAAGTCCGGCAGCCGTTGATCTGAGCCAGGTGCCACACAGTGACAGAACACAGACGATCATAACACTCACACATTGCACAGATTACTCCAGTCCAGAGTCTCCAGACACGACTCGACTCCTGGTTGCTGCGCGGCTGTCTTTTCCAGAGTCCCACTTCAGGACCCAGACTAATCCCTCCACTGGATAATCATGACGTTGGGTGGTGGACCGCGGGCGCTGGAGAAGGTGGGTGGAGCCACTGCAGCACTAACACGGGCCTTGCTCCCGACCCAGCCTCACTCTGAGAGCCTGTGAGTGTGACTTACTTGTTTCTAGGTGCCAGGCGGGGCGGCTCTAGCAACTAGTTTAGCCAATGATCAGTTAGGGTAACTGCCACTGGCTGTGTGTCCTATAATTCATTCCAGGACACTGTATTGTCCCAGAATGAAGGTGCCCGGCGGGACCTGGGAAAGAGATGTAAATTGCGGCAATCTGATCCACCTTGCCGATACCTGATTCCAGGGGGGCACTTGCTCCCCCTTGCCTCCCCTTGCCCCCCCTTGCAGACTCCTATGGCAGCAACGTTTTGTCATCTTCACTGAATGCCGGGCAAGTAAGATGTTTGTTAGGAAGGATGCCTGACAGGGCTCAAGGCTGTAGCTGGTGTTGCCAACCTGCAAGGAACCAGATCTGAACCTGCAACCTTTACTGTTTTGTGCAGAACCTCTTCTTGCTGAGCAACCTCAGATAGTGAACAGCTCTCAACAACCTTATGTTCTTGCTTATTTCTTGTGAACCTCGAACTCCTTTCTCCTCCCATGAACTTCATATTTAAGCCATGTCTTTGCACTCTGTGACCTTTGGCTTGTTCCTTGACTATGCTCTCTTGTCCACTTGTTACTAACCGTTGGCTTGTTTACAGACTATGCTTCTGCTTGATCCATACTTGCTACATCTGCTACCGGACTCCAGCTGGCTCACCTCCTGGTGGGGTGATCCTGAGGACCGCAACCTGATACTAGCATGCAGCAAAACCCATCTTCACCATCAGGAGCTCTGGTTAGCCCGCTTAGTTA
Source organism: Lithobates clamitans (assembly GCA_037952925.1). Classification (NCBI taxonomy): domain Eukaryota; kingdom Metazoa; phylum Chordata; class Amphibia; order Anura; family Ranidae; genus Lithobates; species Lithobates clamitans. Next base: position 701,194 of record JBBGZY010000377.1, on the reverse strand, counting down.
GAAACTGCATCTCAAGTGAGCCTGCGTCATCCACTAGGATGACCTTCTCAAGTACTTATACTACTGGTTGGTGGGAATGTCTCTACTGCTATAGCTACTGGTCTCTGAGCTTGACACCTAAATGTGACACACCCTGTGTCCTGCACTTGGCAAAAGAGTCATCATAGTTATCTGTCCCCTTTATCCTCAATGGCCTTAGGTGGTCACTCCTCAGAACCACAAGTGCCCCAGGAGTCCCAGACCCTTTTCAGCTAGTATGCCTGGAGGATAGGAGCCACACCGGTCCATAGATTCTGAAAGCTTTCCATGGACAGACAGGCTGAGAGACCATGCCAGCTTTTGTCAGGTCAGAGTTGATCAGGATAGCAAGCCACAATGAGAATAATAATGCCTCTGGTGTTCCTGCCAGAACAGACACTGGGTGGTGTAATGTCATAGCCACTGGAAACATATCAACAGGAGGAAGTGGAGAACTTGTTTTAGGGTCAACAAGATCCTTTGCCAACTGCCTCCATCTCTGTGAGGCAAAGGTAACAGGAGCCAGAAGTAATTAGGTGCTGCTGAAAAGGCGCAGTATGGTTGTGCTGCTGGCAGTGCAGAGGAGGAGGGCTGACAGTGCTTGAAGTGAGAAGGATGATGAGGCACATGAGGGGAGGCTGCCAAGATGGTCACAACTACCTGAAGCTCCGCACCGCCCTGGTCTATTAACACCCACCGCAGCCGACAAAGCACTTGTTCTGGGCCTGCTCCACGAGCGAAAGAAAGGGGAACACCCCGGGATGACAGCAGGCTCTGCCAGAAGGGACCTATACTGCTTGATGAACTCTGCCCCAGAGCCTCACAGCCATTTCAAGATGGCAGCCATGATAACACGAGGCAGAGGGACAGAGGAGGAAGACTCCATTGCGGACCAAGACACTCCTGGAGCCACAGCTCGCATACCACCACAGGACACAGTGAGTGCAGCACATATGATGACACCCTCCCCTGCATCCACAGAATGTCTAATAGTGAGAACGCTCAGTGGCCTCCTCCTGTCTCCAATGTCTGACCCCATGATACCACTAGAGGCTTGTGAGGGTGAAGTGCATGGTTTTCCACCCACACCTACAGACTTTCCTTCCATGATATCAGCATTCTCTAAAATGCTGTCCAGGGGCCTAGCTAAAAACGCTGCTCAGATAACCTCATCTATCCATGCTGATTTACAGCAACTGGGCATGCGGATAGAACACATTGAAAGAAAAGCTGATCAATCAGTAGCTAGAATTAACCAAAACTGTGCATGAATCCAGGATGTACAGGACCAATTTGAGACTGCATTATCCAAAATTGATAACATGGAAAACAGATCCAGGCATTATAACTTTAGGGTCAGGGGACTCCCTGAACCAGTGAAAGAAGTCCAGCTGGCAGTCCGGGCACTTATTAAGGACCTCATTCCTGACATCCCGGAGCACCGCCTGGAATTAGACAGGGCCCACAATGCCTTACAACCACCATGCTCATATGGCCTCCCAAGGTACAACTTTGTCAAACCTAATTTCTACGCAGTGAAAGAAGAGGTGATGAAAAGGTCACGAGCAGCAGAAAACTTGAAGTTCCAACTCTCGCCCTACACTGTACATAAATGGAGAGTCTTAAAACCCCTGCTCCAAGTCTTGACGTAAATTGAAATAACCTACAGATCGGCCTTTCCATTTCTCATATCGCAACAAAAGTTATGGTTTCTCATCATTTGCTGAAGGTGAGCGCATACTACTTCACCTGGATTTATTATACCAAGATCCTCAGCCCTCTTCGGCCAGCAAAGGCACAACATCCTCTGCAAAACGTCCTCCCCCTGCCAGCCCTCTTAAGCCGGCATGGCAGAAGCACCACTCCAAAAGATCCAAGGACTCTCAGCCACCTTGAGGACTGCTGGACGGATGAAGCTTCAGTCATTTTGATCTGACCACCCTACTTTGTTCCCCCTGTTGTTTTTGACCCTATCCAAATTGAGCCTTACTCATCTTACATTATGGAAGGGACAATCTTTTGGGAACAAACTGAGAGGGGGAAAGGGAGAACGGCCACACTAAATGGTCCCTCCCTGTTATTTAATGCACTACTTAAAGTTATATTTTAGTTACAGTAGCAAGTTATGGCCACATTCTAGTGGTTCTTTTCTTTAAATATGATCCTGTTTTGAATTTGTCAGGGAAATTCAAAGCTTCTCCCTATAAGCATTTAATTTCTTTTTGCTTAAAAGCACAAAAACAGCTCTCTCATATAATGCCGGGAAAGCGCGCTTGTATGTCTCCAAGTAACATAGACAGATGCTGGTATCACCTCAAGCTTAGCAGAATCCTCCTGAGAATAGCCAGGCTCCTTTTATTTATACTATAAACATGAATAACAAAGGAAGGTGGTGGCTTCAGAATCAGCCAATCAGACACTTGTATTCTTTCAAAAGAACCAATCACACACATATATATATATTCAAATAGAAATACAGTAGTGACGTGTGCAGATGGTCATGTGCAGAGCCATGCAGCAAGCGAATTGTGAGACACTACCAATGACACGAGCCATATTCTTATCATGGCTTAGTGGTCCATAATTTTGTATGGTTATGCTATGGTTCCCATGTACGCAGATCTGCTTACTAAGACCCCTTTCACACTGGGGCGGTTTGCAGGCGTTATTGCGCTAAAAATAGCGCCTGCAAACTGACCCAAAACAGCCGCTGCTGTTTGTTCAGTGTGAAAGCCCGAGGGCTTTCACACTGAAGCGGTGCGCTGGCAGGAGAAGAAAAAAACTCCTGCCAGCCGCATCTTTGGATCCTGCCCATTGAAATCAATGGGACAGCGCGGCTATACCGTGGCAATACTGCGGCTATAGCTGCGCTATACGAGCGGTTTTAACCCTTTTTCGGCCGCCAGCGGGGGGTTAAAACCGCACCGCTAGCGGCTGAATACCGCAGTAAAGCAGCGCTAAAAATAGCGCTGTTTTACCGCCAACGCCCCCTACCACCCCAGTGTGAAAGCAGCCTTATGGCCCATACACACGGTCGGATTTTCCGACAGAAAATGTGTGATAGGACCTTGCTGTCGGAAATTCCGACCGTGTGTAGGCTCCATCACACATTTTCCATCGGATTTTCCGACACACAAAGTTTGAGAGCAGGATATTAAATTTTCCGACAACAAAATCCGTTGTCGGAAATTCCGATCGTGTGTACACAAATCCGACGGACAAAGTGCCACGCATGCTCAGAATAAATAAAGAGATGAAAGCTATTGGCCACTGCCCCGTTTATAGTCCCGACGTACGTGTTTTACGTCACCGCGTTCAGAACGATTTTCCGACAACTTTGTGTGACCGTGTGTATGCAAGACAAGTTTGAGCCAACATCCGTCGGAAAAAATCCTAGGATTTTGTTGTCGGAATGTCCGAACAAAGTCTGACCGTGTGTACGGGGCATTAGGAGTTTAGATGTGGTTGCCATGGAGTGGCCCGTCCCTTGGTGAGGCATAAACAAACACCCTTAAAAGAGCAAACAGATCTGCCGTGTCCACAGGAAGGTTTCCGCAGCCAATGGTCTTCCACCAACGTCTGTATGTGCGAAAAAGCTCACATGAGCGTATTACAGCAAAACTAACACCGGGGGACATCTGACAACATACATTAATAAAAATTTCCACAACAAATTCAACATGTTCCTGATGTGAAATAACACTTATCTCTTCCCTTTAGAGAGGAGACTCCAGGAATGAACTCTTTCGTCCCATTCTAAAATATTGTCATCTCATATTAAGTCTGCCAATCTTTATTACCCAGCTCATGTGGGGTTAGGGATAGAGGCCTCTCTGCTGGTCAGGACCCTCACAGGGGGCACCCTTATCCAAGGGGTGCCCCTGGCTGGGGGGTTTGGGCTCGCTGCGGAACCACTCACCTGGTCCCTGGTTTACTTATCTTTATGGGGAACCAGGTTCTGTTCATTCACAATTACTATTAGTTGTTTTATGGCGGGGAGACTATGGCGGATGCAATGTGCCTCCACCAGCCTGTGGGTGAGCAAAGAAGCCAACAATACATGTGAATGAAATCATAGATCTAGCAGAACCACTGCAGCAAGGAGGATTTATCCCTAGAGAAAATCTCTTCCTTCTTATGGTGTAAGAGGCTGGGCTGCATGACTGATTGCTCCGGGTGTCCGGTTGCAGTGGTAATTGGACCATTCACAGAGGGACCACAGGAGACCATTCATTAAGACCACCTTTGATGTTCCTTAATGCCTGTTACCCCCGTAGGGGTATGGGAATCCAGTGAGTAGGGAACCATAGGGGAGCACAGAAGTTGATCTGAGCACAAGAGTCACCACCAGTTTGAACTGCATATAGCAAAACCTTTCTGCACACAAAGCTGCTTGCAATCACATTTTTATTGTTATTATCACCCCATTTTTTATCCACATTACATTTTTTACTTTTTGCTATAATAAATATCCCCCAAAAATATATAAAAAAAATATTTTTTTCCTCAGTTTAGGCTGATATGTATTCTTCTACATATTTTTGGTAAAAAAAAATGCTATAAGCATATATCGGGTTGGTTTGCGCAAAAGTTATAGCGTCTACAAAATAGGGGATAGTTTATGGCATTTTTATTTTTTATTTTTTAAATTAGTAATGGCGGCAATCTGCAATTTTTATTGGGACTGCAACATTATGGCGGACAAATCGGACACTTTTGACACTATTTTGGGACCATTGTCATTTATACAGCGATCAGTGTTAGAAAAATGCACAGATTACTGTGTAAATGACACTGGCAGTTTTGTACTTTTTATGGCATATGACAAATGCTTTGAGTACCATTTCTTTGTACCTAATAAAAATAGTTTGTAAACAAATAAATGACACTGGTAGTGAAGGGGCTAACCATTAGGGGGTGATGAAGGGGTTAAGTGTATCCTAGGGAGTGATTTTAACTGGGGGGATGGGCTACTAGTCACATGACAGCGATCACTGCTCCCGATGACAGAGAGCAGCGATCTCTGTCATGACACAAGCCAAAACAGGGAAATGCCTTGTTTACACAGGCACTTCCCATTCTGAGACTCCGTGACACGATCGCCGAGAGACCAGCGGACATCGGGTCTGCCAGTCCCGCGGGCACAGTCACGCTGTACGCGATGACTGCTATCCCCGCCTCTTAAAGGGGACGTACAGGTATGCCCATTTGCCCACCACTGCAATTGTGCCGTTGTATATCGGCGTGCAGCGGTCGCAAGTGGTTAACGTCCAATCTCGAATTACGCGTTTTATATCGGGGCAAAAAAGGTCACAGATACTCCAAAGAAACTCTCTTCCGTCTGAAAACACAGGGTGGTCTGGGTCTCCCTAATATTTGGTAGTACTATCAGGCAGCTCAGTTAGCACAAATATCAGCGGTATACTCCAGAGGACCCAAACCTGATTGGGTTGCTATGGAAAGGGGAGCAGTTCCCCGACACACAATCGACTACCTGCTCTGGTGTAATCCGAAAGCAAGGCCCACCATCTTAGCGCCCACTCTTTCTCACTCAATGGCCCTATGCGACACCATACACAAACAACACAAGCTAATCTCCAGAATGTGCCAGTTGGCTCACTTATTCAACAAACCTATATTCAAGCCCTTTGTTGGTGGCTGAACAAAGGCTTATTCCGAAAAGGACATTTCCTCAATTCAATGCGTCCAATCTCCCTGAGCTACTGCACTAGCCAACTAGAAATGCCCGCCTCTGAGAAATTCAGGCTCACCAAAATTAGGCCTTACCTCAACTCTATTTGGTTAGACAAAACAGAACCCCCCACATCCACTCTCTATGAACAATGGTGCTCTAACCTCACGGATCAGGGGGGGGGGGCTGGTATCTCAATTATATACACCTAGCTGGCGTACAGAGATGACAAGTCTTCCTACGTCCGGGTGTAGGAGCATGACATGGAGATTTCGTGGGACAGTAATACATGGTTTCAGGCTTTACAACGCTCTTATAGAGGTATCCTCAATCTATCACTAGTTGAAGCCAATGTTAAACTCCTTACCAGATAGTACTATGTTCCCACCAGATTGGCAGTAATGTATCCTGTCCTCATGTCAGAACTTACTGGAACAAGGTATTTCAACTCCTGAGAAAAGTTTCAGGAGCAGCAATACCTCGAGACCCCACTATTGCTCTCCTGAATCGTAGAGTGGATGCATTACACAAGCATATGCAAACTTTATTTTTTTTCATCCTCTTGGGTGCCAAGATTACACTTGCTGGGGCTTGGAACAAGCCTACTGTCTCATTCATAACAGCAAAGAGGAAAATATCCTGGATTACGATGCAAGAGCAAATAGTAGCTAAACTTCAGGACAAAGTAACTAAGTTTGAGACCATTTGTGGACCTTGGGTAACCTATGCTGGCATTTTCCTATGTCTGGGCATTACACCAGACCCTTAAGACTTCCCTGACTTCTTTCTCCTCTCCTCTCCCATTTTTTTAAAAATATAATTCTTTATTCAATATTTTTTCAGTTATAACAAAACATATGAACAATATAAATCTCCTTTCCCTTTGCCTTTCTTTCTCTCTTCTGCTCGCTCAGAGACATATGTCTTATTTTCTATTTTTTTATTTTTTTTATTTATTGTGTTTTATCGGCCTCCCTATGCGGGGGAGGATGCTTCAGCCCTCCCTGCTTGGGGCTGATGGATTTCAAATGTGGATATTTAGATACGTGTACCACTTAGGCCAAGATTTGAATGGAGCAATCCAACAGACTTTTATAGCTTACATTAAAAAATTGAGCTATTGCCTCCCATGACATGCCCTATATGTTATATGGGTAATGTTTGGGGGTGGGGGGCTCTGGTCCCTGAGCCGTGGGGAGGTGACCTCACACTCACAGATTGATCCCATGGGGAGATGTGTGGTTGTCTTCTGGGATGAAGGGATCGAAGAGTCTCATCCACTCAATTTGGAGTAATTCTATAAGCCACTCTGGGCTAGGGCTCATGGGTAATGACTTCCAACAAAAGGTCTGAATATCATTTTTGCTCCCATCTCTTATCTGAGTTGTACTTGACCTATTCTCTAAACTAAGATGTAACCACATTGACAATTGCATTATATGTACCAGTTTACACTCTGTTGTAGTCGTACTATGAAGCCTTGCTGGCTGATAGACATGTGCATTCGTTTTCGTCCGAATGCATTTTCGTCCAAATTTCTGGTATTTTCGTTATCGTTTTAACAACGATAACGAATGTGCAGAATCCGAAAACCGAAATATCCGACATAAACAAATGCTTTATTTTTGTTTTCATTGCGACAATAGTTTTGATATGGATAGGAGATTCGACATGATGCTGACAATAGCGATCTGTGTCCATCGAACCTGTGGTCGAATGTGCCTAACCTTAGCTCTATTAGTCCAAGATTATTCTACATAGAGAGAAAAGATTCGACATAGAGAGAAAAGATTCTACATTATAGAGATAATAGCAAATTCTACATAGAGAGAAAAGATTCGATACAGAGAGAAAAGATTCAACATGAAGATTCGACGAAGCAGTCACCACGAGCGGACATTTATGGTCAAATGCTCCACCCATAGGCTATAGAAGAATTCTAATGTTGGTTGACTAGTAATAATAATTAATATATATAATTATTACTAGTGTCATACAACATTTCTAATATAGCTTGTAGGCAGAACATTCAACTGGAAATGTACGATTGCGGCGTCGTACAGTTTAGCTGCTCTGTCAAATCTTCTTAGAACTTTCGACAGACACCATAAGTCTTCAATGACAGATTCGACCTTAATTATTTCAGATTTTCGGACGGATGTATTTTGTAAAGAAACAAAATAAATAAAAACGAATTTCGGGAGTAACTAAATAAATTTATTTTTCTGACGAAAACAAAATTCCGAAACGAATATTTCAGTGTGTGCATGTCTACTGGCTGATATATCATTTGTACATTGTTACTCTTGCTACATGAAAACTCAATAAAAATATTGAAAAGAAGCGAGAAGAATGAAATTGTTGGGTGCTTGAGGGGGACATTTCTTTAAATTTTCTATTTGTATTTTTTATTGTATTATTTAATTTTTTCTCCTAAAACTGTAAAACACCTACAAGAAATCAATCCAATAGAATATGGCTAGTGACCCAATATCCTCTTGAGTTACTAGCCTGCCCTCCTGTATGTGTCATTTCAGAGAGGACCATCAGCATAGGGAATTTGTGACTAAAAGCTGACTTTTAATTAAAATAATTAAACCTGGATCACAGAGTACCAAACACCCACTGCAGATATTACTGATAAAATCAACACATTTATTTCATATGTGTTGGACTAATTAAAGACCAAGCACTTTTTGGATATATGGAGATACAACAGGAGTTTGTGGTGCACCTGGGATGGTGTTTTTGCACATAGTGTTTTTACTTTTTTTTTTAAAGGCTACAATGAGATGCTACAAAAGAAGGCACCTCTTTAATGGACTGCCAGTAAAAATTGCCTGATGCACTTTAAAAATATTAAATACCTTCCATTGTTTTTCACTCCCCCTGATAAACATGCAATTAACAATTGTTGCTAAAATCATTTTGGATATCCCTGCTGCTCCTAGCTTCAGTTTAGTGTGAGTAACACACATGCCCCTGTAAATGGTATGGCATTCTGCCTTAGATCTTAGGCTGGCTATACATGGATCGAAATTTGGCTGGTTCAGCAGGGACCGACCAAATTTCTACCTATGTATGGGCAAGGTGGTTGTGCAAAAGTTGTTCCACCAATCGACTTCTGTACAACCGCCTTGTAGATTTTTTTGCCACTTGATTAGCTCTGCAGGCTACAGCCAGCGGTGCTGATCAGTGTATTCTCATAGTGGGGAAGTATCAGTGGGGAGGATTCCCCATCCATATCAAGTGTGTGGATGGAGAAATCAAGTCAGTTCTTTTTTGTTCAACCTACTGGTTGAACAAATAACACTGATCCATGTATTGACTGCCTTAATGTATCCCTTTAGATGCTTCTGTCTGCTGGCCACTGGGCACTGCAAACTTTAGCTGTGTAGTCTGCTGATTTGTTTGTTTTTGATCATACACATTCAAAATGATGCCAAGTATATTCTCTTTTACATATAGCTCTGAAAAAAATATATTGATGGCAGAGAGAGCTAATAGGTGTGCTGGAAAAAGCAAACCAACAATCCTGGAAATATGGGCTGTAAAACTAATCATGGGTCTGCTGGCTCAGCTAATTAACAAGGCTGCCCCCTTGAGTGGGCTCGGAACCCAGGCACTGTAATGCCCCGTACACACGATCGGACTTTCCGACAACAAAACCGTAGATTTTTGTTTGAAGGATGTCGGCTCCAACTTGTCTTGCATACACACGGTCACACAAATGTTGGCCAACAATTACGAACGTGGGAACGTGGTGACGTACAAGACGTATGACGAGCCGAGAAAAGGGAAGTTCAATAGCCAGTACGGCTCCTTCTGCTTGATTCCGAGCATGCATGAACTTTTGTGCATCTGACTTGTGTACACACGATTGGGAATTCCGACAACAAAGAACCTGCTAGCCAACATTTGTTGGTGGAAAGTCCGACAACAAATGTTCGATGGAGCATACACATGGTCAGACTTTCAGCCAACAAGCTCACATCCAACATTTGTTGTCGGAAAATCCGATCGTGTATACGGGGCATAAGAGAATGTAGCACTACCCCCATAGGAGTTGCTGAAGTTAGGATTCCCCACTGCTGCACAGCCAGTCACACAACATTTCCTTCATTCACCCAACACAGAAAACAGTCCTTGGCTTGATTCTGTTGTTTTATTAAGGGATGATAACTTGTATGGGGTAGGGAATTATGGGATGTCCAACATGAAAAACATCCAAAACACAGAACAAGGGACAACTTTCTCCCTATTTACAAAGATCCTCTTTTTCCTTCATTCTGCACAAACTTGGTTCACTATGTGCAGCAATTGCTGATCACTCCAGGTAGAACTAACAGTCACTTTGTTAAATCAGCAACAGCCCATTACAGGCTAGAAACTTCCCACCCCTTTGTGGATAATTTAGCACATTGTGCAGTGAACAGTATCTCTCTTGGCCATCTGCTTCCTTGTAGACTCTGAGCCCAGTTCTACTGCTGCAGAAAAATGCTAGCCCTCCTGGCTGCCACCAGCCACACCTGGTTGTTTCTCTTCCCAGTCCTCCTGACTGACTTTCTGCATCAGTCCTGCCTAACTGACACACACACACACATGGATACTCCCCAGGGCAAGGTTGAATGAAGACTTGTCACACTGCTATCTTCAAGAGAGCACTGCTTCAGCTGGCAGTGGCAGGCTCTCCCCTTGTCTGTCCTTGCACTGTGCTGATCCACTCACTGTCTCTCCTTGCTCTCTCCACCACCTCTCCAGCTTGAATCCATCCTACTGTCTCCTGGGGTGGGATGCTTCCAGGCCAGCCTCCCGAGCTCCAGCCCGAGGTAACCCCCCCACCCTGTAAGGGGTCCCTCAAGGGCCACCAACAGCCTCCATCAGCACTGCTTCTCCATCTTCCACTCAACCTCCCTGCTGGCATGGCCCATGTCTATTTATGGGTTTTCTCAGTCCCCTGCCAGGCCCACTCCTGGGGATTGGCTGAGGGTCCATAAATATTCAAGGCAGCCCCTCCTAGTCTCCAATGTTCTAGAAACAGGGGGGGGGGGACCAGAGAGCTGCCAGGATGAGACATCCAACACTGACCTCTAATAACCCTGACCCAGATTTAATGACTCAGGCCTAACCCAGAGCCAGCTATGCTTTTCCTACTCTCACCACTAGTAGCACACACTAGAGGGTCCTATACTCACCTCCCTCTAAAAATCAGCCATGTCCACATTGGCTGGAAAAATTCAAGAATTGGCTCCTGCACCCAGGAGCAAGGACATCCCATAATAAAAAGGGAAAGGGAAAAAGGGAACAAACTTGGACAGGGTTATGTACAAATATTTTTTTTCTCAAAGTATGTACACAGCAAATATACATCCTAACTACAGATCCCTGCAGCTAGCAAACACAAAATATTTACATGTGTTCTCAAAGACATATGGTTGCCGGAGTACCTCCCCCTAAAGGGAAGCCCTCCCATCAATTAAGAGCAGACAGAAATGTCCATGAAGTCCATTCATTTGAGCAGGAGGACAGCCGTCCTTGAACATACCTGACACATAGGAAACAGAGGAAAAAACAGTCCTCACATTGACTTTCTATCTAACTGTACATTCTGTCAGCAGGGGTTATGAGCCTGTTGACAGAAACAAAAACAAGCTTTTTCAAAGAGTCTCTGAAAGGAGGGACCTCTCCACAACATCAGTCTCTTTACAGCAGCATGTTTTGGCTTACCACCGCTGTCTTCTCCAAAGTCCACATCTGGAAAGCGTGATGGTAGGGTCTGGCTGTCAGAAACCATGAAATCAGGCCGAGACAGACATGCAGTTAAATCACACTTGTCTTATAATAAAAGCAAAAAGAACAAACATAGTCAAAACATAGCCAAAGTTCAGTAACTGGAATGTAAACTCAGCCAAGCCAGAAGTCAGAGATGAATGTAGTGAAACAGTGAGCAAGTCTTGAAAAGGATTGCCGGCTTGACCTTTGCCAAAGACATTGCCAAAATCAGGGTACTCCTGTGGCAGGGAGGAGAGTGAAGAGGTGCACAGGACCTTGACTACCTTCTGGAAGCATGGCCACAATAAAGGCACAATCTCTCCCTCCTCCTAAAGGCTCTCTCATCCGCAGAGAGATGCGTGAAACCCAAGTGCAAGGGTTCACCTTCACTGACTGACTCGGTAGCAGGAGGCATGGGAGGTGAGGGAGGCACGGGTGGGACTGCAAAGCTTGGAGACAAACGTACAGGAGGCTTCTGCAAGCGTTCGTTAAAAGAGAGTCTTTCTCTGAGTCTGGAGTCAATGAGGATGGCAAACTTCTCCAGCTCAGTGGGTATATCTTGGGCTGCTATCTCATCCTTGATGGTATCGGAGAGACCATGAGAAAAAGCAGCCACGAGGGCTTCATTGTTCCACGCAACCTCTGCTGCCAGAGTACGGAATTCAATGGCGTAGTTGGCAACAGTTCTCGTATTCTGTTTGATGCACATTAGGCACTTGGCAGCAGAAGTGGAGCATGCTGGAACATCAAATACCCTTTTAAACAAAGCCACAAACTCAGGGTAGCTCAAGACAACAGGTTTCTGCATCTCCCATAGAGGGTTTGCCCAGGCCAAGGCTCTCTCAGAAAGCAAAGATATCACAAAACCTACTTTGCTTCTGTCCGTGGGAAATGCCTGGGGAAGCATATCAAAGTATATCTCAACCTGGTTGAGAAACCCTCTGCATTGGACCGGATTACCCCCAAATCGCTGGGGAAGCAGAGCGGAACCAGACATGCTTCTTATAGAGGTAATACTTGAGGCGGGTGCCTGCACAAAGACTGGAGCAGCAGCAGGGTCGGCCTGCAACATAGGTTGTACTGGGGCAGATACAGTGGGAGATTCCAGGTAAGCCTTGCGACTCAGGAGCGTTTGTAACGCCATGGCAAACTGATCCATGCGGTGATCCAGTTCTTCCAATCTGGAAAAAATATTACCAACAAGTGGATTGACTGCATCGTTTGAATTCATGGCCTTCGCCTACTGTCAGAAACCATGAAATCAGGCCGAGACAGAAGTACAGTTAAATCACACTTGTTTAATAATAAAAGTAAAAAGAACAAACGTAGTCAAAACATAGCCAAAGTTCAGTAACCGGAATGGAAAGTCAGCCAAGCCAGAAGTCAAGGATCAATGTAGTGGAACAGCAAGCAGGATCTGGAGCCAGAAGGGATGTCAGCACAGCAAGTCTTTAACAGTATCGCAAGTGATAGTTTCTGTGATATTGACCAAGGCGAAGGCAGAGCTCCTCTGGACTGGATGGCTTAAGTAGGCAGGACTGACGAGCAGGATATCATCAACAGCTGAGTAACTGTGGAGAGATAGGAGCTGGCAATTAGCCGACAGCTGAGCAGCCAGCTCAGTGAAGGAAGGGCTGAGCCCAGCCCTGACACCAGCTCAGTGAAGGAAGGGCTGAGCCCAGCCTTGACACCGGCCTAGTCCATTAAGCAGGGGGAAAGTTCCCCCAGCTGCCTTGTTTCAGGCTGGAATCCTGCATCAGCCCCTTTACTCACCAGTACATATCTGAATTAGGCAGCGTGATGACTTCTCCATTTGGACCCCTTTTAGCAGTAGAGTAGATTTGACTGGGCCATCTGGCTTTCACGACAACCACTCAGTCCCTGTAGATGGCTCATCACAGGCTCCACTCCCTCTGGATAAGCTGGAACCTGACCCAAGCATTTTTGTTGAGTTCCCATCTGGGGTTTGGAAACATGCAAGTACACTCAATGATGGAGACCTCAATGATGTCCATTAAAATGTTGCAGAACATAGGGAAAGTCCAATCCTCACTCTAGAGCCGTCTTTCTCTGAATCTCCCTCTGAAACCTGGTGAGCTCCCTGGACTTTCTGTGTCCGGATAAGACACAGGCCTGTGGAGATTGGGCAATCCACAGTTTGTAGGCCATGTCTCATGCCTGTAACCTGCCCCTGGTGACAGCTGGCTCTGTCTGGACTGCGGATGGGGCAGGGGCACAACGGGGTGTTGAGTTATTATCTGTCTGTCTGTACAGGTGGATGTGGGCTGATGCTGCTGCTCCACCACCCACTCTGCCTCTTCAAGGGTAATGGACCTCTCACCTGGGACATCCTGTGCTGGGCTTGAATCTCTCACCTCTGGCTGAGGCTCTTCCTCCCGAACAATTTTTCCAGCCTCTCCCACGGGATTAGTGGCAGACCCAACAGACTATAGGCCTGCATGCCACTCACCCCTGGAATCCCTCTGGCCAGGATTCCTCTCTCCACTCCATGTATAGTCCTGATGACAGGTTCAGAGCATAGGTCACTTGTGGCAGGTCGCTGGGCATCAGTGGGGTTAAAGGCTATTCACAGTGCCCACACTTCATCCAGGCTCCGACCACTGCTGTAGGTTTCCTGTACCCAGGGCACAAAAGGCATAGCTTCTCCATCCCATTGATCATGCTGAGAGCGAATCCCCTCAGTGCTAACCGCACCCCAGTGTCCATCATCCAGTAGCTGCATGTCAGGAAGGCTTACGAACAGGCCACAGGGCTGTAAGTAACCCAACATGATGCACTCCTCCTCCGCTTTCAGGTGCTGGGTATGCTGGGTTTTCTCTAGGGCATGGCTCCACCCCCAAGCTTCCAGACGAGTTGGCACCAACAGCTCTGATAAGCAAGCTTGTTCCCGCATGCTCTGTAACTCCTTCCTGATTGAACTGAACTTTGCAGGCACAGACACCATCTAAACAGTTACTTCACATGCACTGTTATGTGCAGAACTTGTTGCAGCATGCCCCTCGACCTCAGCCAGGGCTGGATAGCTGAGCGCAGGCAGAAATGACAGTTCATAGTGGTTGTTAAGGACAACAGTGCATAACATACTGAATAACATACTGAATTTAGTGGGATCTTGACAGTCTCTTGTTTCAACTGTAGTTGTATAGCTGATAGACACCATCTTGCCAGTTGCCACAAGTTCACCCTGGTTGCCACGGGTAAGAGCTGACACATCCATGCACTTTACACTGATTTCAGCAGGATGTTCCAGTACACATTCACTTTCCCTGGCCATAATCAGACAGCTGGATATTTTGTAATCCATGGGCACGATTGCCTGCCATGTTGGCCACAGACAACAGCACACAATACAGTCCTCACTGATCAAAGCAGGCCCTGGTGCTTCACAAGTAGCCAGGTCTAGGTAGGTCTAACCCAGAGCCAGCTATGTTTTTCCTACTCTCACCACTAGTAGCAAACACTAGAGGGTGCTACAATAAGAAAGGGGGGGGGGGGAGAGAGGTGCCAAACAGTCGTTGATGCAGTAATTTTTTTAATATGAAATAGCATAAAAATAGTGTGTTATGGACTCATGAACATCTCTGAGTAGTAGTCATACCAACAGCTTAGAAGTGAGTCCACAGTCTGCACAGTGTACTTCTCTCCTGGTTCAAGCTGGAAGCATGAAGGGAAGCCGGTGTAGAGATCCAGAGAGCCACTGCAGGAAACTCCTGTTAACTTTTAGGAGAGGAGAATGCCATGTAGACTGTGGACTCACTTCTAAGCTGTTGTTGTGCCTACTACTCAGAGACAATTGTGAGTGCATAAAACTGTTTTTGTGCTATTTCATTTCATAAAATGTACTGCACCAGCGGCTGCTTGGTGCCTCTCTATCCCTCCCTTTCTTCACATAAGAAAATGTACCCCAGCACTGCAATTCAAAGAAGCCTTTTTGTTAAAGCAGATATATACCTCAAAATTTTCATATAAGGTATAACTTCATAATATCACTTTGAAAGCCTTTTTTGTTTTAATTGTTAGTGTTAATGAATATGACAGATGGTGGTACTAGCATAAAAGTTCTTGTTTTTACATTGAGTGTTATGAGTTGACAACAAGGAATGAGGGGATGTATCTGGGTTCAGTTAACAGGGGCTCATAGAACCCAGTGTGAAGTCTGAAAATAGCAAGCTCAAAACTGAATCCCAGTGAAGTCTGTATATTAGGAGCTGGGCACTGCCATGGGATGAGTAATAATGCTTTTCATGCAGCTTTAAGGGTGAATTAGGTAAAAAAAAAATCTTTTCAATGACATGCTTGGGAGATGTCTTAAAGCTCTATGTAGTGTTAGGTAACATTGTGATTCCTGGACAATGATGCTGAATTCTGAAATAACATTATATTTTGCATGTGTGATTGTTTTTTTTTTATTCTTTTACATTATTTGTGGCCTTAAATACAACTGCAGCACCCTAATCTGATTATTTACAACTTAAAAAACGTTTTTTAGGTTGTTTTGGCTGTAATACCAGATTTTCTTATCCAGCAGTAATAGGCTGAATTGAACAGTGGAAGAAGCAGCCACAACATATTTAAAAGATAAAGAATGGTATATTCTTAAAAAAGAAAAAAAGAAAAAAAAAGAAAGCTAATGCATTCAACATAATACAAATTGACCAGTGGCACAAATGTATTATAATACAGTTTGTAAACTTCTTCGTTTGCAGAACCACAATGCATTGTCTTAAAAGATGAATAAGATTTCAAAACAGAGTACACAAAAACACTCAATCCAGAACCACAACCCAATTTTCCCTGAGCAACCTCCCATTCTCATCTAAAAGTATTCAAAAGATAGACTTTGGGTATGTGCTTGGCAGAAATTGGCTACCATCAAAACAGTACATTAGCACTTGAATAGGCAGAAAATAAATAGAGCTCTGCACTGTGAGCCTTATGTAATGTATTTTCTGCCAACAGCATATCTGTGGTGTGCAATTGCCTGCAGTGTATCAGCCTTAGTAAAAGTATTAGCCTTTTGGGTACCACATGCATGAGGAAACACATGACTCTACATCATAGAATTCAGTGGGAGCAGCACCTCAAGGAGAGAAGCCGGTAGCAAAAGGCATGCGCTTTTCCTTAAATCCTAAGGGAAGCCAAAGTCACAAACAGAAACATTAGCACAAAGGACATAACTTACAGTCAGTAGGATGTGTCTCTGGTGCTGATTCCTCTTTTGTTAGTGAAAATCTTCCACAGTCCTGCTCCCTCATTCCGTCGCAAAATCTTCCAGTGTGGCAAGGGAACTGACTATGCCCGCCCTTTCTGCCCAGATTCGCCATTCATAAAAGCTGAAGCGTCTATGAATTAAGCAAGCTCTATAAATGGAGAGGACAGAGCTATCAGCTATCCACCCCTCCTCTATTTTTTAGAATATAGCCCTACAGTCACAGGCTGCCTGTCCTTTGTTTGAAGCATGTCACTGTATATGTGTGCAGTAAATTTGTTCGCAACAAAGCATTACATATTTAGCCCCCTATTGCCATAGATGCCATCAAATTAAGGAATTCCGCTTTTACGGAAAAGCTAGAGTCTAAAGTGAGAGGCAGGCAGTAGGGTTTGTTTAGTGTTTTTTGTTAAACAGTGTGTACAGATTTAAATGTTTATAATTATCATTTTTGACTTTTTTTTATTCCTTTTTTTTTCTTGTAAGGATGTCTCTGCCATGGTCAATATAGACAAGGTTGGCAATGCAAAATGAATTTTTTTTTTTTAGGCAAGAAGAAAAGATCTAGGCCTCAACATCACTCTGCCTATGTGCAAAAAGAGGTTCCTTGCAAGATTAGGCTCCTAGCTCAGACACTTGCATCAAACAATGCCGTGAGAGGCCTGCTGCAAACAAAAGGCAGCTCCAAAAACTGAAAGTCATCATCAATCGGTTCCCGTCTGGCCAATTGCCGAATGACGCCGGCACCAGTCTTTCGTTGATCTGGGTGGACCTCATATGACATCCGTCCACTGGACCAGGCCAATGACTGATCAGTGTACCAGCTCATTGCCGGTACCATGTGACTGCCATGATGAATCACAGCAGATCACATGACAGTTGTACACAATGAATGGCTTTCTTTCATGCCATCCAATGTGTACAACTCTGTTGCTAGCTGTGATTGGTCAATTTGATCACATGGTACACACAGGGGCAATCACAGCCCATCTGTACCATGTGATTAGCTTTGACCAATCACAACTAATCACAGCAAAACAGACTGAATGAATTAATTTCATTCAGTATGCTTCTTTATAGCAATATAATGCACTGCTATAAGCAAACATAATGTGTAAAAATGTGTATATTGCTCTGGTCACAGTGTGTTACAAAAAATGTTAAAAAAGAAGAAAATAAAGGTAATAAAAAAAATGGAAAAAATGACATTTTTTTTTTCATACTGTCACCAGTCAGTGACCTTGATCACTGCCAAACCAGTTATAAGATGATACTGTACTGCACTTGTGTCTTGTAAACATTTTTTTTTTCATTTCTTAATTTTCCAAAAAATTATGACAAAAAAATACAACTTCAAAAAACCCACCATGCCTCCTACTAAATACCTTATACTGTCTACTTTCCAAAAAAGTGTCATTTGGTGGGTATTTTTTTACTATCCTGGCATTTTAGGGCCTCAAGAAGTAGATAGGCTGCCAACTTTCAAAGGCCTATCAACATAACATAAAAATCTAGAAAAAAAAAAAACACAATATAAATGAAAACTACTAAATACCAGCCCTAAAATATAAGAACACTGTTTTCTTAAAAGCAACCTTTAAAAAAAAAAAGTTTAGCATGCCCTGTCAACATAAAAAAATAGGCAATATACCCTGAAAAGAAGGAAAACACCAAATACCAGCTACATAAAAAAAACTATTTTTTTCCAAAAAAAAAGTGAAGCTTTGCAGCAATTGGCAGAGATTATTTATTTTCCTCATAAGGGCATCCCTGAACCTAAATTGCTTACATCAGTCCTGAATTTAAAAAAAATATGTACCGGTATATACATATAATGTTCAGGACTCTTATTAGCTACTAAATATCTCCAGCTGCTAAAATAATGCTAAAAAAAATTAAGAAATGAGACTTTAAATATACCACTGATGTCCACCAAGGAGAAACATTTACTTTATTCACAATTAAGATAAAAAGTCAAGTTATATATAAAACCAATGTTACAACTCTAAAATAATTTCTAGTGTTGTTGTGCATCCTTTAATTGGGTCTACATGTTTCACAGATTCTGCTTTGTCCTGAAGAAGTATGAATTGTTCATAGGATGTGGAATTGTATACATTAAAAAATTAGACAAAACTAGAAAACAAAAGACTAAAACATAAGTACTGTATATTAACAAAGCATTTACATTATCCCAACAAGTGGCAAAAATAAATACCAGTGAAACAACATGGTTACATAGTTGGTGAGGTTAACCTCCCTGGCGGTATGATTATTTCAGATTTTAGGTGCTGAAAGCGGTACAATTATTTTGCATGAAAATTTGGCGTTTTATATTGTAGGCCTGTAATTCTTAGGAATAACTCACTTAAATCTGTCCAAACAAGAGTCTAGTAAACATCTCGGGTATGATAAAGTTTGAAACACAAAATCATAAATTATAATATAATAAATAGCTATAAATAATTATAACTAATAATAATATAATGATAATGAAAATTATTCAATAATGTAATCAAATCAAAAACACTGAAATTTGCTCAGTTGCAGAATTGTCGCTGTCATTACTTTTCAGTGTTTAATGACGGATCTCCCCACAAATCACTATCGCGCAATTCTGCGAGTGATTCTAATTTATTATCGCTGTTTTCTAGCTGGTCTAAAACCACTTTTGATGTAAAGGGACAGTTTTGGTTGCTATGGACAATCTCCAGTTTCCAGGCAGAAAGAACAGTTTTTATAATATAAAACTGCATGCAGAGCACTGGAGAAACCACTAGGGACAAAAGGGATGTGAAATTATTTCATACAGTAATGTAATCTGTAAGATTACAGTATACTGTATGTATTGTGTGCGTTTCACTTTTTGAATTTGGCACCGTTCTCCATCCCCGTGCATCACAACGCTCGCAAGGAATGGAGCTCGGCTCCGTGATGAATCGAGTGGAGGACGAGCCGCTCACACTGCGGGGAGACATCGCTGGATCCAGGGGACAAGGTAAGTAAGCTCTTCCTGGATCCTGCAATGCGATCCCGAGTCTGGCTTGGGGTTACCGCTTTTGGTTCTGAAATTCCACCCCGAGCCAGACTCGGGAATACCGCCAGGGAGGTTAAAAAAAGACACCATTCCATCCAGTTCAATCTGTGGTGTGTGTGTGTGCTTTTGTTTATGTGAATAGTACATTGTATATCCCTGTAATTTGTGATCGTTAAGGTGCCCATCTAATAGTTTTTTTAAACTATCGACACTCGCTGCTGACACCACTGCTTGTGGAAGAGAATTCCACATACTTACCACTCTGACAGTAAAGAACCCTCTACGCAGTTTAAGTTTCAATTTCAGTGAATGGCCGTGCGTCTTATTAAATTATCTTTTACTAAAATGTTTTTTCCCTATGCTAGGGTCACCAATACGGAATTTGTGCATGCCAATATTCTGCTGGCCTTGTTGCAGCAGCTTGGCATTGCATGCCATTGCTGAGCCTGTTTTCTACTAGGACCCCCATGTCCCTTTCCATCCTAGGCTCCCCCCCCAGTGAGTAACTTGGGTTTCTATTTTTTGCACCCAAATGCATTACTTTACATTTTTCAACATTAAAACTCATCGGCCATGTAGTTGCCCACCCCATTATTTTATTGAGGACTTCTTGTAAGTTTTTCTCATCCTGCGCAGAAGTTATTTCCCTGCTTAACTTTGTATCTGCAGTATCTGCAAATACTGAGATTGAGCCATTTATTGCATCTATATCATTAATTAATAAATTAAACAGAATTGGTCCCAGGACAAATCCTTGGGGGACTCCGCTTACCACACTGGACCATTCCGAGTGCTTGCTATTTATCACAACCCTTTGGACCTGCCCCTGTAGCCAGCTTTCAATCCAGGTACTCACCCTATGGTCCATGCCTACATACCTTAGATTGTGCAGTAAACATTTGTGGGGAACTGTATCGAATGCCTTTGCAAAATCCAGATACATCACATCTACAGGCCTTCCTTTATCTAGATGACAGCTCACTTAATATATTGGTCTTGCAAGAACAATTCTTCATGAATCCATTACAGCCTTGGCTACTATATCCCTTGGTTTCCATTGTGAAAACTGAGGAGAAGAATGCATTTAAAACTTTTGCCTTCTCTTTGTCTTTTGTAACCAAATTCCCTTCATCGTCCTTTATGGGGCCAATATGCTCTGGTCTCACTTTCTTACTGTAAAAGTATTTAAAGAACTTCTTGTTTTTCTTTTTTGTACTGTCCTCCACTATGTACCTTTCGTGGTCTATTTTAGCTGCCCTAATCAATATTAAGGGGGCAAAAGGAAGCAAAAAAAAAAAAAAAAGAGGAGAGGGTAAGGGAAAGGGGTAGGGAAGGGGGAGAAAAGGGAGTTGGGAAGGACAAGAGGAGAGGGAAGAGGGGGAGGAAGAAAAATAGGTGGAGAAGAAAACAGAGAAAAGGGAAAGAGGAAGGGAGCGGGTGGGGAAAGGAGGGAGGGAAGGGAAAGAAGAAAAAAAAAAAAGGGAGGAAGAGAAGGAGGGGAAAGGGAAGGGAGAATCAATGACCATATGGGAGTCTTACCCCTTAGCAGGAGATGTAAGTAAAATTCAAAAACACAATGAATAAGGTGAATAAGGTGAATGTGTCATTTTATAGCATCTGCTGGCCCATGGTAGACCTCTCTAAATGCAAAAAATGCCACTATAATACCTCTATAATACAATTTATTTATAGTAAATTATAAAAAGCCGATTTCTAACCTCAAGGGTGGATAATAAAATAAAATACACTGAGAAAAAAATAGTCTTATCTGGTATTAGTAATGGAAGTATGAGAAGTAATAAAGCAAAGTAATATGGTATGGCTCTTCCAGGCACCCCTGTAAATAAATCAAAGGGGAACCTCATAATGGTATAATATCACTACCAGCATTCAAAGCAAAGCATTTCTTCTAAAGTAAACCAGTGCATTCCAGAGAGTTCTCATCACTATTATGACCAGCAAAAACATGGCCCAAACAGTCCTGTATACATCATGAAATACTGGGCAATAGTCTGGGGTTTAAATACAGCATGCCCCTGTTGATGACTGTGTGGTCGAAACGCGTAGGGCCAGCTACTCCAGCTTTCCACATTGCTATTTTTATGCTTTTTATCTGTCCGTGATCACCTACATTTTGTATAACTTTTTGGATTATTAAACCTCCTTTTGATCTACACTATGTGGAGTCCCTTTTATTTTCCTCCATGGACCCACTAAGAACCATCTGCTTTTGATTGACTGATTCCGGTATCGGGTGTAGTGGAGATCCATAGCTTGTCTAGGACAACCACCCCTCCATTGGTGGTCGGGACCCGGAAGACCCTGCCTGGTTGGATATCCTGGATGACTACTCCTTTTTGCCTTACTGACGAACTGCTATATGGTAGATGCGTCCTACTGATCCGGTAAGAGTACCCACCTTTTTTCTTAAAGATTGGAGTGTTATTGCAACTTATGGTCACCCTCCTACAAGTTCCCATAGCCCCTCCAAGACACTGATACTCCCCTGCTTGGGAGAGGACCTTCTGTTTCCACTGTTGATAGACTTTTTTGAAGTGCCACTTTATCCAGAGACACTAACTTGCACATTCCAGAAATGTCATTGTCTTTTTGCTTTTGTCACATGACTTTTGTTATATAGAGTCACATATCTGTTTATTTCTGCTTATAGATTAGCGCTGCACTTTTCTATTTTTATACTATTGGAGCTTGAAATAGCAGCACATTAAATATTGCTGGGGACAATGTAACACTAGAAACTCCACTGACCCAATGCTATAGTTATCACCTGGAACAGAGAAATCAGAGAAAATACAGCAACTTCTTCTGTATTTGATTATACCTGTGTCTGCTATATGCAGAAATCTGAGCTGATTGTTAGCTTTGACAAGAGGTGCTACTGTTTGCATATGCCACTCACCCCTATTTTCCCATGTTGTGCAATAAACCTTTAAAAGACATCAATGAACTTTGTAGGCAATGGAGCAATGCTAGAACCTTCACTGACTTGATGCTACAGTTATCACCTGAAAAAGAGAAAACAGAGAAAACACAGCAACTTTGTCTGGTTGATAGATCCTTCTGATCCATTTCATAAGGAATAATTCATTGCTGTGATGACTCATTGAGGTTGAGTTACTAGGGAGTAGAGATTGTTAACTTAGCAAATATATGAATAACAGTTCTTAGTAAATAGAGTTTAGCTCTGTTCAGTTCTATTATATAATCCGTTAATGACAGATTATATGAATGAAAAAAAAAATCACGACCACGCCCCATATCCATTATTTTATATCATGTCAATTAAAGCTAAAATTAAATGTATCAGGAAGTCAGTTTTACATGCAAAAGTAGTGGTGGTGGGGGTTCTGCCCAATGCATCTGTGGTGGTGGGGGGGTTTTCAGATAGAGGCAGATGTGGTGGTGGGCATGGGATCAATGACGCTGGCACTTACTTGCTTACAGTGTCAGTTGTGCCTCCAGCGATGCCTTTTCCAACATGGGGTCTCTGCTCACAGCATAAAGCTCCTCTCCTTCACACTGTTGGCTGTCAGCTCGACAGCTGACTTTCTCCTGCAGTTTCTGCCTCTTGTCCAGACGTGGCATTTGTCTGCAGCAATGGAGGGGAGCTGTGGAGAGAATGGGCGGGCAGTCCACTGTGTGGGTATGACAGCGAGTGCTCTGCCCAGGGCTGGACTGGGACAAAAACATGGCCATGGACTTCATCCAGACAGGCCCACTTTACTCCAAACACCTGGTGTTAACGCTTCAATCATCCTGGCACCATGGCTGCTATCACAGTAAGCTTTTTCCTGGGCATTCCCCAGACTTTGTTGGTACCTGTTTTAGCCTCCCAATGCTGCTTACTGCGATAGCCAGCTATAAATGAGAGTGGTGGCAAGCTTTTGTTATCACGTGAGTGTTTGTATTGGTCCAGCAGTGCACCAACACCTTTGCAGAGATTGTACTATTGCTGGGTGTTTGGTGTGCTCCTGTACCTTTAAGGAGGGGTGGGCTCCCCTTCAGTCCACCTGGCTCTGTGGCTCACGCATGCATTTGCAAATGCGTGCGGACTAAACCCCTTTTTTAACCCTTACTGTTAGATAGGCCAATTTGGTTGTCTGCAAGCTGGTGGTAAGTAGACTTTGGCTTTTTCCTGGGCATTCCCCAGACTTTGTTGGGAGCTTGTCACTTGCCATGTCACTTGTCAGCAGATGCAGCTTGTCACTTGCCACATCATCTGTTAGCAGATGCAGTGTGTCATTTGCCACATCACTTGTTTGCAGCTGCAGCGTGTCACTTGCCACTGTCTTCTGCCATCAGATGCAGCTTGTCACTTGCCATGTCACTTGTCAGCAGTTGCGTGTCACTTGCCACGTCACTTGTCAGCTGATGCAGCTTGTCATTTGCCACATCACTTGTCAGCAGATGTGTCTCACTTGCCACTTCACTTGTCAGCAGCTGCAGCTTGTCATTTGCCACATCACTTGTCTGCAGCTCCAGTGTGTCACTTGCCACTGTCTTCTGCCACCAGATGCAGCTTGTCACTTGCCATGTCACTTGTCAGCAGTTGCGTGTCACTTGCCACGTTACTTGTCAGCAGATGCCATGTGTCACTTGCCACGTTACTTGTCAGCAGATGCCGTGTGTCACTTGCCACTGTCTCCTGCCACCAGATGCCGTGTGTTACTTGCTACTGTTGCCTACCACCAGATGCAGTGTGTCATTTGCCACGTCACTTGTCAGCAGATGTGTGTCACTTGCCACGTCACTCATCAGCAGCTGCAGCTTGTCACTTGCCATGTCCCTTGTCAGCAGATGCAGCTTGTCATTTGCCACATCACTTGTCAGCAGATGCGTCTCACTTGCCACTTCACTTGTCAGCAGCTGCAGCTTGTCATTTGCCACATCACTTGTCTGCAGCTGCAGTGTGTCACTTACCACTGTCTCTTGCCATCAGATGCAACTTGTCAGGTCACTTGTCAGTGGATGCAGTGTGTCACTTGCCACGTCACTTGTCAGCAGATGCAGCGTGTCACTTGCCACGTCACTTGTCAGCAGGTGCAGTGTGTCACTTGCCATGTCACTTGTCAGCAGGTGCAGTGTGTCACTTGCCATGTCACTTGTCAGCAGATGCGTGTCACTTACCGCGTCACTTGTCAGCAGATGCGTGTCACTTGCCACATCACTTGTTAGCAGCTGCAGCTTGTCATTTGCCACATCACTTGTCAGTAGATGCGTGTCACTTCCCACGTCACTTGTCAGCAGATACAGTGTGTCACTTGCCACTGTCTCCTGCCACCAGATGCAGCTTGTCACTTGCCACGTCACTTGTCAGCAGTTGCGTGTTCCTTGCCACGTCACTTGCAGCAGATGCGTGTCACTTGCCACGTCACTCATCAGCAGCTGCAGCTTGTCACTTGCCATGTCCCTTGTCAGCAGATGCAGCTTGTCATTTGCCACATCACTTGTCAGCAGATGCGTCTCACTTGCCACTTCACTTGTCAGCAGCTGCAGCTTGTCGTTTGCCACATCACTTGTCTGCAGCTGCAGTGTGTCACTTGCCACTGTCTCCTGCCATCAGATGCAACTTGTCACGTCACTTGTCAGTGGATGCAGTGTGTCACTTGCCATGTCACTTGTCAGCAGATGCAGCGTGTCACTTGCCACGTCACTTGTCAGCAGATGCAGCTTGTCACTTGCCATGTCACTTGTCAGCAGGTGCAGTGTGTCACTTGCCATGTCACTTGTCAGCAGATGCATGTCACTTACCGCGTCACTTGGCAGCAGATGCGTGT
Organism: Lithobates clamitans; assembly: GCA_037952925.1. Taxonomy (NCBI): domain Eukaryota; kingdom Metazoa; phylum Chordata; class Amphibia; order Anura; family Ranidae; genus Lithobates; species Lithobates clamitans. The sequence continues at coordinate 675,647 of JBBGZY010000377.1, read as the reverse complement.
CACTTGCCACATCACTTGTCAGCAGCTGCAGCTTGTCATTTGCCATGTTACTTGTCAGCAGATGCGTGTCACTTCCCACGTCACTTGTCAGCAGATACAGTGTGTCACTTGCCACTGTCTCCTGCCACCAGATGCAGCTTGTCACTTGCCACGTCACTTGTCAGCAGTTGCGTGTCACTTGCTACGTCACTTGCAGCAGATGCAGTGTGTCACTTACCACTGTCTCCTGCCACCAGATGCAGTGTGTAACTTGCCACGTCACTTGTCAGCAGTTGTGTGTCACTTGCCACATCACTTGTCAGCAGCTGCAGGTTGTCACTTGTCAGCAGATGCGTGTCACTTGCCATGTCACTTGTTTGCAGCTGCAGCGTGTCACTTGCCACTGTCTCCTGCCATCAGATGCAACTTGTCACGTCACTTGTCAGTGGATGCAGTGTGTCATTTGCCATGTCACTTGTCAGCAGATGCAGCGTGTCACTTGCCACATCACTTGTCAGCAGATGCAGCTTGTCACTTGCCATGTCATTTGTCAGCAGGTGCAGTGTGTCACTTGCAATGTCACTTTTCAGCAGATGAGTGTCACTTACCGCGTCACTTGTCAGCAGATGCGTGTCACTTGCCATGTCACTTTTCAACAGATGCAGCTTGTCACTTGCCACGTCACTTGTTAGCAGATGCAGTGTGTCATTTGCCACGTCACTTGTCTGCAGCTGCAGCATATCACATGCCACTGTCTCCTGCCACCAGATGCAACTTGTCACGTCACTTGTCAGTGTATTCAGTGTGTTACTTGCCACGTCACTTGTCAGCAGATGCAACTTGTCACTTGCCATGTCACTTATTAGCAGATGCAGCATGTCACTTACCACATCACTTGTCAGCCGATGCAGTGTGTCACATACCACGTCACTTTTCAGCAGATCCAGCGTGTCACTTGCCACTTCACTTGTCAGCGGATGCAGTGTGTCACGTGCCACGTCACTTATCAACAGATGCAACTTGTAACGTCACTTGTCAGCGGATGAAGTGTATTACTTGCCACATCACTTGTCAGCAGATGCAGCTTGTCACTTGCCATGTCACTTGTCAGCGGATGCAGTGTGTCACGTGCCACGTCACTTGTCAGCAGATGCAACTTGTAACGTCACTTGTCAGCGGATGAAGTGTATTACTTGCCACGTCACTTGTCAGCAGATGCAACTTGTAACGTCACTTGTCAGTGGATGAAGTGTATTACTTGTCGCGTCACTTGTCAGCAGATGCAGCTTGTCACTTGCCATGTCACTTGTCAGCAGATGCAGTGTGTCACTTGCCACGTCACTTGTCAGCAGATGCGTGTCTCTTGTCAGCAGATGCAGCTTGTCACTTGCCACGTCTCCTGCCACCGGATAGAAAGGGGCCCCATCAGGTAGGATGTATGGGGCCCCATGATTTCTAACAGCGCCCCTGATGCCCACTGTAGTGGCTGTCATGTCCGGACCAAGAAGGGACAGGGAGGAGAGAGATACCCGCTCTGCTGCTTATTTCAAGGGGACCGATCGGGCTTGTGTACTCCAACTTCCTGGTTGTGGTGGAATGCACGATGGGGCGGACGTGATGTCATCAGCCGGAAATGATGCCAATGAAGACATGGGAGACGACGCGGCCATAATTTCAGGCTGGTGACATCACGTCCGCCCCATCATGCTTTCCAGTCACCATGAAGGGGAGTAAACAAGCCCGATCAGTCTCTGTGAAATAAGCAGCAAAGCGGGCAGAACGAGCTGGCTGGCAGGCCGGAGTTTGCCGCCCCTCTGAATGTGCCGCTCGGGACCCATGGTCTCACTGGGTCCCATGGTAGGGCCGGCCCTGTTCACCAGGCAGGATGTACAGGAAAATATGTCATTAATACTCAGATAGAAATAAAAATTAGACATGTGCAGGACAAAAAAATGTGTTTAGTTTCTTTTCGGATAGATTCGTTATGTTACTAATTTCATTTTGTTATGGAATTCGTTTAGTTTGGTTTCAGAATTCCTTTAGTTAGTCGAAAAATGATTGACTGATCCGAATTCAGTGTGAAGAAATAGCTGGTTGTTAACCACTTCAGGCCCGGAAGGTTTTACCCCCTTAATTACCAGGCCATTTTGCGATACTGCACTGCGTTAATTTAACTGACAATTGCGCGGTCATGCGATGCTGTCCCCAAATAAAATGGATGTCATTTTTTCCCACAAATAGAGCTTTCTTTTGGTGGTATTTGATAATCTCTGTGTTTTTAATTTTTTTAACAAAAAAAGACCACTATTTTTTACTTTCTGCTATAAAACATATCCAATAAAAAAATGTAAAAAATCAAATTTCTTCATCAATTTAGACCAATATGTATTCTGCTACATATTTTTGGGGAAAAAAAAACGAAAAAAACAATAAGCGTATATTGATTGGTTTGCACAGAAGTTATCACGTCTACAAACTATGGGATATTTTTATAGCAATTTTTTTTATTTTTTACTAGTAATGGCGATCAGCAATTTTTAGTGGGACTGCAACATTGCAGCGGACAAATCGGACACCTAACTGACACTTTTGACACTTTTTTGGGAACCAGTGACATCATTACAATGAACAGTGCTAAAAATATGCACCGTTACTGTACTAATGACACTGGCCGGATAGGGATTAATACCAGGTGTGATCAAAGGGTTAAGTGTGTCCCTAGGGGGTGCTTGCTAACTGTGTGGGGGATGGAGTCACTGGATAAACACAGAGATACATGTTCTTGTGCTTGCCTGTCAGAACGGCGATCTGCCTTGTTTACATAGGCAGATCACCAATTCTGCCTCTCTGTGGAGTGATCACGGGTGGCCGGCGGATATCGCATCTGCCGGACCCGCTGAGTGGCTCTTGCTCTGGAGCGCGCCCCCACTGTCTATTGCGCGAAAAGACATACGTGTACGTCGTTTCACGCAATAGAGCTGACCTGCCACAGTATATGTACTGTGGCCGGTTGGTAGATGGTTAGGCAGCGGGCCAGGAAGCCAGCCACCCACATTCTTAACAACAACATGACTTAGTATATACCAGGTGTAAAGGCAAAACAAAGAGTTGTATATGGAGAACCAACTATGTTATATATCGTGATAAAAGACTTAATTGAAGCAAATGTACAAAATGTTAGTATAAAGGCGAATTTGCCCACCCTACCAGATCACACAATGTCCACAGGGGTACATCCCCCTCAGGGCTGGGAGGTCCATCAACCAGTTCCTATTATGTGACCTGAAATTACAGATTGAACCAAAACATTCAAATTACTGGCTCTTTTTGCCACAAGGTATGGCATAGAACCTACTACATTTTGCAGATCACTGCATCTTGTCATTATATGCCAGTGATCTTTCAGAATCTTGCCTAACTCACTCCATTGTGCCCCAAACGTATAATTCTCACTGGGCCCTCAGGGTCCTGTGATTTCATACAACAGGGCTCAAGGAGATCACTTCTCGTTTTTCTGCTAGCAATTCTCTTCGCTCTACTCAAGGTACGGTGGGAATACCCTCTTTCCCTGAATCTAGTATAAATTTCATCTGCCTCACGCTGGTAGTCCATCTCACTGGTACAGTTTCTCCTAATTCTCTGGAACTGTCCAATCGATATCCCCCTAATCAAGGACCCCCGGTGATGGCTACCGGCATGAAGCAGAGTATTAGCCACCATCTGTTTCCTAAAGGTTTTGGTCACAAGGATCCTGTCAGTGAGCCTTACCGTGAGGTAAAAAAGGACCCCCAATGAGACCTCCTGGGTGTAAAACACAAGGAAGTGTGCAAATTCATATATTCACTTTGCAGAATGTGTTTGGAATCCTTCTGTGCCAATTTGTATGACAATTGTCAGTTTTTTTAACCATTTTTTATTGGTGTCTGGTAGGGTGGGTGAATTTGCCTTTATACTAACATTTTGTACATTTGCTTAAATAAAGTCTTTTATCACAATATATACCATAGTTGTTCTCCATATACAACGCTTTGTTTTACCTTTACACTTTGATCTTTTTATTTGTGGAGGTACCCCGTCTATTGAAGACGAATTGGTCAATAATGTGATTTTGACTTTATGGTTATAGCCAGAGCTCCTCGTTTTATCTACATGTTTAGTATATACCAGGTCCTTCGATGTCCCTTGATGCACATCCATCGTCAATCACGATGCCCGCTGGACCCAAAAAATAGAAAAAAATAAAAACGCTCCGCCTTCTGGGAGGCTACCCGCCGTATACCCACTCTGTGCTTTAACAGTTCTTATATAGGCAGGTAAGTGGCAGGGCCACCCGGCTACATCACCCGGTGGCACCGCTGCCTTCTGACGTCACGGGTCGGTGCCACCAGGTAGCCTCCCAGAAGGTGGAGGGCTTTTTTTTTTCTCTATTTTTAGGGTCTGGCAGGCATCTTGATTGACAATGGATGTACATCATCAAGGGACACTATTTTTTTTTTTTTAATAAAGGACTGTTGCTTGTTTTTTTTACTTTAAAAACTGTTGCTTGTTTTTTTTACTTTTTGACACTTTTTTGGTGAATGGGTAGGGGTACAATGTACCCCTACCCATACACATAGGGGGGGAGGGATCTGGGTCCCCCTTGTTAAAGGGGGCTTTCAGATTCCGATAAGCCCCGTACCCACAGATCCCGACAACCACAGCCCAGGGTTGTCGGGAAGAGGCCCTTGTCCCCATCAACATGGGGATAAGGTGCTATGGGGTAGGGGGGCAGACCTCCCGCCCCAAAGCACCTACCCCCCATGTTGAGGGCATGTGGCCTGGTATGGTTCAGTAGGGGGGGCTCTCGCTGGCCCCTCCCCCTTTCCTGACCTGCCAGGCTTCATGCTTGGATAAGGGTCTGGTATGGATTCTGGGAGGGACCCTACACTATTTAAAAAAAAAAATCTGATGTGGGGTTCCCCTTAAAATCCAAACCACACCCGATGGGCCTGGTATGGACAGGGTTGGACCGTATGCCATTTTTAAAAACATTTTTCTATTGCCGGGCAATGCCGACATTCTTTATCTGTCAACGGGGAAGCCCGCTGACTGATAATGACTTATGGTTGTTAAGGACATGGGCAGCCGGCTTCCCGGCTCACTGCTTAACAACCAGCTATTTCTTCACACAGAATTCAAATTGGTCAATCGTTTTTTAACCAATTGTAATTCTAATTGTTCTGAAAGGTTGGAATTCATTAGTAAATGCATAAACTAAATGCATTTTAACGGATTTCAACGAAATTCATTACTACTTCATTCAGGGATTCCGATGTAACCAAAAATGAGTCCGAATTTGTATTTGGACCAAAACATATTGCAAATGTCTAATAAAAATGCTTTCTTTAGGAGAGAAGATGATGTCTAGAACACGCATTTTATTGCTGCATTTGTCCCTGTCTGGGCAAAACTGTGGTCATCCTCATGGTGGTCCCTATGGATCCCTTAAGGTAGGTTTAACTTTCAAATATAGCATGGACATTAGCCAAGAGTAAAAAGAAAGACTTAAGCCTCGTACACACTATTGGATTTTTGGCCAACAAAACCATGGACTTTTGTCCAAAGGGTGTTGGCCAAAACTTGTCTTGCATACAAACGGCAAGGAATTGTCGGCCAACAAATATGAACGTAGTGATGTACTACATTGTTTTTCAGATCTTTAGCGCCACCCTTTGTGCTCCTACTGTTAATTTTGTGTTAGCAAAAGGTTGGTGAGTGTTGATTCGCGCTTTTCATTTTGCACTTTTCATTTTGCACTCTTCATTTTGCACTTTCGAACTGTTGCGTAATTGGAGTAGATAACGTGTTATTTATTATTGGCCTTGGAAATATTGCTTTGACATTATTTTTTTGGTTGACTAATGATTTGATTTGGTAAGTTTTCTATATTTTTGGATGCATAGAATGCAATTTTTGGTTAAAGAGGAGTTCCAGTCAAAAAACAAAAAAAATTAAAAGTCAGCAGCTACAAATACTGCAGCTGCTGACTTTGAATTGGACACTTATCTGTCCCTGGGTCCAGCGATGCGGGGGATCGAAGCCCCGCTCGTCTCCCCCTCCGTTCGGCGGCGCCGGCATTGCAACTGTGGGCGCCGGGCTGTGGCTTCACAGCCTGGCACCCACTGCGCATGCACGAGCGGCGCCGAGCGCCGTGATTGGCCGCTCAGTCACCTGGGACCTGTAATGGGTCCCAGATGATTGACAGGAGGGAGGGAGCAGAGCTGAGCCCTTCCTGTGCCGAGGGGGAAGTGATGTCACCAGCCCAGGCACTGGAAGAGGCAGACTACGAGGGACCCCCTAGCAACAGGCATTTAGAGGTGAGTAAAAAAAAAAACCCACTTTAAGTTCTATTGGCAGATAGCATGTCTAAATTTATTTGTTTTCTTTTTTTAATGCACAATAAAAAAATTGTGGAGAATAATTATTGGCTATGTGTTTTACTTCAAATGACAGTTTGGGAGTAGGCAGTTACATTTAAAAAAAATACAATGTAAAATTGACAAGGGACACCAACATAGTTGTATCTCTGATCTTAAAAACTACGAGATAATGGTGTTGTGGTAACTTGCCCAACTAAAAATAATCTATATAATAATATAATATAATAATATGTTATATATACATAATAATATTATTGTTGATATCACTAGAAAAAAAAAGCCTTTAAAAATGTGTTTTCAATAACTCCATGGTGCCAGTATCACCAGCAAAGCAGCTTCATTATTATCCCATTAAAGAAGAAGAGAATGTGTGCTGCATTCCGAGATTTCATACTTTGCTACGTCATGAATGTTAATTCTCCATTACCAACGCTAGTTTACAAGACCGACCGCTTCTGGCTCGTTATTGCTTCCGAGCATGCGTGTTTGTACTTTGGACTTTTGTCCGACGGACTTGTGTACACACGCTTAGAAAATCCAGCAACAGACATTTGTCCGCGGAAAATTTTAAAAACCTGCGATCCAACATTTGTCAGTGGAAAATCTGACAACAATTGTTCGATGGACACACAATTTTCTGCCAACAGTCTGTCATCACACATTTCCCATCGAAAAATCCGATCGTGTGTACGAGGCTTTAGAGCTTTCCTTAGTTTTGACTGCAATCTTCAACGACCTGCAAAGTTTAACATATTCTAAATATATCATTAAAATCATTAAAGTGGATTCCATGTAAAACTCTTTTGGCTTTGCATGGACTGAGGGGAGGGTTAGTTTGTTCTAAAAAGGGAAAACTTGGAAAATGTACTCCAGAGAGGAGAAACAAGAAGTATAACATTTTTGACTATTGTCTTTCTTCTCTTAGTATGGGTCAACAAGGAAATGGGTTTCACAAGGTTAATGACACATCAGGAACCCAATTTCCTTCTTGAGCCCATACAAGGGGAGAAAGGCAAAGCTTGGGGGGGGGGGGATTATTTTTTTTTCAATTTTTTTTTTTATGGGATATGTTTTATAACAAAAAGTAAAAAATGCTGTGTGTTTTTTTTTTTTTTTTTCAAAATTGTAGGCTTTTTCTTGTTTATAGCGCAAAAAAAAATGCAGGGGTGATCAAGTACCACCAAAAGAAAGCTCTATTTGTGGAAAAAAAAGGACAGCGATTTTATTTGAGTACAGTGTCGCACAACGTCACAATTGTTAGTTAAAGTAACAGCAGTTTAAAAAATGGCCTGGTCAGGAAGGGATGTAAATTTTCTGGAGGTCAAGTGATTAAATAACTTTAACACTGAACACCAATGTGGGTTTTTTATTGTGGTCACTGACACCAATGCTGGGGGTTATTATTGTCGTCGCTGGCACCAATGCTGGGGTGTATTGTTGCAGTCAAAGGGCACTAATGCCGGGGGCTAGTATTGCTGTCACTGGCACCAATACTGGTGGTGGTTATTATTGCAGTTACTGGCACTAATGCTTGGGGCTATTATTGCAGCAACTGACACATGCTGGGGATAATACTACAGTCACTGACACCAATGCTAGGGGATATTTTTGTGTCCACTGACATCAATATGGGGGTTATTAATGTGTAAGTGAATTCTGTTTTAACCAATTTTATTATATTTTAAATATTTCTGGAAAAAAACAGACTCATGTGTAATAACCTGGTGTGGGAGGGCCGGTATCTTTGCCCTGGGCACTGGATGGCCTTATCTCAGCAATGGAACCAGGAACAGACAAAATACAGGAGAGTCTTTCCTTTGCAAAAAATCTGCTGATCCACTTAGCCTATAGGTTGCTGACCAATCTGAAGATTTACTGGGAAGTTGTGTTTACTGTGATCAGAGGATTTTGACCAGTATAGACATCTAAGGCAGTTGCAGGCAGGCAGGTAAAGATCTGTGCACCTGAAAAGAAAAAGTGACCATTATAATGAAGCTGCATTCTGGCAGAAAAACTCAGCTAACAGCTAGTTAGTAGCTGTTACCTTATTACCTTATACACAGCCTCAGCTGTTATTTGAAAGTGACATAGCCCCAGAAGAAGTAGCAGAGGTTAGTCAGAAGGAGAAGGATCAAGCACACCCAAAAGTGTTGAATTATTTTATTTTTTTACTTAGGATAAAAATATTTTGATTTTCTTTATTTCCCTGAACACTGTGTGCCTAAAATAAGTTGAGTTAGATTTCTTGCTTCTTGCTAGATGTCCACTGGCATTTAAAACTGCTCTTTAAAAATATTGAGACTTCATCCATCATGGTATTTTTTGAGAAGCTTTAAACTTCACAGTAAAATGTTTTTCATTTAATATTATTTTTTGAATCCATTTTCAGTCTGGGAAGCTTTTAAATATAGTTTTCTTAAAGGGGTTGTAAAGTCAGAAGGTTTTTTATCTTAATGCATTCTATGCATTAGGATAAAAAGCCTTCAGTGTGCAGCAGCCCCCATCAGCCCCTCTAATACTTACCTGAGCCCCATCTCTGTCCAGCGATGTCCACAAGTGTCTTGGCTGCCCAAGAATCTCCCTCCTGATTGGCTGAGACACAGCAGAAACATTGGCTCCCACTGCTATCAATCAAAGTCAGTTAGCCAATCAGGAAAGAGAGGGGGCGGAGCCAGGCCGTGGCTCCATGTCCGAATGGACAGCTGCTTGCTGTGGGGGCACTGAACAGAAGGGAGAGGCCAGGAGCACAGAAGAGAGACCCAAGAAGAGAAGGATCGGGGCTGCCCTGTGCAAAACCAATGCACAGGGCAGGTAAGTATAACATGTTCGTTATTTTTATAGAAAAAAAAAAAAAAAAGAATTTTCAATCACTTTAAAAGCAAAAGCTGTTGCAGCAGAGAGAAGCTAAGAAAAGATTCCTTGCATGCCCACCGCCTCAAACAGAAGACTCCCTTAAAATATCTATGCATACTATGAAGCAAATTTGAATAACCAAGTCAAAATGAAAATTTTTTTTTTTTTCGAAGCAAAGGAAGATGTTTTAAATGTTACCTAATTTGGCTCAAGTGATATTCACACCTTCTGTAGTCACTTCTATCAGGACTTCCTCCCTGAGTCTTGCTATAGTTTCAGACCAAAAATGAAGTACCTTCTATTGCTGTGTGTCTTTGTATATAAGACTTATCTTATTTTCCTTAACAGCAGGATTTAAAATTACTCAAATTACATTGCTTTTTCCAACTTCAACCTTCCTCTGCTTGCTTGCTACTTGTAATTCAGCTTTTGAACAAAATATTACCCTAATCAAGACCTATAGGTTGCTTTAATCAGGCATAAGATTATTGGATTAGGTGGCAAAATAGCAAGGTATCTACAATATACAAAACCAACTGCGCTTTATACTTGGTAGGACTACAGCCTTAAACATCCAGTGAATGTTTATTAAAATTCACCCACCCACCTTACAAGATTATGACTATACAAGCTGAAGAATACTCATCTTTAGCCTTTAATACCATTGAATAGAACTAACTCTGTCTAGCACAGTACTCAGTGGGTTTTTAGCCATATTTTGTTAAATTTGTAAACTTAGTCCACCATAGACCTGTAGCTAGACCATAGCTAGTGTCAGCTGTTATACGTCTGACATTTCCCTGACTAGAGGTATGTGACAGATGTGAGCCTTTTTCCTTACAACATAATCCCTGAGACATCATCTCTTGAGGCAACAATTATATAATACCCCCCAGTGTAGAAAGTTTAGGAAATTCATAGAAAAAAAAACAATCCTAATGCTGATGACAAATTGCTAGACCCGACAGATCTAGTACACTTGCTAGTGATGGCTTGCTATAATTGTAACATTTGGCCAACATCCTGGACTGAGGATTTACGAAAGCAGATTTTTTTTTTTTACCATTGGATCCAAAACCACTCACTTTCAACTAATTCAGTGCAATGGAACAGTGCATTTACACATTTGGGAAATAAACTTACCCTCATGTAGTTGGCAGAACTTGCTTTGTTAAGATCTTAATATTTTTCAGATCTTTTATGTGGTCTGGCAAACACCTGTATATTTGCAACTGAAATATTTAAAAGGGTTGGATAAGATTGTACTCTCTTTGAACAGGCCAAGTTGTGCAAGCTCTCCCTGTTCATCACTGATTTTTCCAAGAGCTATTTAGAGTCTCCAGTCTTTAAATGTTTGTGTTTTCCATTCTCTAACCCACTTTATATAATTTGAATTACTATATTTAATAGCGTATAACACACACTTTTTCAAACCTGAAAATCGGGTAAAAATAGTGTGTGCGTGTTATACGCCGATACTGCAATTTGGGCTGTTTAGGAGGGAACGGGGAGGGGCACCTCGGGTTATTGCTGCCTCGGACGGGACAGGAAGGGGGGCGGGACGAGCGCCGTCAGATTACATACAGTGAGAATCTCCTGTTTACTCGGCCTCTGTAATAAGAAGTCCCGTCTCCTGGGCCAGCATTGGACCAGTGTTCGGTCTATCATAGAAGCCGGTCTAGAAGGCGGGACTTTGTATTAAAGAGGCCACCAAGTAAACAGGAGATTCTCGCTGTATGTAATCTGACGACACTCGTTCCGCCCCCCTCCCTGTCCCCTCCGAGGCAGCAGTAATCTGAGGTGAGGCGGCAGATGGGCACTGATCAGGCTGCATTCATGGCAATGGTGAGGCTGCATATGGGCATTGATCAGGCTGCATTGATGGCAATGGTGAGGCTGTAGATGGGCACTGATCAAGCTGCAATGATGGGCAATGGTGAGGCTGCAGATGGGCATTGATCAAGCTGCATTGATGGGTAATTGTGAGGCTGCAGCTGGGCATTGATCAAGCTGCACTAATGGGCAATTGTGAGGCTGCAGATGGGCATTGATCAGGCTGCATTTATGGCAAATTGTGAGGATGAAGATGGCATTGATCAAGCTGCAGATGGAGAATGGTGTGGCTGCAGATGGGCAATGGTGAGGCTGCATTGATGGGCACTGACCATTATTTTGCTTCAAAGTTCTTTGTTTAAAATTTAAGTTTTTTTTCCTGAAACTTCCCTTCTAAAATGAAGGTGCATGTTATACGCCTGTGCGTGTTATATGCCGATAAATACAGTAACTACAATGTAAGCATTATAAGAAAGTGGATGGATTATCCTGTGCTACCTTGTAGGTGATATACAGTATATGTGATATATCTTGTGATGGGTGGCTGCACACAACCTAATTGTATTCCTACAATGTATACCCTTAGTAACTTATGTTATTCATAAAAAACATGCATAATCAATGTGACTGAAAATTTTTCTCAGTGTCCAAAAATCCTTATTATAACTTATTACTCCTCAGTGGTAAATAAAACAACTGAATCACATACCAGTGAAAAAGCTTGATACAGCTCAACCACTTCAAACATGCATAATCAACGCGACTAGGATATTCCTCAATGTCCTTAAATCATGCCTGATAAAGTGATAATACTGTTCAATGATGAATAATACAAAAAAAGTGAATCACATATCAAATGACAAAAGCCTGATCCACTCAGCAAATTCTCCTTGAAATTAGAACCATAAACACTGTAATACACGAGTCCACACTCTTAAAGTGTTCCGCAGTAAAAAGTGCTAGTGCTTCGGTGACTCCCACCACCTCTCAAACTATGCGCTCACCTCCCTTACTAGGTCAAATCATGTGTTTCCCTGTGCTGGGATATGCAACGTAGGCTCCTCTAATATTTTCCTCCTCCTTCTTACTTGCACTGGATGTCCTAGTACTTTATCATCAATTGGGTGTATGGTCCTTTCAGATCATGCGGCGGCTCATGCAAAAAAGGGTATCCTCATAGTGCAGTAGTTTCAAGTCTACAATTATTTAAAAGTAGTAACTTACATTTACAGTTAAAAACAAGCAGCTCCTAAGACTGACTGCAGGGCTCGGAGGCTCCTGCGTCACTTCTGGTTTCAGCAGTGTTACCCGGCTCCACCTTACTTGTGTCGTCACGGTCACATGACTTCCTCAGGGGTATGGGGCTGAGTGCACATGACAAGGTTATGTACTGGTAACAATCAGGCTGCCATAGAAACGTTTCAACGAATGTACTTCTTTTAAAACATATAAATGTATTGTTAAAGGTGCTTAATATGATCCATCCATTAGATTTTACATAAAGGATTACTTTTTAAAGTAGTTTGAACATTTATATAGAACGATGTTTGGTTAGTAATCTTTGTGCTTCTGAAAAATATTCCATCTAGTGGCTGTAATAATTGCATACAGAGACATCTCCTACTCCACCTAGTGGTTAAAAGGTAAATAACACTACTCTAAGTGAGATAACGGAAAATTGAATACTTACCTTTCCGTAATTTTCCTTTCCTGGTGCCTACCCATGGCAGCATACCAATGGTTGGTTGCTCCGCCTCCGACCAACCCACAGGACCACGTTAACTCTATAAATAAAAGAGTTGTTCCTCCCCACCGTCATTCTTGTAACTAGATCTCAGAAAACTAAGGATTATTGAAGGGAGGGTGTATGCTGCCAGGAAAGGAAAGGAAAATTACGGAAAGGTAAGTATTCAATTTTCCGTTTTCCTGGTGCCTCCATGGCAGCATACCAATGGTAAATAACTCGCTTTCAGGGAGGGTACTGCAATAAGAAATTTAATGAAAAACTACAGCCTTGACATCTGTAAGGTTCTTTCCCCAAATTCCCGGGAAGTAAGAACCGCTGGGTCTACACTATAGTGAGACATGAAAGTGTTGAATGACGACCAACTAGCTGCTCGGCAAATTGTCTCAGGGGAGACCCGCGCCAATGCTGCCCAAGAAGAGGCCATTCACCGAGTGGAATGCGTGCTGACCGCATCTGGAACTGCCAGACCACTAGCCCGATAGGCCCTTTGGATTAATTTAACAATCCAGCTTGCTAAGGTCGTCTTGGATGCTTCCATTCACTTTCTGGCGCCTTTTGGTATGACAAACAGTCTTTGATCTTTGTGAAACTGTTGTGTTGAGTTTAAATAGTGTCTCAGGGATCTGGCTACATCTAGCTCATGTAATCTTGAAGACTCTGGATCTTCTCCAAATGCTGGGAGAACCCATTCCTGATTAAGATGATAGAGAGAAGGTACCTTAGGAATGAATTGATGGATGGGTTGCAAAACCACCCTGTCCAGGAAGAAGGTGATGTAAGGTTCCCGTGATCCTAGAGCTTGGATTTCCGATACTCTGCGAGCCGAGGTGATGGCAATCAAGAATACTGCTTTTAAGGAAATGTCCTCTAGGGTGCAATCTTCTGTGGGAGCAAAGGGAGGATTTGATAGGACATCCAGCACAATCGTCAAGTCCCATTTGGGGTATAATGCTTTCCTGGGAGGTCGCAATCTCAGGACTGCCTTCAAAAAGCGTTCGACCAGAGGGTTCAAAGCCCATCGTGTATCTGTCAGGGCTGAGAGAGCCGAGACCTGGACCTTAAGAGTGTTTAGACCTAAACCTAGATCCAAGCCATTCTGTAGGAAGAGAAGCACATTCTGGACCCCAGGGTCCATGGGATCGGAATGATTAAGCTCTGCCAGTTCTGTAAATTTTCTCCATATTCTGTAATGGGTGGAATTAGTGGAAGACTTCCTTGCCTGTAGAAGTGTTTGAATAACATTATGTGAGCACCCTAAATCATCCAGCCTTTTCCGCTCAATTTCCAGACCCTCAAGTCTAGGATTTCCGGATGCGGGTGAGAGAAGTCGTTTTGAGACAGAAGGTCGTTCAGGTGTGGAAGAGGAAGCGGTCTGCATACAGCCAAGTTGACTAGGAGTGTGAACCACGGTCTTTTGGGCCAGTATGGGATTACTGCCAAAACTGTGACTTTCTCCGTCGTCAGGCGCTGAAGAAACCTCAATATCAGAGGAGTCGGAGGAAATGCATATCCTTTCTGAAAATTCCAAGGCTGGGCTAGAGCGTCTACTCCTGCTGACCCTGGGGACAGGAACCTTGAGAAGAACAGAGGCGTCTTCGCGTTGAGTGGAGAGGCAAATAGGTCGATTTGGGGGGTGCCCCATTGTTGGCATATCCAGTCGAAAACCTTGGGATTCAGGGACCACTCGTTGTTGTTGACGAATGATCTTGACAGATGGTCGGCTAACTGGTTCTCGGACCCTGGGATGTATGAGGCCCGCAGATTGGTTAAGTTCCTCTCGGCCCAGGTCAGAATGGGCGTCACTTCGCTGAGTAGAGACCTGCTGTGTGTTCCCCCCTGGTTCTGGACATAGGCCACTGCCGCTTTGTTGTCCATTTGTAGGAGTATGGATTTTCCTCTGAAGTAGGTGGCTAAATGTAAGATTGCCATCCATGCCGCCCTTAGTTCTAGTATGTTCGATACTACCACCTCCGAATCGAACTGCTATCTCCCTTGGACTAGTTGACCTTGGAAGTGCGCACCCCAGCCCAACTGACTTGCATCTGACGTAAGAATGGTCCATGTGATGGGCCCTAGGGAACAGTGAATCTGCAGGTTGGATGGTCTTGTCCACCACCAGAGACTGGACTTCATTATGGATGTGACTAATATCCTCTGATCCAGGCGATTCTTCCTCCACTGTGCCAGAAAGCCCAGTTGGAATCCCCGCAGATGCCACCTGGCCCACTTCACCATGGGTATACAAGAGGAAAGGGAGCCCAGGAGACTCAGACAGTCTGATGCCAACATGCAGTGGCTTGCCAATACTCTCTTTACCTTCCTTATCAGGACAGGAATCTTTTCTAGGGGAAGTGAAACTGCCCTCTCTGGAGTGTTGAAAAGTGCTCCTAGATATGTCATCTTTTGTGTAGGTGTGAGCTGGCTTTTCGAGTAATTGATTAACCACCCAAACTTGCTCAGGGTGTCTAGGACCAGCCGTACAAGCATTTCTAGGCTCCTTTTGTGCTGGGATAGAATGAGGATGTCGTCCAAGTAGTGAAGCAGTCGAATCCCTTTTTCTCGAAGAGGAGCCAGGATTGCCACTAGCACCTTGGTAAAGGTTCTGGTAGCTGTTGAGATCCCGAACGGCAGGCATTGAAACTGTAGGTGTAAATCGCCTACTTTGAAACGTAGAAAAGGTTGAAACTGCTGCAGGATAGGTATATGGAGATATGCGTCTTGAAGGTCTATAGAGACCATCCAATCCCCTGGCTGTACCGATAGGATCACTGTATTTAAGGAGGCATTGACCACATACCAATTTTTTAGGGAGGGCTTGTTTGCCACACACCCAGCATGCTTTCTCTCCTGGATACACAGGTCTGTGCTGGGAGTCCTGTTTACCAGTGATATGTCGGGATGATCTGTTCCCACTGCGGGAAGTATGGGCCGAGGACGAATGAGAATGACCCGAGCTCCTATGGTCCTTTGATCTTCTATCCGTAGAATCTCTATGGGATGATCTGCGGGAAGATCCGTGATGCGGGGTAAGACAAAAAATAGAAACAAAGACAAGGGTGTTTCAATCAGCCCGGGGTGCTCTTTTCTCTTGATAAAAAAACTTACCTGAAAGTTGCAGCCCTTACCTAGTGGTATGTTGAGGATCTTTTTGATGCGGCATTATAGTACTAGGGACAGCTGAAAAGGAAAAAAGGAACGATTAACATTTAATATAAAAGTAGTTAAAAACAAAAAAGGATTTTGCAGAGGAGGGAAGAACAACAACAAAAATTTTTTTTTTTTTTTTTATATATATACATATAAATATATATACTCCCATTCCTCCCTAGTACCTTGGCTGGGCTCCATAGCACAGAGTCAAAAAAAGGATAAAGGAGCTGGAGAGGACACCTCATAGATGCTTCCTCTAAGGCAGCTGCTCCTCTACTGACAGTAAGCTCTCTTATATACTAGAGAGCGGTCTGGGAGTCCCAAGATGGCCGCCGTCGGCTTCACAGTGCTAGTGAGCATGCACCGTGACATCACGCCAAGGCCCCGCCCTGCACACTCAGAGGAGAGCTACACAGGCACATGAGGCATGCTGTGGAGGTAGGCAAAAACCTCATAGCGTTTTTGTAAAAAGCACAAGCATTTAAGCATTCAGGGTTTTAGTATGCCGAACAAGGGAATATATAGGAGAGAAAAACTGGCTCCTGTTAACCCACCAGCCCCAAAAAGATCCACAGAAAAACGGGCTCCCATACTTATCTGGCGCTTTTAGCAGCCCAAGCAATGGGACTCCATACTGCAGGAGAGCATGAACCTGCAATGGTCACACCATAAAGCAGTGAGGTAGGGCTGAGCGCTTGATCCTGTAGGAACGAGGACAGAGAAAAGAATGACGGTGGGGAGGAACAACTCTTTTATTTATAGAGTTAAAGTGGTCCTGTGGGTTGGTCGGGGGCGGAGCAACCAATCATTGGTATGCTGCCATGGAGGCACCAGGAAAAAAAATTCCATTGTCCACATGTCAGAGTCATGATTGGACACTATCACTATGACTTTATCCAACCATGGTTCATTCCCGCCCCACAGTATAAAAGTATTCTTTCAATGGCAGCCATTTTTAGTGTGATTTCAGCATAGAGAGAGATAGAACAGGGCTCTGTTCAGTGCTATTAGTTAGTGTGCTATACTCTGCTATTTGGCTTCAATTGTCAGTGTAGAATATTAGTTTAGTGTCAGTCTAGAGATAGTGTGAGTGTAGTGAGGAGGACCATCATTCAGCTTTGCATAGTGTACAGCTAGAGTAGGGAAAGCTCAGATAGTCCAACTGTAGTGTAGTGAGACCGTGTCATTCATATATACATAAGTGTAGCGTAGGACAGCTCCGATAGTATCAGTGTAGTGTAGTGAGAACGTGTCAGTAATCTTGACATTAATGCATAGCTAGAGTAGGGACAGTTCAGATAGCGTCAGTGTAGTGACGGTCTATGTGCGTTCCTGCCAGTTTAACGCCATATTGTTTTGTGTGCATTCCTGCCAGTTTAATGCCATATAGTTCTGTGTGCGTTACTGCCAGTTTAACGCCATATAGTTCTGTGAGCGTTACTGCCAGTTTAACACCATATAGTTCTGTGTGTGTTACTACCAGTTTAACGCCATATCGTTTTTTGTGTGCATTACTGCCAGTTTAACGCCATATAGTTTTGTGCGTTACTGTCAGTTTAACGTCATATAGTTTTGTGTGTTACTGCAAGTTTAATGCCATTTACTTCTGTGTGCATTACTGCCAGTTTAATGCCATTTACTTCAGTGTAGATTACTGCAAGTTTAACGCCATATAGTTTTGTGCGTTACTGCCAGCTTAACGCCATATAGTTTTGTGTGCGTTACTGCCAGTTTAACACCATATAGTTCTGTGTGCATTACTGCCAGTTTAACGCCATATAGTTTTGTGCATTACTGCAAGTTTAACGCCAATTAATTCTGTGTGCCTTACTGCAAGTTTAATGCCATTTACTTATGTGTGTGTTACTGCAAGTTTAATGCCATTTACTTATGTGTGTGTTACTGCAAGTTTAATGCCATATAGTTCTGTACATCACTGTACATTTGGCGCATTATATTGCAGTTTATTATAGTGTATCCGTGGAGTGTGTCTGTGTAGTGTGAGTACTCAAATTAAAGTTCTCCAAACACCACTTTACATTGATTAAAGTGCATCTACGTACAGATTTCCACTTCTTCTTTACATTTGCTTATAAGCACCGCCCCCTACCTCTGGGAGGACAACAAGGAAAGGCAGACATTCCCTTTGCACTGTAAGGGGGCCAGCAACAAATGTGTCCACAGGCAAAGGTGGACGTGGTGGTCAGTCCTCAGGCAGGGCATCATTTCCTCTGTTTAGTGAGTTTGCTGTGCTACATATCTAGCCACATCATGTAAAGGAGGTGGTGGACTGACTTACTAAACCTTCTGTCACACAAGCAGAGACAAGTGTGCAGTCCCCTGCAGTTGCCAGAGTGGATAAACCTGCCCCCTTGTCCACATCTATTCCTGCCATAGCCCCAACATCAGCTGAGTCATTTGACCACAGCATCAGCCACTTGCTCCTTGATGATGCCCAGCCATTAATGGATTCAGATGTTGGTTCTGAGGTTGAGGATGACAGGAACATGAGACTAGAGAGAGGGGAGAACACTGGTAGACAAATTGTCATTCATGTTCCCCCCAACCACAGTGTATTGCCAAGTTGTCTCCAGTGGTAATGATGATGATGGAGGAGATGGAGATGATGATGATGAGGTCACTGATGCAACCTGGGTGCCAGATAGAGCAGAGGAGGAAACTGAAGGTGAGGTGGCACAAACCAAAGGAGGCCGACATTAAGAAAAAGTAGAGAGCAGCCACCCTATTCCATCACATTCTGCAGCTGTTATCTCCCGGCCCACTCCCCAAAGCTCAGCTGTCTGGGCCTTTTTCAGCACATCTGCAGCAGATCGCACTGTTGCTATCTGCAAACTGTGTCTCAGGCACATCAAATGTGGCAAAAACACCAGCCATTTGGGTACCACATGTGTAACAAGGCATTTAACGTCCAACCACTCCACCCATTGGCAAGAGCACCTAAAAGCCACACAAAAGTGGCACAAATCGGTCCCTTCTCCTCCTTACCCACTTCAGTCTGCCCCTGCTATACCGAGTCATTACCTCTCAGTAGCTTCCACTGACAGGGATGATGTTATAGCACAGGGTGTCCCAGGTCCTAGCAGCACATCTGCCAGCAGCACACCACCAGCTGTAGACTGTAGCCGGCAAATTTCTCTGCCCCATCTGCTGCAGCGGAAAAAAAAATAAAGTCCCTACCACCCACATGCCCAGTGTCTATATGCAAGTTTGTGAAAGTTGTTGTCTCTCAAACTTCTGCCTTTCAGCCTGGTGGATTCTGCCCCCTTCCGTGAGTTTGCACAATGTGCTGTACCACAATGGGAGGTTCCCAGTCACTATTACTTTTCACGTAAGGCCGTTCCATCTCTCTATTATCACGTGGAAAGGAATGCTCTGGCATCGTTGGGCAAGGCAGTCAGCTGTAAAATCCACATTACTGCTGACACGTGGTCAAGCAAGCATGGGCAAGGACGATATATTTCATTCACAGCACATTGGATAACGCTGCTTGCAACTCAAAAGGATGCAGGACAGGGCTCGGTGCTACAGCTTGTTGTGCCCCCACATCTCAACACAGCTGGTGGTGATGATACCAGACCTGTGAGCTCTACCCCCTCCTCCTCCTTCTCCACCACTTCCATGCCCTCCTCTGTAGAATTGTCCTATGAACATCAGGTACCCCCTAAGCATTCAAAGGGCTATTCCATGAGTCAGGCCAAAAGGTGCTATGCAGCGCTTCAGCTGGTGTGTTTAGGGGACAGCAACCACACCGGAGCAGAGATTCTTGCACCTCTGCAGGGACAGGCCCAGAGGTGGTTTACACCACGCCAGCTGGATCCAGGAATGGTGGTGTGTGATGATGGCTCAAACCTCCTGTCCGCCCTTAGACGGGGAAAGTTGACACATGTGCCATGCCTGGCACATGTCCTCAATTTGGTGGTGCAGCGTTTTCTAAATACGTACCCAGGTTTGAAAGATGTGCTAAAGCTGGCCAGAAGAGTCTGTAGCCATTTCAGGCGGTCATACACAGCCAGTGCTCAGTTGGCTGAAATTCAGCAGGAATTCCACCTGCCTATAAATCGCCTGATTTGTGACATGCCCACCAGGTGGAACTCGACTTTGGCAATGCTGCAGCGGCTATACATGCAGCAGAGGGCTGTCAAGGAGTACCTGTGTGAATATGGCACGGCGACAGGCTCAGGCCACCTTGGCTTTTTTTCCACATGCCAATGGCTGATCATTCAGGATGCATGCACTCTATTGTCACCATTTGAGGAGGTCACAAGGATGGGGAGCCTTGACAGTGCATGCATCAGTGACACAATTCCTGTTGTATTCCTGCTAGAGCAGACTCTGCGTGGCATTATGGACAGGGCACTAGAGACAGAGCAGCAGGAGGAAGAGGAGGACTTCCTTTCCTCTCAAGGCCCACTTTATCCAGACACCAACATTCCAATGTCACAGAACACACAGGAGGAGAGAGGGGAGCAGGATGAGGAAGAGGATTCTGGCACTTTCATAGGCTTCGAAGAAGAGGAAGACATGCGTCAATCTGTAAGCGATGGCTTTCCAACCCCAGGACCCTTGGGAGTAGTATGTGGCTGGGAGGAGGAAGTTCCAGATGCTGTCATTCTGAGTGACCCAGAGGAGTCTGCTTCTCAAGCCTCGGCAAATTTGAGGCGCATGGGCAACATCCTGCTTCAAAGCCTGCGAAAGGACCTAAGAATAATTGGCATAAAGGAGAAGAATGATTACTGGTTGGCAACCCTCCTTGACCACCGTTATAAGGGGAAGGTCTCAGAACTCATCCTGTCCCCACAGAGAGTGCAGAAGATAAAATTTCTTGAGGACACGTGAAGAGGATTTTATTGAACCTTTTTCTTGACTCCAGTAGGGTACAGTGTCATGGGAAACATAGTTTTGAGTCTTCTGTTGGTCAAGAGAGGAGCGTTGGAGAAGGCATCTGCATAATTGAGGCATTTCAGAATTTTTTTAGTCCTCGCCGCTCAGGGCTGTCAGCTTCCACCTCCCATCAGCAGCGTCTGCATCACATGGTGGACTATTACCTCTGGGCCAAAACAGAGATATAGAGCTTTCCAGCAATCCACTGACTCACTGGGTCATGAGAATAGAACACTGGCCAGAACTTGCCCAGTATACTATTGAGTTGTTGGGCTGCCCTGCATCCAGCTTGCTTTCAGAACGGGCATTCAGTGCTGCAGGAGGTTTCGTTACTGATCATAGAACGCGTCTGTCCACAGACTCCTTGGTCTGTTTGACTTTTTTAAAAATGAATTAGTCCTGGATTACCAGCTATGAGGCCCCTTATGCTGATATCACTGATTACGTCTTTTTGGGATGTGGAATCTTTGCAGGACCTTGAGGTTGCTTAGCTTTGAGTGTGTTCAATCTTTTCATCTGGAAGAATGTTTTTGGCATAGGTTTCATGGGCACAATTAACACACAATTTCTCAGCACCTGTTTGACAGGTGCATATCATTGCAATTTTTTACAGCAAAGACCAATTCTTGCTTTCATCAAGATTTCCTCTATTGGGTTACGGTGGGAAGGCACGCCCGACACACAAAGACCAATTTTTATGCACCTGTTACTTCTATCCAAAGTCAAAGTGACACCAGAATGTATCCAACAAATCTCTAATCTTGTTCCCACTACATTGTAGCCTCATCATACACATTGGCTCCCCAGCTGTTGCTAAACAAAGTAATGGCAGCTTGCAGGGAAATGTTCTTTTTCTTTGGCTTTATAAATGCAATTATTGCTGCAGCAGATTTTATACATGGTACAGATCTGCCATTTTAAAGGTAGACTGAGAGGACCCCCCAGGCACTATATTGGAAGGAATTTTTCATTTTTAGACTTTCACTTTAAAAATCAAAAAAATCACAGCTCATTTAAAAATTACGTTTTTCACAAACTTTTTTTTATTGATACATGTCCCCCAGGGCAGGACTCCTATAACTATTGTATGCCCAATTACTTGCATATAAGTCTTCATTTTTTGATGTTCGGGTCCCATTGAATGTAATGGGGTTTGTTATTCAGGCCCAAACTTTTGCAGTGTTTGAAAGTTCTGGTGCAAACTGAACAGGGGTCCGTTCGGCCCATCCCTAGAGAGGAATCCAAAAAATATTTATATATAGGAAAAAACCCCTAAGGTGGAGGGATCTAAAAGTCACTCAGGAAACAATTTAAAGCAAATTCCATGTTCATACCTTTGGGATGCATAGTCTGTATTTCATAAATCCATCTGGATTCTTGTTGGCTTAATGCCCTAATTTTATTTCCCCCACACCAATGTTTTTTGTATGTTTCTAACCCCCAAACTTGTAGGCCCGAGGGGTCTGTATTGTGGTTTATGCGATACCGGTTGGATACGCTGTAATTTTTGAAACCTATAGATATGTGTACATAACCGGAAGTGACGCAGGAGACTCCGAGCCCTGCAGTCATTCTTTGGAGCTGTTTTTTTTAAACTGTAACTGTAAGTTACTACATTTAAATAAATGCATACTTGAAACTACTGCACTATGAGGATACCCTTTTATGCATGAGCCACCACATGGGGAAAATCACAATCTTAAAGGGCCATACACCCAATTAAGGATAAAGTACCAGGACATCCAGTGCAACTAAGGAGGAGGAGAACATTAGAGGAGCCTACCTTGCATACCCCAGCACAGGGAAACACATGATTTGACCTAGTAAGAGAGTTCAAAAGGAGAGGTGAGCACATACAGTAGCTTGAGAGGTGATGGGAGTCACCGAAGCACTAGCACTTTTTACTGCGGAGCACTTTAAGAATGTGGACTCGTGTATTACACTATTTATGGTTCTAATTTCAAGGACGATTTGCTGAGTGGATCAGGCTTTTGTCATTTGATATGTGATTCACTTTTTTTTGTATTATTCATCACTGAACAGTATTATCACTTTATAAGTCATGATTTAAGGACATTGAGAAATATCCCAGTTGTGTTGACTATGCATGTTTGAAATAGTTGAGCTGTATAATGCTTTTGTCCCTGATATGGGATTCATTTGTTTTATTTCCCACTGAGGAGTAATACGATTTTAGGACACTGAGGACAATTTTCAGTCACGTTGAATATGCATGTTTTTATGAATAACACAAGTTACTCAGGATAAAGGCGCAACAACATACACTTTTATTTTACCATGTAAGCATTGACAAAACAAGAAAGTATATTCCTTACTAACCAAGCTCTCCAACACATCAATCCGTTTAATGTATACAAAAGATTGTATAGAAAGTTATTTTCTAAAGATGAGCTCTTGCATATCCATTGTATAGTTATCCTTGTTTTAGATTCAAAATACTTCAACACTTGAAAGTTTAGTTTAATTTGCCAAACAACGGGCTTTTTTTATTTGCAGACATGGCATGCTTAAATTTGGATGCTCTCAATTGTCATTGGCTCACAAAGCAGAATTTCCATTCTTGATACTTTAACAGGATTCTCTTCTAAGTACTTATCCACTATTAATTCCTCAGTCTTGAACCCATGTGTCTCCATGGTAGCTTAGTCTAAAAAGCATAATTGAGCCTCTGTTGTTGGGGGACAGAAAAGCAAGAATTGGAAAGGGATCATACAAGTTTAAAAAAAAATGATATCCCCTGTACTATCCAGATAAGCTACCGTATGCTCAACTTTACAATAAACTTCCTCACCCTGGCAATCTTTAAATACAAAGGTTGTATGTAGAAAAGACCTAAGTGCCTTATGGCATGCAAATCTATTTGAAGGCATTTGGGAAAATTGTTACATTCTTACATGGTCTTAGGAGATCTAATTTTTTTCTGTTTCTAGGTTGTAACTCTCTGGCTTTATTGAAATTCCATATGTGTGTAGCTTATATTTTCACTGTCGTCTTCATGCTTTCTCATGCTGTGTACTGGACTTGTGTAACCTTGAGCAACAAATGATGTGTTACTTTGGTTATTACATTTTTTTCTTATCTCTGTACTGGTTTGTAAAATTTTTAGGCAAAGTATTGTGTTCTGCTTGAAATAAAATGGCAAAATACTGACTTTCAAAAGATGTTCCAAAGAGATGGGATGAATCAGTTCTAATAATATGCAGCTACTCTACAAAAACCTGCATACCATGGTTGTAATGCCACCACCAATACCAAATATTTCCACATTGACAATTATGCCTGGAATCTCCTGTTTGTAATGATCCAAACATCTTTTCTTCCCCAGAAAACACCCATTTAGACACTAACATAAGCAAATACATACACCTAGCTGATACTTCTAATTTTGTGTTTCATGTATTCTATAGAAAGTGAATGTAAACCTCAATGAGTTTGGTATTATGTTTCACTAGAGAATGTTTTCTTAAGCAAATTGTTTTTGTGAAGCTGTTGCAGCGTTGCATGCGTGGAGATCCTGTTAATAACATCACTTTCTGTTGTAGACTGATAAGCCTCTAACTTGCAAATATCAGCAGTCTGACATATTGTTGTCAGTCTGACATATGAACATCTTCATTTGATCATTGCGTTGCCTATATGAAAGACCTAATAATAGGTAGCCAAAAGGTCAACAACACAGTCAGCTCACAACACTGTTTGCAAGATACACCTAATACATTAGGTTCCCTTCCCATTCACAAATGCATTTACATGAAAAAAAAATGTTGTGAAAAAAGTCTTATATTTACTTACCTTTCTCCCAACTTCTGCCCACAGACGTTAAGTGAGGGTGAGCTCAATCCTTCTTCAGGGTTATGCTATCATCTAAATCTTACAAGAATGCAATCCGGCACTTTTCTTCAGTATGTTCTTGTGGTACTCAGGATCTTAACAAAAGCAGTGAGATATCACTCCTCTGGTGGAAAAGCCAGGAAAAAGGTTAGAATATGTACTCATTTTTTTTCCCTAAAAGTTTTTTTTTTCTTTTATTACTGTACAGCAAATTTATACAGTGAAACATGATAGCAAACATACTGAAAAATAGACTTTGGGTTAATACAGTAACTAGTTATTAAGCCCAATAAGGGCTTTATTGCTATTCATGTACAATAGATTCTTCGTTCATACTCCAAAAGATGTTTATTGAAAGCTTGCTGTTATCTCATTTCTCCTGTATCATGGACCTTATGCTTAAAATTGCTTCCCTTTGATTTTATTATTTGTCATCTAAAGCGTGTTTCTTTGGCACACTCCTTTTATTGTACAATAAATTCTGCTGTATAAAAAACAAAAACAACAACACAGGAAGGGTTATGAGAATTTTCATTCCACTTTGAAATGAATGTAATGTCACATAATATTCCCTAAGTGCCTATGATTTGCTAGAAAGGGGACAGCATGATATTATTAATAACGATAATTCTCCCAATGGATTTAAAGCACTTTATGAAACACAGTTAATGTAAAAAACAAAAATAGTTACTGTAAAATTATAAATTCTTTTTTGATTTTGCTTTTGCCTCTCCTCCCACTTTCCCTCCCTTTTTCCCAGAATTCCCCTAGGTTATTAACAGTTACAATCATAGCTAAAACAATCATTTTAATGTTACAGTATGATTGAATACTTTTCTTCATTTACACGTTATTTATAGGTCTCAATATTTAGCCAGCATACACAATAATAGGAAATGTTTGCTTTTTTACGAAACACAAAAGAAATTATTTAGTAATTGTTATATCACTTTGTTACCTTTAGGGATTTTTTATTATTTAGCTGTCATCATTAAATATTCAAAGCAATGGATTGACAAGGCTAGCTTAAATAACTTTAAATCCATTTATGCTTTTGGCAGCAAAAGGACTTATTGTACAATTCCTATTGAAAGAAATAAGAATGCATTTCCCAAAACAGCAGTCAGCTTAAAATATGTAGCAATTCTGAATTTAATAGCAATATCCTATTATTTTAGTGACTTTGTAGAGTTTCCCAGCTGTACCAAAATGAGATTTAGGGAGCGTTGGAATGGTACCAGGAATTTCATAATATTCTGTTTATATCTACAGTGAATAAAAAAATGTGATAAAAATCCTTACAATTGTCAAATCCTGGGAAATGTTCACTGTATATGCATAATATTTACAACTGTGATTTTCAGAGGTAGAAGATTATGACTACAATGCCATCTCTTATAAAGAGAGAATGGAGAAGACACAATCAAGTGCTGCCTTTTTAGCATAAGCTTCAAGACCAACTTTATAAGTTATCTCAAATGTCCTTTTGTGAAGTCATCCTATTTCTGTATTTAAAAGACCGAACATGTTATAAACTACCTGCAAAAACTAAATTGTATCATAGGAACCTATTCTGAAAGCTTAATTTTTAATTAAGCCAATGGCTCCCACTGCTGCCTGAGTCCCCTGTGAGAACAGGAAGAAAGAACACAGGGTTGCAGACGGGCAATTCGCTGAATTGAGAGAAGCAGGGGCGTAGCTATGGGGGTCTTAGGGGTCCCAATTGTGACCAGGTCCCATGCTCCAAGGGGCCCATGCGGCTTCCCTGTGCCGAAATCCATATTACCCAAAACAGTGCGAGGGAGCATCGGAGGTGGTGGGGCGGGAGGTGGAGAGTGAAATATGATGGTGTGGTAGTGCAGGAGAGGAGCAGACAGCAGCTCCCCTGTCCCCCCTGGACAGTGACAGTGGCCCCAAGACAGCAAGAAGGGGGCCTACTGCAGAACATGTGAAAGGGTTCTGCTACAGGACAATAATAAAGGGCCCTGTGACAGGAGTAAAGGGCCTTGCTAAGGGCCCCAGTCCTTCATGGTATCTTGCACTGGGGCTCTGAAGTTTCTTGTTACACCTCTGGAGCGAAGACTCGGATAAGTATTTACAGGGTGCACAACATTCATTTTAATGCAAGGTAAAACGAAAAAATGTTTTAACTTTAGAACCACTTTAAGAGGATTTTCTTCTTTACCATTACAATTATGAATTGTCTCATTTATTTGAACACGTTCTACATAATTTAGATCTCATAATTTAAATCAGTCTATTTGAGGCTTATTACCTGTATTTATTTTTTAATTTTCTTTTTACACCAGTGGTTATTGAGCAGTTTGATTTGGGTTGGTATATGACTATTTCAAAATTAGACACCCCCTGCTGCAAGAATGTATTTACAAGATATGCCAAAACATTCATCTGCTAGTTAGTGCTTTATGACCTCTTCATAGTAGGGATCAGCGAATCTGCCCGGGTTCAGTTGGTGGGGGATTCAGTGAATCCTGTCTGCAATCCACGAAACCAAAACTTAGCAGCTAATCCCGCTAAAATCAAAAGGGCAATTCCTGTCATTTTTGGGGCTGGTAGGCAAGCTGTTGTCTTATTTTTTTATTCAAAACAGTGAATTTTTTCCAAAAAAAGTGCGCTTATGAGACTGCTGCGCAAATACGGTGCAAAAAAAAGTATTGCAATGACCGACATTTTATTCTCTAGGTTGTTAGAAAAAAAATATATAATGTTTGGGGGTTCCAAGTAATTTTCTAGCAAAAAAAACTGTTTTAAACATGTAAACACCTAAAATCCAAAACGAGGCTGGTCCTTAAGTGGTTAATAGGTTAATAGGACATGACTTCCTTATTAATATGGCTACTCCTGCCTTGCCCGTGGAATCAGAGGCAAGGAAGGAGGTGGGAAAAAACTTTGAGGAAAATTTAATTGAACCTCCTGTTCGGAAATGTGTTTCCTGTATCAATATCGTGTCAGCGCCAGAAGCCCTGAAGTCCTTCAGGGCCATCCAGCGCTTGCTGATAGAACCTAAACCCTTCACATTGTATGATAAGATCCTCAAGGTCATGGATGTGGTCTATTCAGATAGGCTAGTGTGAGAATCATGAAAGGGATAAAGTATATAATATCGGTTACATGAAAATAGATATAATGCTGTGTGTGAGTGTTACCAAAACTCGTTAGTCCTCGGTATCTGGGTATGGACATACATAACCTGTGGTGGGACCGCTCCAGAATAAAGGTGACATGATAATACAATTTCAACTTATAGAGTAAATCTATAAACATGGACAAAGGAGTAAAAAAAAAACAACAGATACAACACCAAACAAAAGAGAAAAAAAATAAAAGTTGCCGAAAACCTGAGAGTTCAATACTTCTCAGGAAGCCTTGGATAGAAACCAAGGCCTGGCAGGGGTGTGCACGGATTTCCATCAGGAGACTCTAGATGGAGTGAATGGAGGACCAGCTGCTCACCTTATGAACTCGGTAACATGCAATATAAGATCAACTATGAAAAATGTGTTTTCAACGGAAGGAAGATGTCAGCAAATAAACAAAAACATTCTGTCATCTAAAACATTAATACCACTAATGGGAAACTCTCATGGGATGAGAAAAAAGGACTACTCTGAACAGGAAACAGAGTAGGCACCATACTTTGTGAACCAGTACAACAAGTTTGTTGCATTTAAGCCATAAGAAAACCGAACCACAAAAGGCATGGAGGTCTGGATCCGAAAAAAGGAAAAATGGGAAGAAAAAAAAACAATAAAAAGTTCAAGGAGGTTGTTTAGAGGGATGTAGTTGTTGAGGTGTAGAGAGGTGCTTCTTGGATTTGCCCCATACAGGGGTCCAGATACGACTGGGAGTGCTTGGAGGCATGTAAACCTGGGCGGCAGGTGGTATCAGATCTTCTTCCGGGAGTGGAGGCAGGCCGAGATTTTTAAGGAAAGAGTCCGCTTCCTGCAGTTCACACAGGGTAAACTGAGTTCCGTCTTTAGACACAGCAAGACGAAAAAGGAAGCCCCAGTAGTATGGGATTTTATGATGTTGTAAGTAAGAAGTAATTGGACATAGGTTCCTTCTTTTAGCAAGGGTGATGGGCGAAAAGTCACTAAAGATTTGTAATTTCGCACCCTTGTACATAATTTGGGATTTGTTACGTGTGGCCAGAATTAGTGCCTCTTTGCTTTCAAAATAATGAAACCTTACCACGACATCCCTTGATCTGGCTCCTGATGGGGGTTTTGGGCCCAGGGACCGGTGCGCTCTGTCCAGGCGCCAATCTATGTCCACAATTGTGGGGGCTAGGTTGTTAAAAAGGCCCAAAAGGTATGAGCGCAGATCGGGATATCCCACTGTCTCCGGGATACCCCTAAAGCGCACGTTCTGTCGTCTCTCTGTTCTCCAAATCCTCCTGTTGTAGCTTATCATCTCATCGAATTTATTTTCAAGAGTGTCAGTACGTTCCCCAATTTGGGTTATTTCCCCCCTCAATTCCGTGGCCAATTTGCTCACCTCTGCCGAGACATTAAACGTGATTTGTTGAAGTAAAAGCTGTAGTTTAGTGTCCAGGATATCAGGAGTGAGGGTCTCATGCAAGGGTGATGAATTAGGAACTTGGGTCTGAGTATCAGCTGAGGATTCACTGAGTCTTCCATATCCAAGGATGGATCCATTATGGCGAAAGGGTTCGCAGAGGGGTTCAGGGGTGCAGGTTGCGATCTAATAACAAAGCGTTCCATATTTAGACCCTCGCGTAGCCCAAATTGTGGCTTGTAGTAACGTTGCTGTTGGCCAACTTTGCCCATGAGGTGCTCATTGAATGTGGTGGTCAATCAGGCTTTACTCCGCAGCTAGATGTGTTTAAAAAAGCATCTCAGAGGTCTCATTGAGCAGGTGGGGGCTCCGTATTCAATTAAGCGACATCCTCCATAAGAGTAGAATCAGGCTCTACAAACTGGGTGACATCACTGATCAGTGTCCCCATATAACAGTATTGCAGAGAAACAGGGCTGGCAGAGCAGCAGTGGTGGGGCTCAGCTGATGGCTCAATAAAGGTAGTAATATGCTGGTAGGGTACAGGTTGTGGCAGTGGGAGGACAGTCCTGGGTTACTGAGGGAAAGCGTACCCTGTACAGTAAGTTGCAGCTTGGCAATAAGTGGCAGGCAAACCCCAAGAGTCCAGTGAGGGATTGGGAGCTGCTGAAATGATAGGCAGCCTGTTCCAGGCTAGGGCCCCCTACAGAACACAGCCACTATGAGGGTAGAGGCACTGGGGAGGAAGTACAGGACCACAGGTGCCCAGATAGTGGCATAAAAAGGGCAGGAAAATAAGTCCTGGACTGAGATTATGGCGCAGGGAGAACAGCGCCGCTATTCTGAGGCACAGTACCTGATCCTGAAGGCTCCGTCCTGTTTAGCAGGCCTCAAGATGGCGGCGGGCCGTGGGCTTCCGGAGTCGGCCTCCGTGGAGTTCTCAGCGTCCACTCGGGTCCCCTTATAGGGTGGCCACCTCCCAGGGATGTCCGATGCATGTGTGTGACGATCCTGCATCTCTCCTCCTGCGGATCGCGGCGCCGGGGCCTGGGGATGCAGGAGGCACAATAGGCCTCAAGATGGCGGCGGGTTGTTGTCTTGTAGGCCTGGCCGTGGACTTGGAGAAACCCGATCGGGTAGCCAAACCCCACAATTCTCGCTGGGAATAAGATAGATGTAGTCCGGGGATAGCTGGGGAGAGTTTGGAGGCTCTCCCACAGCTGATAGCCGCAGGATGGCCGTGGATTGTCTCAGGCTCTGTGGAGCTTCACTGGAGAATGTCTTGCTCCTTCAACAGCCGGACACGCCCCTGTATTCCAGGTATTTTAAAAATCAAGAATCCAAATTAGTTCTGGTCTGTAGTTCAATCCTTCCATCCATAGAGGGGATGCAGTAGCACACCAAAAACATTAGCCACAACAGCAATTTATGTATAACAGATAGTTTAATAATCAGCAGATCAAAATACTGCAAACACCATTCTCTAGGCAGATCTCATCAAATTGGAATTGTTTTATGGGGTCTGCCTGGGGGATAGTTTTTGGAGATGAAAATGTTTGAAGCATTAAAATGCATTGAAAAACATAAATGGAAGGCGCGTACACCTAGTGCATTACCATTTCTGTTTTTCTTGTAGTTCCTTTCGGATTACCCATCTGAGGAGGGCAGCATCCACCCAGTTTTGGATACCATATATACCTTTCACACCACCATTTTATCTGATATCTGTTACTCCACACCTTGGAAGACCTATTAGCGCTGGAAGTGACTGTGTTTTTTGTATCATTAAAATGCATTGAGCTAACATGTGGTTGTTGAATTAAAAAAAGATTTGTGAACTTCACTTTTGCAAATACTGAATATGGTGTTACAATATTCACAATTTTAATATTTGTATAATCTTTATGATTTTATAAATGTACTTTGTGGTACTATTTTGTATATGCCCAGAAATAAAAATTGCTACAAGAATTATTCAATTTTGCTTGCAACAGAAAAACAGCCTTCCTATGTCAGGTTTTTGCTGAAGAAAATAAATGCCTCCAAACCCCCCTCATGCCCAGCACCTCTATGCCAGCTTGAAACTTGAATTGTTCCACACCAGTTGATGAAAACAACAATCTCTCTTTAGTTCATGCCCTAGGCAGTTTTGCATTAACATTTTGTTTTGCTTTGGTCTACTAAGGTTACTTTGTGTTATAAGCAAGGAAGGTCAGACCTCTGCAGTGTAATAATCTGCTTTTACTAAACAAAAATGCTTTACATACAAAACTATTACAATAGTAGGAATACAACACAAGACTGACAGATATACTTATAACAAGCAAGATGCCTAGCAAATAGGCAAAAACTATGGTCTATATACATTGAAAATACGCTTAAAAGTTACTTAACTCAGGTTACAGTGGGTTCACGATCTCTGTAGGCAATGAGGATCCCAGGCTTCTATATGCAGTTGCTGGAGATCAGGTGAAAGCATCTTCAGGTATAGCTTCTTCTTTCTGGTACAGACCTTCCTTGGTGTTAAGCCATTATGGAGTCCTCTCTTTCAGTCTCTGTTGTTGGTTTTTGTTTGAGAAGTTTACTATCCCCACATGGGTGTAGCTCCTGAGTTTAATGGGAGAAACATTCTCCAATTCACCCTCTAGATGGCACTTTTGTATCATACCATAGGTCATGTATGTCAGGTTGTCAAGCTATTGTTGACCATGGTTACAGAACAATAGACTGATCCAACTGTCTGCAACAGTGGTATCTACAGTAAGTTCCCATTGTTTGAGGACAGCCTGTGTAATTGTTACTAAGGCATTTGTTTTAGAAGTATTGGTTCAAACAAACTTGATGTCTGTTTCTAGCAAGTCTGAGGAAAAAATCACTAGTTTTATTTGGCTAAACATTAATTTGATTTAGTTTTATTATATATATTTTTTATTATTACTAGTTTGCTTTTAAGGCCATCCCTGCCCTGGTCAAGCAAAAATAGCAAGGATAGCAAGATTGAAAATAAAATGCTTACAAACAATCATTCCAAGTGACTACTGGGTAACTCTGGGTGGCCCAAAGTACACTTAAGGTACTAGCCTGCCCTGTTGCATGTGTCATGTATTCTGTGCAGCAGAGGAATTTGCAAGTGAGAAGCAGATTTTTAATAAAATACATTGGACCTAAACACATAGGACTACAAATTATCCACTTCAGATTTTACTGATAAAATCAATACATTTTATGTTATATAGAGCAAATACTTTCCACCAAGTACTTTGTAGTGTTAACACTAAATAAATAAATAAATACATTCACCCCCACTGTTACAATAATGTCAAGCAGTGCTCAAAATTTCAAGTCCTGAGCTACTAGTCAGGCCTTAAGAGTTACTCGTCACCAGTTGCCCCACCCAACCCCTACCCTGCCTTGCCCCGCCCCTAATTCCACTGCTAAACACGCCCTCATAAATTATCTCATGAAATTACACTGTTAAATGTTTTGCGCAGAATTAAGTTACAAAAATAAATATTAACAACAACTTTATCAGTGCCCATCAGTGCAGCCTCATCAGTGCCCATGAATGCAGCCTATCAGTGTCCAGCAGTGCAGCTTCATCAGTGCTGGTCAATGCAGCCTCACCAGTGCCCATCAATGCAGATCAGTGCCCATCAATGCAGCCCCATCGGTGCTTATCAATGCAACCTCATCAGTGCCTGTCAATGCAGAATCACCAGTGCCCATCAATACAGTCTCACCTGTGCCCATCAATGCAGCCTATCAGTGCCCATCAATGCAGCCTCATCAGTGCCCATCAATGCAGCCTGATCAGTGCCCATCAATGCAGGCTCACCAATGCCCATCAGCCCAGCCTCACCAGTGCCCATTATTGCAGCCTCATCAGTGCCCATCAATGCAGCCTCACCAGTGCCCATCAACGCAACCTCATCAGTGCCCATCAATGCAGCCTCACTAGTGTCTATCAGCACAGCCTCATCAGTGCCATCAATGCAGCATCACCAGTGCCGTTCAGTGCAGCCTGACAAAAGTGAGGGGATCAGAGAGAGGAGAGCAAGAGGAGAGCCAGCCAGATCATCACACAGAGCAGGGATCGCCCGCTGTAACAGTTTTGATTTGAATTGCCCGGCACTTGCCGTCACACAAAGTACCATCTCCTGGATCGGCTCCTATTATAGTCATCAGCACATCCCAGCATTGGACCAGTGTGCTGTCTATCAAAGGAGCCGATCCAGCAGGCGGAACATTGTTTGACTGCGATCGCCGGGCAATTCAAATCAAAGCTGTCACAGCGGGCGATCCCCGCTCTGTGTAATAATCCGGTCGGCTCTCCTCTTCCTCTGATCTCTCTTTACCAGGTTCCTGGGAGAATGCCCCCAGTCCAACCCCACCTGTGGGCAGTGCTAACCACCCCCCGACCTCCGAGGCAGTCCCACACTTACTCTCAAGCTTTTTCCCCTCACTATGGATGAGCCAAACACTCCCCTGTTCGGTTCACACCAGAACTTGCGAACAGGCAAAACATTACTTCGAATATGCGAACACCGCTAAGGTCTATGGGACACGAACATGAATAATCAAAAGTGCTAATTTTAAAGGCTTATATGCAAGTTATTGTCATAAAAAGGGTTTGGGGACCCGGGTCCTGCCCCAGGGGACATGGATCAATGCAAAAAAAAGTTTTAAAAACGTATGTTTTTTCGGGAGCAGTGATTTTAATAATGCTTAAAGTGAAACAATAAAGTTATAGTGTAATCTCCCTTTAAATTTCATACCCGGGGGGTGTTTATAGTATGCCTGTAAAGGGGCGCATGTTTCCCGTGTTTAGTACAGTCTGACAGCAAAATGACATTTCAACGGAAAAAAAGTCATTTAAAACTACTAGCGGCTATTAATGAATTGCCGGTCCGACAAAACACATAAAAGTTCATTGATAAAAACGGCATAGGAATTCCTCACAGGGGAACTCCGAACCAAAATTTAAAAAAAAAAAATGACGTGGGGGGTCCCCCTAAATTCCATACCAGGCCCTTCAGGTCTGGCATGGATATTAAGGGGAACCCCGGGCCAAAAAAAATATGGCGTGGGGTCCCCTCAAAATCTATACCAGACCCTTCAGGTCTGGTATGGATTTTAAGGGGAACCCCGTGCCAAAATTAAAAAAAAAATGGCGTGGGGTCCCCCCAAAAATTAATGCTAGACCCTTATCCGAGCACGCAACCTGGCAGGCCGCAGGAAACGAGGGGGGATGAGAGAGCGCCCCCCCTCCTGAACCGTACCAGGCCATATGCCCTCAACATTGGGAGGGTGCTTTGGGGTAGCCCCCAAAACACCTTGTCCCCATGTTGTCCACCCTTGCCTGGTGGTCGTAGGGGTCTGGAGCGGGGGGCTTATTAGAATCTGGAAGCCCCTTTTGACAAGGGGACCCCCAGATCCCGGCCCTCCCCCCTATGTGAAATGGTAAGGGGGTACAAAAGTACCCCTACCATTTCACAAAAAAACTGTCAAAAATGTTAAAAATGACAAGAGACAGTTTTTGACAATTCCTTTATTTAAATACTTATTCTTTCTTCTATCTTCTTTCTTCTATCGCAAATTTGCCGCGAACACCCCTTATGTTAGTTTGTTCTGCGAACAATCGAACACCCGATGTTCGAGCCAAACTTACTTTCCACTAGAACATCAGGGCCATCCCTAGCCTTATTTCTTACCCTAGAGTTACGGCTTTGCAGGGAACACACCCCTTACAATTGAGACTTTTCACTTTAAACAAGGTGATATTGTGAACAAGTTCTACCCTAAAGAATACGTCTTCCTATATAGCATATTTGGTGTTTTGGTAAACAAGGTCCCAGGGTCTTATTCTTAAGAAGAATCAGCCAATGTTTATTCATGATTTTTTCAAATTCTCTATAATGAATATTATAGTCTGTTATAAATGCATACTCGTAGTTGTTACTGGGTTTATATCTCCCATTTGTAAGCATTAGCTCCTTCCTGTTTATCTCCTCTATTTTCTGTCATAATCCTCCCAGACCTCTTATTTCCTTTCTGTTCTCTGTGGTTCTCCATTAGATCACAGTTCCTTCTCAATCTTATCATCTGGCCTTTCAGAATGTTGCTAATCCACTTGATGGCAGCTTGAGGTTTGTAACCATTTGTCAGGGAAGGCAGGTCCTTAGTGCAAATAGAGGTTCATGCGCACACACATGCGCACTAGCGAATTGGCACATCGGTGAACATGCATGCGCACTAGCGCATTGACACATCGGTGTACGCACTAATGCTGGCTCCATGCGGGCTATTTAAACAAGATCTCTGCATAGACTAATTGCTGTTTGGTCTGCAGCGTCTGTGTGACTTCCTCCTGATTCCATGTGCTTGTCTGCTTCATACCCTGATAACGGCTTGTCTTTTGGATTCTGCTTCTGCCTCCTTATTCTGCCTGATTGAACTTCTGGTACCGACCTGGCTGGTGACCCGACTCTCCTTCTGTTTACCTCTATGTCTGATCTGCCCGACTGTTACCAACCCAGCTTGCCTGACCCTGCATCTTGCTCATTCTGCCTGCTACCAGCTCTCAGTCCAGCAAGTCCTCATCTGGCTTCCTGCTTTCAGCTGTCTACTTCAGCCTACCAAGCTCTGTGCCAGCTCTGCTAACATCAGACTGCCTGCTTTGTCATCCACCTGCCCACTGCGGCCTCACAGATTACTGGATTGATTGCAGGCACTCATACATCACTGTACTCTTGTGACTGCTGACTCACTATCAGTAGTCCCCAAGCCGGAGCTGTATGAGAGGTCTACCTTTACGTCAGGCTCACTAATCAGGTACTTGACACTATTTCTATCAGTTGCTATAAAATGCATCTTAGTTCAAATCCTCCATTCTTTCTTTAAAAAATGCTAAATCTGGGGGCGTGGCTACCGCCGAGCAAGGTGGACGCTTAACTCCTCAGCTCCTGCACCGATCGGACCATATATCTAAATAACCGCCACCCAGGCACCTATCAGCGGCAGTAAAAGGCACAAAAAGACTGCTAAAGGACACAACAATGTCACATCAATCCCGCAAACAAAAAGAATACCGGCCGCCGAAGAAACTGACTGATTTCTTCTCACAGCCGTCAGACACAGGAATCCAAGATGGCGCCCGCGGCCCTGTACACAGCAAAGCCTCGGCCTATACTGACCTCCCTGATGCCGAAGATGCAGAAATTTCTCCACAACAATGTTCCTCTGACTCCAATCAGCCTTATTCCTCCACATCAGCCGGCAACAGTCCCGCAAAATCGAGGATGCGACTGGATTCTGCAGATACCAATACGGAGGTGAGTCCTGCATATCCCCTCACCTCAGCACAACAATCTGCCATAGCAGCATTCCCCACTACTAATCAGCCAGTATTAGATACCACAATGAAAGAGATGCTCATCACCCTGCAGAATTCACTACACAATGACATAGCATCCATGTTCACAAAATTCTCCTCTCACATGCAGCTTGTGGGTCAGAAAGTACATCAGATTGAAAACCGTATGGGGGATGTGGCTGAAACGGTAAACGATCTAGTAGAAGCACTGGACCATACACATGAAGAGCAACAATGGATGAAAGCCAAAATGGCGGACCTCGAGGACAGGTCCCGCCGAAACAACGTAAAAATTAGAGGCATACCAGAAAATATCATGCCACAAGATTTAAATACATACGCCAGAAAATTAATCTCTAACGTCCTACCCGACCTGGCTCCTATGGAAACCATTATTGACCGCATACATCGCATACCCAAACCTCCGCACCTCCCCGCGGATGTACCCAGAGATGTCCTCATGAGGGTCCATTTTTTCCATGCCAAGGATCAACTCTTGTTTAAGGCCAGATATCTAGGGAAACTCCCAGCACCCTACAGTCACCTGCAACTGTTTGCTAACATCTCACAATATACCAGACAGCTGCGCAGACAGCTGAATACCATCACAAAGTCGCTCAACAACCACAAAATCCCATATCAATGGGGTTTCCCCACAAAAATTATTATCACTAAAAATGGAGTCAGACACAACATCTCCACGGTTCAGGAAGGAATCAAACTTCTTCAACTCTGGGGAATCGTCCCTGAGTCGCCTGCAACAACCATCTCCAATCAAAAGGGAACTGCCCGCAACACACCTGACAATCCCCCAATTGGGAAATCCTAGCTAGCCCATACATGACGGTTAACACATTAAACCCCATATAATACCCAGTCCGATTGGATGCCTTGCTTGTTGCATATTGTACCACAAACTTTCACCCTACCGATTCTTATTGCAGCCTTGTTGTGATTGGCTGTTCACAGTTACTGATCTACAACCAACCGTTTGTATTATACTGCAACCTATTAACTTTTCTCTTGTTTCAATTTTTTTTCTTCGTCTTTTCCTCATCCCTCATGAGAGCACCTAACTACAGCGAAACCGGAAAATACGCATATCGAATTCTACTGATCAACGTATCGGATTCACCAGATTGTGAGTACCATCATTTTTTTTTCCATTTTTTTTTTCTATCACACACTACCACAAACCAAGCAGAATGCCTAAGTTCCTGACCCTCAACGTCAAGGGACTTAACCACCCTGCTAAAAGAGCCTCTATGTGGCGCACAGCCAGAGAATCCCACTGTGATGTCCTCCAGGAAACACACTTTCAAAAACTGGCTGAACCAAAATGCACAAACCCTCTATTCACCCACAATTTCCAAGCCTCCGGACCCGCTAAATGAAACTGAGTTATGATCGCATTCAAAAACTCCCTTAATTTCACGTTACACGATAGCATATCTGATAAGGAAGGTCGCTACCTGATCCTGGACTGCACTCTAAACAAAACAGATATACCATTGTCAATGTCTATACTCCCAACACGAAACAACTAGGATTCCTAAACAAATTAATGAAGAAAATTACCCAATTTCGTCAAGGCAACCTCATCATCTGTGGTGATTTCAACATAGTACCAGACAACGAAATTGACACGTCATCCCGCAAATCTAGAATTACATCACCCATGGGCTCCTTCATAAAAAACAATGATCTCTACGACGAATGGCGATGCCACCATACCACTGAACGGGATTACTCCTTTTTCTCGCACAGACACAATTCCTATACCCGAATAGACTATTTCCTCGTGGACAGATGGACTCTGACAAAAATATCAAAATCCTCCATAGGAACAATCACTTGGTCAGACCACGCTCCAGTATCAATGGAGGTGGTAGACGGTCCTCAGCATACCCGTACTAGGATTTGGAGAGCCAACTCAGAGATTATTCACTCCCCTGAACACTCTGATTTCATCCGCAAACACCTTGAAGAATTTTTCGATATTAACGCCGGATCCGTATCCGACAATCTTACCCTCTGGAATGCCCACAAAGCATTCATAAGAGGAATTATCATCCAACTTACTGCTAGAGAAAAGAGGAGGAGATCACAACGCCTAGATAACATCACATCCACTATTAAGAAACTAGATGAGCAAAATCAGACCAATCCTGATCCTAAATTGAAAGACAAACTGACTCTTCTTAGACAAGACCTAACAAACATACTTTTAGACTCTTACAACAACACTCAAACTAGATACAAAGCTCACCACTACACCACAGGAAATAAAGCAGGGAAAACACTAGCACTTCAAATCAAAGGTCAACGTATTAAATCTAAAATCCCACATCTATTTCACCCTGCCACAAACCAAAAACTCATGGACCCTCAATCCATTGCAGATGCTTTTAGCCACTACTATCAATCACTATACAACCTGAAA
Organism: Lithobates clamitans; assembly: GCA_037952925.1. Classification (NCBI taxonomy): domain Eukaryota; kingdom Metazoa; phylum Chordata; class Amphibia; order Anura; family Ranidae; genus Lithobates; species Lithobates clamitans. Next base: position 636,558 of record JBBGZY010000377.1, on the reverse strand, counting down.
GAGAATATTACTACCGCCCAACCATCTAGAGAAGAGATTGATTCCTTCCTAAAAGAAATTAATCTCCCTACCTTATCTCAAGAACATCTCACAGAACTCAACAAACCATTCACTCACCTAGAAATCCTAAATATTACCTCAACGCTGCCACCCAACAAATCACCTGGTCCAGATGGCCTCACTGGAGAATATTACAAGCAATTCCGCACTACCCTAGCACCGTATCTAACACTGATGTGCAATGGCGTTGCCTCCTCCTCTTCTCTCCCCAATGAAATGCTTAATGCTCTGATAATTACGCTACCGAAGCCAGGTAAGGAACCCACGGTACCCTAAAACTTTAGACCGATCTCGCTCCTAAACATAGACACCAAGATTTATGCAAAACTAATAGCATCCAGATTAGTAAACTAACACTAATAAATATAGACCAACACTAATAAATATAGACCAATCTGGGTTTACAAAAGGAAGACAAACTTATGACGCAACACGCAGACTCATTAATATCATTCATCATGCTGAAACTCGTCGAACGCCTTCTCTGCTCCTTTCACTAGACGCAGAGAAGGCGTTTGATAGAGTCCATTGGGCCTACTTGGAAGCAACACTTCATAAATTTGGTTTCCAAGGTCATATTCTCTCAGCGATCACGGCCCTATACTCCTCTCCCTCAGCCCAAGTCTATACAGATGAAATGGTTTCTAAACCTTTTCCAATTACCAATGGGACCCGCCAAGGATGCCCCCTATCACCACTAATATTCAATCTTTTAATGGAACCACTGGTAGAACATATCAGAACGAACAAATACATTGAAGGATTCAAAATAGGAAAAATTGAACACAAAATTAGCCTATTTGCCGACGACGTCATTATGATGATTACCAACCCTGTGTCTTCTCTGGCTTCAATACAAAAACAATTACACAGATTCAGCTACATCTCTTATTACAAAGTCAACGAAAGTAAATCTTACATTCTCGATCTAGGATTAGATGCAATTTCTAGTAATCTATTACGCAACACCTATTCTTATCCGTGGGCAGAAAAAGGCATATCATACCTAGGCATCACACTCACAAAATCAGTAAAAAATCTTTTCCACAACAACTATATAGAAACCAAACAAATGTTAATCACAGAAACGTCCAAACTATCCAAACACGAACTCTCGTGGTCAGGCAGACTAGCTGCCTTCAAAATGCTAATACTCCCTAAAATATTATACACATTTAGAACTCTACCCATACCACTAAGCAACACATATCTCCAATCCCTACAAACCACAGTCCAACAATTTATCTGGCAGGGTAAAAAACCAAGAAGCAGTCACAATAAGCTCATCAAACACAAATCCACAGGGGGAATGGGACTCACTGACATTAAAGATTACTATCTAGCCACCGTTCTATCTCAACTGAAAGAATGGATGTGGGATCAACCTACCACACTATGGGGGAACATAGAAAACAATGCTACTCCAGGATCAAACCTGAAAAATTGGTTATTTAGTACTCCCAGTAAAATCTCCCATCCTCACCTATACTCTCCGACAGTGCGAGCTGCGATTAAAGCTTGGAAAATATTACTGAACACTAAATGGTCATCGTTACCTACTTCACACATATAGATACCCCTACACACTCTCCAGATTCTATCGCCAGATCTAACCATCCCAAACTGGGTAACACAAATAGCACACACTACTGGGAAACTCAGGAATGAAATAATCCACAAACCCTTCCATACTATCCAAACAACCCACAATGCGCCAACATCGGACTTTCTCACCTATCATCGCATTCAAATGTGCCTAAAAGCTCACAAACAAATAGAAGGATCACTACCCACCAAAATATGGAACTTCTATTTCACACAACAGACAGACAAAAAAGGAGTTTCTATTATTTACAATACATTACAACAAAAACTAGTGTTCTATAAATCTAAATCATTTACAGATTGGGAGACGGACACTGAAACACAAATCTCTGACCGACACTGGCAACAGGCACTCAGATCAATATATAAAGCCACCAGCTGCACCTCCTTATGGGAACTGACAAATAAACTTAGATGGTACCTGACACCCCAAAGGCTAGCTAAATTCCACCCTGCCACTTCCTCCCTCTGCTGGAGAAAATGTAACCATACAGGGTCTCTAATCCACATTATGTGGTCATGTCCAATGCTAACCAAATTGTGGACAGACGTAGAACTCCTCATCCAAGAAATAGGACAATGCAACATCCCTCTCACACCACAACTAGCTATCCTTAATATGATACCAGAAAATGTACCTCCATCTTACAAAACGGTTCTCACACATATACTTCTCGCCACTAGATTGCTCATCACCAGATCATGGAAATCACCAGACACACCATCCTTAATAGAGGTGATTACCTTGGTTCACACACACTACACATATGAAATCATACACTCAAGGAAAAACAACACACGGGCAAAATCACAAAAACTCTGGCAACCTTGGAAGACTTGGTATACACAAAACATAGAGAAATACTGAGAAAACTGCATAAACAAAGATAACATAATTCCGACAATACCATACATACTAAAATGCTCTCTTCCCCTTCCCTTCTTTCTAACCTCACCTCTACTAGCAACACACTGGGTTGCTCACCCTTATTACTGTTCTAGACTATTGCACATATTCTAAATATAAACTTGATGTATTCAGCAATTGTTTCATTGCTACTATATATTTTTTATTCTCTTTCTGATATTACGCGTTCTCACTATGAGTCATTTACATTACTTACCTAGTAAGTATACATTCTATATTGTACTGTTCTTAACACATGACATCTTAGCAATGTACCTTACTGTAAAATGAAAAATTTTCAATAAAAATTTACTTGAAAAAAAAAAAATGCTAAATCTAAAATATTCACTGCACCCAAAAAAAAAGGAATACTATAAGAGTATCGCAGTGCATTGATGGCTGCTGATTGGCCAAAGCAGGCACCTGATCTGCATGCTTTGGCCAATCACAGCGCGATCTGCTGTGAGAGCTATGATTGCAAGTGCTCTGAAGAAGCCCGAGTCCAAGCGAAACATGTAAGCATTACCAAAATCACGGTATCCGTGTGAAGACACAGTAAATTCCACCAATTGCTGTGATCCCCCCACAGCCTACCCCGAGAGGCTGCATGCATTCCATTTGCTGACAGGTATCAGTCACACGGAGCTGCCTTGGTTCGGGACTTTGAACATATACCTGCAAATACTGAAGCCAAAATGCGATGGCATCTTGGGAAACCCTGTGAAAGTGTGCCTAGTCTGTGCAATGCTGTACCCTACGCTAAAACTCAACTAGTGTATGGTAGCGCTCAAAACATTCACCAATGCAAAGACCAGGTTTGTCAGGACAGGAGGGACAATAATAGCGGATGTCACGCCTATATCCGCGCTTTCTACAGACACAACATTTTCTTTGGGGGGGCTCGTTGGGTAGGGGTACTCAGGAGGACATAAGGAAAATGCCTCTCATGCAGCCGGCTTACTGCATTTGGTTGGTGAAGGTGAGGTGGAGCACCCTCTGGAAACAGAAGGGCTCTGATGATCTCTTCCTGGAATTTAAGGAAGGATCCAGGCCATCCTGAAGCTCTGTATAGCACATGAGTGTTCAGCAAAGCCATTTGAAACAAGTATACAGACACTTTTTTATACCAACGTCTGGCCTTACGGGCAACTAGGTACGGCACCAACAACTGGTCGTTGAGGTCCACCCCTCCTATATTTTGGTTATATTCGTGGACACAGAGGGGTTTCTCCACAACACCAGTCGCCGTAGTAATTTGGACCATCGTGTCTGCATGAAGGGAGGTAAGAACGAAAACATTCTTATTATCCCTCCACTTCATAGCGAGCAAGTTATTACACTTGAAGCAGGCTCTCTCCCCCAGCCTAAGACGGGAATCTACAAGCCACTGGGGAAAGCCCCGGCGATTAGATCACACGGTGCCACATGCTCCAATCTGATGATGAAAAAGGTGACTAAAAAGTGGCACGCTTGTGTAATAATTGTCCACATACAAATGGTACCCCTTTCCGAATAAGGGTGACACCAAGTCCCACACGATCTTGACAGCGCTTCCTATGTAGTCAGGGCAGTTTGTCGGCTCTACGTGACTATCTCTTCCCTCGTAAACCATAAAACTACATGTATAGCCTGTGGCCCTGTCACAGAGCTTATACATCTTGACCCCATATCTGGCATGCTTGCTGGGAAGGTACAGTTTGAATGACAAGCGGTGGCCAGAAAACTTAATCAGGGACTCATCAACGCAGACAACTTGATAGGGAGTAAACAAGTCTGCAAAATGTTGGTTGAAGTGGTTTACGAGGGGCCGAATTTTGGGTCTCCACGAGGACGACAGAGTTCGTTGTTGTTGAAGTGCATGAACTGCAAAATCTGCTTGTATCGTGCCCTGGCCATGGAAGCAGAGAACATGGGCATATGGTGAATTGGGTCAGTGGACCAATATGACCGCAACTCACTCTTTTTGGTTATGCCCATGAGGAGGGAAAGGCCCAGAAAGATCTTAAATTCAGAAACCATTATTGGTTTCCAATCTCTTCCAAGGGAGGACTTGGGAATAGTGGCGATGTGTTGACCAGCGTACAAATTGCTTTGGTCCACAATAGATCTATAGAGATCTTCGGTGAAAAACAGCGAATAAAAATCAAGTGACGTAAAATCAACTGTTTCCACATGAATGCCGGGTTGGCCAGTGAATGGGGGAAGTACGGGTACTGCAGAAGTGGTGGGTTCCCAATTAGGATTGGCGAATGCAGCAGGAAGGGCACTATGAGCACGATGGGCCTGTGTTCGTCTTCTTGGTGGCAGCGGGACACTACTTGTGCTTGCCACCTCGCCAGCTTGAACTGCACTTTTGGGACTCGCCACGTCACCAAGTGTTACTGCAGTGCTGGATGTACGACCAGGGTGTATTAGGCTCCTGGTGCTTGCCAGTTCACCAGAAGAAATAGCGGCGCTAGTACTTCTCTGCTCCATATGAGAGCCTTGCGGTTCTTGCACCTCAACAGCAGAAGAAAAAGATTGGGGTCTGGTACGCCTGACCTTGGCAGGGACCACAACTCCGTCGTCAGAGCTATCTGTCATGGAGCCGCTGCTGTCTACAGGTTCGTATTCTGAGCCTGAATCTGACAGATGAGTGACTTCCTCTTCACTATCTGTCATGCTCAGAAACGTATAGGCCTCTTCACTAGGCCTCTTCACTTCGATTTGCCATTTTGGGCTCTAAATTTAGTGGTACACTAGTGAGACTCACAGGCAAAAAAGCTCCTGACTGTTAGCGACTGTATCAAAACGCTACCAAAAGACTGTTAGCAATCGCAGGGATCAGGCCTGACTGCAGTTATGTGTGTTTAGTGTTTTGTAAGTGACAGTAATCGATCAATACTGCACTTGGGTGGGCTGGGCTGGGCGGAGGGGCAAAACGCAGGTGCTAGCAGGTATCTGGGCTGATCCCGCTAACACTGCATTTTTGGGAACCCTAACTGCTGGGGACACTAATATATTTCTGATCATATCAGATATTGATCCGTTCAGATACTATACCACTAAGGGAGGTGTATGCTGCGTGCGTGGGTGTTAGCGGTACTGGCACTAACCTGACGCTGCCTGGGGTGACGCAGACCCTATCTGACCCTAAAACCTAACTTATATCACCCGCCGGGCGATTAGGGGGTTAAACCTTTATTAGGTAATAAACGGCGGGTGCCCTGACACTATAAAAAATAAACTAACTAACCAGCGTCACCCGTAACAGTTATACGGTGATCACTGGTGAAAGGGTTAACTAGGGGGCAATCAGGGGGTTAAAACGTTTACTAGGTAGTATATGTGGTCCCTGACACTATAAAACGCTGACAGCGAAGCTAAATACTTACCTCCCTCCCTCCCTGCCTCCCAGGCGTCACCTGTGACACTAATACAGCGATCAGAAAAACGATCGCTTAGTGACACTGGCGACGGGGGGGGTGATCAAGGGGTTAAAACTTTATTAGGGGGTACCCTAGACCTAAAGGGGCCTAACACTAACTGCCCTACCACTTATAACTGTCACAAAATGACACCAATGCAATAATCAGAAAAGAAAAACTGCTATTGGTGTCACTGTGACAGGGGGTACAGGGGGGTGATCGGGGGGGGTGATTGGGGGGGTGAAAAGTGTGCCTGCGTGTTCTACTGTACATGTAGTGTTGGTGCAAACTTACTTGATGTCTTCTCTCCTTGGAAGCTGGAACAAAAAGGCTTCATGAGGAGAGATTACATCACTTACTCTACCGCTGTTTACATTACAGCAGCAGAGGAAGCATTCCATTCGCCAGGAGCGAATGAATCAGTGGCCTCCCCCTCACCTCGGATCGCTCCTGATGATAATCCAACCGCCACAGGCACCAGGGGGGTGCAATCAGACCCCCCACCCGCAGGCAGGCAAGGATTACAGGTAAGCCCTTATGCCTGCCCGTGTCATTGTGCCGATGTACATCGGCGTGCGGCGGTCGGCAACTGGTTAAGGACCAGGCTTATTTTTGACACCTGTTGTTTACAAGTTAAAATGTTTTTTTTTGCTAGAAAATTACTTAGAACCCCCAAACATTATATATATTTTTGCACACTCTAGAGAATAAAATGGCGGTCATTGCAATACTTTGTCACACTGTATTTGCACAGCGGTCTTAAAAATGCAATTTTTTGGGAAAAAATAAAAATAAAAAAATAAAAGCATAGTAAAGTTATTTTTTTTCTATATTGTGAAAAATGATGTTACGCTGAGTAAATTGATACCCAACGTGTCATGCTTCAAAAATGCGCCTGCTCGTGGAATGGCGACAAAATGGGCACTTAAAATTCTCCATAGGCAACGTTTAAAAATTTCTACAGGTTACCAGTTTTGAGTTACAGAGGAGGTCCTGTATTATAATTATTACTCTCGCTCTAACGATCGTGGTGATACCTCACATGTGTGGTTGAAACAGCGTATTCATATGTGGGCACGACTTACGTATGCATTCTTTTTTTTTTCAATAAAAAAATTGTCCCTTTAAGGCCGTTGGGCGGAAGTGATGGTTGACGTCTCTACCATCTAGTGCCAAGCAGGGGAAAGGATTGGATCATCTCCACCACTACCGACGGCTCCGGAAAGTGGCAGAGAAGATCGGGAGGCGGAGGGAGGGGGGGTGGGCACCACTACCGCCACCAATAAAAGTGATCTCGTGGAGAGTCCGCCATGGAGACCATTATTATCTTAAAGCGGACCGCCCGCCGTTGAAGAAAATACCAGGGTTATGGCAGCTATGTGCTCCCGTCTCAATGGTATTTAACATCAAAGGACCGACGTATATCAACGGTGGGCGGTCCGGAAGTGGTTAAAGGCTATGTTCACCTTTGTAAAAAGTATGTTTTTGCACAAACAAATGGGCATTTTTTTTTCCACAGGAGCTTGCAGAGCATTGTACAAGCAATGATTTGATTGTACATGCATTAGCATGCTCACAGTCCATTGAAGCTAGAAGTCCATCTGTCACAGCAGAAGACAGGACTTGTAGTTTCTTCAATCACAGATCGATGTGAATGAATGGTGCGTCTGTGTGGGCAGAGCCCCGCACAGACGCACCAATTTTAAATTGACAGCGACTGCTTGAAAGAGGAACCCCTAACAGCTGTCATGGGGGGTCAAGGGGTGAGGAAAGTGTGCTGTGCTGGAACATGTAACATGGTACACCATAAATACGAGTATAACATGTAACAAGTTCCAAAAGGTGAACCTATCCTCAAAATTATAACCTTGCTGCTGGTCAATTTTTCCTCAAGTGTCTCTGAAATGAAGCCCTTGAGTTTGTGGAAAACACCTGCCTTTAGTTTGAAGCAAAACACATGCCTTGTTTGAGTTTCCACATTTTAGCCTGGTTATGTTTATATGTCCTCATGGCCTTTCTACCTCTTTATGTTTACACGCTGTCCTCGTGCTCGCCACTTTTTTAGCTCTGATATATTGTAGGGAGTGTGGTAGTTTGGATGGCAACTTTTGAATGGACTGTCTGACGTCCTTTAATCATCACAAGCTTAAAGTTAAAATAAAAAAGCTCTGTGTAATAGAAAAAAAGTACTAAGTTGTCAACAGTTGAAGACACCAAAAGTCCTACAGATTTGTACGTGATGACGTACACCGGACTAAAATAAGGAAGTTGATAGCCAGTAGCCAATAGCTGCCCTAGCGTGGGTTTTTGCCCGTCGGACAAGCACACAGACGAGCGGATTTCTGGGTCCGGAGTAGTTACGACGTAAAGATTTGAAGCATGTTTCAAATCTAAAGTACGTCAGATTTGAGGCTGGAAAAGTCAGCTGAAAGTCTAGGGAAGCCCACACACGATCGGATTGTCAGCCAGCTTTAGTCCGTCGGCGTCCATCGGACTTTTGTAGATGAAAAGTCCGACCGTGTGTACGCGGCATTAGACAGTTGTTGCAGACAGATATTGGTCCGCCTCCACCAGCACTGTCCACTTTTCCACTTCTCTGAGAGCACCCTTAGCAAGCTTTGTGCAATGGGGGCACTCATGTGAGCATGCTCCCCAGCTGGGCTGTGTGCCTCCATAGAGAAACAGTGTGGCTCAGCCCCGCCTCCGCCTCACACAATAGAATGTAATAAAGTGTGAAAAAGAGTAAAAACACTTCCCTCTCTCTGTAACAAAACGTCCCACACTCCGCTTGAGTGCTTTCATCATATCCCACTTCCTTCCAGTCTGAATATAGATACCAGATATTCCAACCGCTCACAAGCACAAAACAACACTTGTTTAGTTACTGAACATGGACTCTTTTATTAGAACCAAAATACAAGTCTTATATACAGTAGAAGAGGAGGTCCCTGCTCCTGCTCATATTACTCTAACGATGCACCTGTAACCAGAAACAGAATTAACATGAGCTAATTAACTAATCCCTTAAAGCAGCCGATGTGACTCCGTGCCCTCCTGAGCTTTGTTATGATTAATCAGGATTTCGCTACAGGTCAGACTTGTTGTAACCGAGCTTCACACATTAGTATAAACACAGGACACCTTCTCACAATAGCAGGAGCTAATTACAATTAACAATACAAACAGTGATCTCCCCCCCTCCTCAGCCTAGTAGGCAACAAACTATAGTAGGAGTAGACTGTCCAGCTCCTACCCAGTTCTAGAGGCCAATGTGATCAGCTCTCTCAACTAACATGTTGAGTTCAGAATCAAACAAACCAAGAATAGTCTTTACATATATCCTGGGAGATATTGTGGATAAATATTACTGTCCCATTTTAAGTAATCCAAGATATATTTTCTCAGTCACCCTGTGTCCCAACAGTATGAATCAGTCACTATTTCTAATATGGCATATACATGGTTCCCAGAGTCTGTGTGTCTTGGGGGACAAGGACCTGAATCTAAAGTAACATCACCTCATGGGTCCCCAGGCATATAGCTCACAAAGAGCACCATTCCCCCAAATACCAGGGCCCATAATCGTTAGGCAAGAGGCTAGCATTCAATTCCCTCCAAAAGCCTCTGTCCCGGGTGAGTCTGTCACACTCTCTATCCCCCAGCTCTCCAACATACACAGCATTTTGATACCAACTAGACATAGAGTATAGCTGGCTATGAATGAAATGACTGAATTCCACCATCCACACAATCAAGGTAGACAGAGGAACCCTCCCTGCTGGGACATTTTATTCTGATAGTGGGACTCCCTGCTGTCAGAATACACCAATCAGCAGCTGCAGCCAATCAGAAACATTTTCCAACAAGCCTAAGGCCGACCTTACATGGGTCCAATTCCGAAAGAATTTTCGTTCAAATTTAGCACCATTAGTGGGCAGCAGCAACCGCCGATTTTCATGTGGCTGTTTAATTTGAGTGATCGAGCATATTGAAAGTTGTTTGAAATTTTCTAATCAATGATAGGAGAATGGTGTGTGAAATATAATCGAAAAAGAAATGCGCATGAGCACAAGAAAATTGCCGGAAAGAAAAGAAGATTCCGGCCACGAAAATTCTTTTCTGTTGCAACATGAGGTGAAATTGAAGACTTGGTTGGGCGAATTTCAAAATCAATGGTGGCATCATTGGATCACAAAACACACTAAATTTCTAATTTTGGAAAGAAAATTAGTTCGGAATTCGATTCATGTATGGCCTGCATTATGATCATCTTCTGATGAACAGGCACAGCCACACATGTGTAACCAGCTTTAGGGTTTACATCTTCTTTACCATACCCGCTAGTAACTACTAGCGCTACACTGATTTCTCTCAATGCAGTGTGTCAGTGGCAATCTCTATGTGCTACTATCATAGCACATCACATTCATAGGGTGGCACAGTGGTGTAGTGGGTAGCACTCTCACCAAGCAGTAAAAAGGGTCACTGGTTTAAATCCCAACCACGACACTACCTGCCTGGAGTTTGCATGCTCTCCCTCTGCCTGCGTAGGTTTCCTCCCACACTCCAAAGACATGCTGGTAGGTTAAATGGCTTCTGTCCAAAATTGGCCCTAGTATATGAATGTGAGTTGGGGACCTTGAAATTGTGATCTCCTTGAGGGTAGGGACCGATGTGAGTGTGTGATGTATGTGTGGAGCACTGTGTAAATTGACAGCTCTATATGGGTATCTTGAGACACAATGTACAGGGATAGGGATAATTGTAGACACGCACTCTCAGGTTGGACTGGTGTCTTTATTCAACATTACTAACTATGTAACATTGTCAATATGGTTGCTGAGACTCTTATAGTTATAGGGATAGTTTATTTAAACGTTCCCATATTGCCACTTCTAAGGCAGCTGACTTAAGTTCAGGCAGTGTATTATGGTTGCAAAGAATTTAATCTGCCAAAATCCTGCATTATTTTGTTGGGACCATGAACCTTAAATATGCAGGGCTCGCAATGAACCCATGGTGACAGTGAACCTGACCCTCCTCCCTACATACCAGCCATTTTTCATTTGCAATGCCTTTTGCATCTAATACAACCAGAAAGAACTAGTGAAATAGGACTGATATAACAATGAAAGTTGGGATATTTACAAGGCTGCAGGTAACAGTGAGACATAATTCAAAATGTTCAGACAATAAATTTCGGATATATTTATATAGATTCATATAGTTTTGGAAATTCAGTGGTACTAAGGACCACAGAGGAGCTTTGGATTTAAACTCAAAATGTACAATTTAATACAAAAGTAGATTCCTGACTTAATAGTATGCTGCAATGAGGGCAGGCCCTTTGAGGTTTGAACACAACGGGAAAATGAGATAGAGACACTATTACATTTTTAATACTGTTTATCATTTTATTTTTCAAATACATAAAAAGAGACAGCATATCATAATAGTTATATTGCAAAACATGAACTTCACCTACAAACTCTGTGGTTGTGGGAAAGTAGGGAAGGGAACTGAGATAACTAAATTCAGTTGTTGGGAGGAAAGAGATGCAACACCCTAAAATCTCAAAGAGAAGAAGAGAGGAGGTAGTAGACACTATTACATTTGAGTAGCACCTGCTATAGTGTTCTATGATGGTCAACATTTCCTTTGCTAAGGTACTGTATGTATACATAGTTACTTTTATAAACTGCTTCTCCAGCTGTTTCACACACTCTTTTCTTTTCCCAAAATGTGCATTTTAAAAAAAAAATGGTAAGTCCATCTCTTAACTGCTCTCTCTGTTACTGATCAGCACTTCCTGCTTTTGTTCATGAAATACCAGAGTTGTCTTTGACAAGCAAATTCTATTTCATGTAACTGGCAAGATGGTGGTGCCTTACAGGGAAAAAACTTTGCCTCAAGACAGTTGGTGACAGAGGTTTTTTTTAAATCAATAAGTTTTTATTGAATATTTCACAGAACATAAGTGAAAAACATGTAGAAAAATATTCGCTTAGGCATGCATTTCCTCAGTTTATTACACAGTCTTGAGGATTATTCTATAATAAAGTCTGTATACAATAGACATGTTAACCAAGGTAAAAAAGTTATATAATATATAACTTGCTGGATCAAGAGCGAGGCACACCGCCCCCCTGCCCAGGCACCTCAACTAGGAAAACGCTGCGCTCAGGAGGTGAGCGGCATCCCCCATCCCTCTTTTGGGGGTTATAGGTGACAGAGGTTTTATTTACAAAAATTGCAGAGCTGTATGGGATCCAAAGGGTTCAGATGTGGCAGTGATGTAAGTATTTAAAGCTACAGTCATCCCCTCCTCTGTTAGGGTACCTACATCCCTATAGAATCTTCAGAAAAACAAAAAAGCCCAAAAAGTGGAACATAAGCTGTTCTGTATTAAATGCCATTTTTTGAGTTGATATACCTTCATAGATTCAGTCTGTCTAAACAGTATGGCCACTTGCTGACTTGGGACCATCCATAGGCAGCCTCAATTTTCTGTAAAACACAGAAGTTGAAAACAACCCAATTTTACTTCAGATAAGTACAGTACAGAGGATGTGTTTCCAGTTCTTTGACGTGCCAAAGGATGAGGGGGTTTGGAATAAATAGGGAGGGTCTAGTTAGGAATGCGCAAACTAGCACTAAGCAGGAAGGGAGAAACATAGGGATGTACCAAATCACAAGTTGTAGTTGTTCTAAACCACCAATAGATGTCATCATACAACAGAATAATAGTAACATGATACTGTTCAATACAAAAACAGGAATATACTGTAGGTGGGAAGGAACATGATTGAAAAGCATTCACTGCAGTCTTTGCTACATTGTCAGTATTGACGAGAGACCTTCAGCGAGCTTAATAGTCAGAGTTTCCAGGCCCTGAGGTTCATCTGTGAGATCTGCCACTGCTATCTGCGAAAGAAGAATCTGACAGCTCAGTGTAACATCTTGGTTGAACTGTGGGGATTCACTGATTCATTGGCATCCACCACCATACCTAAGAACCTAATGAGGGTTCTCTGGCATCCAGTGCAACTATTGTATTATAGATTAGTCTAACATTTTTTTAAGGTGTCCTTGTCTATGAGACCGGCTCTTCCCTTTCACTGTTTATTCTACTACAGAAGTAGTAACATTTTGGGCTGCTTGACTTTATTCTGCCTTTCTTTTGTCACCTCAGAACTGTAACCTGGTCCGCAATTCAAACTCCTGTGCAACTATTGCCTTAAAATTACAGCTAAACACAAGAACAGAAATGTAATCTATTGCAGTTAAATGGTTCTTAGGTGTGGTGGCTGCATTAGTTTAGCTTTTTTAGTTTTTTTGCAGGGACTACATTGCTCACTCACTTTACTCTATCTAAGGATGAATCTAAGGATCTAACGATGAGCAGCATTTTTACCTAGGTAGCTGGCTTCTGTTTTGGACTACAGAAAACCTCCCCTTCGGTAGTTCACAGAGATAACCTGGGTAGGGTTGATAAGAATGCTTGAGATTTCAGTGCAGCAAGCAGAGTCAACGTTTGCAGAAAGTTATGACTGCACTGGATTTCTGGCAGGATCAACATGTATTTGCAATTATCAAACAACTATCAAAAAACATAACATACATTTAATGAGAACACTGCTGTTGATGGTTTGAAGACCAAACCTAAAAGAAGTCCTTTGTGCCTCTGCTTGTTTGATGTCTTTATTGACTTGATTATACAAGAAGCCACAGGAGGGAGAGGGTACTCTTCTTTCCCAGACCAGAGAGCCAAAACCCTCAAGATAAAAGGGGTATTCTTCCTTCCATTTACAAATCATTCTGCTTACAGTAAGAGAGCGCTACATATTTTAACTCTTCTGCAAGATTAAAGCCACAACCATGATAGAAGTCCCCTGGGTTTTCAATTCCAACAAGGCATCTGGCAAAACTATGTAATCATATAGCTCTTTCCTGAGCTCTATCCAAAAGAGTTGGGGGAAAGCTCTTAATGTTCACCAGGCACTAACTTCACAAAATCTCAGTTGTCTGGGTAAGGTTGTCTGGGTAAGGGATCTATCAATTACCATCAAAAACAGCCTCTCTTAGCCTTATTACTCCAGAGGAACACTTTTTCTTAAATACTTTCTAGATCTTGGTGAAACCCTATGATCTCTCAAACTTAATTTTTTTTCTGTGTTGCTCTTAGGTATGCATGTATACCAGTGGTTCTCAACTCCTGTCCTCAGGGCCCACTAACAGGCCAGATTTTAAGTATTACCTTGGGGAGATGAAGACTAGAATACTGCAATCACTGAGCAGCAAGTTATATCACCTGTGATGTATTTCAGTTATCTTGCAAACCTGGCCTGTTAGTGGGTCCTGAGGACTGGAGTTGAGAACCACTGATGTATACAAATGCATAGGCTGAATGTCGGGTACAGAGATTACAACTGCTTCCAATCCTATTAGATTAGGAGCCCAAAGATAATTGTGCATTTACTAGCTGGAAACTGAACCAACCAAATTATGGTTGGCAAAGAACAATGGTTCTCAACTTCTGTCCTCAGGACCCAATAACAGGCCAGGTTTTAATTTTTACCTTGGGGATATGCGGACTAGAACACTGCAATCACTGAGCAGCAAATGATATCACCTGTGATGTATTTCAGTTGTCTTGTAAACTTGGCCTGTTACTGGGTCTTGAGAAAAGGGAGTGGAGAACCACTGGTATAGAACAAGACATTTTTTTATTCTTGTTTCCAATCTTTTGTCTGCTGCCTCGAATAAAATAATTTATATGTTACAAAACATTTTACATTTTATGATAAGGCCAACCGGACATTGTGGAGACTCCTGTTAAGGGACTTTTTTGTAACTTCATTGATACTTCTTTGAATAAGTACATTAATAACCAATGCAGTTATAAAATTGTAAAATATTTCCTCTAGCAGGAATAGGTAGTAATAGGATCAGCCCTAATAAATCTCACACATGCTTCAACATATTCATTAAATTTCAAAAGTTGCTTTCATCTGTTTAAACCTGCAGCTTACATTAAAAGAATACCAGGTGATCCTGCCATAAAGGCTTGTTAAGGCTCCATGTTTAGTCAGAAAAATGCATACATCCTAGATATAGATGCATGAGCTATACACTCTTAATGTATAATATACACCAAACACATAAATAGGCATTGTCTGCTCATTCCTGAAATGCCCTGCTTCTTATTTGTATCATCATACATGAATGCATAATACTAGTATACACTAGCTGTTTTTTTTTAATTTCTCATTGTATTGTGTAGCTTTGTCCAGTAAAAAGCAAAGCAATATATGAGAAAATTACAACTACTACCTGTCTTCAAGCTCTGCAATCCAATTTAAATTGTAATGGTATATCTTTAGAATGATACATTAGAATATCCTTTACACTTTCAGTAATCAGTATATCTCTGTATTCTTTTTCATAGAGCATCTACTTATTGCATACAATAAGATTTTCACTCAGTATATATTGTTTCATTTTCATATCTGTTGAGAGTTCTAAATCTGTATTTTCTTGCATTTTCTGAATACATACTGCATTGAAAATTCTTTAAAGAATTGTATAAAATAGTTATTGTCAGTACAAATCTCAGACATACTGCATGTTTTCTATTTGGATGTGTATGTTTTGACATTTACATTTTCTTATATATACTGTAGTTTCAAAAGAGATTAGCCTGATGTAAATATTTTCAGTATATATTAATGTTTTCAATTTTTGTTTTTTGTTTGTTCCATATGCAGACAATGCATCCTGCTTTGTGGTGCTACTGAATGAATGTGTCAGCCAACTGAATGGTTACAGTATGGTATAACAAATTGTATTTAAAAAGATTGTAAAAAAGCAGTTGGTATCAGTACAAATTTCAACCAAGTGACTCATACTAATATACTGTATTATCTCAACAATGAGCCACTTACAAATGTCCCTCGTGGCTGATGAACAGCTCTCTAATACAATAGTAAAAATATGTAAATGCAATCATGTAAGTTATATTAAAATCACTTTAAAGTGTATTTCCACTTTTTGCAGCCAAATTTGAGCAAAACATTATCAGGGGAATTCATAAAGAGAGTTTAGGACACTCTGTAGAACTCTAACATGCCTCTGAACAACAAATGTCAATGCAAGTGAAAAATTCATGCACGGTTTGCAACCAGGTACACAAATCTGGGGCAAGCATTGTGTGCGGAGGTGCACTGAGACCAGAGAACTCAGTACTGAGTGCTGCTTAGCTTCCTCCTGCTGTTGTGGCTGTTGGGGGTGATCAGGATTTCACACTGTTATTGCTTATTACAGTGATGATCACTGATAAGCAATTGGTAAAAGACTATGCAAAAGTTTCATTCATAAAATCTTGTTTACTACTTTGATGCTGTGATTGGTAACAGCTATCATACAGTACAAGGCTGCTGAGATTGGCCCTGGTACTATCACTATGTGATCACTGCGACCAATCACATAGCTCACACAGTAGTAAACAATGATAACATTGTTTACCACTGTTCATGTGCTCACTGTGATTGGTCACAGCTCAGTGATTGGCTGTATCCAGTGGACATAGCGAGTCACAGATCCCACTGCTGTGCACTCTAGAGCGCGCACACGAGCGGGGGATGTGAGAAAACATATGGGTATGTCCACCTGTGTCTGTGCTGCTCTCGTCCTATGTACTTTGGCTGGACGGGAAGTGGTTAAAGGGCCATACCACCAGAAGAGTGTTGCTAGGACTTTGAATGAACAGTGATCTTCTACAGCCAGTTGGCAATGTTTTTTCCTTCCAGGTCCGTTGACACAATTGAGTAAGGGCCATGATAGCACCTTTGGAGCCTCTGATTAACTACCTTTAATACCAGGTGACTTACTGTTCAATAAAGCTTTAATTGCTGCTATTACTACTTTCTTTAGAACATCTGGTTTGTCTTTAGATTCACTTTCCAGTTCAGTTTCTACAATGTTATCAACATTTTTTTATATAAATTTTTAGTATAATCTTTCCATCTCTTTTTAATGTTCTCTTGATCATTGATCATGACATGCTGGCCATGGCATTGCTGGTGCTCAAGGGCAGACGCTAATGCACATGCGCAGGCGTGATACCACAAGTGCCCATCCTGTCAGGCACACAAATGTGCACATTTACGAATATTCGCGAACGTGCATGCACCAATAAACACTGGCGCCCATAAACATTGGCACCCAAATTCCATAGCTAAGTGCAGCAGGTTCACTAGTGCTTTGCTGTCTTATCTGCAGCTTGTACCCTGTATGCCTGTTCCTGATCTGATTCCTGTGGTTGACCCGGCTTCCTCTGACTACGCTTGCTATCCATTAGCCTGACCCCAACTTGCCTTGTTGTCTTTGCTTATTCCTCTGCTTGATAGCTTGCTGCCAAACCTTGCCTGCATCCTGACCTTTCTTTGCCTGTCTTCTATGCCTGCATCTGTTTGTCTGTTACCAACCCAGCTAGTCTGACCACGCATCCTGTGTCTCTTCTGCTTTGCATGCACCTGCCTGGTCCCTGCTTCCTGCTGCCACCAGCCCGGGATCTGCTGGCCTGCCAAAACCTGCCATTTAACCTGCAGGTCCACCCTGGGGACACATCCACCACACAGAAGACGATTCAGGCACCCATACACTGTCACACTCTCACAGCCACTGTTACAACATCGGTGGTCCTTGAGCTGGGGTTGTACGAGAAGCCTTCCCTCTGAACTTCAGGCTCAACCGTCAGGTATGTGACACTAGGTTGGAATTTCTGCCATTATCTCTTACTGTCCTGAAAATCTTGTCTGTTTTTTCCTTTTACTATATGTGCGCCACTTCATGCTTCTGACAAATATCCTTGAGATATTGTTCTTTATCTTTCCGAACTTGGAATTAATTAACCCCAACTAGGTTAATTTGTGATAATTTTACTCTATCGCCAGAAATTCTGGCTTGTCTTCCTTGTTCTTTTCTAGTTTCTTCTGAAATCCAAGGTGACTTCTTGGCTTTTTCCCTCATCTGAAATGTTTTTTTCAGCTTCTTCACTAATTATGGTTTTGATGTTGGTCCATCTTCTGGCACTCTATCTCCTGTATCAAGAACTCTGAATCTGTTGTTTAGTTTCATCCAGTAATCTGTGGAATATTTTCAATGTTATATCTTGGAAGGCCTCTAGTGAACTTCTTGCAAAGCTTTACCTTAATCTTACATGTCAGAAGCTCGTGGTCGCTTCCACAATCAGCTCCTGGCTTAGTCCTTGTCAAAACTGCAGATTTCTAAAATGAACAAAACAAACAAAAATTCCTGGCTCTCTTACAAGCCAGTCTGCAAGAAAACCAAATTGACCCTGTTTAACAGTTCACATTAAAAACAAGGAATTTAGTTGCACACATTTGCAAATATACTGTATGCATAAGCTGCAGTGGCCAGTAACTAATTGTTAGAGTCTCCCAAATTGGAGAAAATATAGCAGTAGGACAGATTACGGGCAGGTGTGCCAGGAGGAAGCCCCCCCCACACACAAAGGTACAGGGACACACGGGACATCCACTAAGGGCTCAATGGCAGCTGAAGATGGCAACCACCCCAACCTTTGCAGCAAGGAAAACATGAAAGGGAATGCACAACAAAAACAAACAAAAATTCCCAGCTCACTTACCAGTCAGCCTGCAACAAAACCAAATTAACCATGTCTAACAGTTCACGTCAAAAACAAGGGGTTTAGTCACACACATTTGCAAATATATGTGTAAGCTGCAGTGGCCACGTCAAGGCACCCCAGTGTACTGCAGTCTTAGCATTATAATACCTTTAAGGAAGGATGGGCTCACTCCCGGCACACTTGTCCTAATCTATCCTACTGTTACATGTGCTCCGACTTGGGAGACCCTCAAAATTTTAGGGTTAGGACTGCAGCACACTGGGGTGCCATGGCCGCTGCATCTTATGCAGATATTTGTGTGCAATCTAAACCCTTTGTTTCAATAGTCAGACTACTATTCCTACTTTTTATGGACAGCTTAGTGACCAGAATGGTACCAGCTGATTGATAAAAATCCAAATGGCACCAATATTTAAAAAAGGGCAGAGATATATACCCTGGAACTATAGGCCAGGCAGTCTAACAACGATAGCATGTAATCTATTGCAGGGGGTGATAAGGGACTATACCAGGGATGTGCATCAGGGGAGGCATGAACATTAAAAAAAAAATCGAGCTTCGAGGGTCGTAGCTCGCCAACCTGGGGTCACAGAGACCCCAAATAGCCCTTTACCCCATTACTGGTAAAAAATTGAGGCTCCTACGACCTATGGTTCTGGAGATACAGGGCTCCTTGCGCAGCCTGTCAGAAGCTACATACAGAGTGGACACTTTAAATACAAGCTGACACTCTGTTTGCAGCAGACTGAGAGGATGAGCTCACAGTGCCTCTCCTCGCTTCTTGTACCATTAGCCCCAGCTGTCCAATAAAAATGCTGCAGTGGCGGCACCCCTTTTACTGCAGTGTCATAGAAGGGGCATGTGTCTAAAAGACAAATGCTCCATTTCAGCCCTCTTAACTACAAAGAAACACATGGGTTTATGGGTATACAATCCCATGTTTTTCTCACACAGTTAAGAGGGAGAATGAGAATGTGCTTCTGTTTAAAAGGTAATGTTATAATCAAGCTAAATCATATATTATTATGCTATATGTTAAAACATAATATTTTATTATTTATCTATTTACTGTGAAATTACTGGTTTGACGTTATAACTTCAAAAGTCAGTAATTTGTCTGTTAAGCCACCTGCTTGAGTAGAGTTTTTTAAAATAAGGTAAATTACCTTAAAAACAATATATAATAATTATTTGTATATTACTTATGGTAATTAACCCCTTGCCCCCTGGGCCAACTCTGACACTTCTCTCCTACATGTATTAATCAAATTTTTTTTTGCTGGAAAATTACTCAGAACCCCCAAACATTATATATATTGTTTTAGCAGACACCTTAGGGAAAAAAATGTTATGTTACATGGTATTTGCGCAGCAATTTTTCAAATTTGTTTTTTTGGAAAGAAACTGTTTCATGAATATGAAAAAAATAAAATAAAGATAACCTGATTTTTTTGTATAATGTGAAAGATGATTTTATGCAAAGTAAATAGATACCTAACATGTTACGCTTTACAATTGAGCACACTTGTGGAATGGCGCCAAACTTCAGTACTTAAAAATCTAAATAGGTAACACTTTAAATTTTTTACAGATTACATGTTTAGAGTTACAGAGGTAGTCTAGTGTTACAACGATTGCGGCGTATGTAACCTATGTGTATCTGGTTCTGATACTAGCCAGTACCTCACCGCACATCCCTAGACTAATTTGCTGATGAAAACAGTAGCATCAGTAGTAATTATCATTGATTTATAAGAGATCATTCTTGCCAGACCAATCTGTTAACTTTCTACGAGGAAGTGAGCTGCCATCTAGATAATGGAAGGCCTGTGGGTGTGGTGTATCTGGATTTTGCAAAGGCATTTGATACATTTCTTTATAAATGCTATATTTACAAATTGAGATCTGTTGGAACGGACCTTAGGGTATGTAGCTGGATAGAAAACTGGTTACAGAGGCGTGTCCAAAGGATGATTATAAATAATGTGTACTCAGAATGGTCTGGAGTGGTAAGTGGGGTGCCCCAAAGCTCTGTCCGAGGATCAAGGCTGTTTAATTTATTCATAAATTATATAGATAAATAGATAAATTATATATTTAAATAGTTTAATCCCAGTGTTCGCTGATGATACAAAGATAAGCAGGGCAATAACTTCACAATAAGATATAGAAACTTTACAAGAAGACCTCAATAAAAAAAAAGGGGTGGGCAACTACATTGCAAATTAGGTTTAATGTTGTAAGTAATGAACTTGAGGGCTATAAATATAAACGCAAGTTAAAGTGATTATAAAGTCTCGTTTTTTTTAGTTAAATTTAACAAACATGTTATACTTACCTGCTCTGTGCAGTGGATTTGCACAGAGCAGACAAGATGCTCCTCTTCCCTGTTTAGTGCTCCTGGCCCCTCCCTCCTGTTGAGTGCCCTCACAGCAAGCAGCTTGCTATGGGGGCACCCAAGCCGGGCCACAGCTCTCTGTGTCCATTCAGAGTCATAGCCCCACCCCCCCTTCTCTCCTTGATGGCTGACTGACTTTGATTGACAGCAGCGGGAACCAATGGTACCACTCTGCTTTCTCAGTCAATGAGGAGGGGAGTCCCGGGCAGCCGAGACAATACTACAACATTGCTGGATCTAGATGGAGCTCAGGTAAGTATTAGGGTGGCTGATGGGGGCTGCTACACACAGAAAGCTTTTAATATTAATGCATAGAATAGAAAAACCTTCTGCCTTTACAATCACTTTGAAGGGAGATAGTCTAGGGAAAGCCAGGATGGAACAAGATCTGTAGACCTTGTAGATCACAGGCTCAGCAATGGCATGCAAGTACAGCAAGCAAAATATTAGCATTAAGATGCTAATGCTACACACAGAAACTTTTTATCTTAATGCATAGAATGCATTAAGATAAAAAAAACCTTCTGCCTTTACAATCACAATAATTTTTAAGGGGAGATAGTCTGGGGGAAGCCAGGATGGAACAAGATCTGTAGACCTTGTAGATCACAGGCTCAGCAATGGCATGCGATGCCAAGCTGCAGCAAGTACAGCAAGCAAAATATTATATTAAATGAAAAAAGACTAAAATTTTAGAAAAAAGACTATATTTTCTACTTTCTATTATAAATCATATCTAGTAAAATCAAGTTTCTTCATAAATTTAGGCCAAATTTTTCTACACGTATTTGGTAAAACAAAATCACAGTAAGTGTGTATTAATTGGCTTGTGTAAAAGTTATAGCATTTTCAAACTATCTTATATATACTTGAAAATTGATCAATCCTGACGTACTGACTGATTTCTTGAGGCCCTTAAAATGCCAGGATAGTACAAATTCCTACCAAATGACCCTTTTTTGGAAGGCAGACAGTCTGAGGTATTTTGTAAGAGACGTGGCGAGTTTTTTGAAGTTGCAATTTTTTGTCAAAAAAATATAAAAAGTGTAATAAAATGTGTTTTTTTACACTTTTTTTTTACCTACTGACACCAGTGCAGTAGAGCATCATAATATGACTGGTGTGATCAGGGATACTGACTGGTGACAGTATGTTAAAATAAATATAAAAAAAATATATATATGTAATTTTTAAAAACTTTTTTTATCACTTGTTTTTTTTTTTTACTATTCTTTTACATACTTTCATCAGAGTAGTCCAGTGTCACCATTGTTCACTACGTACACCAAGGGGGTGATCAGCAATTTTTTTTTTTTTTTACATTTTGATTTCTGTTACAGTCAAGATACTGTAACAAAAATGTTTTGAACTGTCACAAATGGGTTACATTCATAACAGCTGTTATTACTATTGTGATAGCACAAAGTACAATATTTTGGTGCTGTACTTAAGCAAGAAATAACCTGTACATTTGAGTCCATAGTCCATGGCACTTGTATGATTAAAATCAGAAAACGGGAAGCTCGATCCCAGGATTCCCTGCTACTGTCCCTACCAGCAGGACACCGGAAACTGTAATAGATCAAAAAGAGAGAGAGAGAGCACACAGGCTCCTAGTGCAGTATAATTTTAATAAAGATAAAAACATATGAGTAGACACACTTACAATGTGAAGCTTAATACAAGCATTGTACTCCCTCACAGTGATGCCGATGGATAATCTTCTTGTGCTGATTCACAAGGGTATGTTCGCTGGTAGCTCCAGCTGCAATGGATATTCCACTACTCCTTCTGACA
Source organism: Lithobates clamitans (assembly GCA_037952925.1). NCBI lineage: Eukaryota > Metazoa > Chordata > Amphibia > Anura > Ranidae > Lithobates > Lithobates clamitans. Next base: position 613,711 of record JBBGZY010000377.1, on the reverse strand, counting down.
AGTCACGTGGTGGGACTAGTGCGTGCTCCCAGACACCTATCTGGCTGGCCCCATGCATGGCCCTGCTTAGGAGAAGATAGGCAGCTGATCGGAGGGTAAATTGGTTGCTATGACAATGTGTTTCAGAGGGGTGGGGCCTACTTTTTATTAACTCATTCCTTGTGGGCAAACAGGAGAGGTTGCTGCCACATGTTACATAGTGTCAGGAACCATGAAACAGACAGAGACAGAAAATGCAAAAAAAAAATCACACCTTTTATTAAAGTGGTAAAAATATCACAAATAGTAAATGTAATCAAAATATAGCCAGGGAAGCGGAGGAAAACTGTTACGACAATGCATCAGCCCTTACATTCTTAGTATCAAGTAAAAATGAGAATGTAATTGAAGCTTGACAGAAAAAGAGCCTATCACGCTCTTCTGGGAGATAAGCGTTTTGCCTCAGACAAGAATGTGAGATTCTTGTGGTTAGTCAAATGAGGACCCGGAACAGTGTTACCTTCAAGGAGATGCCTCCATTCTTTAAAAGCTAAAATGATAGCTTACAATTCTCTGTTCCCAATCTCATAACTGCATTCTGTGGGAAACAATTTCTTGGAAAAGTAGCCACAAGAATGCATAGCGCTCTCAGAGGTAGACGTTGAGACAGAAGGTCGCCTACTCCTGTCTCAGATGCATCAACTTCAAGGATGAAGGGTAGCATAGGGTCAGGATGTGCCAGCACAGGAGCTGAAGCAAAGGCAGCCTTGAGAGACTCAAAGGCTTTAATGGAATCTGGAGACCAATTCTGTGGGTTACTGTCCTCTCTGGTCATATCAGTCAGGGGTTTGACCAGAGAAGAGAAGTTCTGAATAAATTTCCTATAATAATTGGCAAAGCCAAGAAAACATTGTAGTGGATGTAGACCTTTGGGTCGATTCCACTTTAGAACTGCAAATAATTTCTCTGGGTCCATCGAAAAACCTGCAGTAGAAATGTCATAACCCAGAAATTTAACCTGTTCATGATGGAACTCGCACTTCTCCAACTTAAAATACAGGTTGCTCTCTAGAGATTTAGAATATATGAGAATATTGGTGAGATAAACCACCAGACATTGCTGCAACATATCTTGGAGGACATTGTTGATAAATTCCTGAAACACTGCTGGAGCATTGCAAAGACCAAACAACATTACGAGGTATTCATAATGTCCTGTCCTGGTGTTAAACACAGTTTTCCATTCGTCACCCTCCTTGATCCTCACAAGATTGTATGCCCGTCTCAGATTGAGTTTCGTGAAAACTATTGCTCCCTTGAGGAGGTCAAATAACTCTGAAATCAACAGAATTGGCTAGGTGTTCTAAATTGTGATGCAGTTGAGACCCCTATAATCGACACAAGATCTCAGTCCACCACTATTCTTTTTGCTCAAAGAAGAAGCCAGCACCAGCAGGAGATGAGGATATGTGGATGAACTCTCGGGAAAGTGCGTTGACAACATAGTCCTCCATAGCTTTATCCTCTGAGACAGGCAAAGGGTAAACCCGGGGGGTGAGGTCTGGACCGGCATCTGAGTAGCAGCTTTCTCACACAGCTCCCGCAGGTTACCATGCATTGATACTGTTCCCAGCTTCACAGTGTTGTCTAATGACTATAGGACTACTACGGAACCTAGTGAGACCCCGCTGAGCTACCTGAACTGAACAAATCCATGATGGTGTTGAGGGGAAAGAGCAAGGAAGAGGTGCAACATCCGCAGATCCAAAATGGCGCTGCTGCGAGGCTCCAGCACCGCACACAGCGTGGTGCAGTTAAAACAAAAGAAACTGTGAGTAAACCTCCCAAAACCCCTAAGAATATCAGCAGTGACCCCCCCCCCCAAGACATCAGTTATTATGCCCAGAAGCTAGCAGGGTCCCTGAGTATTACTGACCCAGCCAAGGAGGGGGGTAGCCTGAGGGGTTACTTAATGCACGAGGGAATATGGAGGAAGGAGTTCCTGAGTGCACAGATGCAAACCTCATGGCTGCACAGTCAGAAGAGCTAGAAGAGGGCAGTGAGGATGAGGAGTCTGCGCAGCCCACACTAGCTGAGATCCTGATAGCTGTTAATAAATGTACTGCCTCAGTTAATACCTTGCAAGAGCGCTTTGGTGGTCTGAAGGAGGAAGTGTCTTTGATAAGGCAGGATATACAAAAGATCAGAGAAAGAACCACTGCTGTTGAATGCAGGATCAGTGACTTGGAGGACAAGCTTCCTCCTCTGATAAGAGACTCAAATCATAACACCAGGATGGTTGCAGCTGTAGATCAGCATGCTGATGACTTCGAGAACAGAATGAGATGTAATGTAATAATGTATGAATTGTGGGTCTCCCTGAGAAAATGGAGGGTAGAGACCCCACTGATTTTGTGGAAAGATGGCTGCTGGAGGTGTTTGGGAAGGAGACATTTACATCCCTATATGCAGTGGAAAGAGCTCATAGGGTCCCCCTGTGGCCCCTTCCTCCAGGGGATCCTCCCCGTCCGATCCTGGCACGAATGCTGCATTACAGAGATAGAGAGATTATCCTGCGTCTGGCCAGGGAAAGACAAAATTTACAGTTTAACGCGGCACGTATCTCCTTCTATCCTGACTTTTCCTTGGATGTACATAAAAGAAGGGCCTGTTTCACTGAGGTTAAGAAAAGGCTACAGAAATTACAAGCACCTTAAGCTATGCTCTACCCGGTGAGGCTCCGTAACACTGCGAGGGGCCTGGCTCATTTCTTTGAAAAAGCAGCCGACACATCAGCTTGGTTGGATACAAATGAGAATGCTTTTCATAAGGCCAGGAGGCCGGCAGCTGAAGAGGATTGATCTGCTCTGGGCCTCCAGGTGGTACCGCCTCACAAATGCCAGGGCAGCCCCCTGATTAATTGCTGCCTCTTTTTTTCTACATTGATGTGCAACAGATATCTGATGTGCTGGGAACAAGAGTTGATTTTTTTTTGCTCTCTATCTCCCTATGGAGAGCGTGTGCGAAGCATATTCCTACCCCATGATTAATGTGTCATGAATTGCCCAATGTGGATCCCCGGCTGGTGGTTGTGATGCCAGCAGGAGACAGGACCTGTTGTCCTACTAACTTACCTGCTGTTCAATCCTTCATTGCAAGTCTGTGCGGGCTACCCTTCCCTGGGTTTGGAGAGGAAGGGAAGGGCTCAGGATTAATGAGGAATGTGCCATATTTAAAATGCTCTGATATGTATCTACCATGGCAGGGGGGATGAATGTGCTAACTGTGATGTTGTGGAATGTTAGAGGGCTTGGCGACCCCCTCAAGCGCACAATGGTTTCCACATCTATGAGAAAGTCTCTCCCTGCTATTTGTGCATTGCATGAGACTCACCTCACCCCTGACTCCCTGTCTTACCACAAATTCAGGTAGGTGAGGAAGGCCTATTACTCCACTAACACCTCCTTTTCCAGAGGGGTGAGTGTATTGATACATGGCTCACTAGACTACCAGAAATTGGATAGTGTAGTGGATATTGAGGGAAAATATGTAATTTTACATTGCCGCCTGTTTTCTTTGAAATGTATACTTGCTTTTGTATATATCCCACCTCCGTATAGTCAACAGGACCTGCGGGCGGTGCTGGAATTTCAGTTGGGCCATCCGGATGTACCTATGTATGTCTTGGGAGACTGCTACATGGACCCCCATTTAGACAAACACCCCCCAGTTGCGTCAGGGCGAGGCATATGCCGAACGGCCCTGAGAAAACTGGTCGAGGAGGTGGGCTTGTTAGATGTTTGGAGGAGTAGGAACCCTGAGGAATGTCAGTTTTCATGCTTTTCAAAATCACATATGTCCTTGTCACGCATTGACCTATGCCTCTGCTTGGATACAGCTGTCCGATCGGTGGCAGAGATAAACTGTGCGCTGAGGAGGATATCAGATCACTCTCCACTGATTCTTGATTTGGAGGTCTGTCCCCCCTCGACACTACTTAGAGCTCCCTGGAAGCTAAATACCTTCTGGCTCAATCTTCTTCAGGCCCAGATAACACAGAAAATTACTGATATTTGGTGTGATCAGACAGGGTACCCAGATGTGCAGGTGGCATGGGAGACATTCAAGGCCTTTCTTAGGGGGCTGTTTATTAGAGAAGTGAATGCATTCAAAAGGGCATCAAATGCACAAAGGGAGGGGTTGGAGCGATTGGTGCATGACCTGGAGATCAAGTATGTCGCTACCCCCACGGAGAATCTTAGGAATGCATGGTTATCTGCCCAAGATGCGCTGATCCAACTCACCTCCTCTGTGACCGAGCAGAAACCCTTCTCCAACAAACTTGCCTTTTACGAGGAGGGTGAACATACTGGTCGCCTTTTAGCTAAAATTTCTCATTCTCAACAGACATCACCATCCATCAGTGCCTTATGGGCATCTTATGGAAAGGTGGCCAATTCCCCGGATAACATTAAGACGATTCTTAGTTCCTATTACTCTGATTTATACCGCTCTCAGCAGAATTACACTAACTACTCCCTACATGCATATCTTGAAGAGGTACAGTTACCTACTCTGACAGATATGGCTAGACAACAACTGGATGCCCCTCTGACTCTAGAGGAGCTGCAGATAGCGACTGGAATGTTCCCCAACTCCAAGGCACTGGGGAAGGATGGTATACTGGAAGAGGTGTATAAGCAATATGATAAACAGCTATTGCCCAGACTGTTGGGGGTATTTAATGAAGCCAAAAAAAATAGGTGCCTCCCTCCCTCTATGACTAAAGCCCTTATAGTCTTACTACTAAAACCTGGCAAGGACCCCTTAGACCCAGGCTCCTATAGGCCAATATCCCTTCTGCAATCAGATGTGAAATAAGGTGCTAGCCCTGAGACTGAACAAGGTTATATCTTCCATAATTCATTCGGATCAAGCTGGGTTCATGCCTCAGAAATCTACGGCCATAAATTTATGCAGGTTATTTGTCAATCTAAAATCCACTTCTTATAATATGAGGGACAGGGGCTTACTCTCTCTTGATGCCCGCAAGGCCTTTGGCAGTATCGAATGGTCCTACTTTTGGGCAATCCTGCATAAATTTGGGTTTGGGTCAGACTATAAAGCCTAGGTACAACTATTATACAGCTCTTCAAAGGCAGCTATTAGAGAGTCGGGGAGGTTATCCCAGTACTATTTAGGGGCACCAGACAGGGATGCCCCTTGTCACCTCTACTGTTCGCTCTGGCCATAGAACTGATGGCTTCCTGTATTTGCATCAATGCCAACATCAGGGGCTTTCAGTACGGAGAGCTCCATGAAAAAATGTATGCCTTACGCGGATGACACGATGCTCCTTTTGGGAGACACGGCGAAGTCCCTGAAGAAGGCTATGGAAGTTGTCCGGAGGTTTGACAGATATTCAGGTTTAGTGATTAACTGGACCAAGTCTTCTCTCTGGCTCCTAGATAAGAAATCAGGCCTGCAGGTGATGAACCTACTAGACATCCCTGTTTCCATGGAGTTTAGGTATCTGGGAATACAGGTTACACCTAACCCTCTAGATTATATCACTTCAAATCTATCCCCTCTATTTAATCATTGCAGGGATCGGGTAAAGGTGTGATCTACATTGAAACTATCCCCGGTGGGTAGGATAAACATGATAAAAATGATCTTGATGCCACAGCTCCTGTACATACTCCACAACTCCCCCATGGTGATCCCACTAAAGCAATTTAGAGTTATTAATTCAATTTTCAGGTCCCTTATTTGGCTAAACTCAACAGCAAGGGTAAAATTGGAACAATTACAGCGTCCTAAGGAGGCAGGTGGGATGGCACTTGCAAATCCCTGGCTGTACTATTTGGCTTCCTAACTCCAAGACATAGCTAGGTTCTGAGCCCTCCTAGTGCTCTAGAGCTGAACTTGGTGGACCCTACGGCGCACCTTCTCCAGTTCACAATGGGGGGGGAGGTGGCGAAGGGCCTGGAGGTGCTGAGGTTTTTCAAATCAAATAAGCTATTTCCTATTTACAACTTGATGCAGAAAGTATGGAACAAAGCTAGAGCCTTACAATAAGTTGAGGGTTTTACCAGGTATAGCCCCATCTGGGGAGACAAGCGATACTTGGAGTTGGAGAAACTACAATATGGCATGAGATGGCAACTTTACGCGATCATACATTTGATACAAATATTTAGAGATGGTAAACTTTGCCCGTTCCCTGCTTTACAGTCAGAATTTAGACTCCCTGCCTCAATGCTACTATCTCCAACTCCAACACGTGGTTGAGGCCCAACTGGACAGTGAGGCGTGGACTCAGAGCCCCACGCCAATTTTCAATTACATGAGGAAAGTAACCTCATACAAAGGCTTCATTTTGTGCAGCTACTCTATGCTGCTTAACAAATTCCTTCCTGACAGCACAGCAGGGATCATATCCAAGTAGGAGAGGGATATATAACCTTTTGAAGAGGACCAATGGGAGGAGGCTCTTTCAGCAGTTCCCACATGCTCCTTAAAATGTTTTCCCAGTTATATATACTCCTGGGAGTCCATTACACGCCAGCTAAACTGGTCAGAATGGGTTTGTGAGATGATCCTTCCTGTACAAGGTGTATGAGGGACCACGGTGACTTGATCTACATCCTATCTACATCCTATGGAGGTGCCCTAAATTGCATATCTACTGGAAGGAGGTGCTGGAAACCATTAACAGTGTATTTCAGGTCCAGCTTATTGGACACCCTAAACTGTGCTTGCTGGGAAATATAAACAATATCCCTGAGGAGGAACCCTCTAGACTAGCGATAGCTAAGGCTCTCTTCCAGGCTAGGAAATTAATCTTGAGACACTGGAAATCAGTAGAACCCCCCATGGTAAAGGAGTGACTGAATCAAATGGGTGACACTATTGGGCTGGAAAAGTACATTTATCAACACAGGGGGAGTGTGAAAAAATTTGAGAAAATCTGGGCACAGTTGTCAGACGTTCCTGGATTGGCTCCGGTTGATCTAATTATGGACTGACTACTTCCGTAAGGGGGAGGTGATAGGCACTGTAGGCAGTATGGCACCCAGGATATACACTCCTCATAGCAGGCCTCTGGTTGAATGGTTTATTTTTGTCCAATCCAAGAAGTATGATGCTGTACTGAGTAGAAATTATTTGTTGCTACATACCAAAGATTTGAAGGTGTAAGTTTAATATGTACAAGATTTTGTAAACTGTACTGCTTATTTTCATCTATTGTTCTTTCAATAAAACTATTTGATTTAAAAAAAAGGTTAAACCTGGCCATGGGGAGGCATAGCACCAGGTTGAAGGTCAACTGCTCAATCATACGACCGGTGTGGAGGCAAACTATCCACTTGAGCCTTGTCAAAGACATTGCTAAATTCGCAGTACTCCTCTGGCAAGGAGGACGGTGAAGAGGTGCACAAGACCTTAGCCACTTTTATGTTTCATGCTTTACTGCATTGTGGCTACCAGAAAAGAACCTCAGCCAATTAAAAGAGTGGTTGTGCATCTGTAACCAAGGATAACCAATAACCACTGGGTAATGAGGAGAGGAACTAACTTGAGACTGGATTGATGGTGAAGAGCCCCTATGGCCATGGTCAATGGAGCAATCTCATGAGACACATGGGCAGGATGTAGAGGTCTCCCATCAATAGCCTCAACGTCAAGTGGAGTGGTATGAAGCTCCAGCAGAATTGAGTGCTTAGACACAAAGGAACTATCTATGAACAGGCCTGCAGCCCCAGAGTTGACTAGAGCCTGTGCCTCGATGGATGACTCAGACCAAGAAAGAGTAACCGGAACTAAAGGCTTATCCTTCAGGATAACTGGGGACATAACGCCACCTATGGTCTGTCCCCTACAAGACTTCAAGGTGCGGGCGTTTCCTGGATGGATAGGACAAGACTTGAAAAAGTGACCTGCCTGGCCACAATAAAGGAGCAATCTCTCCCTCCTCCTAAAGGCCCTCTCATCCGCAGAGAGACGTGTGAAGTCCAACTGCATGGGTTCTACTTCACTGGTGGACTCAGTACCAGGAGGCATGGGAAGTGAGGGAGGCAAGGGTGGGACTAAAAAGCTTGGAGCCAAATGCACAGGAGGCTTCCGCAAGCTCTTGTTAAAGGAAGATCTCTCTTGAAGTCTGGAGTCAATGAGAATGGCAAACGAGATCAACTTTTCCAGATCCATAGGTATGTTTCAGGCTGTTATCCGAGAGACCATGAGGAAAAGCAGCCACGAGCACCTAATTTTTCCAAGTGACCTATCCTGCCAGAGTACGGAATTCAATGGCGTAATCAGAAACAGTTCTCATACACTGTTTGATGGACATGAGGCTCTTGGCAGCAGAAGTGGAGCATGCAGGAACATCAAATACCCTTTTAAAGGAAGCCACAAACTCAGGGTAACTCAGGACAATGGGTTTTTGCATCTCCAATAGAGGGTTTGCCCAGGCCAAGGCTCTATCAAAAAGCAAAGAAATAATGAAGCCTACTTTACATCTGTCCGTGGGGAACGCCTAGGGTGGCTTTTCAAAGTATATCCCAACCTGGTTGAAAAAAAACCCTCTGCATTGAACTGGATCGGCACTAAATCGGTGGGGAAACGGAGCGGAACCAGATATACCTCTTATAGAGGTAATATTTGAGGCGGGGTGCCTGCACAGAGACTGGAGCAGCAGCAGGGACAGCCTGCAACACAGGTTGTACCGGAACAGCCACAGTGGGAGGATCCAGGTGAGCAGTGCGAATCAGGAGCTTCTGTAACGCTATGGCAGACTGATCCATGTGTTGATCCTGCTAATTTAACCTGGAAAAAATATTACCACAAGGTGGATTGCCTACATCTTCTGAATTCATGGCCTTGCCTACTGTCAGGAACCATAAAACAGACAGAGACAGAAAATTCAGTAAAAAATCACACCTTTTAATATAGTGTTAAAAATAGTACAAATAGTAAATGTAGTCAAAACTGCCAGGGTTTGGTAGCCCAATCGGGTAGTCAGAACAAGCCAGGAAATCAGGAAGCCAGAGATCAGTGTAGTCGGAGGCAGCAGACAGGATCAGGAACCAGAAGGGATGTCAGACAGGCACGTTATCAACAGGAACACAGCAGAGAGTCTCTAGATATGTTGACCAAGGCGAAAGCTTTGAATGAATGAGCCAGGCAGTTTAAATAGCCAATTCAAATAAAAAGCAATCAGCGCAAAAAAAGACAAATTATTAAACTATGCAAGCTGAACACTACAGGATTCACCAACCCAAGGCATGTAGAAATATTGAAATTAAGTGCAGCGCAATGACAATGGACAAAGAAAAAATATATATATAAAAATGTATATAAATGAGTATATAAATTAGAGTCCTTGATAACTCATGAATGATAACAATCCCACTCTTGATGGAAAAAGAACGGATAATTTCTTCACAGACACCCTTGCTAATCAAATCTTTAGGAAATTGCGCTTACCGGAGGTGATGGACCTCTAAGTTATAGGAGGTCATGCGGGCCTGATTCACAGAAACCTTGATAAACGGCCTGGATCTCTTGAACAGTATACTCATCCGCCAGGGTTTGGTAGCCCAATCGGGTAGTCAGAACAAGCCAGGAAATCAGGAAGCCAGAGATAGTCAGTGTAGTCGGAGGCAGCAGACAGGATCAGGAACCAGAAGGGATGTCAGACAGGCAAGTTATCAACAGGAACACAGCAGAGAGTCTCTAGATATGTTGACCAAGGTGAAAGCTTTGAATGAATGAGCCAGGCAGTTTAAATAGCCAGTAGGGGCTGGCTGGGGGAAGTTCAGGAAATGAACACCAGGTGAGCCACTGTGGAACGATGAGCGCTGGCAATTTACTGACAGCTGAGAAACCTGAGCATTGAGAAGGGAGAGCTGAGCCCAGCCCAGACACATAGCTAAGTTAGATGGACTACTGCAAGTGATAAGGTTAAAAACACTAAAAGCACATATATATACACATAACTGCTGCTATTTTATAATATACTTAGTTAAAAAAAAGCTAATAAGAAAGACATTTTTTATATAAAAATTAATAAGTTATTAAAAAATAATATAAAATAATAAAAAGTGCTATTATTAGAAGTGACTGCTATCATAATTATTCATAATTCTCTGTCAGTATTATCGATGGATCAAAACAAAAAAAAAAGAGAGAGAAGGAAACACATTTATTTGATAATGAGGAGTGGTTAAATTATGATGCTAACCTCCAACTCCTCATTTAATCCTCCCCGGGCTATAGAATCAAGCATGAAGTTTCAAAAGGCTTCCCTCTGGCAAGGTTTGTAAAACCTTTTGCCTTCTGGTAATTGCATTGAATTGGCTTCTATACTAAAAAGCTCTAGTCCCCTTGGATCCTCATCATGATGGGCACTAAAATGCCATGGGACACTATGCATGGTACACCCATCTTCAATGAATCTATGATGCTCATTTAATCTGGTCCGCATAGTGCAGATTGTGCATCCTACATAATATAACCCACAGGGACACCTCAAACAGTTCGCAACAAATTGGGTGCCACATGTTATAAACTGCTTGATAAGGTATTTTTTACCCTTTTTATCTGTTCGACGAAAGCACATGCTTTACTTTTTTATTTCTTACATTTGTATGAACCTTAAATATTAAAAAAGACGGGAATACTACTAATTTTCGATTTTTGTTCCTTAACTTTGATAGGTGCAATCCGATGTTTAATATTAGTAGCTCTTCTGAAAACAGTATTTGGCCTTTGGGGAAGTATTTTTCCCAGAGCTGAATCCTGCAACAGAACTGGCCAGTGTTTTCACAAAATGCTTTTTATTGCCCAATGATGGTCATTGTACCCAGTGATAAATTTGACTCAATAATCTTTAGAGGTCTTTACAGTTGTCTTCAATACTCCATCTAAATGCTCGTACTTATGAAAGGCCTCATGTACATGTTCCATATCTTACCCCTTATCTAGAAACTAACAGGGTTTGACCCTGTTCTTAAATAATCCTTTGTTATAGTACAATTTTTCCTAAGTCTGTGAAATTGACTAAACGGTATGTTACGCTTCCAATTTGCCAGATGACAACTATTTTTATGCAAGTAAGAATTACCTGCAGTCTCCTTAAAGTGGGTTCCCAACCTTGTCCCAGGTTGGAAGCCATTTTATTGCAACTACCAGAAGATGAAAGGTTTTCCAAACTTTGCCAGAGGGAAACCTTTTGGGTCTTCATGCTTGATTCTATGACCCTTGAAGGATTAAATGAGGAGTTAGAGGTTAGCACCATAATTTAACCACTCCTCATTATCACATAAATGAGTTTCCCCCTCTCTCTCTCTCTCTCTCTCTTTTTTTGCTTTGTTGTTCTGATCCATCGATAATACTGACTGAGAATTATGAAGAATTATGATAACAGTCACTTCCAATAATAGCACTTATTATTTTGTATTATTTTTTTATCATTTAATAACTTTTATATACATTTTTTTTCTATTTAGCCTTTCTTTAACTAAGTATATTATAATATAGCAACAGATATGTGTTAGTGTTTTTACCTTATCTCTTGTAGTAGTCCATCTAACTTTGCTATGTAACATGTGGCAGCAACTTTCCCTGGTAGTTGGTAAGGAATGAGTTACCGTATATACTCGAGTATAAGTCATTCCGAGTATAAGTCGAGGCCCTAATTTACCACAAAAAAAATGGGAAAAACTTATTGACCCGAGTATAAGACGAGGGTGAGAAATGCACAGCTACTGTAAGTGGAAAAGAGGGTCAACAATGCCCATTTGCAGCATCACTGTGCCCATTTGCATGCCTCTCTGTGCCCATTTGCAGCCATAGGTTCCCTGAACTTCAAACTTGGTAGTTAAGGGTTCCTAGATGCCCCCTAGCTGCAGCCAAAATTTGGGGTCTCTGAACCCAGAGGGTCCTGAAATGACATTGCTGCAGATGGACACAGTTGACCGAATTTGGGGCTCTGTATCTTGGGGCCCTGTATCTTGGGGCCACTTAGTGCTAAGAACCCCAAATTTGGTGTGCAAACCCAGTGGAACTAGCACCATAAAATTTCCAAATCTGGGGTTACTAGCACCAAGTGGCACTGAGATACAGGGCCCCAAAAATCAGTTCAGAAAATGTCAAGCACTTTTCTGCAGCAGAAAATGACATTTTCTGAACCGGGTTTGGGGCCCCGTATCTCAGGGCCGCTTAGTGCTAGGAACCCCAGCTTTGGATATGTTATGATACCAGTTACACTGGGTTTGCACCACAAATTTGAGGTTCCTAGCACCAAGTGTCCCTGAGATATGGGGCCACAAAGTCGGTTCAGAAAATGTCAAGCACTTTTCTGCAGCAGAGAATGACATTTTCCGAACCGATTTTGTGGCCCCGTATCTCGGGGCCACTTAGTGCTAGGAACTTCAGCTTTGGATATGTTATGGTACCAGTTCTACTGGGTTTGCACTGGGGTTCCTAGCACCAAGTGGCCCTGAGATACGGGGCCCCAAAGTCGGTTCGGAAAATGAAATTTTTTGCTGCAGAAAAGTGCTTGACTCGAGTATAAGTCGAGGGGGGCACTTTCAGCACAAAAAAATGTGCTGAAAAATTCGACTTATACTCGAGTATATACGGTAATACGGTCAGCAGCTATATACTACAAAAGGAGGGGGTTAGTATTGCCCCATTGACTTGAAAAAGGTGGCTCAGCCCCTCTGAAACGTGTTTTTTAATAGCAACCAATTTACCCTCCAATCAGCTGCCTATCTTCTACTAAGCATGCGGCTTCTCAGCTAGAGTAGTGAGATATCCATTGCAGCTGAAGCTGCCGGCGAACATTCTCTGTGATGGCGTGAGTACAATCGAGCTTTATATTGTGAGTGTGTCTACTTATATGTTTTTATCTTTAGTAAACGGTTATTACTATTGTGTGCTGGGATTGTCCCACAGCTATCATATGATACAGGGTGCTGTGATTTGCCTAGGTACCATGTGATAGCTTTAGGTATAGGAACGCTGTTGCTGGCTGCTGGAATGATGGAGATCAGGAACGCTGAGGTCTGGTGATTAGGGATGAGCCGAACACCTCCCCGGTTCGGTTCGCATCAGAACATGTGAACAGGCAAAAAATTTGTTTGAACACCCGAACGCAGTTTAAGTCTATGGGACACGAACATGAATAATCAAAAGTGCTAATTTTAAAGACTTATATGCAAGTTATTGTCATAAAAAGTGTTTGGGGACCTGGGTCCTGCCCCAGGAGATGTGTATCAATGCAAAAAAAAGTTTTAAAAACGGCAGTTTTTTCGGGAGCAGTGATTTTAATAGTGCTTAAAGTGAAACAATAAAAGTGTAATATTCCTTTAAATTTCATACCTGGGGGGTGTCTATATTACGCCTGTAAAGGGTCGCATGTTTCCTGTGTTTATAACAGTCTGACAGCAAAATGACATTTCAAAGGAAAAAAAGTCATTTAAAACTAGTCGCGGCTATAATGAATTGTCAGTCCGACAATACACATAAAAGTTCATTGATAAAAACGGCATGGGGATTCCCCATAGGGGAACCCTGCATCAAAATTTTAAAAAAAATGGCGTGGGGTCCCCCCAAAAATCCATACCAGACCCTTATCCGAGCATGCAACCTGGCAGGCTCCAGGAAAAGAGGGGGAGACGAGAGAGCGCTTCCCCTCCTAAACTGTACCAGGCCACAAACCCTC